>OY743177.1:24095000-25295000 GCA_963555705.1 Ligustrum vulgare | reverse complement strand
TAGACATTGTCTTCTGCTGACAGCGCGTCTGGACATTTTCGCTTGTCATGTCCGGGTCTACTACAGATTCCGCATAATCGATTTGCTTACTTCATTGATTTTTCCTTTGAGGACTTTATTCGTTTTTCATTGCCCTTAGCTCTTACAGATTCTGGATCCCTGACTTAAGTATCCCCATGTGTGACTTTGGATTTACCCTTAGTTGATGATGTGGTTACTCCCTCCTTCACAATTAACTCATTCACTCCAATTGTCATGTCTCTTAACCCGTTAAGCACGTAATCTGTAGAGCTTTGAGATAGCGACGCATTGTCATACAGATTGTTTGATTCTGCCCTCATTCCTCCAAGACGTGAGGGAATTGACATTTGTTTGTTGAACGAGGGTGGTGCGTTGAAAACTGGACTGGATTTTGCGTCCTTTGTCCACCTGCGAATGATATAACTTGGAGGCAACTTGTAAATGTTTATATGCATTAGATACCTCAATATATGGTGGCATGAGATGCCCTCAGATGTCCACATCGTACAGTCGCAGTAGGTTAAGTCAATCTCTTTGATGGATTATATTCATGAGGGTACCCTTGTGCATTGCAAACAGTACGGGTCCCAATTTTTCAGAAAATTTGTATGTAATGTGCCACAAACTCAATCGCTCAAGAGGCCACAACAAAATAAAATTGTCTGGCGATGGTGATTAATTCCTACGAATGGTGCAAGGATCATACCATATTTGTTTGTGTTGTAGGTTGTGTAAAACACAAGACAGTCTCCGAATATAGCATAATTCATAGTTTAAAAAAATGATAATTTACAATTTGGGGACTGAGATTGATGATTTGAAAGTTGGGGGACTAAAATGAGTAATTTGAAAGTTGCGAGACTAAAATGAATACTTTGATAGTTGAGGGACTAAAATGAATACTTTGAAAGTTAGGGACTAAAAATGAATACTTTTCAAACTTGAGGGACTAAAATGTAAATTTTCAAAAATTGGGTTGAAGCTTAAAATGAATATTAAATTGTAGGGCTTGAAATAAGTTATTTTAAAAATCAAGGGCGGATTAAAAATCATTTAGAACTTAAGGGGACTTAAATAATAGGTTTTAAAACTAGGAGGGCTGAAATAAATAACTTTAAAAAGCTTGGGGACTAAAGTGCAATTTTATAAAAATAAAAAACATACATTTTTCTCCTTCGTTCCCTTTTTCAGAGACACAGAGAGAGACGGGCGAGAGGGGGAGGGCTCTCCTCTCCGGTGGCGCACTGCCGGTGCCATCACCGGCGGGATCGCCGCCATGGAGTGGCAGCGAGGATGGTGGTTGTGAAAATGGTTGATTTTGGGTGGTTTATTGTGTGAAACCGAGACAAAATCGAAGCTTGAAAACGAGATCGAAGTTGTGACTTTCGACGATATCAGCGATGAACAGTGCGGCAGTCGAGGTAAGTCTTGGGCTTCTCTTATTCTGGGTTTGGGTTTGATTTGGTGGAAATTTGGTGTTGGTTTGGTGTTGAGCAGTAGGCGGGTTTGGATGTGGTTCGGTGGTGGATTTTTTTTTTTTTTGGGTGGTGATGATGATGATGATGATGATGGGTGTTTGAAGATGGAGGTGAGGGTGCTGCAGATAGTTGGGCGGTTTCGAGCATGGCAGTGGTGATGCTGAAGGAAGTGGCTGCGTGCGGTGGTGGCTGTGAGACGGTGATGATGATGATGATGATAATGAAGGAGGTGGCGGTGACTGGCCACGGTGGTGGGTGCTTGGTAGTGGACTGGTGATTGATGGCCGTGACTGTGAAGGTTGGTGGCTGGAGATGGAGGTGGTGGCTGGGCAGTGGTTCGGGTTTGGCAGTGAGTTTGATAGCGTGAAGGAGGTTGGTCATGGCGTCGATTCTGGTTCGGTGAAGGTGTTGCTGGGATCAGTTTGAAGGTGGTGGGATGGTGATTGCTTGGTCGAGTGGTTGCTGGAATTGCTGGAACTGAACTGCAGTGGGAGGGGAGGTCTGATGGAGATAAGGAGGGGGAGTTTGGAAAAGTGAGAGAATGGGGTATGGGTTTAAGTTGGTGGAAGTATGGGTTTTGGATGGGATTGATGGGATAGATGGAAGTTGGTAGTGTGTGAAAATCAAGACAAGCATTGCATGTAGTTCGAGGTAAATTCGCACGCGAATTGAACTGGGTCGGAAGAACGAAACTGATAAAATGAGATTGGCGAAATTTGGAATTTAAAAGGATTTTGAAAATAATAATTTAAATAAGTAATTAAAATAATAAAATTTTGGAAATTCGGAATTTAATTTAAAATTGAATTAACTCGATATTTCTCGATTAGGTTAGATGAACGCGTCGTGACGTTAGCTTAAAAATGGGTGAGATCGTAGCGGCTAGTTTTCATGATTTTAAAATAATTATTTAAATTCCATAAAAGTTCTTGGTCGCTACAACCTTACCCCCTTAAAATAATTTCGTCCTCGAAATTAAACTTACTCGATCTATTCTGCTGGATACTTGGCTAGGATTTCATCTTCCTTTCCTCAAGTAGCCTCATCATTATTGTGTCTACCCCACTGGACTTTGACTAAATGAATCTCTTTACTTCTTAAGACATGGACTTTTCTCTCTACTATGCACATAGATGCCTCTTCATAAGTCAAATCTTTCTGGACTTCAAGAGACTGATAATTCACCATATGACTAGGATCATGAACATACTTTTTCAACAGAGAAACATGAAAAATATTGTGAACAACTGCAAGTTCTTGTGGCAAAGCCAACAATAAGCCACATCCCACTCTCTCTACTATTGCAAATGGTCCGATGAAACGAGACCTTAATTTCCCTTTCTTGCCGAAACGAAAAGTACCCTTCATAGGAGCTACTTACCAGAACACTTTCTCTCTAATCTCAAACATTAAGTCTTTTATTCCTTGATCGGCATAACTTTTCTGTCTGTCTTGGGAAGCTTTAATCCGTAATCTGATCTTCTCGATAGCCTATACTGTTTTCTCAATTAATTTTGAACCCAATAATTTCTTCTCATTAACTTCATCCCACTCGATTGGCGATCAACATTTTCACCCATACAGTACTTTATATGGTGACATATCAATGGTAGTCCGGAAACTGCTATTGTAGGCAAATTCCACCAATGGTATATGATTCTCCCAACTACCACTCAAGTCTAGCACACAGGCTCTAAGCATATCTTCCAGCGTCTGAATAGTGCGTTCGGACTGCCCGTCTGTCAGGGGATGGTAGGCAGTACTAAAATTTAATTTAGTACCCATTGCCACATGTAAACTCTTCCAAATCTCAAGGGAAAATTCTCGGATCTTATCTGAAAAATGGACACTAGCAATCCATGAAATCGAACAACTTCTCTAATATATATCTGTACCTCATACAAAGCTATCGAAAAGACACTGGATAGCTATTGTGTAGAACTCAATTAATCATCTAACATTATCCGACTTTAATACTCATTCATTGACCTTCTATTTCCAACCTTTCAAGGATCTATACTGATATCGAATCCACGATACAAATATCAATCATTCCAATGCTTAAACTAAAAATCAAGAAGATTGATCAAGAATAAAACCTTATAATCCAATATATAGAAACGCGGTATCAATTCCAAAACATTGAGTACAAAACCCAAACTTGACAGAATCTTTCTGAAAAGGATTTACAAATGTAATCATTTCTAAACTCGACTGAAATTTCCTTTTCACAATTGAAGAAATTCAAACTTAAATCATTTAGTCCATACTTTTAAATCATGCATCAAGTACTTGATATCACATACTCATTCTAGCTGAGGACTAAGGTACTAACTTAAAGTATCATCATAAGAATCAGATATGATATTCTCAACTTAAGAAACCTCACTAACTTCCCAATCTAAAGTTCAAGACTCAACTTTCCCTGTTCTCCCAAAACTTCAATTCATGTCATACTTTGGACAATACTCTGATTAAGTTTATCACCAATGAATAAGACTTCTGCGAACCATATAGGATTTCTCATCAAGTTTACTTAACCCAAAGATACAATTCCATTATAAGTAAAAGTCACACAAGTGATCATTTCAGGTTTTCCATTATTGTAGCCAAAATATTTACTCACCTCTAAAGTACAACCGGTAATAAGTAATCGAAACTGCATCACCAAAACTTCAAATAACCCATTTATTATGACTCAAAATGAAAATTCCCAGTCGTAGGTAATATTTCACCATAATTCAATAACCATCAAAATAAGATCAATTGACTCAACATATTCACCCAATCCTTCATGGGATAACCATAACATCTATTAACCGTCTAGTCACCATATCTTGTAGTAATCATTTAACATGTCACTTATCATCGTATCATATGACCTCAAATAATCATATCAATCTCTCTAAGATTACAGTATAATAACCATCATATCTATCACGTGAACCTTATACGTCAATCTGATCGCTAAGATTATATCAATATCTCAAACTAAATAAATCTTGGATTCTGTCATGTGTCATTCTTTCTGCACACTACTCCATAATAAATCATCACTGTGAAGTCTTATCCCCATTTTCCACAAATTCTATCCACAAGGACAATTACATAAAATTTCATTTCTTATTTTCGAACCAAAATACCAACAATTTCCAAAATTTCAAGGTATGATCTCATTGTAAGCTTTCCTCCGATCAAATGCATTACTTCTGCAATACTTGAACAAATTTAGGACCTGGTAAAATTTATGTCATCAATTTCATCCAAAAATTTTCTCTCATGATCTTCTAGTATCATAAATGAAAACTTAATGTACATCGGTGAATCATTCACATTACGAGGAAACCCTGATTCATTTCCATGACTGAGACTCATCTTTCTTCGAATTCCACTTAGAACCAAATATAACATAACTTATTCATGGAAAGTCAACTTATTTCATAATCTCAATACATCGTTACCTTCAGTTCTCACCATAAGAGCAATCGTATTATTCCTTATAATTATCTCTTGTACCTTATATATATACAACTGACCTTATGACAATCATCATTATCTCACATAATCCCAAACATTCAATCATATGTCTCCAGATTCTCACTTCGAATAAATGGTTATTCTTTTAAGGCATCTCACTATAAAATACTTTCAATATCTCCCATTCATGATAACTGACTATTCCAAATAATCATATTACATGTAAATAAACAAATCTTTAACACATCATCTGCAGATCAACTTCCAAAATAAATCAACAGTATTATTGCATACCATCATAATTTATAATATTCTCCCATATAAGTGATCATTTCCTACTAATAATCAATTCATTCCCAAGAATAATTAAGATTCTTCCCAATCACGCCATAATATTAGTCGTCACTCATCTTTCAAAATATAACTTGACATTTCCCAATGTATGCATCAAGTCATCACATAACTTCATTTATACCTTGATATCCCTGTAGTTGTATACGTCATCTTGTTCTTGAAATTGTGAAACAAAGAGAGTATTTCAATATAACTATCTCCATTACAAAAATGATTATGCTTCGAATAAGCCAAAAATGTCTCAAGAGTCATTATCCCTTTTTATCATTTACTAAATCTTGCTCGTGGTGTAAATGAACTTGTAAGTCAATCCCCAATTCCCTTAGTGAGTTGTTTTACCATACCATGCTCTTAACTCAAAATGATAAAATTCTGGGCAGAGTCTCCCTTGTAATTTGGACTAATCCAACTCGTAGGTATACTTCATAACCAACAATAACAACCTGTAGTTACACTCTCCATCTGACCACAACGATTTAAATATTGACAACAATTCAAACAAACTTCAATACTACCAAAAATATCCCAAAAAATCAATTCATCATTCCTCAACATAACAATTTCAAATCATAATTTCCAATATCAAAATATCACTTCCTTCAATACATCAATTGGCTCAAATGACCACTCATTTGTCGTACTTATAAAATATATACCACAAATCATAATCCCAAAATTTCTTAGTTACAAGACCAAACAAACATTATAAATTTCTCTCAAAATAGAGGAATAATTCAGTTACTCAAACACAATATCAATTCTTAATTCCCAATAATTTAGAATCAAATCTTTAAATCTCAAATTTCATAATTCTTCTTGTAAAAGTCTCAATAAAATCATATTTCTTATACTTTCATCATCTCATCACAATCTCATAAAACTGGCTTGCTATTTCTCGTTGATTTACTGAAAATGTTGACAATAAGTGGCTAATGAACTTTTCGCAACAGTTGCTCTAAAACCACTAGTCATGGCCTCATAAAATATTGTCTAATCATTTCTGTTGACTCCTCGTAAATGGTGCCATGTCTAAAATCAATTATGCAAAGTCCAGCTAGGGTTCATCATTTCTAAATTCGAGGACAAAAATTATTATAAAATCATTCTTAAATCATATTATTCCCATTATGCTCAACACTCGTTCTCTTTCTTTTCTTTTCTTTTCTGATTTGGATACGATTTCTCGTTATGCTCCAAAACTCATTTCTTTCTTTCTTTCTTATTCGGATACAATCTCTTTCTCTTCATTCTTTCTCATAAATCATTAAAATAAGTATCCGAAATACTAAAATAACGTTAAACATCATAAACTTCTTTACCTCGGAGTTGGTGGGACGAGTGATGGCAGTGGCAATCTTCATCAATAATAATTAAATAATGAAAAACTGTTGCTTGAAATTTCTTTTTGAAAATTTGCCAGTCTACAGAAACGCAGACTGGCTCTGATATCAAGTTGTAGCGCCCCGAGTTCCAAATACTCGGTTCACCACGTTATCGTCTGATCTAACTTTTAAAATAATATTTTAGCGGAAAAAAATAACTGAAATTCATTTTTGGAAACATCAAATAACTGTAATGGTCGATAAAATTGAAAACATTTATGAAACAATTCGAAATAATAAATCGAGCCATTAATATTGTAAAGAAATTGACAATGTCATAGTTTCCCAAATAACTGAAATTCTCAAAATTATCCAATGTTTGGAAATGCGGAAATCATTAAAGTAAGACTTTCAACCATTTAACGACTATTGCCACAATCATCCATCACTTGCCACCCTCTCCGAAATCTGCAAATGTTGTTAAAATAGACATGAGCATTTCATAGAAATACTCAGTAAATTCATCGCCCATTAATTAATCTACAATATAATTGAACACATAAATGCAGGCTCTTTAGAAACATAGGGGTGTGGGTAGTCTCTTCTTGTGCATTAAAGCACGGGGCTTCTCTTTGAAAATCACAGGCTCTTTAAAATCATAGGGTGTGGGTAGTCTCTTCTTGTACATTAAAGTACGGGACTTCTCTTTGAAAAAATCATAGGCTCTTTAAAATCATAGGTGGGTAGTCTCGTCTCGTGCATTTAAGGCACGTATGTTATGCATAACATCATCATTTATCTTGCAAGATATTCTCTTCTTTCTTTCTCTTGCATTAAAGCAAGTAAGTTATGACAAACATAACAACATAATTATTTTCGAAGAAATAAATTCTCGTCTCTTTTCATAAAAATGACTTTCACATAAGTCACATAACATACACATTCACATGCAATCATAATTTAAATCAATTAATAGGGGTGAGTCTACCTTAAACTTAACGAGTGTGGTTGAGCGGGAATGACTTCAATCTTTCAAATCTCCGTACGCTTCGTCTAGCCAATTAGAAGATTAAGTCGAATAAGTCTTTAGAAATTCATAGTTTAAAAAAAATGATAATTTACAATTTGGGGACTGAAATTGATGATTTGAAAGTTGGGTAACTAAAATGAGTAATTTGGAAGTTGTGGGACTAAAATGAATACTTTGAAAGTTGAGGGACTAAAATGAATATTTTGAAAGTTAGGGACTAAAAATGAATACTTTTCAAACTTGAGGGACTAAAATGTAAATTTCCAAAAATTATGTCGAAGCTTAAAATGAATATTAAATTGTAGGGCTTGAAATAAGTGATTTTAAAAATCAAGGGCTGATTAAAAATCATTTAGAACTTAAGGGGACTGAAATAATAGGTTTTAAAACTAGGAGGGCTGAAATAAATAACTTTAAAAAGCTTGGGAAATTTTATAAAAATAAAAAACATATATTTTTCACCTTCGTTCCCTTTTTCAGAGACACAGAGAGAGACGGGCGAGAGGGGGAGGACTCTCCTCTCCGGTGGCGCACTGCCGGCGCCATCACCGGCGGGATCGCCGCCATGGAGTGGCAGTGAGGATGGTGGTTGTGAAAAGGGTTGATTTTGGGTGGTTTATTGTGTGAAATCGAGACAAGATCGAAGCTTGAAAACGAGATCAGAGTTGTGACTTTCGACAATATTAGCGGTGAACAGTGCGGCAGTCGAGGTAAGTCTTGGGCTTCTCTTATTCTGGGTTTGGGTTTCATTTGGTGGAAATTTGGTGTGGGTTTGGTGTTGAGTAGTAGGCAGGTTTGGATGTGGTTCGGTGGTGGATTTTTTATTTTTGGGTGGTGGTGATGATGATGATGATGATGGGTGTTTGAAGATCGAGGTGAGTTGGAGGTGACGGTGCTGCAGATAGTTGGGTGGTTTCGAGCATGGCAGTGGTGATGCTGAAGGAAGTGGCTGCGTGCGGTGGTGGCTGTGAGATGGTGATGATGATGATGATGATGATGATAATGAAGGAGGTGGCGGTGACTGGCCACGGTGGTGGGTGCTTGGTAGTGGACTGGTGATTGATGGCCGTGACTGTGGAGGTTGGTGGCTGGAGATGGAGGTGGTGGCTGGGCAGTGGTTCGGGTTTGGCAGTGAGTTTGATAGCGTGAAGGAGGTCGGTCATGGGGTCGATTCAAGTTCGGTGAAGGTGTTGCTGGGATCAGTTTGAAGGTAGTGGGATGCTGATTGCTTGGTCGAGTGGTTGCTGGAATTGCTGGAACTGAACTGCAGTGGGAGGGGAGGTCTGATGAAGATAAGGAGGGGGAGTTTGGAAAAGTGAGAGAATAGGGTATGGGTTTAAGTTGGTGGAAGTATGGGTTTTGGATGGGATTGATGGGATAGATGGGAGTTGGTAGTGTGTGAAAATCAAGACAAGCATTGCACGTAGTTCGAGGTAAATTCGCACGCGAATTGAACTGGGTCGGAAGAACGAAACTGATAAAATAAGATTGGCGAAATTTGGAATTTAAAACGATTTTGAAAATAATAATTTAAATAAGTAATTAAAATAATAAAATTTTGGAAATTCGGAATTTAATTTAAAATTGAATTAACTCGATATTTCTCGATTTGGCTAGATGAACGCGTCGTGACGTTAGCTTAAAAATGGGTGAGATCGTAGCGGCTCGTTTTCATGATTTTAAAATAATTATTTAAATTCCGTAAAAGTTCTTGGTCGCTACAGAATCTGCCCAAAAACAACGTCTGAAAGTCCCGTCACCAAAGGCCTCGTAATCAAAGAAATAGTTTTCATCTCGTCGCCTCTCATTGGCCATGTACTGTATAAACGTTTCTACGTCCTGCCCCATCAGCCCCAAACGTTGGTCCCTTTGAGCATTTCTGACGTCTCGCTCGAGGTGTCCCATCGACGATGGCCCGCCCATCTCCACCTCCATTATTCGAATTTGTTGCCACGTTGGTACATTTGCGGTGGACAACTGTTCGACTTGGGACCTCCTTGCCTCTGACAATTCACGGTGTGAGCGTAGAAAATAGACATCTTCTTGTGAGCTAAGAGGGTGATTGTGTTGCTCATTAAAAGATGTGACACCCCATGTGTCCGCACCTAAATGCTGACTGATCGACAACTGTGCCTTACAATCTCTTCTCGTGTGCGACCGATTTCTCTCCCCGGTCCTTGGTTGTTGGTGCCTTTTCTCATTCTGCCATCGAATGTTGGTCTTCCCTTGTTTTGCACAAGTAAATTGCTTCCACCAAACCTCGCCCGTATCCTTTCTCTTTTTACTACTATGATGACGCACGCTAAATCCGCCTGCTTTAGCATACGCATTGTAGAACTCGAATGCTTCATCAATAGAGGAGAATATTTGTCCTTCTCGCGGAAGTTGATCGGGGCTTACTTGTGGCACAAAAACATCACTTTCGCTCTCCATTTACTTGCCTAATTATGGAATAAAAATGAAGAACAAATTTTTTAATTGCAAAAGAGGAGAGAATGAAAGTAATTTGGTGTTGAAATTTTGTGGAGAAATTTTTTATTGCAATTGTGTAGAGTGTGGAAGTAATTTGATGTTCAAATTTTGTGAAAAAAATGAACATATATATAGTGTAAAAAAAATATAGCCGTTGGAGAAAAGAAAGGAAAAAAAAAAAAAAAAATTTGACCATTGCTGATCAGTAACGATCAAAAAAAAAATCGATAAAAAAAAAAAATTACAGTTTTTAAACAGGGGTAACCCCACGGGATAGACCGTGAGGGATCATATCCCCCTTAATTCACCCCCAGTTACTGCCAACTCTAGCTACTTTCCTAAATCTACCCAATCCACAGGACCCTACCATCAAACCGCAGGAAAAAATGGAAACACGTCATTCAGGCGATTGAGCGAAGCAGAATTACAAGCCAAAAGAGAGAGGGGGTTATCCTTCCGGTGTGATGGAAAATAATCTATTGGGCACAAGTGCAAAAATAAGGAACTGCAAGTAATGATCATCACAGGGAAGATGAACAGGAAGTACGTGAAGAAACTGAAGAGAACATGTAAGTGCCTGATGAACAGCAAGATTCATGGGGAATTGGAGAGACAATAGAGTTGTCCATTAACTCAGTGGTGGGGTTAACTTCACCACATACCATGAAAGTTAAGGGCCGAATTGAAGGACAAGAAGTGGTAGTGCTAATAGACTGTGGAGCGACTCATAATTTCATCGCTACTGAGCTATTCCAGAAACTGCAATTACCGTGTACAGAAACCTTGGGGTATGGAGTAATCATGGGCACGGGTCTTGCCGTCCAAGAAGCGGGCATTTGTAAAGGAGTGGTAATCCACCTACAAAATTTAGAAGTCATAGATGACTTCCTTCCATTAGAATTGGGGAGTTCTGACGTTATCCTTGGAATGAAATAGTTGTCATCCTTGGGTAAAATGACAGTGGATTGGAAGTCACTAACAATGCGATTCCAAACAGGAGAAATGGTGGTCACTCTTCAAGGTGATCCAAGCCTCAGTAAGATGAAGGTCAGTTTGAAATCCATGATGAAAGCATTTCATGATAGTGGTGAAGGTATCTTGCTGGAATTAGGGAATTTGGTCCTTACAGAAGTTTTCCCCTGTTTGAAGGTTCCTAAAGAATTAAAGGAAATGCTGACTAAATATGAGGGAGTTTTCCAAGAGCCACAAGGCTTACCTCCTCATCGAGAAAGAGACCATTTATTATGTTGCTTCCAGATGCAATCCCTGTGAGCATGAGATCATATTGATACCTGCATAGCCAGAAATCAGAGATCAAAAAATTGGTTCAGGAAATGCTAGCCGCAGGTATCATACGTCCCAGCATCAGCCCTTTTTCTAGTCCGATTTTGTTGGTAAGAAAGAAGGATGGAGGTTGGCAATTCTGTGTTGACTATTGACCATTGAATAAGTCAACCGTGCCCGACAAATTTTCGATCCCAGTCATAGATGAATTTCTGGATGAGCTCTACTGTTTTTTCAAAACTGGACTTAAAGGCAAGCTACCATCAAATCCGCGTAGCACCTAGGGATATTCCAAAGACAGCCTTTCGAACGCATGATGGGTATTATGAATTCTTTGTTATGCCTTTTGACTTAATCAATGCACCAGCCACCTTTTAAGCCTTGATGAACAAGATTTTTAAGGGGCTGTTAAGGTAATCAGTACTAGTCCTTCTTTGATGATATTCTAGTATACATCAAAGACATGGGAGAGCATCGAGAGCACTTAGGGTGGGTACTAAATGTATTGGCAGAAAATCAGCTTTATCTTAATGGGAAGAAATGCATATTTGGGCAGGGAGTGTTGTAAATAAATTTAATATAGATGATTATTCATCTAAAATCCAGAAACATCATGCTGTAATTATCGGATCGAAACTGAAGCGGAAGCGTACCTGAATCCATTATTGTGTTTGATCGAACGGGGTTATGGCCTTCCAACTGATTCGTAGTTTTCTCCTTATTTTCTCCTCTGTTGATGGGGATGCAGAGAATTATGAAAAGCCACGCTCAATTGGGGACCATGACCTGCTTAAATAGCTGTGGGCAGCTATCGTGTTTCAATGTTATTAAATTGGCCCCTCATCAATTTAAAACATTGAATCCGTCTATACACTTTAATCTCACGACACTTAATACCCATTAGTCCTGAATAATCTTTAGTGGATCACTTTACTGACTAAATCCTTAAGATAGCAACACACATTTTATTTTATACATGTTTGGCCCCACATTATTGAATTTTATCCAACAATCTCCCACTGGGCCATACATGTATCCTTACAAATGTATACAACCTTATGAGCTCAAAAATTTGCTATCATTATTAAGGGTATTTCCAAACAATCTTGTCCATCAATCATATCAATATAGGATCAAAGCGACTTTCGTTACATTAATCGTAACTAAATCCATCAATGGTCACGTATACCAATACAACCAAATGACATAGATCAATCATGAGAGTGTAGTATGAAAATTACATGTTATGTGATCCAAACATGCCTATTTTCAATTGGTCCGACTTTATTCCTTAGGTGAGATCAATACCAAACATAATGTAACAGAGTAGAATGAACTAAATACTTTGTTTCTGTACAGAAAATTATCCAAATACACAAATGTGTCCAAAACCAAAACATAACGCAACCAAAATACAAACTCCCACTAAATCATGATATCCGCAAGAAATACTACACCATACGAGCATTGTGCTCGTGAAAGACCTTGGGGGCTAATCCCTTAGTAAGCGGATCCGCAATCATGGAGTTTGTCCCAATATACTCTATGAAAATCTGTCTACTCTGTACCCTTTCCTTCACAACCAGGAACTTAATGTCAATGTATTTTGACTTAGTTGAGCTTCTGTTGTTACTAGAATATAAATCTGCTGAGTTATTGTCACAATATAACTTTAGTGATCTTTCTATACAGTACAGAATATGCATCCCAGTGACAAAATTTCGTAACTATATTCCATAATTAGATGCCTCCAAAATTGCTACAAACTGTGCTGCTAAGTGAAAGAAGCTAAAGTGTTTGTTAAGCACTCCTTCCGGAAATAGCTCCTCCAACTTGCAGATAGATGTAGCCTGATATGGATCTTCTACTATTTGGGCATCTAGCAAAAATCGGAATCATAATACCATATGATCTCCAACTGATCCGATTTTCTGTATGTGAGCACGTAATCTTTTGTTCTCTTTAAATACCTTATAACCCATGTTTGGATGCTTTCCAAATGATCCATCCCAGGGTTACTTAAATATCTCCTTAGTATCCCAATAATGTACGCAATATCCGGACGCGTACAAACTTGAGTATACATCAGATTCCCTATAGCTAAACTATATGAGATCTTCTGCATTTCCTTAACTTCAAGATAACTTTTCGGGCAATAGTTGAGACTAAACTGTCTCCCTTAGCGATAGGGGTGTCCCCTGATTTACTGTCTTGCATGCCAAACTTCTTAAGTACTTTTATTGATATAGCCCTTTGGTGACAATTCAAGAATACCCCAAGAACAATCCCAGTGTATCTGAATTCCTAATACAAAAGAGACGTCACCAAGATTTTTAATCTCAAAATTCCTTGACAAAAAATCTCATAATTTTATGTGACATGCCTATATCATTGGTGGCAAACAATAATCAACATAGAAAACCAGGAAAATTTACTTACTCCCACTGAATTTGTAATACATATAATCATCAACAACATCAATCTCAAGACCAAATGAGATAATTATTTGATGAAATTTGTATTACCCTTAACGAGAAGTTGGCTTGAACACATAAATGGATTTCTTTAATCTGCAAACCGTCTCATCAATGTCTCCATTGAGAAAAGTCGTCTTAACATCTATTTGATGCAACTCGAGGTCAAAGTGCAACAACCTAACTTTCCTGAAAGAGTCTTTCGTAGAAACCAAATGGAAAGTCTCTTTATAATCAATGCCATCATTCTATGTAAAGCATTTAGATACAAGACGAGCTTTATATCTTTCCACATTACCTTTCGAATCCCTCTTGGTTTAAAAATCCATTTAAGACCAATGGGCTTCGCACCTTCTGGTAATGGGACAAGATCCCAAACTTTATTGTCTTGCATATGCTTATACTCCTTATTTATGGCATCAATTCACTTTTGAGAGTTAGAACCCTGCATGGCCTGATGGAAATTGATTGGACCATCTTCCACCATTCCATTATTTTCCTTATATTCTTGGAGAAACACTATTTAATTATCCGGAATAGCATTTTTTCCTTTCTCTCGTGGATCTCCTTAATGGCTTTAGTTATTGAGGTTGTTGAGTTTGTACTTCTGAAATTTACCTTATTTTGGATAGGAAGTTCTTCAACATTGTCTAGTTGAGGTTCTGGATATGCTTCTTGATCAATGACATGCATAAAAACTTGCACATTGTCAAAAGCAACAATAGGAATCGAAACCGATTCTTCCTCAACTTCTTCCTTAAAGACAATATCTTAACCTTATTTCTCCCCCAAACTCAACATCCTCAAAAAATGTTGCATTTCTCGTTTCAAAAATTGACTTAAGTGTGGGATCATAAAACTTATAGCCCCTCGATCGCTCAGAATAACCAATAAAGTGGCTGCATACTGTTTTGGAATCCAATTTCTTTATGTGGCCTATAAGGCCTAGCCTTAGCTGGACATCCCCGAATGTGGAAATGCTTTAGGCTAGGTTTTCTGCCTGTCAAAAGCTCTTAGGGTATTTTAGCAGCAGTTTTAGTTGGTAATATGTACGATCTTTTCTTTAAATGTCCAGATTTCTAGCAAAAGAAACAACCCTCAATGTCTTTATGTGGTTTCTTTTGTTCTGAACCCTTAACAACTTTATTTTCTTTATTTGTTTTCTTGCCCTTATCTTTAGAGGTGTTTTCCAAGTGAACACTTTCAATTCTGTCATGCTTCAACTTTTCTTCCTCTTGCACACAAAAATAGAATGAGCTCATTTAGAGTTCATTTCTCCCTTTGATAGTTACAACTGACCTTAAATTGATTGAAATGTGCAGGAAGCGATATCAATACTAAATGCACGAGCAAGTCATCAGACAAGTCGAGCTTTAGTGCCTTAAGTTTTGAAGCAGTATGAGACATCTTCATGATGTACTCCCTTATGTTCCCCTTGCCTCTATACTTCATTGAAATCAAGCTTTCCAGAAGCGTGCTTGTTTCAGCTTATCGTTTTTAGCAAAACGCTTTTCAAGTTCGGCAAGGAATTGCTTGGCATTAGTTACCTCTTCAGATATTGCGCCCCTAAAGGCTTCCGAAATGCCGCACTTAATGATCATGAGACTCACGTAATTTAAGCAATCACACTTCTCAAAGTTCCTCATTTGATTAGATGAACTTTCATCCATAAGAGGAGCAGGTTGCTCAATCCTTAGTACACGGTCTAGATCCATGCAGCTAACGAAAAGTTAATGTTCTTGTTTTGATCCTTGAAGTTTGTTCTATACATACAGGGATGAAATTTGAGCTTGTAGATATACTACTAGCAGAATTTGAAACCGAATAGAGAATACTTAAACAAAATAGCTCACATAAATACCTTATTATGCAAATCATACTTTCAAACAATGGTAGGGCCCATCACAAGATACCTAGCACAATATCAATATTTAGTCTTTGGACAGAAATATTGATTTGTAAGTGGTACTCTTGGTGTAGTGATCAAACACTGACAGTAAGACATGTCAACCAATAAACTTTTCTTTGGACCGATTTATTGATCACACGTTAAACCAAATAACCGTCACCTGTTTATCACCACAAGTTCATGTGAAATTCGAGCCAAATATTGACCTTCCTTTGGGTCGATCAATATCCGCATGAAATAACACACAAACACCTAATTTTTCCTTAGTGTAGTGATCAAATACTGGCAATAAGACATGTTAACCAATAAACCTTTCTTTGGACCGATTTATTGGTCACAGGTTAAACCAAATAATTGCCACATGTTTATCACCACAGGTGCATGTGAAATTCGAGCCAAATATTGACCTTCCTTTGGGCCGGTCAATATCCGCAATGAAGAACACACACAAATACCTTCTAATATTCAAAGTTAATTAATATCCATAAGAGAGGTTGCTTTGGCAACATGTTGCTTCAACTAACTTACTTTCGAATATTATATCTCTCAAAAGATTCTGATGTACCAAGATTTGAAACTGAAATCACTGATTTGCATATATTTTGACTTTAGGATTTGAATTATAGAATTCAAAATTTTAGAATAAAGCAATCCTTAAGTTGAGAGAGTCAATTGCAATATTCTTAAACCTTAGGTGGCCAATTATGTAAAATTTTAAGCTTGAAGTACTTAAATTACAATTTTTCCCAAAACCTTATTGGCCAATTTATAGAAATTCCAAACTTTAGGTCCCAATTTGAAAGAAAATCAAACTTTAGAGGTCCAAAATATTGAACTTGGAAACTTTAAGGACTGAATTTGAAAATATTCAAACTTTAGGGGACCAATTTTGAGAATTTCCAAACTTGAGGGACTAAATTAAGAAAATTTTCAAACTATAAGGATTGAAAATGAAGATTTTCGAACTTTAGGGACTGAAAATAAAAATTTTCAAACTTTATGGGACCAAATTAGAGAATTTTCAAACTTTATGGATTGAATTAGAAAATTCTCAAACCATAGGGGCTGAAATATTATACCCTTAACCTTAAAGGTACCAATTTTGAAAATTTTCAGACATTAGGGGCTGGATTGGAAAATTTTCAAAAATTCAGGGACTAAAATCATAAAATTCCATAACTTGAGAGGTCCTGACTTAAATAAATTATAACTTTAGGGGCTCAATTTATAAATTCCAGAAATTGAAAGGTCAACTTAAGTAATTTCATATCTTTAGGATTAATCTTTAATCCCAACCAAACACAGAGGATGGAAGGTGCAATTTCATATAATTTCCCAAAATTGCAAAGGAGCCCTTACATACTTCTAATTTCCAAGACAAGCCCCTGAACCCAAAAATAGGAAGAACAAGGGTTTGCAACCAAACCCTAGTCCCGCCGCACCCGGTCTAAGAACGCAGCGCCATCGCCGGCGCCGCACCTCGCCTGCAGCGCCATCGATGGCGCTGCAACCAGAAAAAGAAAAAAAAAATTGCGTATCTGCATCCAAGACCACAGCCCCTGCTCACCATCGTGCCAACCCCTTACCAACCGGCCAGATTCATACAAGAACTCAACCACAATTCATACTATCCATACATAACAACCCCATATTCGAAATCAACAAAAAATCAAAACTGAAACTCCAATTTGTTAAACCACGATTTTCGCAAATATACATACATAGAGATAACAAACTGGCCGAATTCATAAAACCAAATTCACTTTCCAAATTTTCAATTTTGCTGTGTATGAATATTTCTCAGTTTTTAAGCTTTATGCGCATATACATACTCACGAATTAAGTTTTCACATATATAGTTCGTAATTGATCTGATAATTCAACACGATGTTGGCTCTGATACCACTTGTTGTAAATAAATTTAATATAGATGATTATTCATCTAAAATCCAGAAACATCATGCTGTAATTATCAGATCGAAACTGAAGCAGAAGTGTACCTGAATCCATTATTGTGTTTGATCGAACGGGGTTATGGTCTTCCAACTGATTCATGGTTTTCTCCTTATTTTCTCCTCTGTTGATGGGGATGCAGAGAATTATGAAAAGCCACGCTCAATTGGGAACCATGACCTGCATAAATAGCTGTAGGGCAGCTATCGTGTTTCAATGTTATTAAATTGTCCTCTCATCAATTTAAAATATTGAATCCGTCTCTACACTTTAATCTCACGACACTTAATACCCATTAGTCCCGAATAATCTTTAGTGGATCACTTTATTGACTAAATCCTTAAGATAGCACCACACATTTTATTTTATACATGTTTGGCCCCACATTATTGAATTTTATCCAACAGGGAGAAGTGGAGTATTTGGGACATGACATATCCAGACGGGGTAGCAGCCGATATTGCAAAGACTAAAGTGATAAGGGAGTGGCTGAGTCCTCGTTCTATCTGAGAACTGCGAGGGTTCCTAGGATTAATGGGATACTATAGACTGTTTGTGAAAGACTACGAAAAACTTGCTTGGCCATTGACTCAGAGGATGAAGAAAAATAATTTCTATTGGGATGAAGTATCAGAGAAGGCTTTTAAAGAGTTGAAGGGCAAAATGACAAGTCTTCCAGTCCTTGGTTTGCCAGATTTCGAGAAAATATTTGTGATAGAAACGGATGCTTCCGGTTATAGTTTAGGGGCTGTGTTGATGCAAGAGCAACGACCCATTGCTTTTTTCAGTCAGGCCCTGAGTCTGAAGAGTCGAAGCAAATCAGCATATGAAAGAGAATTAATGGCAATAGTGTTTGCGGTACATAAATGGAGACTTTACTTGCTGGGACATCACTTCATCATTCGCACTGATCAAAGGAGTTTGAAATTTTTATTGGAGCAAAGGGTTGTAAGTCCTGAGTATCAAAAATGGTTGCTGAAGTTGATGGGATATCGATTTGAGATTCAGTACAAGCCAGGTCTAGAGAACAAGGCAGTCGACGCTCTTTCTCGAGTGACATATTCACCTGCAGTGATGGCTCTCACATTGCCTGGAGTGGTTCAATTAGATTTACTAGCCCAAGAGGTTGCCAAGGATGAGAAATTATAGAAGATTGTCAAAGGGATGGAGCAAGATTCTTCAGAATGGACGGATTACACGCTACAAGAGGGGCACCTTCTGTACAAAGGAAGATTATTCTTGCCTAATAATTCTGCCTTAATTCAGCTACTACTCCACAAAGGGCATGATGGAGTTCTTGGAGGCCATTCGGGGTTTTTTGAAAACTTATAAAAGAATCGCACAAATGTGTATTCGGTGGGAATGAAGAAGGATATTCATCAGTATGTCAAAAATTGTGAAGTATGTCAACAGAATAAATATGTAGCTCTATCACCAGGAGGACTTCTACAACCTTTGGCTATTGCAAATCAAGTGTGGGAAGACATCTCTATGGACTTCGTGGAGGGGTTACCGAAGTCAGGAAGTTGGGATTCCATACTGGTGGTTGTGGATAGGCTGAGCAAATACGCACACTTTGTTACCTTGAAACATCCTTTTACAGTAGCAACTTTGGCAGGTCTTTTTGTTAAAGAGATTGTGCGCCTCCATGACATTCCACACTCGATTGTCTCGGACAGGGATAAAATATTTTTGAGTAAGTTTTAGGAGGAATTATTTCAACTTCAGGGAACGAAACTCTGCTGAAGCACGGCTTATCACCCGCAATCAGATGGTCAGACGGAAGTGGTTAACCGCACCCTGGAAATGTATCTTCGTTGCTTTGCATCTTCCAAACCAAGTTCATGGGTAAGCTGGCTTCTGTGGGCAGAATTGTGGTATAATACTTCATATCATTCGTCAGCCAAACTCACTCCCTTCCAGATTCTATATGGATGGGAACCCCCAATGTTAGTAAGATTTGAGAAAGGATCGACTCCGGTTTCTATGGTCAAACAACAGCTGGTGGAGAGAGATCAAATGTTAGAAAACTTAAGAGCTCAGTTGTCACGGGCTCGACTTTACATGAAAAAACTGTTGATACAAAGCAGAGGGATGTGCAGTTTAGTATCGAGGATTGGGTATCCTTGAAGATGCGCCCCTACCGTCGTAAGAATTTGTCGTCAAGGCCAAATGAGAAGCTCGCTCCCAGGTTCTATGGACCATATGAAGTTGAGAAGTGAGTGGGATAGGTAGCTAATAAATTGAAACTAAAATATCCATCCCGTATTTCATGTATCACAATTAAGGAAGGCAGAGGGAGATCATCAGTCTATGAAAGATATTCCTAATTATATTACTGAAGAAATGGAAATGGTGGTAGAACCCGAAGTTGTGTTAGGCATTAGACGAGGAACTGGAAGGAATGTCAGAGGTATCTAAGTGTTGATACAATGGAAAGGTGTTCCACCTCTAGAGGCTACGTGGGAACACTATGATCTGTTCAAACAACTTTTTCCAGAGTTTCACCTTGAGGACAAGGTGAGTTTCGTTGGGGGGAGTATTGATAGATCACCCCTTCAAATTCAGTATACTAGATGCAAGAAGCACTCAGGGGTAGAAAAGGAAGACCAGAATAGAATAACCAACTTGCACATGGGTACCACAGATTCTGTTGGAGAAGGGCTACATCGTCAAAGGATATAAGGAGAAAACTAGAGGAATGGAGGATGAGGAAACAGTGAAGTTGCTGGGAGAGTAGTGGACATCTCAAAAGTCCATATGTCTTTATTTTCATTCATAAATTGTTGCATTTTCAAAACTTATTTCTGCAAATGTTTCTCTATTGAATAGAATTATCTTTATAATTACAGAATATATCAATAGTTCATTTCTTTCTCTTCAGTTTCGTGTTTTGACTGGTCTTCATATTGTTATTTGTGATTGGGAGTAAAACTTTGAGGAAGGAACCTATCACTCTCTTATGCTTTATATACCATATATGCCTCTATTCTAAACACAGATGGTAAAGAAAGAAATACCAAATGAATGTCAACAAACAAGGAAAGTGTTTATTACAATCCCATGAAAAAAATAACCTATATGATGATGAGTACATGAGTGGCCTAACGAGCAAGGATCCGTTGCATGTACCGGTGGGACCAATAACGAGGTTAAGGGCTAAGAAGATCAAGCAAGCAATGCAAGGGTTTATGCAAGCTTGGGTGGATGAATATTCAAATGCATGATCAAAGAATTCATTTTCAATGCATGACAATATGGGAAATGCGCCAAAACCGTTACAAGGCATTTGGGGTCAAAGAACAAGGAGAAAAGAATTCAGAGGACCTTTTACGACCGTAAGGTCTGGAGTTACGGCCGTAACTTTGCTATCGCATGGCCGTAACAATCAATTCAGGGCCGTAACGGAGTTATGCAAATTTTAGTCAGTAGGTGACTTACGGCCGTAAGAACACATGTCACGGCCGTAAGAGATAAAAACAGTTTTAGACCTGAGGGTCAATTACGGCCGTAAACACATATGTTACGGCCGTAAGAGGGCGCCGCATTTTATTTTGAGGATTTTGCGACAAGGGTTATTTTGACGCGTTTTTGGACTATATTTGGCTTTTCTTTATGATTGTAAAAGCACAACTTTTATGATTAATGAGATTGATTGAATTAGGTGAGTTTATCCCTATTCTTCTTCGTTCTTGATTGAACCCCTTGAACTTATCAAAGGATTTGACAACCTTTGTGGCGTTCACCCCTTTATGGTTCTTCATTCCGCATCTTAACGAGTCTTGAATTTGATACGTCCTTGGTTCTTGAGTCGTGAGTGTCGGGTCATATTGTTATCGTCAATTAATCTGGATTTGGAACTTTCCAAGTGTTTATGTATATTTCCACGAGATCCCGTGATTCCCCAACAAGAATCACATCATTTGGTATCAGAGCTTGGCTCTAAGTCCAGGTTTTGATATAATTCTTGTTTTGTTTCATTTTCTTCATTAGATTTCATTGTTCTTGAGCCATCATTGAATCGATAATAGATTCTTGGGTTTCTTGAAATTCTTCACTATTTCAAGATTGGTCGTAGTTTCAATTTCGTTATTATTGATTGTTCTTGATTAGCAAAAGAAAAAAAAGTACGAGATTTAGATATAAAAGAAAGTGTTTATTATTGAAGAGCACGATCAAGAACACAATTCCATATTCAAGAAGACCTTTCTTGATACCTTTTATTTTTCCCACATTCTTAACAGTTTTCGTCATCCATCACTACTTTCAAATTCTTTCATTCCAGTTACATCAATTTTCTTGAATCCAATATTCCATCAAATCTTCTTTTCTTCTGTTGTGTCTTGCACCTTGGGTTAATTCCACAAGGACCAAGTCCGTCACTAGTTTGGTGGGTTCTTTGAGAACTTGAGGAAAGGGATAGAGAGGAAAAAGGCAAAGTGGTGAGATCAGTAGAGGGAAAAATCCAAATAGAGTGAAACATGAGTGCTAAACACGTGAGGATATTCTTGAAAATTATTTCTTTTCTTTTGATCACTAACCATGTCACAGAAGGACGCATCATCGACAGGGGAGGATAACCAACAGTTCCACTTCCTTGCCATGCTGGAAAAACGATTCGAGAGGTGGGATGCGAAGCTGGGGGAGATTAAAAACTCCATGGACACGCATAGCGCAGAAATTGTCCAACTACGAAGAGAGCAACCGCACACGGCTCCTAATATCCGGAGGCCGCAAAGGTATGAAAATAATCCTAGGAATGGAGTTCGGGATGATGATGATGTTGAGATAGGAGATAGTGTTGACGATGATAGTGAAAGTGTATCAGTGGCTAGCTTGGGTAGGAGAAGAGGTCGTGGTGGCCGGCGTGGAAGGGGCAATAGGCGTGAATATAGGGATGATGATGGGATGGATAGAAGCTTGGGAAACATTAAAATGACTATACCAGCTTTCCAGGGAAAAAGTGATCCGGAGGTGTACCTTGAGTGGGAGAAGAAGGTCGAACTGATTTTTGAGTGCCATAACTACTCAGAGGAAAAAAGGTGAAGTTAGCCATTATAGAGTTCGCAGATTATGCACTTGTGTGGTGGGATCAATTAATGATGAGTAGGAGGAGGAACCGTGAAAGACCTATTGTGACCTGGAACGAGTTGAAGGGTTTGATGAGGAAAAGGTTTGTGCCCAACCATTACTATAGGGACTTGTACCAGAAACTCCAAACTCTGTCTCAGGGTTCGAAGAGTGTAGAAGAATACCATAAAGAGATGGAGATCGCTATGATTCAAGCAAATATTGAGGAGGATCCGGAGGCCACAATGGCCAGGTTTTTGAGTGGTTTGAACAGAGACATTGCAAATGTTATAGAACTGCAACATTATGTTGAGCTGGAGGAGATGTTGCACATGGCGATGAAGGTGGAAAGGCAACTGAAAAGGAAAGGGACAGCAAAATACTCTTCAGGTTCTACTCCTTGGAAACCTACGTGGAGTGGAAATAACAAAAATGAAGGAGCTGCTCCAAATGGAAAACCAGAACCACCGAAGGCTCGAGAGGAATCTTCCAATAAAGGTAACCCCGCTTCTAACTCTCAACCTCCTAGAAGTAGGGACATCAAGTGTTTTAGGTGTATGGGAATCGGACACATTGCATCACAATGCCCGAACAAAAAAATAATGCTTGTGCGAAATGGGGTGGTTATATCGGAGGATGAGGTTGAGGATGATGATGAGTTTAAGGATATGCCTACCTTAGAAGAAGCTAGTGATTGTGACGATGGAGATTATGCTGTAGCTCAATCCCTAATTACTAGGTGTGCTCTTAGTACCCAAATTAAGGTGGAGGAGTCGGGTGAGGAAAGGGAAAACATATTCCATACTAGATGCTTTGTTAATAATAAAGTGTGTAGTTTGATAATTGATGGGGGGAGTTGTACCAACGTGGTTAGTACCACTCTTTTTGAGAAATTGTGTTTACCCATAATCAAACACCCTAGGCCTTATAAATTACAATGGCTGAATGAGTCCGGTGAGATCAAAGTGAATAAGCAGGTGTTGATCAACCTTTCCATCGGGAAGTATGAGGATGAGTTAATTTGTGATGTGGTTCCAATGCATGCTGGACACATCCTGTTGGGTCGGCCATGGCAATATGACAGGAGGGTGGTACATGACGGGTACAAAAATAGGTACAGTTTTACAAAGGATGGAAAAAGTATCAGACTTATGCCATTAACTCCGCAACAAGTTTATGAAGATAAGTTGAAATTAGAGAGTGAGGAAGAGAAGACAAAGAGAGTTGGGACCCCGATCCCAGAAAAAGGAGAGCTGAGTGTTCAAATGAGAGTTGGGACCACGATCCCAGAAAAAGGTGAGCTGAGAGAAAAACAGAGAGTTAGGGGTTCTGCCCCAGAAAAAGGAGAGGGAGTGACGAGTGCCAGAAAAGAAAGAGGAGAGAAAATCAAAGTGAGCTTTCTTGCCAAAAAGTGTGAAATCAAAAGAGCTGTCCTTGACCACCAACCGCTGGTCTTATTAATGTACAAGGAATCCTTCCTTGCAATCGATGACACTAACTCTTCCCTCCCCCATTTAGCTGTTTCTCTTTTACAGGAATTTGAAGATGTATTCCCAGACAACATACCTAGTGGGCTGCCACCAATTCGGGGCATCGAGCACCAGATTGATCTTGTTCCAGGTGCTGTTATTCCAAATAGGCCTGCATATAGGAGCAATCCGGAAGAAACAAGGGAGCTTCAAAGGCAAGTCGAGGAGTTGTTGAGCAAGGGATATGTTCGAGAAAGCATGAGCCTGTGTGCTGTGCCGGTCTTATTGGTGCCCAAGAAGGATGGAACCTGGAGGATGTGTGTGGATTGTAGAGCTATCAACAATATCACGGTAAAGTATCGCCATCCTATACCTAGGTTAGAAGACATTCTTGATGAATTATATGGTTCATGTGTCTTTAGTAAAATTGACCTTAAAAGTGGGTATCACCAAATACGCATGTAAGAGGGGGACGAATGGAAAACTGCATTCAAGACCAAATATGGGCTTTATGAATGGTTAGTTATGTCGTTTGGCCTCACCAATGCACCTAGTACATTCATGAGGTTGATGAACCACATCTTACGGGCTTTCATTGGAAAATTTGTGGTCGTGTATTTTGATGACATTTTAGTTTATAGTAAAAATGTAGATGAGCATGTTGATCATTTAAGGTTGGTACTTGAGGTTTTACGCACTGAAAAATTGTATGCTAACTTTAAAAAGTGTACTTTTTGCATAGATAAGGTCATATTCCTTGGTTATGTTGTTAGTAAGGATGGTATTGAGGTTGACGAGGAGAAAATCCGAGCTATTAGAGAATGGCCAACACCTAAGAGTGTAACTGAGGTAAGGAGTTTTCATGGGTTAGCAAGTTTTTATAGGAGGTTTGTGAAAGATTTCAGTACAATAGCCACACCACTCACTGAGGTAATTAAAAAGAGTGTGGGTTTCCATTGGGGGGATGCACAGGAAAATGCCTTCAAATTGCTTAAAGATAGGCTATGTTCTGCACCAGTCTTAGCATTACCTAATTTTAACCAGACTTTTGAGGTTGAATGTGATGCATCAGGAATAGGGATTGGAGCCGTTCTTATGTAGGAAAAGAGGCTGATAGCTTATTTCAGTGAAAAAATGAGCGGGGCAGCGTTGAACTATCCAACGTATGATAAGGAGCTTTATGCTCTTGTCAGGGCATTGGAAACTTAGCAGCATTACCTCTGGCCAAAAGAATTTGTCATCCACACGGATCACGAGTCTTTAAAGCACCTCAAGGGGCAAGGTAAGTTGAACAAAAGACATGCCCGATGGATTGAGTTTGTGGAGACTTTTCCTTATGTCATTCAATACAAACACGGTAAGGAAAATATAGTTGCCGATGCGTTGTCAAGAAGGTATGTGCTCCTTAATTCATTGAATGCTAAATTGTTGGGATTTGAATATGTTCGAGATTTGTATGCTAACGATCATGATTTTTCCACTATTTATGTTTCATGCGAAAAGGGAGCATTTGATAAATTTTATAGACATGATGGTTATTTGTTTAAGAAAAATAAATTATGTGTGCCTAACTGTTCTATGCGTGAGTTGTTAGTACGTGAAGCTCACGGGGGTGGTTTGATGGGTCATTTTGGTGTTTTAAAAACGTTGGAAACGTTAAAGGAGCATTTTTATTGGCCTAGGATGAAAGGGGATGTTCACCAAATTTGTGATAAGTGCATAACTTGTAAACAGGCCAAGTCTAAGGTATTACCACATGGTTTGTACACTCCTCTTCCTATCCCTAGTGAACCTTGGGTAGATATATCCATGGATTTTGTGTTAGGACTGCCTAGGACCACAAAAGGTTGGGATTCCATATTTGTGGTGGTGGACAAGTTTAGTAAAATGGCACACTTCATTCCTTGCCATAAAACTGATGATGCCGTGAACATAGCAGACTTATTCTTTAGGGAAGTTGTCAGACTACATGGGGTGCCCAGGAGTATAGTGTCTGACAGAGATGTCAAATTCCTTAGTTACTTCTGGAAGGTTCTGTGGGGGAAAATGGGTACTAAACTATTGTTTTCCACTACATGCCATCATCAAACAGATGGTCAGACAGAAGTAGTCAATACTATAGGACGTTAACTCAACTCTTGCGTGTTGTCATAAATAAAAATTTGAAGAGTTGGGAGGGATGTTTACCATTTGTGGAATTTGCGTATAACAGGGCTATACATTCTACTACTACTTACTCTTCTTTTGAAATTGTGTATGATTTCAACCCGCTAACCCCTATGGATCTAATTCCTTTGCCTGTAGATGACAGGAACAGTTTGGATGGCAAGAAGAAAGCTGAGCTTGTGAAGTCACTCCATGAAAAGGTCCGGCTACAAATAGAAAAGAAGAATGAGCACTATGCGTCCCATGCGAATAAGGGCAGAAAGCAGGTGATTTTTGAACCAGGCGATTGGGTGTGGGTTCACATGCGAAAGGAACGATTTCCAGCACAATGGAAGTCTAAGCTGCAGCCTAGAGGAGATGGGTCGTTTCAAGTCATTGAGAGAGTCAATGACAATGCTTATAAGTTGGATCTCCTAGGTGAGTATAATATATCTGCTACTTTCAACGTTGCTGATCTCTCTTTGTTTGATGCAGATGATGATTCGATGACGAATCCTTTTCAACAGGGAGGGAATGATGAGTACCTGAGTGGCCCAACGAGCAAGGATCCGTTGCATGTACCGGTGAGACCAATAACGAGGTTGAGGGCTAAGAAGATCAAGCAAGCAATGCAGGGGTTTATGCAAGCTTGGGTGGATGAATATTCAAATGCATGGTCAAAGACTTCATTTTCAATGCATGAAAATATAGGAGATGCCCCAAAACCGTTACAAGGCATTTGGGTCAAAGAACAAGGAGAAAAGAATTCAGAGGACCTTTTACGGCTGTAAGGTCTGGAGTTACGGCCGTAACTTTTCTATTGCACGGCCGTAACAATCAATTCACGGCCGTAACGGAGTTATGCAAATTTTAGTCAGTAGGTGACTTACGGCCGTAAGAACACATGTCACGGCCGTAAGAGATAAAAACAGTTTTAGACCCGAGGGTCAACTACGTCCGTAAACACATATGTTACGGCCGTAAGAGGGAGCCGCATTTTATTTTGAGGATTTTGCGACAAGGGTTATTTTGATGCTTTTTTGGACTATATTAGGTTTTTCTTTATGATTGTAAAAGCACAACTTTTATGATTAATGAGATTGATTGAATTAGGTGAGTTTATCTCTATTCTTCTTCGTTCTTGATTGAACCCCTTGAACTTATCAAAGGATTTGACAACCTTTGTGGCGTTCACCCCTTTATGGTTCTTCATTCCGCATCTTAACGGGTCTTGATTTGATACGTCCTTGGTTCTTGAGTCGTGAGTGTCGGGTCATATTGTTATCGTCAATTAATCTGGATTTGGAACTTTCCAAGTGTTTATGTATATTTCCGCGAGATCCCGTGATTCCCCAACAAGAATCACATCATATGATATCAAAATATTTCTTTAGATTATATTTGAAATTCACATCCTGATGTTCTTAGCATAGTTGGTAGTTCTGACATGCATGAAATATAAATTGTTGCAAGCATAATCATGATTAAAAAAAAAATGATTCTAGGTGAAAGCACCCATTAATAAGTCCAATAATAATGATTAAAAAAATGAAATCTTCCCTAAAAGAAGTGAAGCTGAAGAAAATGGAATGCCTTCTCCAGAAACTTGGATCTATGAAACGAAGAAATTGAGTTCTTGGACCAAATTTTTAGCCTGATTACATGGGTTAGAATGCATTTCGAGCAAAAACTAAGATGAAATTTGAAGGCCTTTTGGTTATTGAATTGGTGTAAGCAAAACCTAGATTGGAGGCTTTTTGTATAGAAATCGTATGTCGAGACAGAGAAGTGAATAGTCAAATGAAAGGTAAAGCTTGGAAATACTTAATGAAATGCTAGAACACAAAATTCAAAGAAACACTTTTCTTTAAATAATAATCAACTAAAATTACATAAATTACATAAAAAAATATAAAATGTTTAGATTTCTCTCAAAAAAATACAAATGCGTAAATCATAGAAATTGCAAAAGTAGACATTACGAAATCTAAAAAGTTATGCCATTTATTAACATTCATTAACCAAAAGAATAACCAAAAATTGTGTACAAACCTATTTCATATTAAAATTTAAAGGTGATTAATAAGAAAACACTAATCGTTTACCATTATATTAGTTTGAAATGAAGGATGCTAAAATGAGAGCCAAAGACATAAGCATTTCATAACACATTTGATCGTTAAGAAAGGGGAAAAAATGTACGATTTCATATTTATGGATGAAAATTACGAGAATACTTGGTAACTAAGGAAACCAAGTGCAGAGATCTTTGCAACTATCAACCCACGAATGAAAAGTACAAAGACTAAAGATTGCCCCTATCTGCAACTCTGAAATATGGAGAGTAGGCATTAGGTTGAAGCACATGAATACAAGCTTTTGCATATCTATTGTGGACATCAAACTATGATATTTGATCTATTCTACTAAAAAACTTAATTGAAAAATATTACATTAACAGATGAACCAGTTTAATTCTAAGATATTTGGAGAGTCCTTTAATTATGTCAGCCTCAAATTTCTTCCCTATGCAGAGATTGATTACTATAAATTAGTTGAAAGCCTTTAAATTCCAAAATGATGAAAAAATCTAGAAACGAAATTACTCAGAAGCACCTAGAAGTAAAAAGATGAGTTAAAATCTAAACATAATCTTGCATAATAAACTCGAAAGCCTTACCGAAGATCCCTTTTTCTCTTCAAAACTGAACCTATGAAAAAAACGGGAGCAAATTAACAAAGATCCCAATTCCCCTACCAAAGTGAAAAAGAAATGAAATCCCAAAAATCCCTCGAAGAAAACATTAAGACACAAAATTCGAAAAAAAAAATGACATACCAAGAATTCCCAATTGAGGATCGGATTTGGAGTCGGAATCGCCGGTGGTAGCTGGATAGGTATTTCCAATTGCTGAGAAGTTGACTGCGGCGGTATTGGCCACTACGATTTAGGTTGGCACCGATTTTGAGTACCCTACTCTCGGTCTGCTCTCTTCTTGCTTATGGTTTCAGAATTATTGTGTAGAGGGATCAGAGGACGATTGTAGAGAGAAAAATTAGAAGATGATTTTGGAGAGAGAGATGGAGATAAGGTGGTTTCCTCAGATGATTTTTTCTTCGGGATTTAGGTGTGAATCAGAAGACGAATTTGGAGAGAGAGAGAGAGAGAGAGAGAGAGAGAGAGAGAGAGAGAGAGAGAGAGATGGAGATATGTTTTGGAGGAGAGAGACACAAGATCTGGAGGGTATTGATCAAGATTGTAGGTGTAGCCTTACTGATATTTTTGTGGACACTGTTATGAACCAGTTTGAGAAGACAGGTGTGAACACGAGGGTTTCATAATGAATAGTAACATTATAGACTCTTTTAATATAGGAGATAGGACGGAGAGAGAGATATATATATAGTTGTCTACGTTGCTATCGGATATCTTTGGAATATCAGATTGAAAGACACTAATGGAGAACACAAGGCGACAAATCAAAATCGAGTAGTTGCCGCTGGCTGGACTTTATTTAGTTAAGGGTAAATAGCACAAATGGTCCCTCAACCTTAGGACCTCTTACAAAAATAGTCCTAACGTTTAGATCTTGACATTTATACCCTCAGAATCACTAAACTTTGTGCAAATGGTCCCTACCGTCAGATTCCATTAGTTCCCACAGTTAAAAACTTGTAAATAGCACACATTATCTCTAACCTTTGAGCTTCTTGCAATAATAGTCCCTAACATATTATGTTTAGTGTATTTAATTTGTAACCTACAAACGTTTGGCGTATTAAGTCCCTAAATATTAAGTCCTAGTTTGAGACTAGTAATTTCAAATAACATGGTTTGTAATTATAGTTTTTTGAACAATTTGAGATTAAAAACTGAGATGTTTTAGATTTATGTGTAAATTATTTTATTGATAGAATGTGTGGTTGAAAACGAATTTTAAAAAAATAAAGTTTATTCTGAAAATCTAAAGGTCACAATAAAATATTTAGCAAAACTCAGCGCATTAACAGTTCAACCTATTGGTAAAAACAAAAAACATGGAACATAACAAATACATTGGATATCATTTTAGGAATTGAATAATAAATATGTTTTGATCAGTTCTTGATGCGAACTCCTTTGGTGTTTGGACCGAAAATTTCTATAACAATTTGAAATCAGACCCCAAGAAAGCTAAAATGGTAAAATAAGTGATAAATCTTGACCCAGCTCACCCTAACCAAAATTCTAAGGAAGCAAACCCTATCCCAATGGAGAGAATAAAGCAAATTCCAAGATTTTGTGGAAACAACAACAATGCGATAAAATAATATTCTCAAATAAAGTTGAAGGAGTTCCAAGAGGATCACAAGTTAAGAAAAGAGTTTACCTCTTCAAGTGCTCTCAAGAGACTTCAATTATCCCTTGGTGGTGGAACTTCCCCCCTAGTCTCCAATCATGCTAATCTCGCCTCCAACCTTCCTCCCATATATGTCATTGTAACCATGAGACCTGTATCATATCTCTCAATTCTTGAGTTTGGGCATTTGAATCTTGCCCACTTGAAGTATGTGTATTAGACATGGAGTGCAAGTGTGTAAGTGTCCTCACAAAATATTTTCTCTTGTGTTTCTACTCAATTTAGATTTTTACCCTTTAATGAGCCCACCACTCTTGCCTCTTTCCACTCCATTTTTTTTTTACTCAATCTCTCCAAGGAACGTAATCAACTAGATTGAGAAATCGAATCTTGTGTAGCAGTATTCCACAAACAAAGACAAGGAAGTAAGAAAGAATTGACACAATAGCAAGTAGAATTTGTTTTCTTGCTATTATACAAGAAAATGAGATTTGAATTTATGGGGCAAGAAATCAATTAGGAATGTGTTTGGTGTTTAGAGAGTAGAATTTAACATGAAAGTTCTCTTTGAAACATTTCTCAAACACTTAGGATGCAAACTTTGAATAGCGTGAAAATTTAAGTGTTTGTTCAAATGTAACCCTCAACAATCTCAAATTTGACAACAATAACAATACCCAAGATGTAGGAATCAAGAAATTCCCATGGGCATATAATTTTTCCAATTTTTTGTCTAATTTTATTTATTTATTTTTATTAATATTTTTATTATTATTTTAATGAAGAACAACAAGAACAAGAAATGTAAAAATAGATTTACCAATTTTTTAGTCAAGCTCTGATACCAAATGATGCGAACTCATTTGGTGTTTGGACCAAAAATTACCACAACAGTTTGAAATCAAATCCCAAGAAAGCTAAAATGGTAAAATAAGTGATGAATCTTGACTCAAGCTCACCCTAACCACAATTCTAAGGAAGCAAACCCTTACCCAATGAAGAGAATAAAGCAAATTCCAAGATTTTGTGGAAACAACAACAAGAATAATACACAAGAATAATATTCCCGAATAAAGTTGAAGATGTTACAAGAAGATTACAAGTTAAGAAAATGGTTTACCTCTTCTAGTGCTCTCAAGAGACTTCAAATTGTCCCTTGGTTGTGGAACTTAAATAATGTTATCCTCTTTGGTGTTTGAACCAAAAATTTTCACAATAATTTAATACCAACACAAGAAAGCTAAAATAGTAAAATAAGCCTAAACCCAAGTTTAATTTAACCAAAATTCTATGTAATAAATCTTAACCTAATGGAGAGAAATAAACAAGTTCATAGATTTCTTCCAATAATACAAGATTCATAAAATCCACATGTAGTTGAGCATAATTTCTCAAAAGAGAAACAAGATTAAGATGAGGATTTTACCTCACAAATGCTCTCCAAAGAGGCTTCAATGTTCATACACTCTAAGTGTTAGGGTTTGAGAAGAGAGTAGTATATATAATACAATCATTGGAACAAATAAAATAAAACGGGAAATGACTTAAAAATTTGTGAAATCTAGGTTCCGCAATCTGAGTGATCACACAAGGGAAAATATCGCGATTGCGTGGAGATCGCCAAAAGTTTCTGTCTCTAAAACGCGTGCGATCGTGCCATTGTTTTGGCTCGCGATCGAGCGGGCATCCAAAATTCTGCACACGCATCTTCAGTATTTTGGTCATAACTTTTGATCCTGATGTTCGATTGAGGTGATTCAAAATACGTTGGAAACTAGACAAAAATGGTACAATTCTTTCAGAAATAGTGAACCTAAAATTCGGAATTTATCTATGTCAAAACTTTAATTGAATCCATAACTTGATTCAACCTAAAACTTGATTCTTGGCTCCTCTTTTGGCTTAATCACTTTGGTTGACCTTGAATATTCTTCCAAAAATAACCCAAATTGACCCGGAGCTCTTCGAACATGCACTTCAAAATTTGTTTGGCTTGGATAATTAATTTCCTCGCCAAGCCCGCTATGATTCTCATCAGACCCTCCTTCAGGATGATTCGTTTCGAATCATATGTTTGTTCATGATGTTTCAATGCATCTCCTGGATCAAAAGAGAAATTCTTGCTTCCATGTCTTATGATCAACCAAAAGGACCCTGTAGGTTGGACTAAATGCAAGGGTCGAACCATGAACTCCTTTGGACATATGTGGTGTGATCCAAAGACCAAAATGCAATTAACCTGCAAAATAGATTTAAGCAAAATAGGGTGGGGAATGTTAGTTTCACAAAGTACGAGATATGGATCCTCATACTTGTGATTCATCACCTCCAACTCCTCTTCCCGCACCACGAGGTTCTTCACTACACCTCCATTAATCCCTTCAACCTTTTGCTCATTCAACACTAAAAAATTTTCATGCTCAACCACTTCTTCCACACTTTCAATTTCAACAACACCTTCTACACTAGTAAGCTCATGCACCTCTTCGTAAATATTTTTATCATCCACATGAGAATTTGGAGTTTTATCGATTATCCCTAATTTTAACTCCCCCTACTTCTCAACTTCCTTATCTAGGAGAACTTCTTGCAATTTAGCTTCAACCTCACTATCACTCCCCTTTTGCATTCCAACCTTATATTTACACAATCCCATGTAATGAACTTTTCTTCCAAAATTTTCACTTGCTTCTTAAATTCCAACATAGGATCATTCTTCCCATGGGATGATGAAATCTTCATTTTAACACTACCAATATTTTCTTCCATTCCTTTCCTACCCTTATGCTTCCTTAGATGACCTTGATCAAACCCCTATCAAACTGCCAACACACCGCTCTCCTCTACTCCTACCCATGTTCCACCTTTGTTCCATACCCCCATCATCATCAAACTCATCCCTAACATTTCTATTACTACTTGGTGTTGGGATTTTCTCATTGTCTCCAATCTATCCAACCTTCTTCCCAGACTTCCTTCCATTGCCTCCATTTTCCTAGTACAAGTGGTGAAAATATTTTGTAACATCTCACGCAAGTCTTGAGTTTGGACATTGGAGTCTTGCCCATTGGGAGGATTTGTATGGAGCATGTATTGTAAGTGTGGAAATGTTCTCACAAGTAATGTTTTCACTCGTATTTCACTCAATTCCCCAAGGAATGCAATCAACTACACCGAGAAAATTATAATTCTTGTGAAGCATGAAACCACAATCAAAGAAGAGATATAGGAATTGATGGGCAAAATTAGCAAGTGAAATTTATAGCTTGCTATAACAAAGAAGATGTAATATGGATTTATGGGTCAATGTATTGAAGTAAAAAAATTCACAAAATAGCTCATAATTGACCCGGAGCTCTTCGAACATGAACTTCAAAATTTGTTTAGCTTGGATAATTAATTTGTCTCACCAAGCCCGCTATGATTCTCATCAGTTTTACTTTCAATTTCGATTTTTGACTTTGAGAACTAGTCGATTTGAAAAGCAAGTTTAGAGAATTTGTGGTTAATAAGTAAGAATTTTTTAAATTTGTGTGTAGATTATTTTATTAATAGAATGTGAAGAAGAAAATGAGTTTTGAAAAAAATTGAAATTTTGAATTTCTCATCAACAGGTTCTCAAAATCAAAAATCGAAATTGAAAGTAAAACTGAACAAAACATATTTGTTATTGAATTTTTAAAATGATAATCAGGACTCATTAGTCCATTATTACTTGTACGCTATACGTGCGCTTGTGGTACACATTTCTAGTGAACACACGGACTCTATGCAAAGTGGAGTAAATGTTCCTATGGACAAGATTCTGTGGAATATCTAGGACACATCATTAGCCGAGAAAGAGCACCAGTTGATCAGAAGAAGGTAGAAGCAATGGAATCTTGGCCAAACAACTCAGGTAGTTCTTAGGACTGGCTCGCTACTCTAGGAACTTTGTAAAAGGGTATGGCTTTTTGGCCAAGGAATTGAACTCTTAAAAAAAGACAATTTTCACTGGATTAAAGCAACTGAAGCAACCTCTGATAATCTTAAGTTGGCCATGAGCACCACTCTTGTACTTGTACTTCCGAATTTCAAACAACCTTTCATTGTGGAGACTGATGCAAGCTACTGGGTACAAACGTTGCATTGATGTAGGAGAGGAGACCAATAACTTACCTGAGAAAGGCCTTAGGCCTAGGAATCAGGGGATGTCAATTTATGAAAAGGAATTACCAGCATTGACTAAATGAAGACACTATTAGAAGGCCACCACTTCACCATCAAGACTGGTCACTTGTATTTGAAGTTCCTATTAGAGCATAGAATTATAACCCCCGTACATCAGAAACATCTGACTAGGTTGTTGGGTCTAGACAGTGAAATTCAATACAGAAAAGGTGTTGAAAATGTGGTAGCTGATGCTTTATCTAAGAGAAATGGGTGTAATGCTATTTCCACCAATACCCCAGCCCCAGCCTCATCTGAAGTAATATGCAGTTATGAGACAAATATTGCAGCTAAAAGTGATTGAAGCAGGAACCATTGACACTAACTCAGAACCAGAATACCGGTACATGAATGGCCTACTGAAAAATAATGGGAAATACATTGGTGATGGGAATGACGAAAGGCAAAAGATTATTGAAAATATTCACTCCTCACAAGAGGGAGGACATTCTGGGATTCAAGCTTGTAATATAAGGCAAAACTACACTTCCCTTAGCCTGGAATAAATCAGGAGATCTGTCAGACCTTTTTTTCCAAAACTTGTGATACGAAGATTTACCTAAAGAGGACACAAAATTTTGATAAGGGTGCATGAATACGTCTCATAAACTTCAAATTACTTTAGAAAATTACGTATTGGTAATTATAGATGCATATCTTGGAGATATAAATTATATTCTTTTGATTTAAATGATATAAAGTATCATCTTTTAGTTTAAAAAATCCGAGAAGTATCTTAAACTTTTATCTCGTATCCGTGTGTCCGACACGGGAACTTCTTAAAAAATGGAGAGTCCGAGCAAAATAGTAAAGGAGAACATAACCCTTACCCAGTGTTGTTATAGCCATTGCCTGAACCTCTACATTCAAAGATCCATATCTCCACATATTTCATTGAAGGTTTACCAAAATCTGAAAGGAAAAATGTCATATTAGTGGTTGTGGATAGATTCACCAAATATGGACACTTTATTTCCCTAATTCATCCCTTTAAAACCAAGCAGGTGGCAAAAGTGTTCTTGGATCAGGTGTACAAATTGCATGGGTTACCTCAAAGTATTGTATTAGATAGGGAAAAGGTATTCACTAGTAAATTTTGGAAAAAATTATTTAGCTTATTGGGTACTAAACTACATATGAGCACTACGTATCATACTCAGACAAATGGGAAGACTAAGAGGCTCAATCAAAGCTTAGAATTGTATCTCAAGTGTAACATACTATAATCCTAAGCAATGGACCAAGTGGCTAAACACAGTAGAATTTTGGTACAACACCACCTTCCACTCAACTATCCAAGTGACCCATCTTAAGGCCCTTTATCGAAGGGCATGCCTACAACTGGATCTAGGGCCCTATCAATAGACAAATGTAGTTACAGTGGATGAAATTCTACAAGAAAGACATCATATTGATCTACAGTTGAAGGAAAATATAGCTCAAGCAAGGGAAAAGATTAAAATGTATGTATGCTAATAAGGGGAGAATTGATCGAACTTTTGTGGAAGGAGATTGGGTGTATCTCAAACTACAGTCGTACCAGCAGCAAACAATAGTCAGAAGAGAGAATCTTAAACGCAGTCCAAAATATTTCGATCCCTATTAAATTATATTGAAGGTGAGGGCAGTAGCTTATCAGCTAGACTTACCTCCAGGGTAAAAAATCCATCATGTTTTTCATGTATCACTATTGAAGAAAAAGATGGGGAATGATAAGGTTGCAACTACCCTACTTCCATCTACTATGAACTGGATGAACAAACACAAACACAAACACCTCTAAAGGTGTTGCAACTCAGGCCATCAAAATAGAATGGAACATCATTGAATCAATGGTTAGTACAATGGGAGGGAGGGAATGCAGAGGAGCTACATGTGAAGATCATAAACACTACTGCAAGCATTTCCTAAATTCAAACCTTAGGGACAAAGTTCATCCAAACGGGGGTTGTCATAAGGAGCTTGTGAGGCGGGAGACACAATTGCAATGAAGAAGAAATGATGTAGCACATGACCAAGTTAATCAGGATTGAATATTAGTTTCCTATTTTAAATTTATTTAACTATATGTCTAGTTTAATTATAATGTCTTTTATTCTTCTTTAATAGGATTAGTTTGTTTACTTATTTCATTTCCTTAAATTAGAAGGATTAAGGAATAATTAGGTTAGGATTTTATTTTTGTTTCCTTGTATTAGTAGGTTTTAGAGAATAATCTCGCATATAAATATAAAGGCATTGTAAACTTTTTTAATCATCAATTCATTGATCAATAAAAAGCAAAATTATTCCAAATATCATTCTAATCTTTTCAAAATTCTTTTTACAAGAATCTCAAGTATCGCTTCCGCACCAAAATTGTATTATAGCAAGGTTTTCCCTTGGTTGATGGCTACTTTTGGTGGTCATTGTATGCATATTCGAAACGATGATTGGAGGATTGCAAAATATTAGTCCATATTTTGGGAACAAATGATGGATATATTTAAAGACACAGTTGACAAAAATTTGCAGACTTTAACTGCTATACGTGTTGGTTGCTTCGAGCCTAGGATAAAGCAACAAGTGGCTAGAAAAATTGCTCATGTCCCAACTAAGTTTGAACACACACAAGTTATGAAGGAATCTGCGAAAGTCTATCAAGAACATATAATAGAGTCCACTTTGAAGCGCAAAAAGATTTTTAGAACACGATACACCATCAACAGCAAAGTATGCAACTTGATAATAAATTACAAGAGTAGTAAGAACTTGGTATCCAAAGCAATAGTGGACGCATTAAATTTGAAAACTGAAAAAAAAAATATCATCCTGCTATCAAGCTTCACAAGTTAATACGGACCAAGAAATTCAAAATATGAAGGTATGTGAAGTTTCACTTTCTTCCATGTAAAAAAAAAACAACACTTCTTATGTTGCTAATTTATATTTTTCATGAGGTTCTTCGTTTGCACGACATTCCTCGTTCAATAACTTCTGATAGGGATGTGAGATTCCTAAGTCATTTTTGGAGGAATATTTTGCTAATATTTGATATTTCATTAAAGTATAATAGCACAAGTCTCCCAAACCGATGGGAAAACTTAAGTAACTAACCCCACCTTGGTAATATGATTTGAGTAGCTAGTGCAGGCAAACCGAAACAATGGAACACTGTCCTTCCACAAATTGAATTTGCTTTTAACAATATGCCAAATCGTTCTACCAAAAAGATGCCTTTTGAAGTTGTTTACACTAGAGTTCCAAGACATAGAGTAGACTTGATTTGACTTCATAATGTCAATCCTTACGCTGAGGAGTTTGCGGAACGTGTTCAATGAATGCATCTAAGAGGTAAAAAAAATTTTAGATGAAGCTAATCTTCATTACAAGACTGCTGCAGGCCAACATTGGCGCTTTAAATTGTTCAATGAATGTGATTTGGTCATGATCCATCTTTGAAAGAATCTTTTCCTGTTGGAACACATAATAAGCTTAAAGATAAGATTAGTCTATTTCGCATACTTCAGAAGACTGGTGATAATGCTTAAAAGATCGATCCTCCAGCAGATATGAACATTTTCATTATTTTCAATGTTACTGACATCATCGAGTATCTTTCTAAAATGAGTTTTCATAGCAACCAAAAAACTCGAGGACGAGTTTTTTCCAAGTGGAGGGATTGATGTATGACACGACCAAGTTCATTACGATTGAATATTAGTTTCCTATTTTAAGTTTATTTGATTATGTCTAGTTTAATTATAATGTCTTTTATTCTTCTTTAATTAGATTAGTTTGTTTCCATATTTCATTTCTTTAAATTAGTAGGATTAGGGAATGATTAGATTGAGATTTTTTTTCTCTCTACTTATAATAGTAGGGTTAGAGAATAATCTTGCCTATAAATACAAAGACATTTTTTCAATCATCAATTCATTAATCGATACAAAGCAAGATTATTTCAAATATCATTCTTATTTTTTCATAATTCTTATTACAAGAGAATTTCGAGTATCGCTTCCACAACAAGAAAGAGGAATAGTAGAATTAACAGGAACACAAAATAACCGTTTGAGTTAAACAACACCGTATGAGTAAGGATGGGAATCAAGTCCAAAAGAAATTGTTTCAATCAATGAAATGCTTAGGCCTCGTTCTCTTTACTGTTTTTGAATCATTTTTAGTTATATTCAAAACGCGTTCACTTACCCATTTTGAAAAACGAGTTTTCAGAAAATAAAAATAAAAATTACACACGAAACCCAAAACGAGAAAAAGTCGTTTTTGGGTGTTTTCTGTTAAAAGTATCAAACACGTGTTTTGGACCCAAAATGCGGTCTAATAAAAGAAAAAGGCAAGGCATCTACTTAAGGCAAAAGAGCTCAGCAGACCCATCTCTCTCAAGCCTCTTCCCTGCGGAAACTTCAACGTTTCCGTGCTCCGGCTTGCACATCCGGCCATCCATCCCGCCGTCAATTCCATCGTCGACCACATCTGTTTTCCTTTCTTGGATTTCGATTTTTTTTGTTTTTTCTTTATTTTTTTTTTTTGCTAGTTTTTACATATTCATCTCTATTTTACGGATTCAGATGTTTGGGTAACAATATTGTTTGAATCCATTGATTTTCTGGCAAGGAAATTTGGTTATCAGACTGTGCTTTTTCTTTGAAAATTGTAGAGTTTGACGATGAATTTCTCATGTTACTGGACAAAGAAATGATATTGGTGAGATGTGGTGGAATCCAATATTTATGAAAAATAAAGTAGGTTTTGGAGTGTGGCCTATTGGGTTTTGATTAACAAATTAATTTTATTTATTAGAGTTAAAATTGATATTTTAGTGATGGATAATGGAGAAGGTGAAACCAATGACTTTCTTTAATTTTTATGGTAGGCATTTTCCCTTTTCTTTTTATAGTCCTCATCTTGAAGTTGATGCTAGAAGAACTTTACTATATCTAACATATTTGCCTTATAAAGTTGGCCAGTGATCTATCTATTATATTAAAGATGGATAGTGGCAAAATTTTCCCGCCTAAGATTTCCCCCTAAAACCGATCAATAAAGCTGCTCCTATTGAAACTTTCGCTGGAAGCTTCTCACAATCGAGAAGAATTGAAGCTTTCGGTGAAAGCTTCTCACTACCAAGAAGACTCCCGCCAGGTTAGCTGCTTTATTTCAAATCGACGAGGCGCTAGGGTTTAATTTTTTCTCTCTCCAATAGATAGCTGTGATTTTCTCCTCTCTGTAAGATTTGGCTACCGAATTCATCTACGGTGACTTCCAGTCGGTTTCTTCAGCTCGACTGGTCATATCTTGCTTATTGTCGTCGGCTCCCCGTTTTATTCTCCGGTGCACTGCGATAGTTCATCTACGGTGACTTCCAATCGGTTTCTTCAGCTCGACTGGTCAGATATCTTGCTTATTGTCGTCGGCTCCCCGTTTTCTTCTCCGGTGCACTGCGATAGTGCGATTATGATATGTTTTGGGTTTGTGTTTGTGGTATTAAGTTCATGGGCTCTGTTCACTGCAAACTATTTTCGGGCTAGGTGAGGTGGTTTCGATCATTGCCCATGGTTCTGCCGACTTGAGTTCTGATTTGGGGAGCTAGAGTGGTGATTTGGTGTTCAAGGTGGGATTTTGGTGGTTGTTTGTTCACCTTTGTTCTGCTTGCTTCAGTCCGTATCCAGCCACTCCAGCTCATTTGCGGTCTAGGCTACATCAGTCGTGATTTGCAGTTATTTTTTGCATTGACACATCTTCATTACCTTCTGGGAAGTAATTCTTCTTACTCTAAATCGTTGTTTAATTTTGATTCGTGAGATTTATGTTGAACTATCCTTTGTTTTTGATCTTAAAGGCCAGTAGTCATTCTAGATAGATCTTCAAAGAGCAGAGTTATGAAATTAAAAAGAGAGTTATGTTTCTTATGGGCTGTGAGGTGATTAGTGTACTGCCAAATTAATGAATCAGAGTGTGGTCCTTGTGCTACATTCAAATTTTGATGAAATGAAAATTTCTGAAAAGGAAAGCTAGAACAGAGAGGTCAGATCTCCTTATGGCTTTGTCTTTCTTCCTTTGATTTTTGATTCTTATGGTGATTTGATACGCTATATATGCTATTTAAGAGGATGATGACGAAGATCTTTGCGCTAAATGAACGGATTGCAGCCAGCCATCAGAGCTTTTCCATTTTCCATTCCAGTTTCAAAATTTTCTGTTTTTAACTTTTTTTAAAGCATTAGTGGATTTTGATAATTTTGTTGTTTATTGTGTAATCAATTTTGATAGAAAGCAAAGACGACTTCTACAGAAAGTAATCGGGTATTTTTCATTTTTTATCAATGCAGATATTCAGAGAACAAAGGCCAGATTGCTTGAAGAGGTCCCCAAATTGCAGAGGCTAACCGTTAAGAACATTTAAGTCTTTCTTGCCTATTTTATTATGTTCATTTTATCCTTTTGATAGATAGATTGGTTTTTAACTGATTTTTTGTAATTTAACATTCTACCATTTATATCTTTATTTGTGGGCTTGAGTTGGGTTTTTAGCTTGGAAAATTGATTTGTTGATATTTGGAAGTTTTGGAGGTGGATTCTATATCAAGACTTGATATTTGGAGAATGAAATCAGTTCGAAATCAATGGTGTTATGTCATTGACACATAGTATTGTTTCCACCATTTTCTTTTGAGGTTTTATGACACTGGTAACAATCAAGAGGACCTGAAAGCACAATCTTCAATGCGCCAATTACTGTACAATCCAAAACTGAAGGTTGTGTGTCCACTTCCATTTGATGAAGCTAAATTGTGGAAAGGACAAAGTGAGCCTGGACTGAAGCAAGAGATTCAAAAGCATTTCTGAAACATTAGGTTTCTCTACCTCCTTTGAATATACTTGATTATCATCCCAGACGATACAACATTAATCTTTAACCAAGGGTAATTTGTGCTAGGGGAATAAAACTTATCAAGAAGCAATCATATATTCCAATTCTTCCATTATGTGATTTTTCCATTTTTGGGGTCTTAAGTCTTGGTAACTATTCTGCAAACTGCAGTGCTATCATGATTCATGACTTGTGTTGGATGTGAGAAGTGTCGTCTATGGGGAAAACTTCGAGTTCTTGGTCTCGGGACTGCATTGAAGATTCTTTTCTCTATTGATAGCCAGAATTATCCAAATCAACCTGTAAGTTCAATGTGTCATGGATTAATGTTACCCGATTAAAGGCAGTAGTAAAAGTATTCTTTCTTACTCTTATCTCTCAACTGCAATTGCAAAGAAACGAAGTAATTGCTTTGGTGAACCTGCTTGATCGACTTTCAGAATCCATCAAATATGTCCAAGAAATTGCCCCTTCAATTGAGAAGAAAATGGAGAAATTCACTTCAGAGCCTCCTGCAAAAAAAAAAAAAAAAAAAAAAAAAAAAATTTAACTTATGGCAAAAAATACAGGGCTTCGGACCTTCGGTAAATTACTACTCTCTACTGCGTGTAAACAATGCTTTCTTCACAGTACTTTTTATATGTCTTGAAATGTATTCTTATTAAGTCATCTTTTCTTTCTTTCAGGTCAATGAAACTCCCAATATAACTGATCATCTTTAGATGTATTTTTTGTATCAATTTCGGAAGTCAGATGTAGAGCAAGTATAGCAACTGACTAGATTTTTGGAAAAAAATCACAAAAGAATCATATGGTATATAGGAACAAAACTTTTGAAATCTATTAGTTACAACATTTTTCCAACATATTTTTTTTCTCTTACGAAATTCGAAATTTCTCTTCTACGGTATTTCGACCGTCCTTACATGTGAAATGATATTTATACTGTTTTGCTCTCTAATGTTTTTCGACTACCCGTTTAATTGTAAGATTGCCTCATTTTTGTAAGCATTGAGGATTGCATGTACTAATTTTGGTATTTTAAAAGAAAAATTGGTACATGTAAGTAATTCTTAAGAAAGTGATAATCCTAAGAAAGAATCTTATTATTATTATTATAAAGGAGGATAGTAGCATCTATTTCACAATGTTGGTATATTGTGAGTTCTTGGTATAGGTATATTAGTAGTACTATGGTTTAAGTGATACATTTTCTTTTGTTAATATTTTTGAATTATGTGTATGACAAATTTCTGTGAATTGAGTTTGGCAGCAATTTTTTTTTTTAATCTTCTCTGAACCTTTGCTTGCAGTATTCCCAATGGCGGAAAGATGGCAGGGTGTCTCAGGTTTCTTATCGTCTCAGGTTTCTTATCGAATCACTGCAAGTGCGGGTTCGTTACTCTGATTAGTCAGTTATGCATAGTGTTCTGAATGCTACCAAGTTTCTAATTATTTGACTTTAATGTGAGGTAGACTTCTCGAGAAGAAGGCAAAGGAAAGATGAGTCTAAAGAATGACTATATCTGACTCTAGAAGAAAAGCAGCAGATAAAATAGATTTAGGAACAAAGGAAATTGGAAATGTGAAGAGCATTGAAAGCAACGAAATCATTGAAAATCAGGTTCCAAAATCTGAGTCAATAGAGGAAGGTCATGATTTAAATGGTGGATAGTAACATTGAAATAGCAGAATATTTGCAGACTTCCCCAAATCTGATAGCATTAATTTTTTCTGCAGGTAATATTGAAATTTGTTTTGATTTTCTTATTTGAATTTGTAGAGATGTATCCCTGCAAAATGTGCAGTCTTCGAATAAAGGCATGGACTGGTGGTACAATCCAAGTCAGGTATGTCTCTGTTTTCTCTTACTTACTCATAAGTTGGATGAAATATTAATGTCAAAGTGTACAAGTTTTAGATTTTCTCTTTTAATTACTGATAATTTGAGAGTAGTTGTTGGGTATTTGCTACTGTTTGTACCTGTTCTTCTAACCAAACAAAGAAAGTGAGTGCAGCCGAGATGCTTCTGTGTTGAATTAAGGTGCAACAGTCCTGGGTGTTAGCATTGAAGATACTGTTGATGATAGTTTAGAAGTTAATAGTGAGAAAGTTACCGTGACTGTTGATAGTTTAGAAAATTACTGTGCGTGTTGAGGAGCTGAATGATCTCGACATAAGGTTTTATAGCATGTCCACTCATTGTCATTTGATTTTAGGAACATGTATTAGCAACTCTTTATCCCCTCTCTTTCTGAAGTGAAGGTGTTTTAAGGAACTCCCTCATTTAAATACATACCTCTTTTGATACTCTGCCTCTTGCTACACATTTCTTGTGATGTTGATGATTTAGGGGGGGTAATTTTGAGGCTGCAATGGAAATTAAGAAACATAAGTTCCTTTTATGAATTTCTTGGATTTCCTATAAAATCAGCATTGAGTTAAATGCTCTTCTATCCACAGCTCCTTGGAGTTGGGTTTCAAGGGATGAGAGAGTGGGGTCCACAGTAAGGATATGAATAATTTGCTAAAAAGACTTAATTCCAAGATTTGAGTGATAGTGAAATAGGTGAAGAATAAATTAGAAGATGGGGCACTCTAGCTAATTGTTTAGCTCATTTTTCAGATTGTCAGTGGTATCAAAGATAAAACTACCTACAAAACTCGTGATAAAACTGCGTTAAACCATTGATCGGCTTGTGGTTATCAGCTACTGTGTTTCTTGAATTCCCATACCTCTTAATTTTATATTTCATAAATGCCAGGTACTCAACATCTTTTGTTCCCAAGAATGAGATTCCATCTGAAGAGTATGTTCTTGAATTTGCAGGTAATTGCCAGATATTTATTTTAATGTTTATGCCACACAAATTTATTTGTGCCATATATATCAAAAGGTAGGAAAAATCACATTTGGCACCTAAGCAATATAATCTTGGGTCTATTTGAGAACATGATGCTAGATAAGTTCAAATCTGAAACATATAAGAAAAATCAAAATAAGTTCATTGTTTTTTACTTCTTAAAACTGGTAAAATGTAATTCAACTTTGCTTTTGTCTGATGCGGGTTGCAAAATTGATGTTCTATTTGTTTTTGTGAAGTAGCCTTTCTTAAAACTGGTAAAATGTAATTCAACTTTGCTTTTGTCTGATGCGGGTTGCAAAATTGATGTTCTATTTGCTTTTGTGAAATAGCCTTTTAATATATGCTTCTCAAGAGCTCTATTTTAAGAAGACATAGTAGAATTTAGGGATGGTAGCATATATGCAGCTGTATAGTTTTCTATTCCTGATTGCTGATTAAAGATAATAACTTACTTTTTATTTCATTTGAATTATGATAATTGTGAAATCAACAATTTGTATTTGATTTTTTGATCAAGTACCTATCTATCTATCTATCTATCTATCTATCTATCTATCTACTATATTAAAGTAGAATAGTTGAATAGTTTTCCCTTCCAAGTTCCCCCCCCCCCCCCCCCCCAACGTCCCTTTTTTTTAAAATAAAAATAAGAGATTGTAGAGCAAAAAAATTATCTGGTAGTTCCTTTTTATCCGGTCAACCATGACCTTCCATATCATATTTTAGATTTTTCCTTCCCCCACACTTTTCCTTTAAGTTCAATTGCACTCCAAATTTTCGGATTTTTCAAATTATTATTGGCTATAGTGCTAACAGCCTATGGTGTTTGTCAAATAATAGGAACTATTTTCCCGCTCAGCATGTAATCGCTACTTCAACCCAGATCTCGGTAAGTTTTCATCATATTTTTTTGAAATGAAATTGAAGAAGTTAATTCCCTCTACATGGGTGAATTGATTAATTTATTTTTTCTTCTTATATTCAATAATGAGCATGGAATTTTAATCACAGTAAAAAGAGAAATGGAACCTTATTCAATGAAATCATCCCTCTCTAATTTGACTTTCGGCAACAGCCCGTGAATGCCAAAAGGTAAGCCTTAAGCCCTTTCATGATTATTCCTTTTTTTGCCCAAATTTAAGTAAGCAAGATGGAGAATGTATTTTCGAAATAATTTGCCATTTTAGTTTTGATATTTTAGTGACTCCTTAGAGTTTTGCATGATTACTGCATTCGATCTCCCAAATATTTTCAAAAAGTAAACAATGAAAAATGACGAATGAACTTTAATTTTAACCTAAAATAGTTACTTACCTTAAGAAAATCATATATGTTTTATTAAGAGATTATCACAGTTAATTTTCCCGGAAAAAATTCCTTTTAATTATATTTTAATTTTGATTTGATTATAATGGTATTTGTTAAAAAATTAACATTAATAGATTTTAAGACTCCATTTTAATGCTTTAATTTTGATTAAATTGGTGGGATTTTGATGGGATTGATTTTGCAGTTAATCGTGTTTGGATAATTTCGAATTTTGGGCAGGTATGTTGCCAAAGCTGCTGGGGGAAATAATACAGAAAGTGGAGGTGAGCGAGGAACAATGGCCACAGCTCCAAAACGTTGTTGCCTGTGGGTGCGTTTGCAAGCAGTGACAATTATTACAATATCTTTTCCGAATTTTTTTATTTTACTTTTTAGTTTTTATATTTGGTGTTTTGTTTAGAAATAAAAACTGTGCTCTTTTTTCCTTTGAAGAATGTTATAGCTAAATTAACTGTACCATTTCCATTGTTAGATATCATCCAATGCAATAGAAGCCAAGGATGATGAAGAAATCCTGCATAAATGGGCAATACCTAAAGGTAGCCATTTTTCTATTCAGGTGTTGATTTGATTAGGCTCTCCATAAGCTTATGTTTCTGACTCTGCTGATTATCAACATATGCTTTCTATCATAAGAACTGCAACCAATACAGTATTATTTTGATTCAAATTCGAATTTGCCTCAATTCTCTTAGTTTCACATATCCTCCCCCCCTTTTCAGGAAGGTCTAACAGCAGAGGAAATGACTAACCTTAGGAGTCGGGGCAAATGCAGGTTATTCAGCGTTCTATCATCTGATGATTGCGTCGATGAGATTTTTTGGGCATACAATATATTCAAATAGAATTAACATATGGACTCTCCTTAACCTGTGATATTCAATACTGAAGCTTTCACTTTATGAGTTGTTTTTTTATGTTATCGTTTTCTTTTTGTTTTTGGCACAGGTGACTGTTGCTGGTAAATTCAGTTATTTTATTTAATTATACGAAAATGATTTGTTTGTAAGATATTATGGTTATTATTATTTTAGACATTTGTTGGATCATATATCTTTAAAAACTTATTTAATTATGGTAGCTGATACGTGAACTTTTTTATTTCCAGATTTTGGAAATTTTGAATTCTGCAAGGTACTAATGAGGTGTACATTGATTATCTTTTCCCTAAAGAAATACAAACGATGAATCTCAAAATTTTGGAAGCAGCATACAAGTGGAAAAAGCAAAAGATCGTTTCTGATGAGGATTAGTTGGATGAGTTGTGATTCAATTTCCTCTTCATACTAAGTTTTGAGTTTGTAGCAGGGTGTCAAATAGTGGCATCCCTTTTTTAGCCACCTGATCTACGTTATTAGTGTTCCCAATTTACTCTCCTGTTGTTTGAAGATGTGGATGCATCCGTGATTAGACGGAAATTTCTTTGTAACAGAGAATGCAGGATGTATCATTACATTTTGTTTGTTCATGAAAGTATGGTTAATTTTTTATGTATAGTAGAATGTACTTCAAACTGATCGTGACTATTGATTGATTTTGGTTTCTATATGTTGGATTTTTTTAGCAGTGAACAATATTTATTTTCCTGTGGTTAAAAGCCAAGGTAAACTTATTTTTCAGTCATTGCCAAATGAACACTAGAAAGTGACATTTATGGGGTTTGAAGAAGTTGAGGTGAAGGACATGATTCATTGCAAAAAGAATGTAAATGTGTTAAAAGCAAAATCTTTATCCATACAAGAAACCCTATCATTGAAAAAACAACCTCAAATGATGATGAAAAATCCTATTTCCACATTCCTCCAACAAGCCCATACTCTTCCTATTCATACTACCATCATATTTAAATGTTTATTATAATATGTGATTCTAAAAATTACATTGTAAATGTGCTTAAAGCATCTGATCAATCCTATTTAAATGTTTATTATAATATGTGATTTTATAAATTTTATTTTTCTGAAATATATTTTATATTATTAACTATTTTTAATAAACTATGCATCCGTTTGGAGGCTATGTTTTATTTTTAGAAAATTCATATTGAAAATTATTCTTTGTGATATGTATTACATTGGAAATGGAAAAAAAATGGATAATATATAATAGAATTTTTGTAAAAAAAATAATTTTTTTAGAAAATTCATGCTGGAAATTATTTTGAAGATCATCTATATATATATATATATATATATATATATAACTAATAGAATAGCCGTTCACAAAAAATACTTTTTTATTTTTTATTATGATTATCAATATTTTTTTGCAGGAATTCGGTTGGTCCAGGATGTGACTTGTTAGTACCTGTCTTAGCCAAAAGTATTTGAAGACTCTGTTGTTAAGTTCCTTTCTCTATTTTAAGTTGCCCCGAAATTTGGTCCTTTTCAAATGCTTCATTACTTTATGCTTTGGGTTCCCCTAAATGTTAGATATCTGAATTTTCTTCATAGCTATTCCCTCATGCACTATCTCAAAGTGATTTCTTTCTTATGTTGTTGGTTGGGATTCTCTCTTTTCAATCTACGGTGGTATATAGCTTGATTTTCTTTAGCATTTATAATAATCAGCTCTTAAATAACCATTACTGTAATGGTAGCTGTTAAGTGAGGCTAATTATATTGAATATCTAATTCATAAAATAACCAACACGTCTTTAATTTATTTGGTTTAAAGAAAATCACTTGATGTCACTTATGCTTGCATTTTACAAGCCATAGCTCTTTGTTTCCATACGGTAAAACATCATTATAGCAATAATGCCATGTGGGCGATGCCTGCTGCATCAACTTCCATTATTGATTTCTTTCTTTAACATTATGAATTGAAGATCAGCCCTGTTCATTATCACATCTCTTTGTTTGCCTTATATTCATAACTGTCCATGTCTCGTGCTCAAATTTATTTCACTATATTTAACTTATTTCTTTGATAGGTGGGTGTTTCTAGTAATATTTCGATGTTATACTCTATTCTTTTTAGTATGTGTTACTTGAAGTATTCTATCGCTTATAATTGCTATTGCCTCTTAAAAGTAATCTTTAGTTTTTCAATAAATATTTATTCATGTACAGGTCCAGTTGATCTTGCTGTTGTTGGAGTTTCTATTACCTTGTTTAATCAAGACTATAAACAAGTCGAAGTCACTAGTTGACAACTTTGAGGTAGCTAAAATTAAGCATGAAAAGGCGCACATTCCATCGGCATCATCAGCATTAAGTTGGGATAGGATATAATTTTCCTAGTTTAACTTCGACTCCATTATTTTCCTATTCTAGTTTAACAAAAACTGAAAGTGGAGGAAATGTATGTCTTTACCATTTCGTTCTATAGTTAGGAATACATTTCTTGCCTTTCGTTGATGGGATTGTACCATTATATATAGGATTGATTGTCTACGAATAAATTAATTTAGTTTCGCCTAAATTTCAAGTCATTTTTATGATTTATGTTTGCTTTATAGTTCTCAAAGTTCTTTGTAGTGTATACTTGCAGTGATCATGAGTGAACGTAGCTCGTGTTGATGATGAACCACTTTGCATTTTTATGAACTTGATATTCAAGTGATGAATAATAACATGCATCAAAATATATTAATTATTTTAAATTTCAAGTTTTATTATTATTATTATTATTATTATTATTATTATTATTATTATTTTTGGGTAGAAGATGGAGTAACAAAACTTGAATGAAATATATCACTGATTGATATATTGAAATTAAAAGTTTTATTATATTTTTTACGTATAAAATATCACAAATTTATAAATCTCGGACTTTAAAAGTAAACGCATTTTCAGTTTTCTGTTTTGAAAAATAATTTTCTAAAATTACAAAAAGAAACGTTTGCAGAAATCCCAAAACAAAAAACTCAAAACAAAATTTAAAACTCAAAACTGAAAATCGAAACGAAAAGAGAACGGCACTTTAATTTCTTTTACGTTTCTACGTGATAATCAAGGCTTTTAATTAGTTATTAAAGGATTTGTCTTCTTTTCACGTTTTTTTCCCTTGGAACACATGGGGAGCAAAGAGGTATGTTATTGTGGGTAAAAAAAAAAATCCTGATTTGTTCCAGCTGATTCCTCCGCCATTCCTCTGCTCCTATCTTCAATCTTCTTTTTTTCTATTTTATCCACATATCTTGTAATTCTTCTAGTTCAATTAAAGAGAAAATTGGTCCCAAAAAGAGTGTTGATCGTCTGTTGATTTTTTATATCCCAATTAATTTGATATCGAGGTTAGTTTTGGTTGAATTTTGAGGTTCAACCATTACACAAATATATTACAAAATTAAAGGAAGAAAAAAATTCTCAAAAGGAACAACTCCAATCTATCGATTCAAGAACCCAACAGGAAAACCCATAAAATTAATCCGCATTTTCGATTTCTTAAATAGCAAACTAACCTCCCCGAAATATAAATAGCAAATTAAAGCTAAAATGCTCCAAAAAAATTGATGAAAGCGAAGAAATTGTTACCTGGATTCCGTCAGAATGTATATTGAAACAGGGGAGTCACCCGCAATTAGTTTAGTTTAGAGAGAGAGAGAGTTTAACGACTATCTACAGGTGTCAATCCGGGTGATTCTGATCGAGTCGGCCTGTCAATATAAAAGCTCTGTAACGGTTAGGGTTAAGTAGACGAATACACAACTTCAAATAATCTATTTTTTAATATCATTTATTTTAAAAGATATTACCAAAATACAAAAGATATTATGCAAATCAGGTGTACCCTAAAAAAATTAGCTCTTGTTTGGCACTTGCGTTTGATACCTTCCCCACAGGCCACATATTCTCTGCTGATCTCTGGACCACTTCGAGATCATCGTTGTCGGTCACCATGTCGTAGGAGCTCCGCCTCCGCTGCCATAGGTAAGTTGCTACTATGTAACTACACCTAGGCACTTGTTTGGCACTTGACATTTGGTACCTTCCCCATAGATTTAAAACTGAATCTCTCAACCACTCCAAGACCACTGTACCAGTCACCATGTTGCAACAGCTCTGCCTTTGCTGTCATAGGTAAGTGGCTGCATAGCTGCACCGAGGTTGTCACCATTTCACTCAGCAGCGCTCGAAGGCCTACTGCTGTCCGCAAGTCGCTGCTACCGCATTTTGCAGTTGTGACAATGCCCGAAGGTGCTGCTTCTACACCCAAATCGATGCGGCAGCAAGTCGTCCTCTCTTCCTCCCATTCTTGATACTTTGGCAATTTTGCAACTCAAGTCTTCCAAGAATGAAGATGGTAAAGTTCAACCCTTGAAGCAGAATTTGCAACTTAACTCCCAAGACAAAATTGTAGTGCTCATCCTCCTTTTTAAATTTGGAAAACATTTCCTCTGTTTTTTAAACTAACAGAAATACAAAACAGTTACATTTTGTGATGATTTACAATTTACAATTAATTACAAATTATTTCAATTTCGTAATTAACTACAATTGTAACTTTATTTCAATATTGTAATCAATTATAATTGTAATTAATGAATTCATAAAAAGTGATTTTTTTGCTAAAAATTAATTAAATTAGATACATACACCGTAATTATAATTACAATTATAAGTTAATTACGTAATAATTAAACTGTAAGTTAATTACATTCTGTAATGAATAACATTTTAAAATTAATTACAATTTTAACTTTATTTCAAATTTGTAATTTATTACAATTATAACTTTATTTTAATTTTGTAATTAATTACAATTACAATTGTCATTCAAAATTTCATTTTTTCATTTAAAATTAATTGAATTGTTACAAATTGTAGTGAATTACAGTTTGTATTAATAGTTCAATTTTGTAATTAATTACAAATGTAACTAATTAGTTAGTATTGTAATTTAATTGTATATTACAAGTAATTTGAAATTTCATTTTACTTTCAAAATTAACTAATTTCAATTTTCTTTTAAAATTAATTGAATTAGTTACAAATTACAATTAATTACATTCTATAATGAATTAGTTTATAATTAATTACAAATACAACTTAGTTACACTCTGTAATGAATTATCGTTTACAATTAATTGTAATTGTAACTAATTAACTATTACTGTAGTTTAATTGTATATTAAAAGTTACTTCAAATTTCATTTTTCTTTTAAAATTAGTTGAATCTATATATTATATAAAGGCACTGTGATATTGGATTCTTTTTTTTTTTTTTTTCCAACCAGAATTTAATCCATATTTATCCCCATATACGGGGATTAGTGTTTAGTGGTAAATGGAATGTCCAGCAAAAAATCGTGGATTATATGATGCTCACTCGTTTGAATGAGTTTGGTTAAGTACACACATTTAGGTTTGAAAATTTTTGTAATGTGTAATTTGTAACTAATTACACAAGTATCAAAATGATTTTTTTAAATCAGAATCAAGTTTTGTAAAACATGACAGATTTTTTTATTAACACTAATTTAATTAGTTACATTCACCTCAATTGCAACTTAATTACTTGAATTACAATGTACAATTAATTACAACTATAACTATAACTTTATTTCAATTTAGTAGTAATTAATTACAACACCACAACCACTTCAAACAAAGAAAAAAGCCAAACAATTGTGTTAAAATCATTGAGAAATATAATTATATACACACGATGCAAACTCAAGATTGAAGGGTGAAATTTTTTGTTGGCATTTCTGTAGCTTCATATCCGACGAGGTTCTTCCCTTCCACTCATCAAATTCACCTGATATAGAGATTTCACTCATCAACTAGTTGAAAAAATGAACTGATGCCACTGTGACTAATCGTCCAGGCACTCTTTGTTCTCAACAAGCGTTTCGACATTGCTCTGATTCATTAGACACGCGAATTGTGGAGCATTCACTGTGAATCTGTCGAGCTCAAGACATACAAATCCTAGAAGCCAAACTTTAAGAGACATCCTAATGCCACATATAAAGGAAGTGAAGGAGGAGGGAGAAAGCTACTGAGCTCCTGACTGCAAAAAGATTTGACATCATCCAGGTTCGAGTTTAGTTCTGAACTCCCAAAAAATGAGTATGAATCCACAAGCTTTAGAATCCCGAATCTTGAAAATTAACTCATTTCCTTGAAGAGGAGCTTTCAGTTGCAACAAATGTAAAAGAAAAATGAAAATAATACCAAGAAAACAGAACCATATGGTTTGGGGGAAAGAAGAATGAGCAAGAAGAAATATCCAGCTGGACAAGTGAGCTCCCGTTGCATAAATACCATAAACTTTGCTTCCCCTGGAAATTACGTTAATAGATTACTCAAAGTTCTTCGTAAGAAGAGTTTGTTTGGAAGAGGAAGATCGAAGAGAAAGCCTGGTGGTGTTGGTCTAAGGTCGAAAGAGAGAGAAAAATAGAGAGAAGAAAGAGAGGAACGATGATAGTTAGGTTTAAATTTTGGTTTATATTAAATTAATACCTGATTTGATAAATTAATTTATAATTACCTGCTTTTAAAAATTTTCAATTTTAAAGTATGATTTTATGTAATTTACCCTAACGGTTATCTTGAAAAAAAGCCCGCACTCCGATCCGGTTTCGGGTCAGCCCACAAATTTCGAATTACAACCCAGGCATGTCCACTAGCCCATCCGGGTCGAGCCCGTACGGGTCGCGGTTTATTCTGATTTGGCCCGTATGAATAAAAATATAGAATTTTTTTCATATTTATAGCAGTTTTTTTTGTCAAATTTCTAAATACAAAATGAACAAAATAATAAATTCATATTTATACCTTAAAATGTTTACATAGAATTTAAATTTATATTTTATGTTACATGAATTACTTCTAAATTTACAAATTTAAATAAAACATAAACAAAGAACAGTTAAATGCTAAATGTATTTCTAATTAATATTATCAAATAACATTACACTTCTTAGCTATTAGGGAAAAAATAAGATTTTGCTTTAAAAGTTGTATTTGAGTTTGTAGAAGAAGAGAGATTTTCAACGTTACCAAATTTAATAAAAACAGTTTTTTTTTTTCACGAGTCAGCGGGATAACCGAGGCCCGCGAATGTTTGACCCGCGAAACCGACGGTTCACAACTTCTTAACCCGTGAACCGCCCGCACGGGTCACGGGTTGGCACGCTGTCCCGGGTCAATCCGGGCCGATTTTCACGGGTATGGTCAGCCCGTCCGTTTTGACACCTCTACGACTACCAGTTTATTATTATTTATATAAATATAATATATTGTGAATGAGAGAGTAACGGGTTTGTTGGGGTCCTATTTTTTTTTTTTCCTCCTATATTCTCTTCATCATTTTTGGTTGGTTGCTTTTACACCTTAAAGTCAATTATCTGATTTGATAATAGTAAAATAAATAAATAAATAAATAGAATTTATTTTCCTTTTTATCAATGTTTAGAAAATTGGACCGAACCGGTCGGTTCAACCGATTTTTTCCCGGTTTTCAACCGGTTCCAATCGGTTCAATCGGGGAACCAGTTGAAAATCGGGGAAAAATCGACTCGTTCAACCGGTTTTCATTTTTTTATTTTCATTTTTGCTTTTTTTTGTTGTTTTAAGCTATTTTTGTGTATAATTTTATTTTTTAAATGAGTAAATATTAGTTTATTTGTAAAATAACTTGTATTTTAGAAATTTTTGTGATTTTTGAATAATTTTTGATATTTTAATTGAAACTAATTTGACCCAAGTTCGATCCGGTTGGACCTTTTGACCCTTGACCCGTTGCCTTTTTCGGTCCGAACCGATTTTCGATTTTCTAAACACTGCTTTTTATTTAGTTTGGCAACAGTAAAAAAAAAAAAAAAAAAAAAAAAAAAAAAAAAAAAATTTACTATATTCATATGATTTTGCTTAGTAAGGAGATAGAAATATTTTAGAAAACAAGAAAAAAAAAAAGAAAAAAAGACATAAATATTTTTTATTATTATTCTCATATGATTTTGCATAGTCACGAGATAGAAATCTTTTAACAAGCGGATACTTTATTTGGGATTAACTTATATTTCACGCTTTGGATTAACTTATATTTGACACTAAGAAAACCGACTAAAAATCAAATCCCGTGCGATGCACGATCCAGCACTAGTGTCTACATAAATGACGCATTCGATGACTAGAGACAGTCCGCTAGTTTAGAAAAAGGTGTAGCCCACACCTTGAGGGCTATAACCGACCTTGCCCTAGGTCATTGGTTAAGGAGGTAAATCGCAGGTTATGCCTCCCAGAGTCAGGGTGGAGATGTGGTAAGTCATAACTCCAGCTTGCCATAGGGCACAAATCTATTATTTCAGGATTCGAACCCTGCACCCGACTGCGCTGAGCACTTTTTCATCCCTCCCATTTGTCATTGGGAGATGTGCCCTGGGGGCGACAGTTCGCTAGATTAGACTATTGAAAGACGGTGGTCATGCCCCTTTAAAAAGGAAAAAAAAAAAAAAAAAACTAAAGAAAGAGTTATTAAGGAAAAATGAAATAGGGTTTTAACTTTTTTTCAAAAAGTATAATGGAATTCTAGACGGTAATAGTCCATATAGGTTTGGATTAGAGATCACATTGAATTAGGTATGAGTTGAATTTGACAAACACACTATCTACGAAAGATTTGTAACAGTCATACCCAACTCATATATTCATTTAAGAAAATTATTACCTATTTTGTGTTAATGTTATGGGAAGTAAAAAGAATTCAATTGTAAGCAAAATTTCATATTTTTCAATGGAATTAAGTATATTTAAAAACTTTCGAATATAATCTCAAAATGAGAGGAAATTAGAGAAATGAAGTATCGTTGCTAGGATTTCTATCATTTAGAATTTTTTCATTTAATAATTGTTATTTTTTAAGCAAATAACGAATATGCGAGTCAAGTATGAGTCTTGTTTCTAAATCTAAGACAACCCATATCCATGGTGGGTTTAACTAGTAAACATCGTACTCGATCCATAGATTCATTTAGACGGGTAATCCCCTCCATGTTCTGGTCGAGTCTTCGTGAGAATCGGATTTGATGAATTTTTTTATTATCCTCATTCAGATGTCATTAACAAGATTTAAAGGATTGTGATTTATTTGTACCTTTCAAAATTTTAGGAATCATGCATCTTGTGATTTTTCATTATGCCCCTTTTTGGCATCAATTACTTAAAACCTTATTTTAAACACAAAAAAAAAAAAAAAAAAATTCATTTACAAACACACTTTCCATCAATAAAATAATTTACACATAAATTCAAAAAAATTCATTATATTTTTCAAAAACTTACTATTACAAACTATCTATCTACAATCTACATATATACAATACAATACATCCACTTCAATTGGCACTATTCATCCACTTCAATTCCAATTAAATTGGTACTATTCATCCAATCCAATTACAATTAAACACTATTTATCCAATTTAGGCACTATTCCAATTGCAATTAAATACTATTCATCCAATTTAGGCACTATTCATCCAATTAATTCATCCAATCCAATTGCAATTAAATTGACACTGTCCATCTAATTCAATTGCAATTAAACATTATTCATCCAATTTAGGCACTATTCCAATTGCAATTAGGCACTATTCATCCAATTAAATACTATGCGGGCAAATTGCACGAATTTTTCATCAATTTAGGCATTATTCATCCAATTAAATCTAGACATTATTCATCCAATTATATATTATGCGGGCAACAAATGGGTTTAATGCACTATTCGGTCACATGTTCAAATATTACCTTAGACATCTTTATGGAGACATTCTCATGTTTCTATTTTTATCATTTTGTGTTATTTTTTTTTTTTCGTTAAGTTAATTATGATAGTTCAAATATCGTAATAGCAATATTAAGATATTGATGTGAAGATTTCGCACAATACTTTGTTATATTATTTTCGAATTACTAAACTGTAGCAAAAATTTTAGTCATTTAAAATGATCCATTAGCAATGTATTTCATCTTTCATTAATTTTTTCTTTCGTTTTCCTTTTTGGTTTGTCCCAAATTGTAGGTTACTTTCCTTACTGAGATTATATTAATGTCTTAATTTTTTAATATACCCCTTTTAATATGCATTATTATCAACATATATGAACTACTTATTGTTTAATGTAGGGGTATATTAGGTAAAATGTAAGAAAATTTATAGTTTCAACATATAATAATTATGTTTTTTTAATCCGTGTAAAAATAGAAATGAATATATCTTTATGGGATAGGAGAAGTATCAAACAAGAAATCATTATTCAAAAACTTCTCTGATAGAAAAATACTTACAATTTGCGTGCAACGCACGCACCAAAACTAGTACATATACATATACATACATATCTAAAAATATGGATTTGTGAAAAACTTTTGATTTCATATTTTTCCCTTATATTTTATATCTTTGTAGTCAATAATACCTTTATATACTTATTAATAATATCTATATTAATCCATTTTCATTAATTTACAAAAAAATAAAAACTAAGATTTTACAATTAAGAGAGAAGGAAAAAACTCTTAATATTTCATTTTCCTGCATGTTGATCTACAAAAAGAAAATAAAAATTGAAATTTTACAATTTAGAGACAAGATAAGGAGCTCAAAATATTCACCATGTTAAATCATTAATCCCATTCATATAATTATTGTTCTTGCACCATTGATTAACAATCATTATTTATCGTAGATAAAAGTGTTCTAGGATTGTAATATCGGATATGTATTTTTCATTATTTTATTTTCTTTCATTTACAATAACTTTGATGTGTATTTTGAGTTATAGCCTAAAATTTCTTCTACTTTATTTTTATTTTTTTGGAGACTTCTCCATAATACATTAAGCCTCTGTTCGGAGGCTTAATAGCTGCCGTTATTTTTTATTATTTTTGTTTTCTAGGTAAAATATGTGATTAAAATATAGTTTCGAAAAATGTGTGTAGTTAAAAAGATGTATTGAAAATTGTAATGTTTATAAATATGTGTTATAATTATTTTACTGAACACAGGCTAAGTTATATTATTTCTAAATGTTACGCTATTGGTCAAATTTTTATTTACTTTATATTGTTGTAAATTTATTTTCTAATTATGAATATAAATAAAAAATTTCAAAACTCTATGGAAAAGAAAAAAATCAAAACTGAAATATTAGTTTAAATTTGTATAGTCATTGTTTGGTGATGATTAAAATCAAATTTTTAATAGATTTTGAAACAAAATAATAAAATTTGGTTGAAAATTTGTGGATCCGATGAAATGTTTGGTTAAAATTAATTATTGACTTATACTTAGATTAAAATCTTATTTTACTTTTTCCAAACAGGATCATAATATTAAACATTTTTTTTATTACAAACACATGGTCACAAATTATTTTACTTTATCTATGCACAATTTTTCAAATTTTTTTGAGATCATAAATATTTTATGCAACAATTATTGATTTGCTTAATATTTTATGATATCAGATTACTTGTTAATATATCATGCGCGATTTATTTATTAAGCTGACTTTTTAAATATTTGTCTATATATATTTCGAAAAATTGGACGAAAATTTTCAATAAAATATTAATATATTAAGAATTGAAGTCAATTGCCATTTAAAAATTTCCTCTAACAGCATCAATTACGTAAACAACTTTAAAAAACAGTATAAATATTTAAAAAATATTACTTTAACATTTATTATATACGTAAGACGTACAAAATAAGTGCTTACTATTAGTTATTTAAAATAATGTATCTAAAAGGAGTGCCTATATGCTCCATCTCGTTAAGTGCATATTTATTTTTCCATCCTCCCAAATCATTAAGGTCAGAACACGACTTCATTTGGCATCCGTTAGGTAAATAAAATAAACCAATTTTAAATCAATTTATAAATTACACAATTTTTAAACCATTTTTTAATCACTCATATTTTTTCTCTTCAATTTTCAACCATTATTTTTTTACCCCAAAATCGTAAATAAATCAATTTATAAATAAAACAGCGTTACCAAATAAAGGCCTGGGAAAAATCAGTTTTTCCACCCAAAATCAATCAACGCAGCAGAAATCCAAAGACACAAAATAATTGGACAATAGAGAAGAGAAGACAAGCAAGGATTAATTATTTCATAAATTTTTTTATCAAACCCAACATTCTCCACCTTGACCCAAAATTTTAATAAGCATGAACTGTATTCAAATATTCATTAAGCGTCACATTTCGTTTTGATATATTTGAACTACGTTCTTCAACCTTCTTACCATTAGCCACAGATCTCGTCTCGACCACTTCACAAACTTTAGTAATAGTAGAAGCATCCCCTCGGTATGACTCCAATCTCGCAACTCCACCTAAATTGTCTCCCCTATTAACTTGTACAAATTGCCATTTTTTCACCTCTAATTATTGACACATAATTTTTCTTCACAATTATCACACTAGCTCTGGAAAATATTCATAACCCAACGTGTCCAATGCTCCCAACGATATTAAACTTCGCTTTAATCTTGGAATTTGCAAAACACCTATTATTCGCCTCACCGCTCCATTAAACATCTTCACCTTGACAATACCCGAACCCTTAACTTCGAGTTTTTGATTATCAGTCACAAAAATATGACGTTCATCACATGACTGATAATTCTCAAACCAATCTCTATTTGAACACATGTGATCAAAGCATCCATAATCTAGAAACCAATTACTAATTGGACTCTCATAATTAGCAACACACAAAACATCTTCACGATCATAATTTTCTTCCAACGTATTTTTAGAATCTGAATTCTCTAAAATTTCTTTACCTTTTCTTTTCGATTTAGAATATTTCGCCAATTCTTCACAATCCCTTCTAATGTGACCCTTCTTATGACAGAAATAGCACTTCACGTCTCTCCTTGAACAAAATTGAGAATGATCCCTTTGACCAAAATTTCTTCTACCCGATTCGCCTCTACCATACCTATTATCAGAAGTGGTCAACAAAATTTGATCACCATTCACATTACCACTCGACTTCTTCATGTTGACTGTCTCTGACAAAGCCGTTAAAACCTTGTTCACTATTAAAGTAGATTTACCAACTAATAACGTGGTCACCAACGTCTTATCTGATTTGGGTAAAGAAGACAATAAAATAACTGCCTTATCATCCTCATGTGCTCTGCGTAACTGGAATACATTGTTTCAAGGTAACAATACCAAACAAGTGGTTATACAATTTCAACTTAAATGATATAAAATTTCTGAAATTAGGTCTTAATTAGATTTTATTAATTAAAATAAATAGCTAAAATATTTTATTAACAATAATTCTAGGAACATATATTTGGGGACATTTTTAAGTAACATTGTGACATGTTACACATTCATCGTGTGGTGCAAAATAAGTGGTAGGGTAGTTATTTTCACCACCCAATGAATGTGTGACATGTCACAATGTTACTTAAAAATATTTCAAAAAATGGACTCCCTAGAATTATTCTTTTATTAATTAATTATATTAAGGTCATAATACTATAAAATTTTAAATCAGAACAATGTACAAATTATAGTCACAAATTAAATTTTCAAGGTCACATTTTATCAAATTAATTGGTCGTGGTTTATTTTTCAATCACATATTATAAATTTATTTGGTCGAGACTTTTTTATCACAAATAATAAATTTATAGATCAAAACTTATTTTTAAGTTACAATTTAATAAGGTACAATTTATTATTCAGTGAGAAATCACAAATGTTATATGTCACTACTTATTTAAAAATCACAAATGAAAAATTTTATCGGTCACAACTTATTTTTCAGTTACAAATCACAAATATTATAGGACACAACTTCTTTCTTGGTCACAAATTATGAAAATAATGAATTATGACTAATTTTTCAATCATAATTTACAAATTTCTTAGATAACAATTTTTTTTTTTATCACAAATCATGAATTTAAAGGTCACATTTTATTGTTCGATCACAAATCTCGCATTCATAAGTCACAATTTATTTCTTCGCCTCTGATGAATCCACTGTCATCTTTGTTGAATCCCAATCCTATCTTCAAATAATCACAAATGTAGCTCTTGTTAAAAACCTGATCCGCGAAATAAGGCCAGCACAAAAAAGGGATTCCATTGCTTATGCCTTCAACTGTAGAATTCCAACCACAATGGCTGATGAAACAGGCAACAGAAGGATGAGACAGTACTTTTTGCTGCGGCGCCCAACTCACTATCCGCCCCCGATGATGCACTCTTTCGTGGAAACCCACGGGATATGCATTGTTGATGTCTTCAATTATGTTTTCCCGCACAACCCACAAGAATGGCCTGTTGGAGAGTTCAAGGCCAATAGCCAGTTCTTGGAATTGATTCTGATCAAATATTCTGAAACTCCCAAATGCAACATAAATGACAGAATTAGGCGGTTGTTGATCAAGCCATGCCAGACAACCTGTTGAAGAAAACATTCAAATAATGAATTAGTCGCCTTTGGTTTCCACTTTTAGATAGACAGCTCTTAATTTCAGGGCTCACTCTTAGTTGTTGTTAAGATTTGGAGGTCCGTCAACATTGTAATTAAGAGGTGTAGTTCAAAGTCTTATAAATTGGTTTATATTTTTCATATTTATTCGATGTGAAATTTCATCTCTTTATATGCAGATCAATCATGAAATCTGCGTACTTATTTTTTCGAGTGAATTTGATGGACTCTGATAACATGTTAAGATTTGAGGGTTCATCTTAAAATGTTAAACATTATTAAGAGGAGGTGCCCAAAACCTTATAAATTGGTTTATATTTTTCCATCTTTAATCGATGTAGTATTCTATCACTTGTAACAGTTATTATATGATAAAAAAAGAACAGTATACTTTTATAGAAGATAATTTGATATAACCTGAATCTTCTGGCCAGAAGTTTCCTGCTGATTTTCCAAGCCGATTGCTTGCCAGAAGAGGGCCTATGGGTATAAAGTCTGGAAATGAGGCAAATGTCCCTGGCTCCAACCAGTTAGATGAGTTGCAAATCAGCCTGTCTGCTGATTTCACTGGCTTTAAAATTTCTACCATGAGTTTGAAGACAATTTTCGCTGTCAGTTCACCGCTAATGCAGTTCCAACTGAGTTCCACAGCTTTTATGGCTGGCATAGCTGGTGAAATCTGAATTATCTGGTCTTGCATTGGTATTCCTGCAAAAAAAGAAAAAGTTCAGTAGTATTTTTATAAGAATTAGTGTTTAAAAAAAAAAAACGTGTTCGTCCTTGAACATGAAAATAGAAAGAAAAGTGACTGTCTTTTATACGAAAATCTGAAAACATCTGCTCCCGTGATCAATAACAAGTATTAGTCAATATATATATATATATATATATATATATATATATATATATATATATATATATATTTAAACTGTACTCACCATCACTATCTATAATTCCGTCTTCAATCAAGTTCGGAATTTTAAACAGCAGTGCAAATTGAGTGGTTGCTGCCGGCCAGAAAGCCACGTTCTAGATACCCAGTTTATCTGCAACATCAAGAGCCCATCCCACGGTTGCATCGGAAATTAAACAGGTGATTTTATCACTTTCTGAACCATTAATTTTTTCAATAAGTGCCATCAGCTCACCCGGCATGACAGCAAAAATTGATTCTATCTGTTTTCCGATGTCACTTCTGTCATCAGATGATTCTAATCCATCTGGGATTGAAACCATTTGTATGATTTCTAGTATATTGTCCGTCTCTGGTAATGCTTTGATAACTCGTTCATGAATGAACTCAGTATTGACGAATGTAACCTTGCAGCCATAGTTTACTAAATGGAGTGCAAGTTCCATAAGGGGAATCACATGGCCCTGTGCCGGATATGGTATAAGCATAACATGAGGGATTTTCATTGTTTTTATTCGACTGGTGATATTAGAAGTGATTGTTCCCCCTGGCTGCTGTGTTTAATGGTGATATGTGGCTGCTGTGTTTAATGCTGATATGTGGCTGCTGTGTTTAATGCTGATATGTGTACTGGATGTATGCAGGCGTATGCAGGCGGTGAAGTGGACTTTTTAAGTCCGAATTATCGTTTCCATGAAAATTGTAAAAGTATCGAAATTATATTAGTTCCCGCCTTATTTCAACGATCAAATTATGAAAAATTATTTAAACTAAAATATCCTAAATAAAAAGCAAAAGAAAAGATTACACATTTAGATTTTTTAAATTGATGTTTGTAATTGTTGGGATATTCGATTTCACATTAGTCAATACTTTTAATTGGGCAAATAGCGCAAAAGGTCCCTAACGTTTGTGCTTATTGGGAAAATCGTCCCTAACGTTTCAATTTTGACATTTACACCCTCAAAATCACCTTTCTTTGCGAAAATAGTCTTTGCACCAAGTATCGTTAAATTCAACCGTTAGAAAAGATGGGTAATTTGCACATTTCATCCCTAATGTTTAGAACCTTTGTGGAATACATTCTCATCGTTTCATTTTTTGTGCAAAACATCCCTAAGTCACTTAATTATTGATAAATACAATATTTTTATTATTTTTCATATAAAATGACAAATTTACTCTCCCTATTTAAATAAAAATGAAATGTAAAAATGAATTACACTCACAACATCAAATTTTTCAAAAAGTGCAAATGAATCATAATTGAACAATTACAAAAATTGAAAATAATAAATAAATAAAAATAGCAATAAGATATTTACATATTTTTAATTTAAGATCAAATAAATGTATTAAAATATAATTATTTTAATAAAATCATTTACTTCAATATTTAATATAACTTTGAAATTCAAATAAATCTGACCGGCCTTTATTCTTATTGAACTTAGCATTGTGATAGTTTCCACATATAGTTTAAATTATCATGGAATCCTACCAATTTTGAATTTAATAGTCATTGATCCAAAATTGATTATTCGATCAATAACAATTTACATGTTAATAAGGATTTTATCCATTCGATCAATAAAAAATAAATTCAAATTATATGTGAAAATTATCATAATGTCAAGTTCAATATGAAAAAACACATTAGAAAGCCTTTTGAGTTTCAAAGTTACATTAAAAATTTAGTAAATGATTTATTAAATTAATGATCTTGCTAATACATTTATATATCTTATATATATATATATACCTTATTGCTATATTTATTTTTTATTATTTTTGTAATTATTCAATTATGACACATTGCACTTTTTGAAAAATTTGATATTGTGTGTACAATTAATTTTTACGTTTATTTTTTATTTAAAGAGGGAGGGTGATTAGGAATTTTTTTTTTTTTTATATCAAAAACAATTAAAAAATATGTGTTTAGCAATAATGAAGTGATTTAGGGATGTTTTGCACAAAAAACGAAAGGATAAGGATGTATTCCACAAAACTTCTAAACGTTAGGGACGAAATGTGCAAATTACCCATCTTTTCTAACGGATGAATTTAACGATACTTGACGGAAGGACTATTTTCGCAAAGAAAGGTGATTTTGAGGGTGTAAATGCCAAAATTGAAACATTAGAGACGATTTCCACAATAAGTGCAAACGATATGGACCTTATGTGCTATGTACCCCTTTTAATTCTCCTATTCAAGTTTTATTCCTAATAATGTGCTCGATCGAATTCACTTATGTATATAAAATCCATCTATCAAGTTTAAATCAACTCTATCGAATTCAGTCAAACTGTAACTCTACAATGGGTCATAATAATTAAGTGCATGGAATACAAGAATTTATGTAGCAATCACAATAATAATAAACTTATATCTCTATCGTTCATTCAATTACCGTATTTTATTCCTACATCTAGAGTTTTAGCTCACCTATCAGATTATGAAAATACACATGATATCATAAATAAATTATCAATCCATTCACGCATTAAATACAAAATAAAATCAATAGATGCAATCATAAATGCAAAACTAGAATTATAGAATTAAAAGCGAAAAACTAAGGTGGCGTTTTGTTTGTATTTTATTTTGTATTTTCATTTTCGAAAATGTTTTGTGTTTCCTGTTTTCATTTTTGTTTTTGAATTTGCTGAAAACGCGTTTGGTTTGTCATTTCTGAAAACTATTTTTGAAAATGAAAAGCTGGAAAACACGTTCTGTTTGAAATTTTGCAGAATACTACTTAAACTATTTTTAATTAATTTGCTTGCAGAATAATACTAACTCAAACTCAAATTTCCTTTCACAATACACTAAAAATATGGTTACATGCAACACACTAATGTGAGCATTAAGAGTCTATATTAACACAACTTGGTCAGGTTCTGGATTTGAGAAAGCTCTACTTCTATAAAAATTCAGAAAATGCAAGTTCTTTCAAAATCACCAGAGTCCATTTATCAGTGCATTTTTTGAAATATAACAACAAGAATTCTCACTTAATTTTTTTTTGTAATGTTGATATTGAATTTAATAAACTTTATTTAAACTTAGTTCCAAGTTAGGATAATTCTCCAAAAAAAATAATAATAATTCTTTATTTAGGCTTAATTCCAAGCTAGGATAATTCTAAAAAAAATAATAAAAAAATAAAAATTATATATTAAGTTTAGTTCTTTGTTAAGATAATTCTCTAAAAAAAAAAAATTCCCAAAAGGCGTTTTTCGCGTTTTGGACATTTTTTGTCGAAATACACACAAAACGCCCAAAACGATACAAATTTTTTTTTGTTTTCCAAAATGTATTTCGAAAATGGTAAAGAGAACGTATTTTTAGCGTTTTCGAAAATAAAAACAGAAAACGACCTCAAAACAGCAAAGAGAACAAGGGCTAAGCTACATCGATTGTTCCAACTAAAAGTTTAGTTGTTCATCAATAAAGAAATAAAAACGAAGAAATAATAATTATTACACATTTAGAGTTTATTAAATTAACAAGGAAAATGAAATTTTGCACCAAGTATTTCATTCCCAGGCAAGATTTCATTCCCCAGTGATAATCTTCGATTCTCCGACTTTTTGTCTTTGATTTTTGCTTCCAAGATTTGAATGATAGAACGATGAATTATGTGTTTTAGACATTGTGCAAAGATCTGAAAAAGGTCCTAATTTCGTGCTCAAGAGGTTGCTTATATTATAGTTGTAAAAGAAACATAGGCAAATAAGGAACAAACACTGTTGAAAATCGCGCAAACAAACCCACATTCAACCCAGCAAGAAAGCGGTGCGACAACGTAGGCTTAGAGCTAGCGGTTAACCTTTTTAGGTTATGTTAAGTCTATGACTGGTCGCGCGACCACTTAGTAAAAAAAGGTGAGTGGCCGCGCAAGTACAAGTTTTCCTCCAATTTCCAACTTTGAATTCTGTTTAAGTAAGTCCTCCTTTATTTGTGCCTCCAGTCCTTCGAATTTGGATTTCTACAATTTAGTCCCAAACTTCTTGATTTCTTCAATTAATTACTTTTCTCTTGTCCCAATTGCCTTCAATCAGTTCTCTACGTGTACAATTTAAGCTCCAATTATCATTTATTTGAGCTTTATTCGCTTCAATTCATTCGTTCACTTTATTTTGAAATATTTTTTGCAATGTAAATAAATAGCTAATAATTAAGTTGCTTTTATTCTAAAATCACAATATATTATTCTATTTTAGACATATAAATAAGTGTATAAAATACACTTATCACACCAACCAAACCAATAAAACAAGTAAATTATTCTTAACTGTATTTACAAAGGAATATGTTGAACACATATTCTATTTTTCATCGAGAACAAAGAAGGAATATTTATCCATTTGGGGCCGGCCTTAGGTGACCAATGTGGAACGCCTATAGATATAATTACATTATTACTTACATACATATGTATGTATGTATAGTATTGTTATATTTTTATTAGGGTACAAATTTAACAGTAAAAATGGGCAAAGTATTATAATTTGAGAGTTATAAGTCATGTGATGTGCTTAATGTTATGTTGGCTTGTAATGAGAAACATGAAGTTAAGGCTGAAATTATTGTGAAGTGAAAATAATGTTTGACGATGCATAGAGATAGCAAAAAATAAATAAATAAATAAATAAAAAATCGACACAAACTCGATGGGTACCCGACCTTAATGGGACTAAAAAACTCGCCTGGCGATCGATGGTACATGTTCGAGGAGGATTGGGAGACCTGATCGGGTCGCGAGGAGGGTTTAGGTTGCCCCGCCCCGAACCCCCCCTGAATTATAATTGAAAAAATTATATATAGAAAAGCAAAAAGAGAAAATGCAAAAAATTAAAAATTAAAAAAAAAAAAATTAAACAGGATGACAAAGTCGACTTGCCTCAAATCCGCCCACCTCGAATTTTGCGGGCCATGAAGAAGGTTTGAGATTAATTTTTTAATGGTACAGGGGTACTCGCCCCGTTGTCATCAACAATGATGCACTTATTATTGTATGTTTATTTTAGTTTCACGTTATACACATATTCACCCTTCTCTTGGTGTTAGTTGAGTCTAATTTAGATTATTTACAAGTGGTATAAGAGCCTAATTTCGATTTTTCACCAAATGTTATCTCGATGAGTCAATCACTATCTATTCCACCTTACTTTGGGTTATGATGATAGAGTTTTTAAAATTATTGGATGAAGATGCTTGGGGTTAGTGATATTAAGAATTTGACAGTTCCAGTTGAAAAGAACGAGGTTCATTCTTGGTTATTCGATCACATGGATAGAGAAGAAGTCCAGAGTTGCTAGAAGGTATTAGGGGGAACAATCGAAGAGGTTCTTCGGCAATTAAAGGTTGTGTGGTAAGAGTTTATTAAGGTTTAGTTGTGTCTGAATTAAATATAAGTTAAATATTTTATTGTGGATCCTTTATTGGCTAGGAGTAATCGAAGATTTTTTATTCATGTGAAGAATTCTTAAAACTGTTTTTCTTCATCAATATATCTGGGGTTAATTTATTTTACTGCTTTGATCTACATGCTTGATTGATTAATTAAGATTTATTTGGATTAAACTTTATCATTTAGATACAATAATTTGTGATTTGTTGCTTATTATAATTTGTTTATTTTAATTCCGTTATTATGCGTATGTTCACCCCTCTTTAGGTGTTAATTGGGTCGAACTAGATTATTCACACAAGTGATGGAGACAAATTAATTATTCTTGACTATGTTTATATGAAAAAGATTGGAAAATATATTTTTTTATTGGTTTCTTGTTTTGGATGAATAAGTCTATAGAATCTCATGACACACGTTTGCCGGCAACATATTTCCCATTCACAAATACATCTAAGCCCCTCTTTGGACCCATTTTTTGTAAATCAAATTTATTCAACACTCAATCTCAACCATTTATTTTAGTCAAGGATACCATTTTTTACTTATTAAACATTTTTTAACCACATATCCTCTCAAAAATACTATTTCAAATCATGATTTTTCCCAAATAACGAGTCTCAAATAAGGGCTAAATGTCTATAAAATAATTGCTATTGAATAGAGAACATATGGTATACATATTTTAAAACTTAAGGAAACAAATAGTAAACATATTTTAAAACTTGAGAAAGTAGTATATAAAATGTTAAATCATCTTTAAAAAATATAAAACAAATATTCCTATGGATAAAGTAAATATAAAATGTTAAATCATCTTTAAAAAATGTTATGCACATGTTTTCTTGATTTCCATTCGGCAACTATTATAACATGTAATGATTGGTGTTATTTGTGTTTTCTAGGTAAAATTTATGGTTAAAAATTGGATAGAAAAAATAGTGTGATTAAAAAGTGATATTGAAAATTGTGTATATTATAACACTTCATTGTCGAGCACGCACTTAAATGATTTTTCCTTGGTTCACGGGTAAATGTCGACAAAGGGGACAGTGATTTGGTAATTCATTTGATCAATGATGCAAGCATGGATATTTGTCTTTGTGGCTACTTGATAGCTTTGGAATGTACAAGGACTAAGGATTGTAAACATTTCGTCTTATAATACTATATATATACATAGTTGTCTACGTTGCTATCAGATATCTTTGGAAATCAGATTGAAAGACACTACATATTATTGTCTATGTAACTGTTGGATAGATTTGGAATGAGGAAGACGAGACGACAAACCACAACCGATCAGCTGTTGCAGGCTTGACTTAATTTAGTGTGTATTTGATAAACCAACTTTTTAATAAAAAAAAAAAAGTATTGGGAAATTGTTTGGTTAAAAAGTGGTTTGAAAAGTAAAAAATTGTGGCCTTGACTTTTTTGAAGGGTTGAAATTAATTACTGTAAAAAAAAAAAATAGTAAATTTTATGAGAAAATTGGTTTATCAATCAAGGAATTAGTTAAATTTCAATTCTAATTACTCCGTCACCTTCCAGGCCGCCAGATGAGTCAAAAGATTTGGTCACTTTCTGAAGGAAAAACTTTATCTTACAAAATTTGTCACATCTCTCATTATTTAAGTTATATTAGAAAATTTTCTCAACCTATAATTAACAAATATCTTACGTGTTCCTTTTCATTAACGTATCTAATAATACATTTTGGGCATGATGGTAAAGGATCTCTCGAAATGCTTCTACAAATCTGAGCACTTATTCATTAAAGAAATTTAGACAATTTGTTGTTAACAGTGGTGGAGCTATTCATAGACCACTGGGCTTTTGAGGGGAAAATTAATCCTAATCCTATCCTTATCCTTCCAATCCTAATAATAATAATAATAATAATAATAACAACAGCATATATAAAAGAGGCTAAGAGCATCCACAATGTACATGTTAAAATACATGTTAGTGAAATAAAGTAGTCAGGGGTTGAAAAATGGTGTACAATGGATAGGTTAAATTACATGTTATCTTTTTTAACATATGTTAACTTGTTTGTTAAATTTGACTAGCAATTTATTGGATGACATGACAATGTTAAGTTGAAAAATTTCCCAAAAATCTTATTCTTTTTCTTTTTTTCTTTTTTCTTTAAATTTTTTAACATTCATAAATAAAATAATTTTTTTGTTAATTTCATATTATATAATTTAATGAGATATTCAAAATGATTACGATAATAATATATAAGTTTTGCTATTTTAAAAATAAATATTTATTCTATTCTTGGACTTTAATTAAAACTTAACATATCCATTGTAGTAAAAATTACATGTTAATTTTAACATGCACATGTGTGACTTAACTTTTGATTTCTTGTTTATATGGCTAGCTAACTTTAGCATCTCCATTGTTGATGCTCGCATTTCAATTGTTCCTATACTATTCATAAGGCACATGTCATCTTGATATCATAAAGTCCTCATATATTTTTTTCCCATTCGTTTCTATCCAACACTCCATCCCATACTTCTAAGCTTATTACACACGTTACCACCACTCTATCTGTATGCATTTTCTCTTTCAACAAAAACTCTCTCCACACCTGAAGCGACCTCTCTCTGCTCACCAGCTTTCTCTGTCGAGGCGATGCGCCTGGTCGAGTCAATCTTTCCTCTCGCTTCGAGAGGCATTTTCTTCATTTTGGGAGTCTTTCCGTTGTCTCGAGTGGTACCTTTCATTCTTTGAAACTTAACATAATTTTGAATCTTGGGTCATCAAGTGGGTTTGCTTCGATTTTAATCTTTAGTTCAGTTTATATTCTATTTTGGAAATCTTTAGATTTCATTTCTTCTTTTGTTGTTTTTGAGAAACTTTCTTTGTTATTGTTTTCTGCATATGAATTTGAATTTTGTGGATTTTTTTTTTTATCTTGAATCTTGAGGTAGATGATTTCTTCACGAGGGATTATAACATGGAGCACAAAGGAGATCGAGCTATGACTTCGACTCAAGGTGAGAGAAATGGTAACATTTTTTATTTTCAATTCTCGACTAGTTTGCAGTTGAATTTTCTTTTGTTTGGTAAAATAATTGGTTAGCCTATACAAGATTGCAAAATGGACTTCCGTAAAAGGTGACGGACACAAACTTTTTGTAGTACTGTGGCATGATTTGTGTTTTTGCCGACGGCCTGTACGGGGGTTCGGGGGTAGCGCCCCGAAATATTTTTTTTTTTAAGGAAGAAGATCGAAAATTGAAAAAGTACTTGAAATTTTATTACAATTGTTCTCTACGCGTTTTCATACTTTGATAACTTTTCATAATTACATCATTGTCAATATTAAGTACACGTCCTTCTCAATATTTGCTACATCAAATTCAAGAGTATCACTCCTAACATCCCCAACATTATCCCCGACGTTGAGACATATCTTCAATTTCAACATTTGTTTCTTCACCTAGTTCATCAACCATTTCATTTTCATTACTTTGCTTATCACAAGAAAACGTGAATTTACGCTTAATTTTTTTTTTTTAAACTGATACAAACAATCAAATAAATAATTGTAAATGCATATTAACCCTAAAATCTTAAATAATCCAATATAATTTTAAAGAATCAGTTAATGACTATGTTCAAGAATCAACATTTTTTTTTTTTTCAAAAAAAAAAAAAAATTCGAATTTTTACTGGGGCACGTGCCCTGACGGGCCCCTATGAATTTTCATTTTTTTTAATTAAAATGATGTGTATGTTGCTCAACTTTACTGTCATCCACAATGGATTCTAAAACAGAGTTAAGGCTTACGTTATGCATTTGAGTTAAAGCTTGTAACTCAAACTCATTGAATAATAGATTTAATTAGGGGTGGACATGGTTCGCTTTGGTTCTGGTTCCATTGGAACCAAACCGAACCATAAATCGATAGTTTTTTCACCAATGGAACCAGTCGATTTTTATAAAGATGTGAAATCAAACCAGAACCAAACCGTTCGGTTCTGGTTTGGTTTGGTTTGGTTCCCAGTACATTACTTGAATTTTAAAATATAAAAGCAAATTATCATCACATACCATATCCACGACCATAAGTTAGTACTTAGTAATGATTAACGAAATTCATTTACCAAAGTCTAAATCAATACACAAATATCAAGTTACATCTCCATACAAAATATTGTCTAATAAAAATGATTTAAAAATGTAGACGAATGAGTCATTGATAGAAATTAATTATATCAAGCTACATGACTACGTCTTCATGCTTACCTAGAAACTATTAGCATAAAACAAAAACAAAATTAATGCACGAAACACAAGATGATGCCTATAATCTCATAATACCTCTTTGAACTACAAGTATCATATTTTAGGACGAGTTAACAAATGTCCAGATTTCATAAAAAAAGTGAGGGATATGTAATGCATGAAATCTTCCACCGAGTAAAAGGAGATATGAGAGCCCCATTGAAATATTTTCAGTTACACAGTAAGCAAAATCTCTTACAAGCTACATACCAAAAATGGAAAAGGAAAAATAAGAGAGGATTAAAGAAAAATAAATTTAGATTTCTGACGGTATAAACAAGCTAAGACCTAGTTTACCAAAAGATTAGATAGAGTTAATTTTTTAACTTTTAAAAATAGTTAAAAAAAAAAATTAATCTAAAAGTGGGCTTGGGGTTCGGTTCTTGGTTCGGTTCTTGGTTTTAGAACAAGAACCGGAACCGGAACCAAAACCGTTTGATTCTCCATACTAAGAACCAAACCATTAATTTTTTTTTCGTAAAACCGAACCAAACCGCTCGGTTTGGTTTGGTTTGGTTCCGATTTGGTTTGGTTCGGTCCGATTATTTTGTCCACCCCTAGATTTAATGGCAGAATTACCTCCAACCTTGACTTCTGGTAGTCTCCTATCTAAGATGACATTTTCTGATGAACTTCTTCTATCCACAACCTGTGCCTAATCATCCATTATTGTGTTATCTAGTGAAATTGAAATTTTGCAAATATGTATACAAGTGTCAATTCTTTTGGCACAATAGTACACATAAGATCTGAATATTATTGCTAGTTTAGCTAGATCAATATCTTGATTCAGAGGACCATCTAGTTGTCCCCATATGTCACAACCCGTCCCAAATCACTCCACTGGACCTGGAACGTGACATGTATCAGTAGCAGGGGCCAGTTAGATACTGGACCTTCCACCAAGACAACATTGACTTATTGACTATGATAAATATTTTAAAATGAATTTCACAGAATTTCCTTTAGAAAATGGACTAAAGTCACCTGAAAAGCAACAATTTTTCTCAAACATATATAACTATGATTTAAAATGGGCACACCTATCCCTGTAATAACTAACTAGTCAAAATAAGTGCATGCAAAATGACCTTTTCCGTGCTTCACAAATAAAAGCCCCAAAATACACTAACTATGCAAAATGCAGTGAGCCCAACATTTATGGAAAAATGAGTCATGCAACTAATGATAATCTGCGGCTTGACTCAGTGGATCAACAGGCTCCAATGCTGCTCAACACTGCTACTATCTGATAAGAATAGTAACAAACTATGTGAGTTTCTAACTCAGTGAGTGGAACAACTTGAAATTTAATAAGCTTTTGTCATATATACTTATTTATTGTAATTGTTCTACTTACTTAATAATTCTTATATATATACCTTTAAGACTGAAATATGACTGAATCATAAAATTCTTTACTCTTTATTTTAAATGAGCAACTATAATGAATATGAATATTAGTAAACTTTTATCAATGAAAATTTGAACAAAATATCATTTCTTAATACTATAAGCCGAACTGTTTATTCTGTAAAATTAATAACTCAATTCTGAATTCTTAAATCCTGATAAACTATAATAATACTGAAAACTTACATCAAATGTGACCGGGATAACCATACGCATGAATCTAATAATATCGATATGCTAACAAGACTGCTCATAATTTGATAATTTTGAGAATTTGAGAATTTGTAATTCTTCAATTCTTTAATTCTGGTCATGCATTGCAGAAGTAGTGCAGAGCTGTGAAATCACTGTATCTGGTCATGTACTTCGTAAGCAGTGCAGAGCAATATAATCACTGTATCTGATCATACATTGTGTAAGCAGTGCAGAGCAATATGATCACTATATTTGGTCATACACTGTGTAGGCAGTGCAGAGCAATATGATCACTTTATCTAGTTATACATTGTGTAGGAAGTGCAGAGCAATATGATCACTATATCTGGTCATGAACTATGTAGACAGTGCAGAGCAATAAGATCACTGTATCTGGTCATGCACTGTGTAGGCAGTGCAGAGCAATATGATCACTGTGGGAAAATAGCGCAAAGCAAGTATAATCATCATTCCTGGTCATACACTGTGGAAACTGATTCACGCCAGTACAGAGCGGGTAAATTCACAACTTCTAGGTACTTTCTAGTGGGTTTAAACATCATATCTGGATATACTGAACTAGCTGTACTGAAATAAAATACTGAATTGAGCTTAACATTTAAATTGACTTTCACATTGTAACATATATGTCGAAACACACGAAACACATGCTTGTTTACTAGTTGAGCTGAAAATAAAAGATGTTGGTAATTCATTTAAATTTACTAAAAGCACTATGATGAATATACATTTCATTAAAGCTTCAGAATTAAAAATAATTTAAATAAGTGTTATTTTCTAAATATAATAATTCCACTCACAAGATATGGCCACAACTAGGATGGTCGATATGCTTTCCCAACCTCCTCTCCATCACCTGAAATATAATATAAATAATCATGTAAACAACTACTACAACCTCCAAATATAAATAAAACCATTAAGGCTAAGAATCTCTATATTCAACAAAAGTCCCAAATTCCTTTAATTGATAGAAGATAATTCTAATTTCTTGTCCCTTCAATACTATAATTATCCATTTTACCTTCGTACTATTCATCAAAGTAATATCCCCTTTCTCCATTCTTACAAAACTAAGAATTATAATGCTCCAATTAAATAATTATCTTAACCCATGTATGATTTCCTTCAAATAATCATCTCATAATAATGCATCGATTCCCCATAATTTCATACATTCAAGAACCCAACTAGAATTCTAGGGTTTGCAATAATAGGTATTCCATACCTTCATGAACCAATAGAGAATTAATAAATAATAACTTGAACTTGAAGGTATATTATTTCCCAACAAGAAAATGCCATAAATTAAAACCCTAAATATAATATCACACTTCATTCCAATAGCTTGTGAAAAAAATAAATGGTACGAAAAAGAGAACTCAAAGTCAACGAAATTGGTACCTATTTCTCCTTCCTTCCTTCCTTCCTTTTCCTTCTTCCCCTTTCTTTCTTCTTCTCCTTTCTTCTTTTTCCTTCCTTTTTACCGATTTTACAGCCTCTGTTCGATGCCTAACTTCCTCTTTTCAAAGATGAGAGAAAATGGATTGTAATGCTAATAGTTAGTGGTCTACTAACTCAATTTTGCACTTCAAGTCCTTTCATTATAATATACACCACACTTAAGTCTTAACTTGTTATAATACTAAGATACACTCCCAAACTTCCATTTAACTCCACTTAGCTCCTTAAGTATATTTAATTGTAAAATTATATTATACCTAAAATAATTACTTACTCCATTTAAGTCCTTATTAGACTTTGACCTTGACTAGTCAAACTTTGATTTTTTAAGAAAAAAATATTTACTTTGACTAAGGTAAAATGAGTTGTAACACCATATATGTTGTAGTCATGACTTCAGGGGCTACAACAAGAGCAGATTGAAAATTCACGTAGAGAATTATATTCGTTGGAGAAGATAGCATCAGAAATATGTGAGGCAACAATTGAAGAAACAGGTCACATTCCTGATGATATGGTCACAATTGTAACCATTGCTGATGCGAGAGACGTATCAAAAGGAAAATTTTTCCATAACAAAGAAATTCTAAAATTGAGCTTGTCATTTTTTGCAATACGGAACATGTTTGAGTATATGGTTGTTCGATCAGACAAAAAGGAGTATCTTGTCAAGTGTTTACATGATGAGTGCAGATGGATTTGCAGATCATCCAGATTGGGGAAAACAGAGTTATTCAAAATTAGAAAGTTGGTTGATGGCCACACATGTACATCGAACATTGTCTTAAGATCTCATAGGCAAGTCTCAACTTCTGTTGTATCATCATGCATCAAGTATAAGTATTCCTCATCACGTACTATATATACTCCGAATGATATACATAACGACATGATGCATATATATGGAGTTTCATTAAACTATGTAAAGGCTTGGAGATCTCGTGAGCAAACTTTGAAAATGATTAGGGGTGATCCAACAGAATCTTTCAAAACATTACCAAATTATTTCTTCATGCTTGAACATACAAATCTTGGCTCGGTCACAGGTATAAAGTTGGATGGTCACAATAGGTTCATTTATTGCTTTACGGCACTAGGTGCATCGATCGTTAGATGGGAACATTGTAGACCTGTGATCGTGGTAGATGGTACATACCTAAATGGTCACTATGGTGGTACTCTTTTCACTGCTTGTACACAAGATGCGAATAATAACATATTCATACTCGCATTTGGAATTGGAGATAGCGAGAATGACAAATCATGGGCATGGTTTCTTGCCAACTTGAAGAAGGCTTACAAGGAAAGGAAGGGACTATGTTTTGTCTCTGATCGACATGACAGTATAAGGAAGGCAATTGAAGTTGTGTATCCGAGAACATGTCATGGAATTTGTTCATATCACTTGCTACAAAATTTGAAGAAACATTTTGGTAAATCTGGTCAAAATATTACTCAAGTATTCAATTCAGCTGTCCGAGCTTATACATTATTAGATTTTGAACACAACATGAGACAGCTACATGTAGTGGATGCGGGTATTACAGAGTACCTGGTAATGTAGAATTCTCAATTAAATTTGACGGCTATATCATTTCAATTGTAGTAACTTATTACTTATTCTAATGTTTTCTATTCGTAGAAAGAAGTTGGACCTGAGAGGTGGTCACGATTCCATATGCCAACAAACAGATACTCAACAATGACGTCTAATATAGTGGAATCAGTGAATGCGGTCACAAAGGCAGCCAAAAACTACCCTGTTGTAGCTTTGCTGGAGTCATTGAGGAAAACTATACAAGCATGGTTTTGTAAAAACAGAGATAATGCACATGGCACCTTTACAAGGCTCGCGACCAAATATGAGAAGCAGATGAGAGAAATGAGCATAGAATTGAGGAATATGAGGGTAACATCCTATCCTGTGACTTGAAATGTTATTCTGTGACCTGTGTGACTTGAAATCTTATTTAAAGAATTTGATTGCATATAAATTCTGTGACCTAATATCTTATCTCTGTGACTTGTGTGACGTGAAATCTTATTTGTGTGACCTGGAATCTTATTTAAAGAATTGATAAATTTGATTGCATTTAAATTTTGTAAGCTAATATCTTATTCTGTGACCTGAAATCTTATCTCTATGACCTGATATATAATTATTTAAATTATATTACTTGGAATGTTATTTTTTGACCTGTGTGACCTGAAACCTTGCCTATGTGACCTGAAGTATGAGTAAGCTTTTTTGTGACCAAATACTTCTCATCATTATGTGCAGGTATGTACTACCAATCAAACCATTTTCTCAGTTAGTGATGATAGCACGTCATTTGTGGTTGATATAAATCAACGTACTTGTACTTGTAGAATGCTTCAAGTAGATCAATTACCATGTCCTCACAAACTAGCCGTGCTTGCAAATCGAAAGATGGATCCATATGAATATTGTTCATACTATTACACATGAGAGGCCTACATTAATGCTTACAAAGAAACTGTATTCCCGGTGGGAAATGAAAACCAGTGGACAACGTCTGAAGAAGTACTTGACAAGATTGTATTGGCTCCAAAGCAAAAAAGGAGTTCCGGAAGGCCAACCGAAAAGAGGAGAAGATCGTGTTTGGAGAGAAAACAAATTGTGAAATGTGGACGCTGTGGAGAACATGGTCACAATCGAAGATCGTGCAGCAGCTTGGTTCCATTAAGCCATGGCCAGTCAAAACTGAAGATCATAAAAGATAGGCAACTGAAGAAATGATCAGGGACAAAAATTACTAAAGATTCTTTTTTTCATTGTTATTCCATTCATTGCATTAATGTCTTGTGTCCTGTTATCAAATCCGTTACACGATTTGTGACTTACTCTATGAGAAACTGTGACCTTTAATAATTGATGTCTGATCAGTGACATGCTGTCAATACATAATTTGTTATAATATGTGGCCATATAAAGCAGGTAAAAGTCTGAAATGTGACCTGTTACCATATAATCTATAACCTTTGTATTAGCCTGGATTGTTAACAATGAACTATAACCAGTGGGATTGTGACCTATTATCAGTTTCTGATATAATGTGTGACCTGGAAACGTATAAAGCATATGTTGAATTGTGACCTTTGACAATTACATTGTGTTAGCATATTACCTGTGACCAAATAGGATGAATTGTGACAAACGACAATCACATTATTCAAATTAAAAAAAAAAAAACCCCAAAACTGAAAGAACTGAACTCTATGGTCAAAAGTAGATCACGGTCATGTTCATTACAAGTTTTTTGGAAAAAACAAAAACTATTCTTCATTGGAAAATACATCATATAGCTTCAACTATCACTCTAACAAGATGTTATCTCCCTTTTGTTATCCACGCTTTGTGACCTGCATAATTTTCCGGTGTTTAAACAACAATGAAGCTATGTCAAGTTTAGCTCTAGAAGCATCAAAGTCATCGGCATATTTTCGAGATCATCATGCAGTAGGTACTCCGCATATTTAATCACGAAAGCTCCACAATCATGGCTGAAAAAATAATCACATGATAATATATTAGTACTTATGCAGGTCACAATAACATGTATGTACTTGACAAATCAAGTCACAAACTTACCCATTTTGCTGTTGCGGAATGTTCCTGAAAACTCTTATATTCAAATTTGTTTGTTCTTCATGACAATCACCAGATCTTCCCTTCCAAATACCAACAACTTTCATTAAATGTGTGATAATTTGAGCAAATGGTTGCATCCCGTCAAGTACTAGATTTTCCCTATAAGTCCTACTGCTAGAATTGTATATGTATATTTCAGCAAGAATTGTATATGTATATTTCACAGTTTTTTACATCGAGTTTCCCCAGAATCCAATGAGCACGATTACTAGGTATTATCGGAATAAAGACATGGTCAACATCGGCCCAATGACTACTCAATGGAAAACGTCCAGTAACGTAATCTATAAGGTTTGAATCAGACATAATCATGTTTGGATATTTCTGAAAGTGGGGATAAATATTTTTTATCTTGGCTTGAAATAGAGAGTCTGTTGTCGTGGCTTTGATATTGACATTGTCTCCAAAACTGGCAAGTTGACGTATGTAGTAAAAACATACATCCATGTGCTATTACAGTTGACATGAAAGTACACAATTAGAAAGTCACAATTATATAATACAGCAGTGATATTCTAAGTGAAATCATACCGTGCTACACAATGATGACTCTGGATCACTCAACTGATGCCACCAAGTTTTGTAACCTACAGGGATGGTTCCAAATACAAAAACAGGATCTATGATGTCGTCTTCTTCGTTGAACTTTTTCCTATAAACAAAACAACAAATACTTATATATTATTTGCAGCACATAAAAAAATAAATACACATAGTTTGTGACCAATGAATACTACTTGTTTTTGGTTTGAAACCCCTATTAAACCAATTTTGATATGTGAAAAGATCGACATCTTCCACATGCACGTTATACTTGGAAAAAATTGGTGCACTGTCAACACACTTTGATTGTTTTCCTTCCTCAACAATGAAGGGCGATTTAAGAATCCTTGTTGGTTTAGGAGCCCTTTTCACGGGCAGTCCAGATGATTTATCTTCCTCCTCTCCTGTAGTTGGTGTAGCAAGTGGTGATACCTACAACAATGAAATAAACATCATAGGTCACAGGACATAATATCTTCATCAGCTAGGTCACAGAACGTAATATATTCTTCAGCTAGGTCACAGAAGCAATGAAACAGGTCACATACAGCAAGGGGTCACAGACATTGAGTTCAGTTGGTCAGGGGTTAAAAACAGGTCACATATATTATTAAGACCGGCATTCAAACAGGTCATATATATTATTAAACACAGGTCACAGACAGCAAATGGTCACATACATTGCAATAGGTCACATACAGCAAGGGTTCGCATACAGTTGGTCAGGGATGTATGATTTGGTCACATATATGATGAAAATTGTTAAATTTACCTCAATATTGTCAGGTTCTGTTGATTCCAAAACATCTGCAATTACATTATCAACTTTTTTCTGCAACGTTGGGTCACATAATACATCAGGTTGCTGGTGTTCCTGTAACTGGGACTGGGTTGACCCAACACTGAGATCAAATGAAGGTGGCAGAAATTGTTCAAAATAGGAATCTGTTCCACCACTATTGATGTGTTCTAGACCCTTGACAATCGGAGTTAAATAGCAGGCTTGACGGGAAAAGTTAAATATTCAAGCCAAATAAAAGTGCAATCCAGTCAACAATGTCGGAATTAGATGCATAATATGTGTTTTTCGAGTAGAAATGGCACACTAAGCAAAGCTCATGGGCCGAAGCCCTTGAGCCGACTGATTTTATGGCCAAATTCCATCATTTGGGGCTTCAAAACAGTAAGTCAATTATGCAGACGGAAATTAGGGTTTTTACATATTTTTAGGTTAAATTTTGTTTTTAATTATTTGTTTGCCTATTTTAGAATTTTAGTCTAATTAGAATTCTATTTTGAGTAGATTAGTGACTAGGGTTTTATTTTGCTTATTTATACGTTTTTTCCATTCATTGTAATTCAGACTTTAATTTTGATATAAATAGTTTTTATTGAGGATTCAATAAAAGTTATAGGTGGATTCCTATGTTTTTCGAACTTATCAAGAATATTTCTTGTGGCGTTCAAATATCGAACTTATCAAATATTTACTAGAATATTTGTGGCATTCAAATCAGAGACTTATCAAGGAGATTGAGCAAATCCTTGTGACGTTTCGAAAGTCGTGGTTATTTATTCCGCATCGTCGAGCTATCGCGTCGTGAATATCAGGTCATGATTCATCTGTCCAACCACAACCTGAGTTCGGAACTTTCCAACATTTCTTCCGCGCTTCGAATCTTATCAACTATCATCTTCCACCTTGCTTTTTCCTTTTGGATTCTCAACTTCTGATGGTATTGGAATATGTTGTTTAGATGATTCACCGATCTTTTTCTGTAGGTCTTCCATTGCTGTTGATACCAACTGATTCACACCTTCCATGAACGTGCTCATTTTCGATTTGATTTCAAATATATCACCTTTTATCTCCTTTTGATTGCGTAGAATGTCATCAATCTGTTTTTTTGTGTCTGATGGAGTGTTCTGTGAACTCAGTGCACTCAAGTTTGCCCTCAAAGACACAACTTCTGATGTCAGGATTTCATTCTTCGCCTGGAAGTCACATAGCTGGGAACTCATATCACTTTTCAGTTTGTCACATATCTGCCACATGTGAAAATTAGATAGGTATTATGCTCTAATCAAATTATAATTATAAAATAGTTGTCTATAACTTACATCAACGCAAGAACATTTGGGTGGGTGTGTTGTGAGCCCTTCCTTTAGAGAATCTTCAGCACTTGATGTAGGAACAAATCTTGATGGAGGATCAATGAAATCTTCATCGTCATGTGGAATAGGCTGTCCAATGTCTGCCTTGTGACCAGAAGAAGATTTATTGTGACCTCTAGATCCTGACTTGTGACCATCTAGTCCTGGCTTGTGACCATCTGATCCTAACTTCTGACCATGTGATTCTGACTTATGACCAGATGATCCTGTCTTGTGATCTGATGATCTTAACTTGTGACCAGAAGACCCGTCCTTGTGACCAGAAGACCCGTCCTTGTGACCAGAAGATTTTTCCTTGTGACCAGAAGATCTGTCCTTGTGACCAGGAGATTTTTTCTTCTGAACTTGTTCCTGTATCATGCGCAAGCCTTGGTTGCACTGGTTTGTTGTATGGCACCCCACTCATATAAGACATCATCATTTCCGTAGCAGAAGGATCCAAATCGTTTACTTGAATCTGCTAATACACATTAAATGATAAAAATATGAACAAAAGCTACATATATTATATAAGACATTATGAAACAAAATAGTCACAAAAGTGAATATCAATCCTTACATTAGGATTGGATAATAATTCTGTTCCTTCCAATTTAGCAGCTAAGGGTTGCTCATCCACTTTCCAATTCAATATGCGGGGATACTTACTACACATCTTTTTAACCACAACTCCATCAAGACAAGGAATAGTCTCATAAATCCACACTTGAAATGCAACGAGGAGGCCTTTTAATCTATAATGACTATTCATTTTCACCAAACCTTCCCTCAAAGAAGTTATGGTGCTCTTAAACAAGTGCTTGGCCCAAGGGAAGTTATTCATCAAATCAAAATCTTCAACAAGAACAAACAGGTAATGGTCAATGACCTTTTTGTATGATGTCGATAACAAAAAAGACGTAATGAAGTACAAAATCTCACGTTTAACGATATCTATATCTGGAATAGCAGGAGCTGTAATGAACACATCTCGAACGTCTTCGTTGGTCACAACTTTGAACTTGCTGAAATATGTTTCCTTCAATTTTGATGGAATGGATTCAAATTTCTTTCTATCATCATTACCGACTTGTCCAAGACCAGTGACTAAACAAAACTCTGACAATGAAAACCTAACAAATCGTCCGGAAATGTTGAACCACATCTCATCTTCATCGGGATAATTGACCCGCCTCAGCAAAAAATAGTGTATTAATTGTGGTTGAACCACAATTTCATGAGTATGCATGAAGTGCGAGAAACAATTCCTCGAGAATATCTCTCGTTGGGCATCACTGAATTTTGTTACAATATTTGTTAGTACCCCTTTGTGAAATTCGTTGTAATCTTCCCTGGAAACCAAAGGTCTGGAGGAATAATGAACTTCCAATGCTGCATTATTTTAAAACATAAATTGTATATTAAAGTCTAGAAATACACAAATCAAATGACAGATTGGTCACAAACTATCTCAAATCAAAAGAGGTCACAACTATCTCAAATCAAAAAGAGGTCACAACTATCTCAAATCAAATGACTGATTGGTCACAAACTTGTGAATGACATGAAACATGAACATTAGTCACATTTTTATGAAATGATTACTCACAACACCATAATTTCGAAAGGTCACAAGATCAAAACTATAACAATGCTCAATCCTATAATAAGACATGATCAGTTTCTAAACACACATCCTATGCTTAAAATATTGTGACTGTGATTGGTCACAAATTTATACAGTGACGAGTCACATAAGGTAAATTGGAGGTCACAAAATGAAAACTACAACTCAACAGAGGTCACAACTATCTCAAATCAAATGACAGATTGGTCACAAACTTGTGAATGGCAAGAAACATGAACATTAGTCACATTTTTATCAAAAGATTACTGTAAAATATTTGTGACTGTGAATGGCAAGAAACCTGAACATTGGTCATAAATTTGTGACTGATTTGTGACTGTGATTGGTCACAAATTTATAAAGCGACGAGTCACAGAAGGTAAATTGGAGGTCACAAAATCAAAACTACAAACAATAATCATTTCAAAATCAAATAGAATCAATTCCTAAACACCCTCATTAAAAAATAAATAGAAATACCTTCTTCGATAATATCAATCCCGACACAGCAGATTTCGGTTTTTTTATGAAGTTTCTTCATGCATTATAGGCCTCTTCCTGTTATCTCTTCTTTTCCCATGCTCGTCATCCTTTTTCGACGGATCAACAGTCCTCGATCGAACCATTTTATAGATTTTTACTGTAAAATATGTTTCACAATCAAACGTATACAATGTCTAAATTTCTGGCACTGAGGTCAAAAATAATGGCGAGCGACGTGAGGTTGAACGCCGAGCGACGTGGGGAGACGGCGAGCGGCGTGGAAGGTTTACGGGAGACGTGGTGGTGAGCGACGTGGGGAGACAGGGTTGCTCAGAGATAGCGGTTTCAAAGTGAACGTGTGTGATAGATACGTCCGTTTTACTGAATAAAAATTATCTAAATAAAAGCTTAAAAAATTAAAAAAAAAAAAAACCTGATTTTTGAAAAGATATGGGCAAAATTTGAATTATGAAATTACAACTTAATAAACATGGGAGGGTGTAATTTCCACTATAAAACCTCTGTAAAGGTTATCTTGAAAAAAAGCCCGCACTCCGATCCGGTTTCGGGTCAGCCCACAAATTTCGAATTACAACTCAGGCATGTCCGCTAGCCCATCCGGGTCGAGCCCGTACGGGTCGCGGTTTATTCTAATTTTGCCCGTATGAGTAAAAACATAAATTTTTTTCATACTTATAGCAGTTTTTTTTTGTCAAATTTCTAAATACAAAATAAACAAAATGATAAATTCATATTTATACCATAAAATGTTTCCATAGAATTTAAATTTATATTTTATGTTACATGAATTACTTTTAAATTTACAAATTTAAATAAAACATAAACAAAGAACGGTTAAATGCTAAATGTATTTCTAATTACTATTATCAAAGAACATTACACTTCTTAGCTATTAGGGAAAAAAATAAGATTTTACTTTAAAAGTTGTATTAGAGTTTGTAGAAGAAGAGAGATTTTCAACGTTACCAAATTTAATAAAAACAGTTTTTTTTTTTTTTTTTTTTTTTTTTTTTTTTTTTAGCGGGATAACCGCGGCCCGCGAATGTTTGACCCGTGAAACCGACGGTTCACAACTTCTTAACCCGTGAACCGCCCGCACGGGTCACGGGTTGGCCCGCTGTCCCGAGTCGATCCGGGCCGATTTTCACGAATTTGGTTAACCCGTCCATTTTGACACCTCTACGACTACCTAGTTTATTATTATTTATATAAATATAATATATTGTGAATGAGAGAGTAGGTTTGTTGTGGTCCTATTTGTTTTTTTTTCCTCCTATATTCTCTTCATCATTTTTGGTTGGCTGCTTTTACATCTTAAAGTCAATTATCTGATTTAATAACAGTAAAAAAAAAAAAAAAACTGAAAAAATAGAATTTATTTTCCTTTTTATAAATGTTTAGAAAATCGGATCGAACCAGTCGATTCAATAGGAAAAATCGGGAACTGGCCGGAAACCTGATCCGGTTCACCCCAAAATCGGTCGGTAAAAAATCGGTCGGTTCAACTTAATTTTTCCTGGTTTTCAATCGGTTCCAACCGGTTCAATAGGGGAACTCGTTGAAAATTGGGGAAAAATCGACTGGTTCAACCGGTTTTCATTTTTTCATTTTTTGTTTTGCTTTTTTTGTTGTTTTAATTTATTTTTGTGTATAATTTTATTTTTAAATGAGTAAATATTAGTTTATTTGTAAAATAACTTGTATTTTAGAATTTTTTGTGATTTTTGAATAATTTTTGATATTTTAATTGAAACTGATTTGACCCCGATTCGATCCGATTGGACCTTTTGACCCTTGACCTGTTACCTTTTTCGGTCCGAACCAATTTTCGATTTTCTAAACACTGCTTTTTATTTGGTTTGGCAACAGTAAAAAAATAAAAAAAAATAAAATTTACTATATTCATATGATTTTGCTTAGTCAGGAGATAGAAATATTTTAGAAAACAAGAAAAAAAAAAAGACATAAATATTTTTTTTTTATTATTCTCATATGATTTTGCATAGTCACGAGATAGAAATCTTTTAACAAGCGGATACTTTATTTGGGATTAACTTATATTTCACGCTTTGGATTAACTTATATTTGACACTAAGAAAACCGACTAAAAATCAAATCCCGTACGACGCAAGATCTAGCACTAGTGTCTACATAAATGACGCATTCGATGACTAGAGACAGTCCGCTAGATTAGAAAAAGGTGTAGCCCACACCTTGAGGTCCATAACCGACCTTACCCTAGGTCATTGGTTAAGGAGGTAAATCGCAGGTTATGTCTCCCAAAGTCAGGGTGGAGATGTGGTAAGTCAACTCCAGCTTGCCACAGGGCACAAATCTATTATTTCAGGATTCGAACCCTGCACCCGACTGCGCTGAGCACTTTTTCATCCCTCCCATTTGTCATTGGGAGATGTGCCCTGGGGGCGACAGTTCGCTAGATTAGACTATTGAAAGACGGTGGTCATGCCCCTTTAAAAAGGAAAAAAAAAAAAAAAAAACTAAAGAAAGAGTTATTAAGGAAAAATGAAATAGGGTTTTAACTTTTTTTCAAAAAGTATAATGGAATTCTAGAAGGTAATAGTCCATATAGGTTTGGATTAGAGATCACAATGAATTAGGTATGATTCATTTAAGAAAATTATTACCTATTTGTGTTAATGTTATGTGAAGTAAAAAGAATTCAATTGTAAGCAAAATTTCATATTTTTCAATGGAATTAAGTATATTTAAAAACTTTCGAATATAATCTCAAAATGAGAGGAAATTAGAGAAATGAAGTATCGTTGCTAGGATTTCTATCATTTAGAATTTTGTCATTTAATTGTTATTTTTTAAGCAAATAAGGAATATGCGAGTCGAGTATGAGTCTTGTTTCTAAATCTAAGACAACCCATATCCATGGTGGGTTTAACTAGTAAACACCGTACTCGATCCATAGATTCATTTAGACGGGTAATCCCCTCCCTGTTCTGGTCGAGTCTTCGCGAGAATCAGATTTGATGAATTTTTTTATTATCCTCATTCAGATGTCATTAACAAGATTTAAAGGATTGTGATTCATTTGTACTTTTCAAAATTTTAGGAATCATGCATCTTGTGATTTTTCATTATGTCCTTGTTTGGCATCAATTACTTAAAACCTTATTTTAAAAAAAAAAAAAAAAAAAAAAAAAAAAAATCATTTACAAACACACTTTTCATCAATAAAATAATTTACACAAATTCAAAAAAATTCATTATATTTTTCAAAAACTTACTATTACAAACTATCTATCTACAATCTACATTTATACAATACAATACATCCACTTCAATTGGCACTATTCATCCACTTCAATTCCAATTAAATTGGTACTATTCATCCAATCCAATTACAATTAAACGCTATTTATCCAATTTAGGCACTATTCCAATTGCAATTAAACATTATTCATCCAATTAATTCATCCAATCCAATTGCAATTAAATTGACACTACCCATCTAATTCAATTGCAATTAAACATTATTTATCCAATTTAGGCACTATTTTTATTGCAATTAAACACTATTCATCCAATTTAGGCATTATTCATCAAAATAAACACTGTACGCGGGCAACAATTGTCACTATTCATCCAATACAATTGCAATTAAATTGTCACTATTCATCCAATCCAATTGCAATTAAACATTATTCATCCAATTTAGGCATTATTCCAATTGCAATTAAATACTATTTATCAAATTTAGGCAATATTCATCCAATTAATTCATCCAATCCAATTGCAATTAAATTGACACCATTCATCCAATTTAGGCACTATTCCAATTGCAATTAAACACTATTCATCCAATTAAATACTATACGCTGGCAACAATTGGATGCACTATTATTCATCCAATTGCAATAAAATACTATTCATCCAATTTAGGTAAACACCATTCATCCAATTTAGGCACAATTGCAATTAAATACTATTCATCCAATTAAATACTATGCGGGCAAATTGTCCGAATTTTCCATCAATTTAGGTACTATTCATCCAATTAAACACTATGTGGCAACAATTGGATGCACTATTCATCCAATTAAACACTATGCGGGCAAATTGCACGAATTTTTCATCAATTTAGGCATTATTCATCCAATTAAATTTAGACATTATTCATCCAATTATACATTATGCGGGCAACAAATGGGTTTAATGCACTATTCAGTCACATGTTCAAATATTACCTTAGACATCTTAATGGAGACTTTCTCATGTTTCTATTTTTATCATTTTGTGTTATTTTTTTTCGTTAAGTTAGTTATGATAGTTCAAATATCGTAATAGCAATATTAAGATATTGATGTGTAGCTTTCGCACAATACTTTGTTATATTATTTTCGAATTACTAAACTATAGCAAAAATTTTAGTCATTTCAAATGATCCATTAGCAATGTATTTCATCTTTCATTAATTTTTTCTTTCGTTTTCCTTTTTGGTTTGTCCTAAATTGTAGGTTACTTTCCTTATTGAGATTATATTAATGTCTTAATTTTTTAATATACCCCTATTTAATATGCATTGTTATCAACATATATGAACTACTTATTGTTTAATGTAGGGGTATATTAGGTAAAATGTAAGAAAATTTATAGTTCCAACATATAATGATTATGTTTTTTTAATCCGTGTAAAAATAGAAATGAATATATCTTTATGGGATATGAGGAGTATCAAACAAGAAATCATTATTCGAAACTTCTCTGATAGAAAAATACTGAGAATATGCTGCAACGCACGCACCAAAACTAGTACATATACATATACATACATATACATATACTATACATATCTAAAAGTATGGATATGTGAAAAACTTTTGATTTCCTATTTTGCCCTTATATTTTATATGTTTATAGTCAATAATACCCTTATATACTTAGTAATAATATCTATATTAATCCCTTTTCATTAATTTACAAAAAAATAAAAACTAAGATTTTACAATTAAGAGAGGAGGAAAAAACTCTTAATATTCCATTTGCCTGCATGTTGATCTACAAAAAGAAAATAAAAATTGAAATTTTACAATTAAGAGACAAGATAAGGAGCTCAAAATATTCACCATGTTAAATCATTAATCCCATTCATATAATTATTGTTCTTGCACCATTGCTTAAGAATTATTATTTATCGTAGATAAAAGTGTTCTAGGATTGTAATATCGGATATGTATTTTTCATTAGTTTATTTTTTTTCATTTACAATAACTTTGATGTGTATTTTGAGTTATAGCCTAAAATTTCTTCTACTTTATTTTTATTATTTTTTTGGAAACTTCTCCATAATACATTAAGCCTCTATTCCGAGGCTTAATAGTTGTCGTTATTTTTTATTATTTTTGTTTTCTAGGTAGAATATGCGATTAAAATGTAGTTTTGAAAAATGTGTGTAGTTAAAAAGACGTATTAAAAATTGTAATGTTTATAAATATGTGTTATAATTATTTTAATGAACACAAGCTAAGTTATATTATGTCTAAATGTTACGTTATTGGTCAAATTTTTATTTACTTTATATTGTTGTAAAGTTATTTTCTAATTATGAATATAAATAAAAAATTTCAAAACTCTATGGAAAAGAAAAAAATCAAAACTGAAATATTAGTTTTAATTTGTATAGTCATTGTTTGGTATGATTAAAATCAAAATTTTAATAGATTTTGAAACAAAATAATAAAATTTGTTTATCAGATGAAATGTTTGGTTAAAATTAATTGTTGACTTAGATTAAAATCTTATTTTACTTTTTCCAAACAGGAGCATAATATTAAACTTTTTTTTTTTTTTTTATTACAAACACATGGTCACAAATTATTTTACTTTATCTATGCACAAATTTTCAAATTTTTTTGCGATCATAAATATTTTATGCAACAATTATTGATTTGCTTATTATTTTATGATATCAGATTACTTGTTAATATATCATGCGCAATTTATTTATTAAGCTGGCTTTCTAAATATTTGTCTATATATATTTCGAAAAATTGGACGAAAATTTTCAATAAAACATTAATATATTAAGAATTGAAGTCAATTGCCATTTAAAGATTTCCTCAAACAGCATCAATTACGTAAACTACTTTAAAACCAGTATTAATATTTAAAAAATATTACATTAACATTTATTATATTCATAAGACGTACAAAATAAGCACTTACTATTAGTTATTTAAAATAATGTGTCTAAAAGGAGGGCCTATATGCTCCATCTCGTTAAGTGCATATTTATTTTTCCATCCTCCCAAATCATTAAGGTCAGAACACGACTTCATTTGGCATCCGTTAGGTAAATAAAATAAATCAATTTATAAATCAATTTATAAATTACATAATTTTTAAACCATTTTTTAATCACTCATATTTTTTCTCTTCAATTTTCAACCATTATTTTTTTACCCCAAAATCGTAAATAAATCAATTTATAAATAAAACAGCATTACCAAATAAAGGCCTGGGAAAAATCAGTTTTTCCACCCCAAATCAATCAACGCAGCAGAAATCCAAAGACACAAAATAATTGGACAAAAGAGAAGAGAAGACAAGCAAGGATTAATTATTCCATAAATTTTTTTATCAAACTCAACATTCTCCACCTTGACCCAAAATTTTAATAAGTATGTACTGTATTCAAATAATCATTAAACGTCACATTTCGTTTTGATATATTTGAACTACGTTCTTCAACCTTCTTACCATTACCCAAAGATCTCGTCTTGACCACTTCACAAACTTTAGTAATAGTAGAAGCATCCCCTCGGTACGACTCCAATCTGGCAACTTCGCCTAAAATCGTCTCCCCTATTAACTTGTACAAATTGCCATTTTTTCACCTCTAATTATTGACACATAATTTTTCTTCAAAATTATCACGCTAGCTCTGGAAAATATTCATAACCCAACATGTCCAATGCTCCCAACAATATTAAACTTCGCTTTAATCTTGGAACTTGCAAAACACCTATTATTCCCCTCACCGCTCCATTAAACATCTTCACCTTGACAGTGCCCGAACCCTTAACTTCGAGTTTTTGATTATCAGTCACAAAAACATGACGTTCATCACATGACTGATAATTCTCAAACCAATCTCTATTTGAATACATGTGATCAAAGCACCCAGAATCTAGAAACCAATTACTAATTGGACTCTCATAATTAGCAACACACAAAACATCTTCATGATCATAATTTTCTTCCAACGTATTTGTAGAATCTGAATTCTCTAAAATTTCTTTACCTTTTCTTTTTGATTTAGAATATTAGCCAATTCTTCACAATCCCTTCTAATTTGACCCTTCTTATGATAGTAATAGCACTTCACGTCTCTACCGTAATTTGACCATAATTATTTCCACCCGATTCGCCTCTACCGTACCTATTATCAGAAGTGGTCAACAAAATCTGATCACCATTCACATTGCCACTCGACTTTTTTATGTTGACTGTCTCTAACAAAGCCGTTAAAACCTTGTTCACTGTTAAAGTAGATTTACCAACTAATAACGTGGTCACCAACGTCTTATATGATTTGGGTAAGGAAGACAATAAAATAATTGCCTTATCATCCTCATGTGCTCTACATAACTGGAATACATTGTTTCAGGGTAACAATACCAAACAAGTGGTTATACAATTTCAACTTAAATGATATAAAATTTCTGAAATCCGGTCTTAATTAGATTTTATTAATTAAAATAAATAGCTAAAATATTTTATTAACAATAATTCTAGGAAAATATATTTGGAGACATTTTTAAATAACATTGTGACATGTTACACATTCATCGTGTGGTGAAAAATAAGTGGTAGGGTAATTATTTTCACCACCCAATGATGTGACATGTTACAATGTCACTTAAAAATATTTCAAAAAATGGTCTCCCTAGAATTATTCTTTTATTAATTAATTATATTAAGGTCATAATACTATAAAATTTTAAATCAGAACAATGTATAAATTATAATCACAAATTAAATTTTCAAGGTCACATTTTATCAAATTAATTGGTCATGGTTTATTTTTCAATCACATATTTTAAATTTATTTGGTCGAGACTTTTTTATCACAAATAATAAATTTATTGATTAAAACTTATTTTTAAGTTACAATTTAATAAGTCACAATTTATTATTCAATTAAAAATCACAAATGTTATGTCACTACTTATTTTTAAACTACAAATGTCAAATTTTATCGCTCACAACTTATTTTTCAGCTACAAATCACAAATATTATAGGTCACAACTTCTTTCTTGGTCACAAATTATGAAAATAATGAATTATGACTAATTTTTCAATCATAATTTACAAATTTCTTAGATAACAACTTTTTTTTTTTTTTATCAAAAATCATGAATTTAAAGGTCACATTTTATTGTTCGATCACAAATCTCGCATTCATAAGTCACAATTTATTTTACGGTAGTAAATTTTAAAGTAATTAGTCATAACTTAAAAAATGAGTCACAATTACAAATTCAATTGCAATATCAATTTTAAGTCACATGAATATGTCACAAATTAAAGTTTATGGGTCACACTGAATCTTAATCTTAACCCCTTACCTAACAATCCACCCACCAACCACCACCACTGATCGTCACCAACACAATCATCAATTTGTGCTTGGGGTTTATTTAAGTGTCTGTCTCTCAGGATACAAACGAAAATGTGCAGTTAACATAGCAGAAGTCACCACTCTGAAGAACTGATTATATGTATGAACAATCACCAAACTGAACAATAAAAATTCTGGACATAAAATAAAATAGTATCTGAACAAAAATAAAGAAGGGTTTTTTGTATGTAGAAAATAGTGGATGAGCTGAGGGTATATAGCCTCAAATAGGGGTGGCAAACATGCTAGATAGTTCGGGAGTTAGGCTCGGTTCGGTTCGTTAAAAGTTTGGTTTGGCTCGTAAAAAGGGGACTTGGGCTTGGACCGAACAAAAAATTTGGGTATTGGACAGTTCGGTTTGGCTCATGAAGTTCGTGGACTAGTCTAACGGACTGAGAAACGGGCCGAGAAACAGACTAAAAAAGCTGCCCATTTCGGCCCGTGCAGGCTCGTTTTCACGAGCCGGAGGCTCGTCAACGGTCACAATTGTGACCGTTTTTAATAATTTTTATTTTTAAATTTTTTTAACACCTATAAATATACACACATTTTTCTTAATTTCAATCACAATTTCTCTCAACTCTCAAGTCTCAACTCTCTCAAGTGTCAACTCTCAAATTTCAATTGCAATATTCTACTACTTCTACATTTCTACTGTCTAGTTATATTCTAATTTATAGTGCTATAACCTATAAGCCTATAATATTTCGTTTTCATATACAATATTCAATATTGTCTCAAATTAAATATTTCATTTCGATCTCCAATTTCAAATTTCCAAATTCATTATTTCTAATGGCACACTTACAATCTCATGGTTATTCTTCTAGCCAATTTATTGATGAATTTTTCGGTCTCAACGAAATTCCAATTCCTAAAAATTTGGTGGATTTGTAAAATGAGATTGATGATATAGATACTAGAACTCCTCTTAATTTGGATGACATTTCTGATGAAGATGTTGCTGTTACATATTGATCCGACTCCGCTAGCACGATGGCAGGCTCCAACAGAAATCCAAAAGGACGAAAAAATCGGACTGCTGAAATTTTTTCGAATTGATTAATACAACGGCCATCGACGAAAATGGGAAACTAGTAGTCAAAGCACGATGTAAAAATTGCGAAGGACTTTTCTCTTGGAAGAAGGGTGGGGGCACAACACACCTCAATAGACACTCTAAAGCATGTCGAAAATCGGGCTCGGTTGAAGCAAACCAATCAACTCTATAGATTGGTCAATCGAGTCTAACCAATTGGGTCTTCAACCAAGAGCTAACGTCGAGAAGGGATGGTCATGTTCGTATCGAGTGGTGAGTTCCCGCTTTCAATTGTAGAAAGTTCACAATTCACGGAATTCATTCGAAAGTATCACCAACCCAGGTACAAACCCGTTTCTAGAAATACTTTACGAGCTGATTGCATTAATAAATATTGCGAGAGAAAACAAAATTTTATAGATACTTTAAATAAATATAATGGTAACTTATCATTTACTTCGGACTTGTGGACGACATTAATCATAGAGGTTATGTAGCTGTTACTTGTCATTATATTGATGATACTTGGTTAATGAACAAAAGAATTATGACATTTAAAGTTATTGATTATCCACATAATGCAACAAATATTTTCAATGTATTACTTGCAATTAGAAAATTTAACTGTGATAGTAAAGTTCGTAGTTTTACACTAGATAATGCTTCTTTTAATAAAATGGTGATAGATAGATTAGCTAACCACATGAATCCTGAATTTGATGGAGTCTTATTTCATGTTCGTTGTGTGTGTCACATTTTTAATTTAATAGTTCAAGATGGTCTTAAGCATATAGAAAATCAATTGAAAAAAATTAGGTGTGCTTGCAATTTCATCATGATAGCACCTTTTAGAAAACAAGCATTTGGTGAACATTGTGTAGAAAATGGTATGCCAGTACAATCATTTGTTACAGATGTAGGACATAGATGGAACTCAACTTATTTAATGATTGAACATTGTTAAGGTTGCGAGAATTTAATATGTGAATATTACAATGGTCGGCACTTACGATGCTACAAATGAATTATCTAGGGTTTATTATCCTACTAGTCCTTTAGTGTTGAAGCATTTTTATTGCATTGCTAATAATTTTAACAAATACAAAACATTTCCTATTTTTGAGCAAATCATTACATCAATGGAGACTAAGTTTATAAAATATTGGGAAAATGTACCCACTTTATTTCCATTAGCAACGATTATAAACCCTAGAATAAATTTAGAGGGAACTAAACACACTATAAATGTAATATCAAATAAACTAACTTTTGATACTCCATTGACATGTACAGATTTAGAAAAATGTTTATGTAAAATGTACGAACTCAATGCCAAAAAGTCAGGAAAAAATGTTAGAAGAACTGCTCCCACCAGTAGTGTGATACAAAATGAAGACAGTTATTTACTTTCCTACCTTATAACTATGAAGGGAACTTCTAGTACAGATGACAGTGGTGCTAGTTCTTCTAGTACATTTAATAGTTCAGATAAAACTCCAAGCGAGTTAACTAGGTATTTTTCACACGACCTTCTTAGCATGTTAGACGAGGACGAGAGAAATAATTTTGATATTCTTAAGTGGTGGAGACTAAACGAGCGTCAATACCCAGTTGTTTCTATGATTGCACGAGATCTACTAGCACCTCTGGTATCACCTGTAGCATCGGAGGCTGATTTTAGTGCAGGTGGAAGAGTGTTATCTGAATATATGTCAAGGCTTAAAGAAGACATACTGAAGGCTTTAATGTACTTGAAGGATCGGCAGTTTGCGGAGAAAATATTACAAAATAGGATAAGTGAAATTCTGCCAGAGGAATTATGAGAACAATCGTATTTGTGAGTAAATTATTTTGTATTATTAAATATTATGCTTACAATTATGTATTATGCTATAAATAATATATGCATTTTTATTTTTATGTATTTTGAATTCTTTATTTCAAATTCAAATAAAAAATTGTACACGTAACATTTTGTTCATGTACAATTTTAACTCCTCCTATAAGAAATTAAATATAGTGAGTCCCAAGCTCGGATTAAAGGAGGAGGGTTTATTTAAGTTTTTTATATTTTCAAATTTCAATTATTTCAGTTGTTACCCGTTACCACTTACCGTTTGAAAAAAAAAAGGACCGACGAGCCGGCCCAAGTCCGGCTCGTACGGACGAGCCACGAGCCGGACTTGTGCCGCTTTCTTGTGGAAACGAGCCGGCTCGGCCCTGCTAGTTTCCACACGAGCCGGCCCGTTTGCAGGCACGTGGACCGCCGCGAGCCGGCTAGCCTCAAATGAAGAGAATGAAGTTACATATGTTACACAATAACACCTTCATTAACATGACAAATCAATCATCAATTAACTGTCATAATCACAAGAGTTTCAGGTCTGTTGAAAGAAAGAAAGAAATAATTAATTGTTAGGAAAAATGACAAAACATGAACCACGAGAGGTTGCCAATTTTGGTTCATTCGGTTTGAGAATCGCAGGTTGCGCACACATACAAGTTCAAGACTTGGACGTCGATTCAGACCAATATTTGCACCCCCTATGCCCACGTGGAGAGGACCTCTATATTACACATAATTACAACCTCTCAAAGTGTATCCATATATAAAGTGGTTTAAGTTTTGTCAATTTTCAATGTCTACGAGGGACAAAGTTAACATTTTCCCCTCCAATTACATAATTGTCTTTCACATGGTCCTCTTTGAACTCCAGTTTTTCATTCATCTAAGCATCAATTTTGACAACTGAATGTATTATTTCAATATTCTTATAGAGGAGAAGATAAATAAACTTTGATATTTTACAAAGATCAAACATACCCCACCCAGAATTGAGCCTAAAGTCAGCTACTAAGCTTTCACTTATCTACCATTTTTCCAATTCCATTTATACTATTGCCTTCGTACCTGATCTAAAACTATAACTAAGGACACATGAAATATTTGGTACAACATAAATACCATCAATTTCTAAAGGGGAAATAATTATTTTTGAAGATTATTTTGGGGGTTAAATATCTCGTTGCTACTAAACGTTTCCGAACATTTCCCAATTGCTATTAAATTTTAGTTCTTTGAGTGATTACATAATTTTCTTTACATTTTACAATTGCTACTGAACTTTTTTATGTTTATCGAGTTGTCAAACTGAATTTATCAATATATCATTTCATCCATCATTCAATCATTCGCCATTTAAAAGCTAGCCAACAGCATCATTACTCCACTAACCTATAAAAAAATTGTAAACTTTTTTGAATAAAACTTCTCATGACAGGAAATTAAATGAACAGAAAAATCTATTTGTCTATTTTTTATTTATAACGATGTCTCCAATGAGAGGTCAAATTTGGTGTGCGATTTCAGTTTTCCGTCGAATATTCAAAATAATAAATGATAAAGCAATGCTACACGTACAAATGTAGGTACATACAAATGTCTCTCGTAGTAGAGAAGTTTACGTAAACTTCCCTGCTATCTTCTTACATACAATGAGACATACAAATATCTGTACAAACGGATATATCCTTGAATAAAAATAGCGCTTAATTCACTTCTGTTCCATTTCTAGTGCAATGCAGAAGTAGAACAATGGTAACACGGTCGTAAAGGAGCTAAAAATATGTAAACAAATATTCTTGCTGCCATAGAATATGGTCACGTAACAATATTTATTTATTGGCAGAAAGAAAAATCTATCTAATCCTTAATCCATGCTACCAAATCAATGAAATTCTCATAGGAGCTCCCTCCTTTTCTAACACTATTCTGAATCTTTGTTTGAAGATACAATACCCTTTCTTTAAATCTTTCATCACTCAAAACTTGTTCCAATCTGTTCTTAATTTCTTCGCCTCTGATGAATCCACTGTCATCTTTGTTGAATCCCAATCCTATCTTCAAATAATCACAAATGTAGCTCTTGTTAAAAACCTGATCCGCGAAATAAGGCCAGCACAAAAAAGGGATTCCATTGCTTATGCCTTCAACTGTAGAATTCCAACCACAATGGCCGATGAAACAGGCAACAGAAGGATGAGACAGTACTTTTTGCTGCGGCGCCCAACTCACTATCCGCCCCCGATGATGCACTCTTTCGTGGAAACCCACGGGATATGCATTGTTGATGTCTTCAATTATGTTTTCCCGCACAACCCACAAGAATGGCCTGTTGGAGAGTTCAAGGCCAATAGCCAGTTCTTGGAATTGATTCTGATCAAATATTGTGAAACTCCCAAATGCAACATAAATGACAGAATTAGGCGGTTGTTGATCAAGCAATGCCAGACAACCTGTTGAAGAAAAGATTCAAATAGAGAATTCGTCCACTTTGGTTTCCACTTTTAGATAGAGAGGGTCTTAATTTCAAGGCTCACTTTCAGTTGTTAAGATTTGGAGGTCTACTTTTAAATGTCAACTTTGTTAAGGGGTGTAGTCAAAAGTCTTATAAATTGGTTTATATTTTTCATTTTATATGCAGATCAATCATGAAATCTGCGTACTTATTTTTTCGAGTGAATTTGATGGACTCTGATAACATGTTAAGATTTGAAGGTTCATCTTAAAATGTTAACATTATTAAGGGAAGTAGCCCAAAGCCTTATAAATTAGTTTATATTTTTCCATCTTTAATCGATGTTGTATTCTATCTCTTGTAACAGTTATTATATGATAAAAAAGAAACAGTATACTTTTATACAAGATAATTTGATATAACCTGAATCTTCTGGCCAGAAGTTTCCTGCTGATTTTCCAAGCCGATTGCTTGCCAGAAGAGGGCCTATGGGTATAAAGTCTGGAAATGAGGCAAATGTCCCTGGCTCCAACCAGTTAGATGAGTTGCAAATCAGCCTGTCTGCTGATTTCACTGGCTTTAAAATTTCTACCATGAGTTTGAAGACAATTTTCGCTGTCAGTTCACCGCTAATGCAGTTCCAATTGAGTTCCACAGCTTTTATGGCTGGCATAGCTGGTGAAATCTGAATTATCTGGTCTTGCATTGGTATTCCTGCAAAAAAAGAAAAAAGTTCAGTAGTATTTTTATAAGAATTAGTGTTTAAAAAAAAAAAAAACGTGTTCGTCCCTGAACATGAAAATAGAAAGAAAAGTGACTATCTTTTATACGAAAATCTGAAAACATCTGCTCCCGTGATCGATAACCAGTGTTAGTCAATATATATATATATATTTTTTAAACTGTACTCACCATCACTGTCTATAATTCCGTCTTCAATCAAGTTCGGAATTTTAAACAGCAGTGCAAATTGAGTGGTTGCTGCCGGCCAGAAAGCCACTTTCTTGATACCCATTTTATCTGCAACATCAAGAGCCCATCCCACGATGGCATCGGAAATTAAACAGGTGATTTTATCACTTTCTGAACCATTAATTTTTTCAATAAGTGCCATCAGCTCACCCGGCATGACAGCAAAAATTGATTCTATCTGTTTTCCGATGTCACTTCTGTCATCAGATGATTCTAATCCATCTGGGATTGAAACCATTTGTATGATTTCTTGTATATTGTCCGTCTCTGGTAATGCTTTGATAACTCGTTCATGAATGAACTCAGTATTGACGAATGTAACCTTGCAGCCATAGTTTACTAAATGGAGTGCAAGTTCCATAAGGGGAATCACATGGCCCTGTGCCGGATATGGTATAAGCATAACATGAGGGATTTTCATTGTTTTTATTCGACTGGTGATATTAGAAGTGATAGTTCCCCCTGGCTGCTGTGTTTAATGGTGATATGTATACTGGATGTATGCAGGCGTATGCACGCGGTGAAGTGGACTTTTTAAGTCCGAATTATCGTTTCCATGAAAATTGTAAAAGTATTGAAATTATATTAGTTCCCGCCTTATTTCAACGATCGAATTATGAAAAATTATTTAAACTAAAATATCCTAAATAAAAAGCAAAAAAAAAAAAAAAGATTACACATTTAGATTTTTTAAATTGATGTTTGTAATTGTTGGGACATTCGATTTCACATTATTCAATACTTTTAATTGGACAAATAGCGCAAAAGGTCCCTAACGTTTGCACTTATTGTGGAAATCGTCTCTAACGTTTCAATTTTGACATTTACACCCTCAAAATCACATTTCTTTGCGAAAATAGTCCTTCCGTCAAGTATCGTTAAATTCAACCATTAGAAAAGATGGATAATTTGCACATTTCATCCCTAATGTTTAGAACCTTTGTGGAATACATACTCATCGTTTCATTTTTTGTGCAAAACATCCCTAAGTCACTTAATTATTGATAAATACAATATTTTTATTATTTTTCATATAAAATAACAAATTTACTCTCCCTATTTAAATAAAAATGAAATGTAAAAATGAATTACATTCACAACATCAAATTTTTCAAAAAGTGCAAATGAATCGTAATTGAACAATTACAAAAATTGAAAATAATAAATAAATAAAAATAGCAATAAGATATTTACATATTTTTAATTTAAGATCAAATAAATGTATTAAAATGTAATTATTTTAATAAAATCATTTACTTCAATATTTAATATAACTTTGAAATTCAAAAAAAAAAAAAAAAAAAAATCTGACCGGCCTTTATTCTTATTGAACTTAGCATTGTGATAGTTTCCACATATAGTTTAAATTATCATAGAATCCTACCAATTTTGAATTTAATAGTCATTGATCCAAAATTGATTATTCGATCAATAACAATTTACATGTTAATAAGGATTTTATCCATTCGATCAATAAAAAATAAATTCAAATTATATGTGAAAATTATCATGATGTCAAGTTCAATACGAAAAAACACATTAGAAAGTCTTTTAAGTTTCAAAGTTACATTAAAAATTTAGTAAATGATTTATTAAATTAATGATCTTGCTAATACATTTATATATCTTATATATATATATATATATATATATATATATATATATATATATATATATATACACACCTTATTGCTATATTTATTTTTTATTATTTTTGTAATTATTCAATTATGACACATTTGCACTTTTTGAAACATTTGATATTGTGAGTACAATTAATTTTTACATTTATTTTTTATTTAAAGAGGGAGGGTGATTAGGAATTTTTTTTATATCAAAAACAATTTAAAAAATATGTATTTAGCAATAATGAAGTGATTTAGGGATGTTTTGCACAAAAAACGAAAGGATAAGGATGTATTCCACAAAACTTCTAAACGTTAGGGACGAAATGTGCAAATTACCCATCTTTTCTAACGGATGAATTTAACGATAGTTGACGGAAGGACTATTTTCGCAAAGAAAGGTGATTTTGAGGGTGTAAATGCCAAAATTGAAACGTTAGGGACGATTTCCACAATAAGTGCAAACGTTAGGGACCTTATGTGCTATGTACCCCTTTTAATTCTCATTTTCAAGTTTTATTGCTAATAATGTGCTCGATCGAATTCACTTATGTATATAAAATCCATCTATCAAGTTTAAATCAACTCTATCGAATTCAGTCAAACTGTAACTCTACAGTGGGTCATAATAATTAGGTGCATGGAATACAAGAATTTATGTAGCAATCACAATAATAACAAACTTATATCTCTATCGTTCATTTAATTACCGTATTTTATTCCTACATTTGGAGTTTTAGCTCACCTATCCGATTATGAAAACACACATGATATCATAAATAAATTATCAATCCATTCACGCATTAAATACAAAATAAAATCAATACATGCAATCATAAATGCAAAACTAGAATTATAGAATTAAAAGCGAAAAACTAAGCTACATCAATTGTTCCAAGTAAAAGTTTAGTTGTTCATCAATAAAGAAATAAAAACGAAGAAATAATAATTATTACACATTTAGAGTTTATCAAATTAACAAGGAAAATGAAATTTTGCACCAAGTATTTCATTCCCGTGCAAGATTTCATTCCCCAGTGATAATCTTCGATTCTCCAGCTTTTGTCTTTGATTTTTGCTTCCAAGATTTGAATGATAGAACGATGAATTATGTGTTTTAGACACTGTGCAAAGATCTGGAAAATGTCCTAATTTCGGGCTCAAGAGGTTGCTTATATTATAGTTGTAAAAGAAACATAGGCAAATAAGGAAGAAACACTGTTGAAAATCACGCAAACAAACCCACATTCAACCCAGCAAGAAAGCGGCGCGACCACGTAGGCTTAGAGCTAGCGGTTAACCTTTTTAGGTTCTGTTAAATCTATGACTGGTCGCGCGGCCACTTAGTAAAAAAAGGTGAGTGGCCGCGCAAGTACAAGTTTTCCTCCAATTTCCAACTTTGAATTCTGTTTAAGTAAGTCCTCCTTCTTTATTTGCGCCTCCAGTACTTCGAATTTGGATTGCTACAATTTAGTCCCAAACTTCTTGATTTCTTCAATTAATTACTTTTCTCTTGTCCCAATTGCCTTCAATCAGTTCTCCACGTGTACAATTTAAGCTCCAATTATCATTTATTTGACCTTTATTCGCTTCAATTCCTTCGTTCACTTTATTTTGAAATATTTTTTGCAATGTAAATAAATAGCTAATAATTAAGTTGCTTTTATTCTAAAATCACAATATGTTATTCTATTTTAGACATATAAATAAGTGTATAAAATACGCTTATCACACCAACCAAACCAATAAAACAAGTAAATTATTCTTAACTATATTTACAAAGGAATATGTTGAACACATAATCTATTTTTCATCGAGAACAAAGAAGGAATATTTATCCATTTGGGGCCGGCCTTAGGTGACCAATGTGGAACGCCTATAGATATAATTACCTTATTACTTACACACATATGTATGTATGTATAGTATTGTTATATTTTTATTAGGGTACAAATTTAACAGTAAAAATGGGCAAAGTATTATAATTTGTGAGTTATAAGTCATGTGATGTGCTTAATGTTATGTTGGCTGGTAATGAGAAACTTGAAGTTAAGGCTGAAATTATTGTGAAGTGAAAATAATGTTTGACGATGCATAGAGATAGCAAAAAAATAAATAAATAAATAAATAAAAAATAAAAAATTGACACAAACTCGACGGGTACCCGACCTTAATGGGACTAAAAAACTCGCCTGGTGATCGATGGTACATGTTCGAGGAGGATTGGAAGACCTGAGCGGGTCGCGAGGAGGGTTTAGGTTGCCCCGCCCCGAACCCTCCCCTGAATTATAATTGAAAAAATTATATATAGAAAAGCAAAAAGAGAAAATGCAAAAAATAAAAATAAAAATAAAAATAATAATAATAATAATTAAACGGGATGGCAAAGTCAACTTGCCTCGAATCCGCCCACCTCGAATTTTTTGGGCCATGAAGAAGGTTTGAGATTAATTTTTTAATGGTACAGGGGTATTCACCCCGTTGTCATCAGCAATGATGCACTTATTATCGTATGTTTATTTTAGTTTCGCGTTATACACATATTCACCCTTCTCTTGGTGTTAGTTGAGTCTAATTTAGATTATTTACAAGTGGTATAAGAGCCTAGTTTCGATTTTTCACCAAATGTTATCTGGATGAGTCAATCACTATCTATTCCACCTTACTTTGGGTTATGATGATAGAGTTTTTAAAATTATTGGATGAAGATGCTTGGGTTAGTGATATTAAGGATTTGATAGTTCCAGTTGGAAAGAACGAGGTTCATTCTTGATGATTCACACGGATAGAGAAGAAGTCCAGAGTTGCTAGAAGGTATTAGGGGGCACAATCGAAGAAGTTCTTCGGCAATTAAAGGTTGTGTGGTAAGAGTTTATTAAGGTTAAGTTGTGTCTGAATTAAATATAAGTTAAATATTTTATTGTGGATCCTCATTGGCTAGGAGTAATCAAAGATTTTTTATTCCTGTGAAGAATTCTTAAAACTGTTTTTCTTCATCAATATATCTAGGGTTAATTTATTTCACTGCTTTGATCTACATGCTTGATTGATTAATTAAGATTTATTTGGATTAAACTTTATCATTTAGATACAATAATTTGTGATTTGTTGCTTATTATAATTTGTTTATTTTAATTCCGTTATTATGCGTATGTTCACCCCTCTTTAGGTGTTAATTGGGTCGGAACTAGATTATTCAAACAAGTGATGGAGACAAATTAATTATTCTTGACTATATTTATATGAAAAAGATTGGAAAATATTTTTTTTTATTGGTTTCTTGTTTTGGATGAACAAGTCTATACTATAGGACACACTTTTGCCGGCAACGTATTTCCCATTCACAAATACATCTAAGCCCTTTTTGGCCCCATTTTTTGTAAATCAAATTTATTCAACACTCAATTTCAATCATTTATTTTAATCAAGGATACCATTTTTTACTTTTTAAACATTTTTTAACCACACATCCTCCCAAAAATACTATTTCAAATCATGATTTTCCCCAAATAACGGGTCTCAAACTAAGGCTAAATGTCAATAAAATAATTGCTATGGAATAGAGAACATATGGTATAAATATTTTAAAACTTAAGGAAACAAATAGTAAACATATTTTAAAACTTGAGAAAGTAGTATACAAATATTCCTATCGATAAAGTAAATATAAAATGTTAAATCATCTTTAAAAAATGTTATGCACATGTTTTCTTGATTTTCGTTCGGCAACTATTATAACATGTAATGATTGGTGTTATTTGTATTTTCTAGGTAGAATTTATGGTTAAAAATTGAATAGAAAAAATAGTGTGATTAAAAAGTGATATTGAAAATTTTGTATATTATAACACTTCATTGTTGAACACGCACTTGAATGATTTTTCCTTGGTTCACGGGTAAATGTTGACAAAGGGGACAGTGATTTGGTAATTCATTTGATCAATGATGCAAGCATGGATATTTGTGACAGCTTTGGAATATACATAGTTGTCTACGTTGCTATCAGATATCTTTGGAATATCAGATTGAAAGACACTACATATTATTGTCTATGTAACTGTTGGATAGATTTGGAATGAGGAAGACGAGACGACAAACCACAACCGATCAGCTGTTGGAGGCTGGACTTAATTTAGTGTGTGTTTGATAAACCAATTTTTTGAAAATAAAAATAAAAAAAAAGTATTGGAAAATTGTTTGGTTAAAAAGTGATTTGAAAAGTAAAAAATTGTGACCTTGACGTTTTTGAAGGGTTGAAATTAATTACTGAAAAAAAAATAGTAAATTTTATGAGAAAATTGATTTATCAATCAAGGGATTAGTTAAATTTCAATTCTAATTACTCCGTCACCTTCCAGGCCGCCAGATGAGTCAAAAGATTTGGTCACTTTCTGAAGGAAAAACTTTATCTTACAAAATTTGTCACATCTCTCATTATTTAAGTTATATTAGAAAATTTTCTCAACCTATAATTAACAAATATCTTACGTGTTCCTTTTCATTAACGTATCTAATAATACATTTTGGGCATGATGGTAAAGGATCTCTCGAAATGCTTCTACAAATCTGAGCACTTGTTCATTAAAGAAACTTAGACAATTTGTTGTTAACAGTGGTGGAGCTATTCATAGACCACTGGGCTTTTGAGGGGAAAATTAATCCTAATCCTATCCTTATCCTTCCTATCCTAATAATAATAATAATAATAATAATAACAACAACAACAACAACAACATAAACATATATAAAAGAGGCTAAGAGCATCCACAATGTACATGTTAAAATACATGTTAGTGAAATAAAGTAGTTAGGGGTTGAAAAATGGTGTACAATGGATAAGTTAAATTACATGTTATCTTTTTTAACATATGTTAACTTGTTTGTTAAATTTAGCTAGCAATTTAGTGGATGACATGACAATGTTAAGTTGAAAAATTCCCCCAAAATCTTATTCTTTTTTCTTTTTTCTTTAAATTTGTTAATATTCATAAATAAAATAATTTTTTTGTTAATTTCATATTATATAATTTAATGAGATATTCAAAATGATTACCATATTAATATATAAGTTTTGCTATTTTAAAAATAAATATTTATTTTATTCTTGGACTTTAATTAAAACTTAACATATCCATTGTAGTAAAAATTACATGTTAATTTTAACATGCACATGTGTCAGTTAACTTTTGATTTCTTGTTTATATGGCTAGCTAACTTTAATATCTCCATTGTTGATGCTCGCATTTCCACTGTGACTGTACTATTCATAAGGCACATGTCATCTTGATATCATAAAGTCCTCATTTATTTTTTTTCCCATTCGTTTCTATCCAACACTCAATCCCATATTTCTAAGCTTATCACACACGTTACCACCACTCTTTCTGTATGCATTTTCTCTTTCAACAAAAACTCTCCACACCTGAAGTGGCCTCTCTCTGCTCACCAGCTTTCTCTCTCGAGGCGATGCGCCTGGTCGAGTCAATCTTTCCTCTCGCTTCGAGAGGCATTTTCTTCATTTTGGGAGTCTTTCCGTCGTCTCGGCCGGTACCTTTCATTCTTTGAAACTTAGCATAATTTTGAATCTTGGGTCATCAAGTGGGTTTGCTTCGATTTTAATCTTTAGTTCAGTTAATATTCTATTTTGGAAATCTTTAGATTTCATTTCTTCTTCTTTTGTTTTTGAGAAACTTTTTCTGTTATTGTTTTCTGCATATGAATTTGAATTTTGTGGATTTTTTTTTTTTTATCTTGAATCTTGAGGTAGATGATTTCTTCACGAGGGATTATAACATGGAGCACAAAAGAGATCGAGCTATGACTTCGACTTAAGGTGAGAGAAATGGTAACATTTTTTATTTTCAATTCTCGACTAGTTTGCAGTTGAAGTTTCTTTTGTTTGGTAAAATAATTGGTTAGCCTATACAAGATTGCAAAATGGACTTCCGCAAAAGGATTATGCTAGAAGCACCTCGGGGCTTACCCCCGAGGCAGTGACGGACTCAGGCTTTTTGTAGTACTAGGGCATGATTTGTGTTTTTGCCGACGGCTTGTACGGAGGTTTGGGGGTAGCACCCCCGAATTTTTTTTTTTTTTAAGAAAGAAGACCGACAATTGAAAAAGTACTTGAAATTTTATTATAATTGTTCTCTACGCGTTTTCATACTTTGATAACTTTTTATAATTACATCATTGTCAATATTAAATACTCATTCTTCTCAATATTTGTTACATCAAATTCAAGAGTGTCACTCCTAACATCCCCAGCATTATCCCCGACGTTGAGACATATTTTCAATTTCAACATTAGTTTCTTCACCAAGTTCATCAACCCTTTCATTTTCATTACTTTGCTTATCACAAGAAAACGTGAATTTACGCTTAAAATATTTTTTTAAAACTGATACAAACAATCAAATAAATAATTGTAAACGCATATTAGCCCTAAAATCTCAAATAATCCAATATAATTTTAAGGAATCAGGTAATGACTATGTTCAAGAATCAACAATTTTTTTTTCAAAAAAAAAAAGTCGAATTTTTACTAGGGGTACGTGCCCCGACGGGCCCCTATGTGGGTCCGCCCCTGCCCCGAGGCGACCCCCTCCTCACATGTGGCATTTTCAAATTTAGGCTGAATCTTCAACCTTGTGGCATTTTCAAATTTTATATTAGTTCAACAACAGATCTAAAAAGGTAAAGGAATTAAAGTTACTAATGGAAGTGTATGAGATTAATGATTTTCATTTGTAAACCCCTTGTCACTTCATATGCATTTAGGGAATGGTGGAACTTTCAATTAGAGACAGAAGTAATGAAGTTGAACAATGTACTTAGCCCAAAATCTGGGAGAAAATATGGACAATAATTCTGATGGAATCAGAGATGAGAACCACCTCAGTGGGAAGTGTGGTTTAAAAGCTAAACTTGGATGTATCCTACTGTTCTTTGAAGTTTCGCTTATTTACTATGGATATGGCATAAAGCTCAACAATCTATGGTTTGAAGGACAAGTTTCAAATGATCTGGTGAGTTTCAAGGATATGATGACGTAATACATAAATACCTGTAGCTAATTAGCCCAAAGAAAAACTATGTTTTGCACAATAGACTCATTAATTTGTTTGCCTTTTAAACTGTTTGTGTTCTTATTCTTTGAAATAAGGTGTTAGAACTTTGGAAGTAATCTTGTAGTAGTGTACCTTAATTGAAATTGCAAGGTAAATTTTTGTATCTATTGTAAATGTATAACTCTACCAGTTCTGATAATCATTATGTGGTGAGAATTTAAACTCCAAACGTTATCTTCTAAGAGTAAAAAGGTCGGTGCTTGGTTGTTTTCTCCCAATCCAATTAGTTTTCTGGTGAGATTATGTGGAGGCTAAGTAGGTGGCTTCTATCTTGGAAAGCTATTCCAAGCAATCTTGTTTTTTCCCATTTTCTCTTGTACCATCAATTGGTTCAATAAGTGTTCTTATTTGTCAACCATCCATGACTTTTGCTTATTTTAGTATCTGTTTCTATTGTGGTTGAAACATTTTCTGGACGGAAAAAAATCATCATCTTCCAGCACAACACAGATACAGTCTTAACAATCTCAATGATTTTTTGAATTTTCTATACTAGGATCCGTGGGTTTTGTATATAGTAAACTTTTTTGCAATGAAGGAATCACCAGTATTTTTTTAGAATTGCTACTTAAAAGTCAACGACTCAACCTTTATGTAAACTCATATTTTACGGTATTATAGTCGACACATAAAACTAACGGGTCGTGCATTCGACTAGTCTTTACTAAAGTGAAACAATAGGCGATAAAAGAGTTCGCTACCTGATTATTTTGTGGCCAAATTTTCCGTTGTGTAGTAATTTTGAGGCCCACAATGATTGAGGTAAAATGTCATGCGATGCATTGTACAATATTTATCCTATCAATATTATACGAATTTAAAAGACTGATATTATAAAGTGACAAAAATTTAATGATGTCAGATCCAAGCTTCAAGAGGAGAAGTGAAGTTCAAAAGATTTTCTGGGATGTTTTCTCATGTAATTTTTCCTTGTGAAACTAAACATCAATGTTGAATTTAACTCCAAACAAAATAGAATTTTTTATTGACGAAATAATATTACACAAGAGAAGTGAAGTTCAAAAGATTTTCTGGGATGTTTTCTCATGTAATTTTTCCTTGTGAAACTAAACATCAATGTTGAATTTAACTCCAAACAAAATAGAATTTTTTATTGACGAAATAATATTACACAATTTTGGACACATTCACGAAGACCACTAAGAATATTATACCTATTAAAAATATAATATTGACCTCCTATATGTACTACAAGAAAAATAATAATTAACGATGAGTTTTTTAACTACAAAAATAAATTTATTGTTAAAAAACTTTTTAACGACAAATTGTTAAGATTTGAAGTTGAAAATTCGTCGTTTGAAATAGAAAATTGACGTATATTTATCATTAAATGTGCATTTGAATGATAAAAATATATTTTGTCGCTCAATATGTTAAGGAAAAAATTGGCGCCAAATAGCGAATTTCTTGCAATTTTTTTGCCAACAGAATATGCGTTTTCTACGACAATGTGTATTCTTGTTAAAAAATATTAATCAACGACAAATTTATTTCGTTGTAAATATGATTATTTTTTTAAAATGCAATTAATTGGTCATTGATGTTTCGTCATTTGAAATGAAATATTGATGTCATTTAAAAAAATTTATAACTAATAAATTCTTGTCATTGAATCTCCACTTTTAACAACGACATAATTTTTCGTTCAATTTGTTAAGAAAATTGGCACCAATTCTGTATTTTCCTAAATAATTCTTTATTTTGCAAAAAAAAAAACATGTTTTTTTGTACATTAATGTTTAGATTTGTTTAAAAATTAATCAACACTTTGTGAATATAATTATTTGGTTGTTAAACCATTATAAACATATAATTACTTAGATTATAGATTCTTTATTAATCACTTAAGAACACATGTAAATAATTACCTCTACTTGGACAAAATTAAACAAAAAATCTATAATAAATTAAAACAATTCATAAAAAAATTAGCAATGTATTTTCACATAAAAAAACGACAAAAGTCATTTAAATTTTAATTGATTCAACTTATAATTAAATAAATAATTGTTTAAGATTCAGATTCAATTAACGATAATTTTAGTTAGAGATTAATTAAAATAAATAATTAGATTATTCATAAAATTATACTACTTGGATTAAATTATTTGTCTAATATAATTGTAGTTAGATATACTAGTAGGCATAACTACTCTACTATCCTCGTGCAGATATCTTCATGCTTCATATTATGGCTTAAATTTGGCTTTTTATCTTTAGATGATTTCCCAAGCTACAGATTTGGCAAAATCTCCCATGCAACAATCCTACAAATTTGGAAAAGTTCTACAATCTCAATAAATTCTTGCTTTCAAAATAAAAATTTCAAATTTGGTTTATCTTTCCATTGTTTCTCCCATTCAATTCGGTGGCAGAGAAGAGCTTGTGGTGAGTCAATTTTATCTTTTATCTGTAAACTGATTCGATTTGTATTTACTCATATTTGTGTTTCCTCATTCAATTTCATGAAATATTGGAATGCTTGGTGAAGGACCCATTTTGGAATCAGCAAAGAGTTTGAACTAGTGTGTAATTCTACTCATTCTATGCATTTTCTCTCAAATTCTTGAAATATGTGGCATGATTGATATTTGATTCATGTTTTATTGAAAATATGTTATCTATTTGGAGTCGTGAAAAATGTCAATTATTAATCTATCTATATATATATATATATATATTTTAATTAAAATGATGTGTGTTATATACCGATATGAAGTTTAAAATAAATTGAGCAGTCAAACAATCAATGGTCAAATATTTACCCCAAAATTGACGAAATGGCCCATGGTGTTTCGAATTACGAACCCAACAGTACTACCAATGTCCTGCATCACAACCGAGGTTATGTCATATCCGAGGTGATTTGTGTATACGAGGTGAAATAGCGTGACCGAGGTGAAATAGCATGACCGAGGTGAATTGATTGAACCGAGGTGATTTGTGTATATGAGGTGAAATAGCGAGATAGAGTTGAATTGATTGAACCAAAGTGAATTGCTTGAACCGACCTGAATTGTTGGATCGAGGTGAATTGTTGGATCGAGGTGATTTGTGCCTGGGAGGTGAATTCGCGAGACCGACGTGAGTTATATGAGCCGAGATGATTTGATCGACCGAGGTGAAGTATACGAGGCGACCTCGTTGGCCAAGAACGAAGACGATGTAAAAGTAGGTAGTATTGTCAAATTAGCCGTATTATGTGTCGGTAATCATCATTATCTGTAATATGTCAGTATAATCATTTGATGTATGTCTTTCAGAAGGGTCAATCACCCTTATCAATCACTCCCTACAAAAGTGATATGTTGTAATGATTATGTTTAACCTCCTCAACTACTATAAATAGAAGGAGTAAATGCTCATTAAGGGGCATGTGATACTGAAAAACTCTCTCAACTTTTGTCATTCAAATATCGTAAACCGAACTGAACATTAGATCAGTACTGAACTAGACGTGAATTTGTTCAATTATTGCTCGAGTTCATATTGATCTGATTTAGCATTCAAGCCATCTCTATTTTCATATTTCATTCAAATTTTATTACCTTTAGGAATATTGGAACTGTTAATCACAAGAATACAAATATCATAATCATCCCTAAATAGCAGATCTTCAAAAATAATATCCTTTTTATTTGTTGACTGGCTTTGATACAAAAAGCGACGTCAACAAATTGGCGCTAGAAGGAGGGCCAGTATCCTTGTTGTCAGCAATCACATACTCGCTCTTACATCATAATGAGTAACAGACAAGATTCGGGAAGTCACCGGGTACAACGTGGTAATGATTCGCAAGGGGATGCTCTTGGGTCAAGGATGTCCACCCTTCCACGACCCCCAGCGGAGGCAAACATGGAAATGGTCCTAGATCGACTTGAAAGGATGCAAAGAGAAATGGAAGAGATGAGGAGAAATCAAGATCGGGGTCGTCACTGAGAGGAGCATGAGCTGCAATCTCAACTACAAAGATCCGACAGATACTCCCATTTTGATGAACAACAAACTGGATACTCGGACAACACAAGGAGTGCAGTAGGTGAAAGCACACCTTATATACGAGGTCAAAAATCGCCGGGTTGGATGGGATCGAATCAGGCAAGAAGGGGTGAAAAAGAAGGGGAGAGTAAAGCTGTCCAAACTAAGGAAAATGGGGACAGATCTCCAACGAAGAAAGTAAACCTGGTAAACCAGCCGGCTGGCAGCTTGACTCTTCACTTGGGTCAGCCACCAACTCTTCCGTCAAGCAAACCAGATCAAACTGAAGTTGAACAACTAAAGAAAAGACTGTCTGACTTGGAGGCGAAACAAGAAGGTTTGGGATCAACAGAATCATCTACTAAGAGGGCGTCACCTTTCACGGAGGTGATATTGTCACAACCTTTTCCGGGAAAAATGAAGATGCCTCATCTCGCCGAGTACAATGGGGAGATTGGCCCGGTTTCACACCTGGATCAATACATGTCATGGATAGAGCTTCAAGGGGCAAGCGACGCAATAATATGAAGGGTGTTTCCTTTAACTCTTGGAGATCGGGCGCAACGGTGGTTCCACAACATATCTCAACACTCCATATCTAGTTGGTCCTAGCTAAGTGGTCAGTTCTTGAAACAATTCATGGGGTCAAAAATTCCGACCACACCGAAGAAAAGTTTGGTAACCATCAGACAGGAGAAGGATGAATCACTAAAGAACTACTTGAGCCGCTTTAATAGATTGATCATGGGAATGGAAATAATATCAGATAACGCGCTACTGATGGCTGTTCTGTCAGGCCTGCAAACACAGACTTGTTTCTGGTGGTCAGTACATGAAGACGGACCTCGTACGTACCAGGAATTTCTTAACAGGGCAGAGAAGTTTATCAATGCCGAAGAAGCGTTAGGTCCCAAAGGAGGTCACCATAATACCACTGGGATGTCAGACAAGAAGGAAAGTAAGGATGATAAGAAAGAATTCAAAACAAATACTTTTGGGAAAAAGAGAGATTACAAGCCAGTTGATAGGTTTCGTCCGTACAATTCTAAGCAGAGAGGTGAGCTCACCCCGTTAAATGTGTCAACTGAGGTCATTTTCATGAATGAGAAAGAAAAGAGGATAATTCCACCGGCTAGGCCGATAAAGCAGAACCCGAGCAACTTGGACCCATCTCGGTATTGCTAGTACCACAGGTCAGTGGGGCACACCATGGACGAATGCCAAAATTTGAGGTTCGAAATTGATAAGTTAATAAAAAGGGGAAGCTTACGAGAATATGCCGTTGAACCACGGGATTTGGGAAAGCAATCCAAACAAGAGAAGTACGTCGTCCACCATGGGGTAGAGCCCTACGGCAAAGACCGACCTGATGAAATCCGTACAATTGTGAGCGAAAATCAAGTGCAAATCGGGTCAAAGAGGAAAATACGAGAATTCGCCCGAGAAGCTCGAAATAGCTATCAGATATGTAGCCATGTAAACACGCTGGACGATTCAGAGTCTTTCAGCTTCTTTGTAGAAGACATCAAAGGGGTACTCCAACCACATTCAGATGCTTTGATGATCACGATGCCGGTGAGCGGGATAAAGATCCACAGAACATTGGTGGATGACGGTAGTGCTGTGAACGTGTTATACTGGAAGACCTTTGAAAGAATGGGAATTGACCCGCATAACTTGCGGCCGAGGAGGACAAGGATTCAGGGTTTCGCGGGTGACTACGTCTGCCCAAAAGGAGAAATATCTTTACTAGTGGAACTAGGGACATGATCTTGTCAGAGACACGTAATTGCTGATTTTGTGGTAGTGGACGTCATGACAAACTACAATGCTATATTGGGAAGACCGATCCTCCACGAGCTTAAGGCGGCAGCTTCAATTTATCACTATTGTCTGAAATTTCCTACACCACACGGAGTTGCTATCGTAAGGGGGGATCAGAGGGCTGCGCGAGAGTGCAATTTAGGCTTCGCTTCCAACAACGTCCAAATGGCGAAAAAGGGAGTCCCATTGTAGAACCAAATGAAGAAGACGAACCGATAACAGAATTGCAAACGTTGGATCCAAGGGGTACACAGGATCTGGGCCAGTCAGGTCCTGTGGAAGAGTTGGATGTTGTGAAAGTTGACGATATAAAAACCCGATGTCGAGTTCAGAATAGGACACAGGTTAATTGAACCCCGTTAGGACCAACCTCATCAATTTTTTGAAAAACAACTCAGATGTGTTTGGATGGACTCACTCAGACATGGAAGGGATTGATCATAAACACGCATGCCACCATCTCCACGTTAACCCTGATTTCAAACCAAAGGTACAAAAAAGGAGGTCTCTTAATCCTGAACGATATGAAGCGCTGGCAAGGGAGATGGTGAAATTACTTAGAAATGGATTTATCCTAGAATCCTTCTATCCTGTGTGGGTAGCTAATCCAGTGCTGGTAAAGAAAAGTAATTGGACATGGAGGCTGTGCATTGACTTTTCTGACCTGAACAAAGCATGCCCCAAGGATAGTTTCCCCCTCCCCAGAATTGATCAAATGGTGGATGCCACAGCATGACATCAGCTCCTCAACTTCATGGACGCTTACTCAGGGTATAACCAAATACCAATGAATGAAGAAGATGAAGAGCATACCTTATTTATGACTGATCGGGGGCTCTATTGCTATAAGATGATGCCGTTTGGCTTGAAGAACGCGGGAGCAACATACCAGCGCTTGGTGAATGAAATGTTCAAGGATCTCATCGGGAAGGCGATGGAGGTGTATGTCGATGACATGCTCGTAAAGAGTATCCGAATTGAAGACCATATTCAGCACCTCGATGAAATGTTCCAAGTACTGCGAACTTATCGAATGAAGTTGAATCCCAAGAAATGCTCATTCGGAGTAGGATCAGGAAAATTCCTTAGCTATCTGGTAAACCAGAGGGGTATCGAAGTTAACCCTGATAAAATACAAGCGTTGATGAAGATGAGAGAACCAAGGAAAGTCAAGGACGTGCATAGTCTGACGGGGAGGATAGCAGCCTTGAGCCGTTTTGTGTCAAGGTCTACGGATAAATGCCGGCCATTCTTTGATATTATCAGGAAGAATAAGGAGTTTGAATGGACAAAAGAATGCCAGACGGCCTTTGACGAATTGAAGAAGCAATTGGCGTCCCCACCCATCCTTTCGAAACTGTTATCGGGAGAGGTGTTATCTATATACTTGGCCGTTTCAGAGCTGGAAATGAGTGCAGTCCTTGTGAGAACTGAGCAGGGAGATCAACGTCCTGTTTACTATGTCAGTCAGGCCCTGCACGACGTCGAACTTCGGTATTCTGAAATGGAAAAACTGGCCTATGCTTTGATAATGTCGACTCGAAAATTGAGACCTTCTTTTTGGAGCATTAGGTGGAAGTATTGACTAGCTACCCTCTGAGGCAGGTGTTACAAAAACCCGAGATTTCTGGAAGGCTATTGAAATGGGCAGTGGAGTTGGGACAATTCGACCTTGTGTACAAAGCAAGAACCGCCATCAAAGGGAAAGCTTTAGCTGATTTCATGGTGGAGTTCCCACCAATGGCACAAAGTTGCTGTGTAGAGGTAGATAGGACCTGGCGGTTTTATGTTGACGGTTCATCAACAGGAAATTGAGCAGGGGCTGAGGTCGTTCTCATCAGCCTAGATAATCAATTCTTCTGCAACTCTTACCGTTTTGATTTTGAGGCAACCAATAATGACGCTGAATATGAGGCTCTGATTGTAGGGATGAACATGGCTCAGGCGATGGGTGTTGATAGCCTTATCTTGCACAGTGATTCTCAACTAATAGTCAACCAAATCCAGGGAACGTATGAAGCCAAGGGTGAAAAGATGAAGACCTAAAAAAACAAGGGTTTTAGAGGAGCTGAAGAAGTTTAGGCATACAGAGATTATCCAGATCCCTCGATCCAAAAGCAGTCAGGCTGATGCTTTGGCTCGCTTAGCGACAAGTGAAGGAACGTCTGAATTGGAAAGCATATCAATCGAGACCGTGGCACGATCAGCCTTAAACTCGTCACCTTCAGTCGTCCTGCAAACCTCTCTGAAGAAGACATGGAAGGATGAAATTATCCAATACCTACGAGAAGGGACGACGCCACTGGATCAAGTGAAGGCCAGGAGTTTGAGGATTAGATCTGCAAGGTATACTTTGATTGGGGATGACTTGTACAAACGAGGATTCTCCCTACCATTGTTAAAGTGTTTGGACAATGAAGAGGTGGAATATGTGATGAAGGAAATCTACGAGGACATTTGCAAGAACCATACCGAGGGACAAGCGATGGGGTTCAAAATTATTAGGCAGGGGTACTTTTGGCCTACCCTGAAGAAAGAAGCGATTGAGTTTGTAAAGAGATGCAACAAATGTCAAAGGTTCGCCCCAATAATGAGGAACCCGCCTAAAGAGCTAACCTCGGTTATGAGCCCATGTCCATTCACTAAGTGGGGAATAGATCTGATCGGACCACTGCCAACGGCAAAGGGGGGAAACATGTTCGCTATAGTTGCGGTGGATTATTTTATGAAATGGGCAGAAGTTGAACCGTTGGTCAAAATTACAAAGCATAAAACTACAGACTTTGTATGGAAGTCAGTCATTTGCAGGTTCGGAATCCGACAATCCATTGTGACAGACAACGGGAAACAGTTTGACAATGAAAGGTTTAAATCTTTTTGTGAAGGACTTGGTATCAGGAAGCATTTCTCCACCCCGAACCATCCTCAATCCAACGGACAAGTTGAAGCTGTGAACAAAATTATCAAGCATAATCTGAAAACTAGACTCGAAAACCTGAAAGGATCATGGGCGGAAGAACTACCGGGAGTATTGTGGTCCTACCGGACAACCCACAGGACATCAACCAGAGAGACCCCGTTCACCTTGGCTTTCGGAACAGAAGTTGTGATCCCAACAGAGGTGGGTATGCCATCGTTTGGGGTAACTCATTTCAATGAGAAAAATAACGATGATGCACTCACTGCTGAATTGGACCTAACGGAGGAGAAGCGATTACAAGCACAAGTCAGGAATGCAGTGTACAAGCAAAGAAATGCGAGGTATTACAATTCAAGGGTGAGGCCGAGAAAATTCCAAATAGGGGATTTAGTGTTGAGAAAGACAATCACGATACATGAGCCTCTGGGACCCAACTGGGGAGGTTCACATCGAATCAAGAGGGTCGTGAGCAATGGGTCGTATGAACTAGAATCACTTGATGGAGTTCAGCTTCAACACCCCTGGAATGCAGAACACATGAAGAAATATTCCCAATAGCATAGGATGTGAAATCGAATGTAAATATTTTTGATGTCAATCAAGATATGTAATCAAATGAGTGAAAAATTTAACATTTCGAAGTATGCAAATCTAAATGGGTATTTCTAAGACAAAGACCTTAGTTGATGATCCATAAGTACCTGTAAGGCAGGATATCATCAACATTACAAGGCGATCCGTCTCAAAGGCGAGAAATACCTCCTTGAGAGGCAAGACAGACCTTGGTTGATGATCCATAAGTACTTATAAGGCAGGATATCATCATCATTAAAAGGTGATCCGTCTCAAAGGCGAGAAAGACCTCCTTGAGAGGCAAGACAAAGACCTTAGTTGATGATCCATAAGTACCTGTAAGGCAGGATATCATCAACATTACAAGATGATCCATCTCAAAGGCGAGAAAGACCTCCTTGAGAGGCAAGACAGACCTTGGTTGATGATCCATAAGTACCTATAAGGCAGGATATCATCATCATTACAAGGTGATTCGTCTCAAAGGCGAGAAAGACCTCTTTGAGAGGCAAGACAAAGACCTTAGTTGATGATCCATAAGTACCTTTAAGGCAGGATATCATCAACATTACAAGGCGAGAAAGACCTCTTTGAGAGGCAAGACAAAGACTTTAGTTGATGATCCATAAGTACCTATAAGGAAGGATATCATCAACATTACAAGGTGATCCGTCTCAAAGGCGAGAAAGACCTCTTTGAGAGGCAAAACAAAGACCTTAGTTGATGATCCATAAGTACCTATAAGGCAGGATATCATCAACATTACAAGGTGATCCGTCTCAAAGGCGAGAAAGACCTCTTTTAGAGGCAAGACAAAGACCTTAGTTGATGATCCATAAGTACCTATAAAGCAGGATATCATCAACATTACAAGGCGATCCGTCTCAAAGGCGAGAAAGACCTCCTTGAGAGGAAAGACAAAGACTTAGTTGATGATCCATAAGTACCTATAAGGCAGGATATCATCAACATTATAAGGAAATCCGTCTCAAAGGCGAGAAAGACCTCCTTGAGAGGCAAGACAAAGACCTTAGTTGATGATCCATAAGTACTTATAAGGAAGAATATCATCAACATTAGAAGGCGATCTGTCTCAAAGGCGAGAAAGACCTCGTTGAGAGGCAAGACAAAGACCTTAGTTGATGATCCATAAGTACCTATAAGGCAGGATATCATCAACATTACAAGTCGATCCGTCTCTAAGGTGAGAAAGACCTTCTTGAGAGGCAAGACAAAGACCTTAGTTGATGATCCATAAGTATAAAGCGGGATATCATCAACCTAACAAGGAAAACCATTTCAAAGACGAAATAGGTCCCCTTGAGAGGTCGAAGTCAGCGATCCATGATCACTTGTAAATAAAAAACGAGGTGAAATACTACCGACCTCCATTCAACAAACGAGGTGTTTTGGTGAGAAAATAACGAGGTGAAATACTACTGACCTCCATTCAACAAACGAGGTGTTTGATGAGAAAATACCGAGGTGAAATACTACCGACCTCCATTCAAAAAACGAGGTGTTTGGTGAGAAAATACTGAGGTGAAATATTGCCAACCTCCATTCTACAAACGAGGTGTTTTAGTGAGAAAATACCGAGGTGAAATATTACCGACTTCTAATTCACCTCTGCATTTTATTCGGAGTGAATTAACGTTTGAAAATTGCTTAAGTGTTCACTTCATTTTTAATTCACCTCTGCATTTTATTTGGAGTGAATTAACGTATGAAAACTGCTTAAGTATTCACTTCGTTTTTAATTCACCTCTGCATTTTATTTGGAATGAATTAACGTTTGAAAATTCCTTAAGTGTTCACTTCATTTTTAATTCACTTCTGCATTTTATTTGGAGTGAATTAACGTTTGAAAATTGCTTAAGTGTTCACTTCGTTTCTAATTCAACTCTGCATTTTATTTGGAGTGATTTAACTTTGAAAATTGCTTAAGTGTTCACTTCGTTTTTAATTCACCTCTGCTTTTTATTTGGAGTGAATTAACATTTGAAAATTGCTTAAGTGTTCACTTCGTTTTTAATTCACATCTGCATTTTATTTGGAGTGAATTAACGTTTGAAAATTGCTTAAGTGTTCACTTCGTTTTTAATTCACATCTTCATTTTAATTGGAGTGAATTAACGTTCGAAAATTGCTAAAGTGTTCACTTCGTTTTTCATTCACCTCTTCATTTTATTTGGAGTGAATTAATGTTTGAAAATTGCTTAAGTGTTCACTTCGTTTTTAATTCACCTCTTCATTTTATTTGAGTGAATTAACGTTTGAAAATTGCTTAAGTGTTCACTTCATTTCTAATTCAACTCTGCGTATTATTTGATGTGAATTCACGGTTTTCGCTTATTCAGATTGGCTCGTTCATGTGATAGGTCTTAGCCACAATAATAAACTTCTTCATTGAAAATCAGAAATTGCTATTACAAAGGTGGAAATGAAAAAAGCTACGAACAAAGAATTTACTCTAATCTACCACGTTGATGGCCTCGTCAACATCCGCAGGTTGGAGCTCTGGCTCAGGAGAAAAGAGATCCACTTCTTCATCATCAACATCGGTTGGCATAAGCTCAAGATTGTTCTTGTAAACCAGATTGAGCATTTCCTTAAGGAATGTGATGTCAACCTCGGGTCGTTTCAGTTCCAGGTCTTCTACTATCTCCTTAAAGGTGAGATAATAGGTCTCATCAACATCGTGCTCATACTCGGTGGAGTCTTTGAACTATTTCACAGCCTCCTTATAAGCGAGCTGCGGCCTCCAATTCTCATTTTTCTTTTTTAAGGTTGGCCTCGATGCAGTTAGCGACCTCTAACTCCTTTAGGAGCCCCTCCTTCGACCTTTTCAGTTAGGACGCCTCATCCTTCAAGTTATTTAACTCCTCCTTCAGTGGAGTCACGTCCTCCTTAAATAGTTGAAGTTCTTTGTTGGCTTCCTTCAACTTATCCACCTCTGCCAAGTCATTCTTCAGCTTCTCCTCGGCCTCATTCCTGGCTTTCACCTCGTTTTCGAACATCGCTTTAGCCTCGGTGGCTAGTTTCTTGAACTTGTTGGTGTCACTATCCACCTCGGACATCCTTGATTGAGTTCGGGTGAGGTAATTCATAGCTTGGCCGAGGTGCGCCATGCTAGTGGCCACCAGGTCGTCAACGGCATATCCTCGCAGTATTTTTCATGCCGAGGTGTCCAAGTTTTGTCCGGAATGTCCATCGCCACCTTGGTCCGGTCTGGGGGCCTCATCAACCCAATTGGGGTTAGATTGGCAGCAGAGACGAAGTTTTGGTAGATTTTTTGGCGACTCCCCTTCAGCGAGCTCACCAGATCGGCTGGAACTCTGTCAATACCAAGGTAGGAGCCTTCAGCCGCATGAATACCTCGGGAGGATTCCACCTCGTTGAGAGGGGTCAAGGAGGAATGGAGGTGTCAGATCTGTGTTTTGGGATTTCAGCCCGTTTATGTTTTTTCTGAGGAGAGGGAGGAGGAATTTGACCCTCCTTACGAGGGGGCAAGCTCTTAGCCGCTCTCTTCTGGGCAGCTCGTTTGCGTGCCTCAGCCTTGGCATTGGCCTCCTTCTTTGCCTTCATCGACTCCATTCTCCTTTTACCTTTTCGAGCTGATAACCAAACGCAAAGTTTTTTATAAGTATCCACTTCGTAACTGACATAAAGCATAAATTTATTGGGTAGAGACTTACATTTTTGGAGTGGAGGATAATATTCTGATGGATCGACGTGGGTAAGACCCGCTCCGAATAAATTCTCCTTGGTGAGCAACTCTTTTACCGACCTGTCTAGCTCTGGTATATCTTTTAAGCTCACTATTCTTTTAATTATGTCTTCGTCCAACTCCGGTTCCTTCACCTCCGCAAAAAATGGAGTGATTAATATTAGACTTTTTAAGTTCGAAGTTATCTCAAAATATAACTTACTGATCTTTTCCTTATAATGAATGAGGACGATATGGCTCATGCCTTCGCTTCGGTAGGGACTCATCCAGTTCCCTCCAACAAAGAACCACTTCTCCGTCCACCAATGGACTGAGTCAGGCATGTCTACTAAAAGTTTTTTTCCCTTCGAAGATCGACCTCTGCATTGCATAGAACTACCCCGTCCTTTTACCATCAGCTCAGAATTGGTAGGCAAAGTGGATTCGTCGATGGTGGGGTCGCCATATCCCATTTGATTGTAAAGGGATTTAAAGCCTAAGATATGTCTCCACCCGTTAGGGTGGATCTGAGTTGGTACGACCCCCAAAACACGGAGGAAGTCGGTGATTATGAATGGAAGAGGAAAGCGTAGACCAGCCTCGAGGATTTGATAGTTTGCGGCCACGCAGCCGCGAGGTGGTTGGTCAGCCCGTTCAAAACTCTCAGGAAGAAAAACAATGTACATAGCTCGGGATTCTATATTTATTTTTCCACATGGCCAGTTCATTTTTAGTGGCACTAGATCGGATGTGTTTACAGGCGAAGTCAGAACTGTAGCTGGTACTAGGATCAGGTCGGGTAAAAGAGGCGGAAGAAGGATGTCAGAAAGAACTAGGGGAAATGGTTCGAGAAATGGGGACTATTGTTAGTGGGAGAGGATGAACAGTTTCTCCTTCGTCCACATCATCTTGAAATAGACATTGAGTTTCTACGCTTTCGTTCCATGATTCAGTGGGCTCCCCGCCACTACCTAAACCGACCGACCTCACACCGCTTTCACCAGAACTCAAGTCCCCACTCATTTTTATAAAAGTACAAAAATGTTAAAAGACAAATTAATTATCCTCACCTTATATGAAACCAGAAAGAGGTCGGATTTAAAAACGATCACAATTTGGAGGACGGAATAAAAAACGATCCGACAGCAATTGAGAGAGAATCAAGGGAAAATCCTGAAAATGAATGGCAAATGATTCCCTTATATAGGGAGAGGAGAGAGAGAGAGAGAGAGAGAGAGAGAGAGAGAGAGAGAGAAAGAGTTGGTTGGCAGCCATTATGATAAGACGCGTTGTCATAATGATGGTTGCTACGCATGATTCGAGGCCTGACACACCAAACAGATAATGACGCGTGGTAAGGGCGTTACACAATTAATGGAACGAACGCCGATGTTAAAATTTTCGATAGGGGACTGAATTTCTAGATCCGCTCTCATAATTTCTAACTGATCTAGAGGGGACATTTGTTATAGACCGATGTGAAGTGGAAAATAAATTGAGCACTCAAACAGTCAATGGTCAAATAGTTACCCCAAAATTGACGAAACGGCCCATGGTGTTTCGAATCACGAACCCAACAGTACTACCAATGTCCTGCATCACAACCGAGGTTATGTCATATCCGAGGTGATTTGTGTATACGAGGTGAAATAGCGGGACCGAGGTGAAATAGCATGACCAAGGTGAATTGATTGAACCGAGGTGATTTGTGTATACAAGGTGAAATAGAGGGATCGAGGTGAATTGATTGAATCGAGGTGAATTGCTTGAACCGACCTGAATTGTTGGACCGAGGTGATTTGTGCCTTCTAAGTGAATTCGCGAGACCGACATGAGTTATAAGAGCTGAGATGATTTGATCGACCGAGGTGAAGTATACGAGGCGACCTCGTTGGCCAAGAACGAAGACGATGTAAAAGTAGGTAGTATTGTCAAATCAGCCGTATTATGTGTCAGTAATTATCATTATCTGTAATATGTTAGTATAATCATTTGATGTATGTCTGTCAGAAGGGTCAATCACCCTTATCAATCATTCCCTGCAGAAGTGATATGTTGTAATGATTATGTTTAACCTCCTCAACTACTATAAATAGAAGGAGTAAATGCTCATTAAGGGGCATGTGATATTGAAAAACTCTCTCAACTTTTGTCATTCAAATATCGTAAACCGAACTGAACATTAGATTAGTACTGAACTAGACGTGAATTTGTTCAATTATTGCTCGAGTTCATTATTGATCTGATTTAGCATTCAAGCCATCTCTGTTTTCATATTTAATTCAAATTTTATTACCTTTAGGAATATTGGAACTGTTAATCACAAGAATACAAATATCATAATCATCCCTAAATAGCATATCTTCGAAAATAATATCCTTTTTATTTGTTGACCAGATTTGATACAAAAAGCGACGTCAACAATGTCTATGTTGCTCAACTTTACTGGCATCCACAATGGATTCTAAAATAGAGATAAGGCTTACGTTATGCATTTGAGTTAAAGCTTGTAACTCAAACCCATTGAATAATAGATTTAATGGCAGAATTACCTCCAACCTTGACTTCTGGTAGTCTCCTATCTAAGATGACATTTTCTGATGAACTTCTTCTATCCACAACCTGTGCCTAATCATCCATTATTGTGTTATCTAGTGAAATTGAAATTTTGCAAATATGTATACAAGTGTCAATTCTTTCGGTACAATAGTACACATAAGATCTGAATATTATTGCTAGTTTAGCTAGATCAATATCTTGATTCAGAGGACCATCTAGTTGTCCCCATATGTCACAGCCCGTCCCAAATCACTCCACTGGACCTGGAACGTGACATGTGTCGATAGCAGGGGCCAGTTAGATACTGGACCTTCCACCAAGACAACATTGACTTATTGACTATGATAAATATTTTAAAATGAATTTGACAAAATTTCCTTTAGAAAATGGACTAAAATCACCTGAAAAGCAACAATTTTTCTCAAACATATATAACTATGATTTAAAATGGGCACACTTGTCCCTATAATAACTAACTAGTCAAAATAAGTACATGCAAAATGACCTTTTTCCGTGCTTCACAAATAAAAGCCCCAAAATACACTAACTATGCAAAATGCAGCGAGCCCAACATTTATATACAAAACTCAAAATGGCTTATCTAACATGATAAGCATACTTCAAAAGAAATATAAACTATGCAAAATGGCAAAATGAGTCATGCAACTAATGATAATATGCGGCTTGACTCAGTGGATCAACAGGCTCCAATGCTGCTCAACACTGCTACTACTATCTGATAAGAATAGTAAAAAACAATGTGAGTTTGTAACTCAGTGAGTGGAACAACTCGAAATTTAATAAGCTTTTGTCATATATACTTACTTACTGGAATTGTTCTACTTACTTAATATTTCTTATATATAAGCCGAACTGTTTATTCTGTAAATTTAATAACTCAATTCTGAATTCTTAAATCCTGATAAACTATAATAATACTGAAAACTTACATCAAATGTGACTGGGATAACCATACGCAGAATCTAATAATATCGATATGCTAACAAGACTGCTCATAATTTGATAATTTTGAGAATTTGAAAATTTGTAATTCTTCAATTCTTTAATTCTGGTCATGCATTGCAAAAGTAGTGCAGAGCTGTGAAATCACTGTATCTGTTCATGTACTTCGTAAGCACTGTAGAGTAATATAATCACTGTATCTGGTCATACATTGTGTAAGCAGTGCAGAGCAATATGATCACTATATTGGGTCATACACTGTGTAGGCAGTGTAGAGCAATATGATCACTTTATCTAGTCATACACTGTGTAGGAAGTGCATAGCAATATGATCACTGTATCTGGTCATGCACTATGTAGACAGTGCAGAGCAATAAGATCACTGTATCTGGTTATGCACTGTGTAGGCAGTGCAGAGCAATATATCACTGTGGGAAAATGGTGCAAAGCAAGTATAATCATCATTCCTCGTCATACACTGTGGAAACTGGTTCACGTCAGTGCAGAGCGGGTAAATTCACAACATCTAGGTACTTTCTAGTGGGTTTAAACATCATATCTGGATATACTGAACTAGCTATATTGAAATAAAATACTGAATTGAGCTTAACATTTAAATTGACTTTCACATTGTAACATATATGTCAAAACACATGCTCGTTTACTAGTTGAGCTGAAAATAAAAGATGTTGGTAATTCATTTAAATTTACTAAAAACACTATGATGAATATACATTTCATTAAAGCTTCAGAATTAAAAATAATTTAAATAAGTGTTATTTTATAAATATAATAATTCCACTCACAAGATATGGTCACAACTAGGATGATCGATATGCTTTCCCAACCTCCTCTCCATCACCTGAAATATAATATAAATAATCATGTAAACAACTACTACAACCTTCAAATATAAATAAAACCATTAAGGCTAAGAATCTCTATATTCAACAAAATTCCCAAATTCCTTTAATCGATAGAAGATAATTCTAATTTCTTGTCCCTTCAATACTATAATTATCGATTTTACCTTCGTACTAATCATCAAAGTAATATCCCCTTTCTCAATTCTTACAAAACTAAGAATTATAATGCTCCAATTAAATAATTATCTTAACCCATGTATCATTTCCTCCAAATAATCATCTCATAATAATGCATCGATTCCCCATAATTTCATACATTCAAGAACCCAACTAGAATTCTAGGGTTTGCAATAATAGGTATTCCATACCTTCATGAACCAATAGAGAATTAATAAATAATAACTTGAACTTGAAGGTATATTATTTCCCAACAAGAAAATGCCATAAATTAAAACCCTAAATATAATATCACACTTCATTCCAATAGCTTGTGAAAAAATAAATGGTAGGAAAAAGAGAACTCAAAGTCAATGAAATTGGTACCTATTTCTTCTTCCTTCCTTTTCCTTCTTCCCCTTTTCTTTCTTCTTCTCCTTTCTTCTTTTTCCTTCCTTTTTACCGATTTTCGATGCGTAACTTCCTCTTTTCCAAATGAGAGAAAATGGATTGTAATGCTAATAGTTAGTGGTCTACTAACTCAATTTTGCACTTCAAGTCCTTTCATTATAATATACACCACACTTAAGTCTTAACTTGTTATAATACTAAGATAAACTCCCAAACTTCCATTTAACTCCACTTAGCTCCTTAAGTATATTTAATTGTAAAATTATATTATACCTAAAATAATTACTTACTCCATTTAAGTCCTTATTAGACTTTGACCTTGACTAGTCAAACTTTGATTTTTTTTTAAAAAAATATTTACTTTGACTAAGGTAAAATGAGTTGTAACACCATATATGTTGCAGTCATGACTTCAGGGGCTACAACAAGAGCATATTGATCACGAAGCGGCATATCTATATCATTTTTTTTGTGTACATATATCCCATTAATATACATAAGCGTCCTATACAATGTATGCATATCCAATTCATGGATACAAAATTTTATGATTGTTATTGAACACTGAATTTTTTTTATCAGAGTTGAATCTATAACATACTCCAATTATTTTTAAACATATAAATCCAAGAAGCCATTTCGATGGTGCAAAAATATCCCATTTCACACAGTCATTAGTTGTATTCTAATATCCGTTTGCATATCTCTCTCTCTCTCTCTCTCTCTCTCTCTCTCTCTCTCTCTCTCTCTCTCTCTCTCTCTCTCTCTCTCTCTCTCTCTCTGCCTATTTGTTTACTTGCATTTGATGTTTCTATGAGAGTTTGGGCTAGGAGAAGAATGTTAATGTTATTTTATCTTGACTCTTTTCTTTCTTGGAATAAATTAGTGATGTTATTAAGTGAAAGCAATCACTTTTATGGAAATAAATTTAGAATGCTTATTTTGTATTTACTGTTGGAAAATATGCAGGTAAAATCTCAAATAAATAAGACAAATCATGCACATAAAACATTTGTAACTCATCAAGGATCGAAATCTTACGCTGCACATATCCATGAAAATGTAATTTTGCAAATACTTTAATGATAATTTATTACTTTAATATATTTAATTGTACTTTTGAGTTTTGAGTATAAGTAATTATTATAGTTGATTTTACATTTTTGTACAGCGAAGTCCTGTTATTAAAGAGTTGTCAAGTGAGATTGAGTTTTGCGTGCCATGCATTGCGATGCAAAATGAGGTTGGACTAATGAAGAAGCTGAGTTGTGTTATGTAAGTTTATGCAAATGATATACACCGAATTCTTTGAAGTGATTATTTTTATTTATTTCGATTATATTTCTCAACAGATGCAAATGTTTGACGTTCAATTTACTACTCAAAATCCCCATACAGAATCAACCAAGAATTCTATACATTTGAAAGAAGCATAAATAATAGAGAGTGCTAGGTAAAAAGTATAGTTACTTGAAAACTCATGGATTGACAAGGAAGACTAGACTGAATTACAACATTTCTTAATGTCCCTCTTCTGACAATCCAACTTACCAAGAAATTTTGATAGAGTTGAGAACACTAAAAAAGATTATTGCTCATATTCCTCCAAATATTCTTCTTCCAGAGCAATGCAGCACACCATCGTCGCAAGCTTCAAGTGAAGACATTTAGAGTATTATAGTTTTCAAGACTTAGAATTTTTATTTTATTGTTGATTTTTAAATGTGTTTACTAATTTTGGCCTTTTGACATTTTTATTACATTGATATTGTTTCAATAGTATGAAGACTTTTTTATTTTTTTCCGTTTTTTAGTTTTTGAAACTTTATTGTTAAAAGTGATTAATGAAAGCAAGAACTTTTCAACGAGAAACGGTGATATATTTATAGTCGCTAAAAGTATTTTTCCTAGTAGTATAAACACAAACACACAGCTACGTATGCTTCTCTCTCTCTCTCTCTAACACTGCACACTATCACTCATACTCTCATACATTACAATACATACAACAATATGTATTTATATAGGCATTGAAATTGGTTGCTTCATCTTCTATAAAATTCCAGTATGTCGGCTAATCTTCTTCTCGGTTCTCCATGGCATGGCGGTGATGGAATTATCTAGAATGGCAGTGGCAGCAACTATGGAAAATTCCAGATTGTTGATTATATGAGATGCAAAGCCTACATGAATCTGGAACCTTCCTCAAGTTGGTGCTGCATCTTCAATTCTCCCCTTTAGCATCGACTGTCTGATTCAATTTTTCTCTTCTTATTATCCCCAGTTGTGCCCGAAATTCTTCAAAATTTGAAGCATCGGGTCCTTTCTGTAATATGTCTGTGACTTGTTCTTTGGTATTGACATGCTTCAAGTCAATCTCCCCTTTAAGCACCTTTTCTCTAACAATGTGACAATGCATTTCAAAGTGTTTAGTTCTCGCGTGGCACACTGGGTTCTATGTTATGCGAATAGCTGATTGGTTATCACAATATAATTCTATTGCATTATTTAGTGATTGAAGTATATCCTTGATCAACTGTATAAGCCATGTACTCTCCTGAGCTGCCATTGTTGTTGCTCTATATTCTGCCTCTGCGATTGATAAAGAGACGGTTGTCTCTTACTGCACCATGACACTACAAGTGATCCGAGAATGAACACATACCCAGTTGTCGATCTTCTTGTATCGCGACGTCCAACATAGTCTGCATCACGGAAGCCAATGATCTTGCAATCTTTATTTTTCTCATAAAATAGTCCATAATCCATTGTTCCTTTTACGTACCTTAAGACCCGTCGAACTACTTCAAGGTGTGGCTTCTTTGGCTTTTCTATAAAGCGACTTGCTAGTCCAATTGCATATGCGATGTCAGGTCATGTCATGTCAGTGTTAGATATATTAAGCTTCCCACTAGCCTTCTGTACATTGTTGCATTCTCCAAGTCTTTGCCTTCATTTGCACATAGCTTGGAGTTAGTTTCGATTGTTGTTGATATTGGTTTACAGTTGATCATCCCAAACTTCTGTAACAAATCTCTTGTATACTTATGCTGACACAAGAATAGCCCTTCTTCTGTTCTTTCCATCTCGAGTCCTAGAAAATGTTTTAGCTCTCCAAGCTCTTTCATTTGAAACCTTACTGATAAATTTCTTTTGGTTTTTTGAACTTTGTCTTCATTGTCTCTAGTGATGATGAAATCATCCACGTACACTAGCACTATTGTTAGTTTTCCATTTAGTGCTTTCACTAATAGGTTTGGATATGCTGGAGGTACCATGTATCCTCTTTGAACTAAGAATTTAGCTATCTTCCGATACCATGCTCGTGGTGCCTGGTTTAATCCATAGAGAGCCTTCTTTAGCTTACAAATATATTCTTGATTTTCTCTATCCTTTTGGTTGCTCCATATATATTTCTCGATCAAGTTCTCCTTGGCGGAATGCATTCTTGACCTCCATCTGCTACAATTTCTAGGACTTGCTTGCTACTAAAACTATAAGTACTCATAATGTAGTAATATTTGCCATTGGACTAAAAGTCTCATCATAGTCCAATCCATATTGCTGTGAGAATCCACTAGCCTTGTACCTTTCTATGGATCCGTCTGGACGTTTCTTTACTTTGTATACCCACTTACAAGATATAGGTTTTACTCTGTCAAGCTTTGGCATCAAATCCCAAGTCTCATTTTGTCTTAGAGCTATGAACTCTTCTTCCATTGCCTTTCTCCACTCTTTGTATCAAAATGCTTCTTCAACGGTGCTCTTTAATACCATCTTCTTCTACTACTGTATTAGCATACTTGGGGTTTGGTTTTCTCTGCCTGGTTGATTTCCTTAATTGTGGTTGCTAACTCGTTCTTGCCTCAACCTCCTCTTGTTGACTTGGCCTTATCTCTTTTGGTGTTTTTTGATGCACACCTGTCTGCCAAGGATTCTGTATTGCATCATTAGACTAGTTCTCACCACTTGATTATTGTATTTCTTTTGTTTCCTCAAGACTTTGTTGTACTTCTATTAACTCCTCTTGCAATTTATCTTCCATTTCTTTTAAATCTAGCAGCTCCACCTTCTGCGGTGTCCACCAAGAAGATGCTTCATCAAACAACACGTTTCTTGACGTGTAGCAAAAAAAATTTGTTGGGTCACAACATCACCATCCTTTCCTTTGGCTATCATATCCTACAAATAACACTTGATTGCTTTTTTTTTTATCAAACTTGCTCCTCAAGTGATTAGGCACGAACACATAACAGACGCTGCCAAAAACTCGAAAATGACTAACTGTTGGTTTGACTTTCTACAATTTCTCAAAGGGTGACATGAACCCTAGCTTCGGTTATGGTAGCCTATTGGTTACATGTGCTACTATCCTCATACACTCTGCCCAAAATCTTCTCTGCACATTCTTTACGTGTAGCATGCTTCGACATGTTTCCGCAAGGTGTCGATTCTTTATTACACCATTTTGTTGTGGCATGTTTGGACATGTCAATTAGTGGTGTATTTTATGTTCTCGCTGATGTAGACTCCCTCCCATTATCCAAGTCGTCGATGAATGTTACCATGTAACACATCCCTCCAATTGATGGATGCTTGATAGGTTCAAACACATCAGAGTGTATTAGCTTCAATGGTTGTTTTACCCTATAGCTTGACTCCTCATATGGTAGTTGATGTGCTTTTCCATATTGACAGTCGGAACACACCATATCATCTTTTATCTCAAGCTGAGGAAGAGCCTTGAACATCGATTTCTTCATCATCACCTTTAGCTTGTGATAACTTATGTGTCTTAATCTTCCGTTCCATAAATCTGTTGTCTCATTCTTTCAAGTCTTATTTATGTATGTAGTCTTTGCTGACATTACGTAGATGGACTCCAATCTTCGTCCTTCCATTATTGGTTTTCCCAAAATTTGATATTTTCATATACCTTAACATATTTTGGTCCAAATAAAACATAATTACCTGATGATGTCAGTTGCGCCACAGATAAGAGATTTTTCTTCATTCCTGGCACAAGATAGATGTCTTGTAGTTGTACTTGGCTGGGACTAAAAAATGAAGCGTGATAACTATCTTACCAATGTGAACTATTGGCAATCTTGAATTGTTGGCAGTTATCACCATTCGGCCTCCCTTGTACTCCGTTGTATTCTACAACTTTTCTTTATCGCCTGTCATGTGGTTGGAACATCCAGAATCGACTATCCAATCACTTTCATAATTTATTCGATCAGGAAGCATCAAAACTAGTGCTGATTCTTCCTCAGGACCTGAACTATACTCTTCTTGAGTTTGCTTTGTTACTGCAAGTGATGCTAAATCATCCCATTCATCTTCACTATTGTATTTTTCTTGCTCATTGGAGGTTTCCATATTTACTTCTGGTGACTTTTTCTTGAATCAACAATTAGCATAATGGCCTCGTTTGCGACTTACAAAACATGAGCCATTAGTTCGCTGAAATCCCTTGAATATATGACCCCTTTTGTCACGATTTTTTTTTCGCTCCCCTCATCTCATGGCCCTCTTCGTGTTTATTTTCTTTTAATTCTTTATTATTTTGTTGATGGGGTCGACCTCTTCTTTTATAACTATATAATGCTTCTTCTTCTTTCTTTAAAGAGACCCCTAACATTTGCTTGGTCAATGCTTCTTGGCCGGCCATCAAATTTTCAAGGTTTACCAGTGATAGTTGTCCTGGCCAACCTTAAATAGTAGCAATAAAACCTCTAAACTCGGGTCTTAATCCATGTATAATTATTCTTCTCATTCTAGATTCCAAAATTTTACTTGAAGAATCTAATTCAGAGATTTCACGACAGAGAGACTTTATCTCATTAAAGTATTGATTTATTGTCATTTCTCCTTGTGCGATAGAGGTAAGCTCATTTTCCAAAAGTTGCAACCTCGGATAATTTTCTTCGAGAATAATACGTCCAAAGTGTCCCATGCTTCCTTCGACGTGGTCTTGTCTCTAATGTGCTCCAATAATTCTTCTTCGATTGTTGTCTTTATAACAAACATAGCCTTACCCACTTGAATTCTCCACTTCTTCAGAGCTCCGACCTCCTCTGGTGGTGTCATGTCAATTCCGCCAACTACTTCCCACAAGTCTTTCCCTTGGAGATACAACTCTATGCAAGTTTGCCATGTGGTATAATTTTGATTATTGAGTTTTTTCACTTCTCATACTACTTGCAGGTCTCCCACCATGACTTGAATAACCTCCTCTCAAGCAAGCTTTATCGAAGCTTCACAAATTCACTTTGTGAACGAACTCCAAAAGCCCAAAAGTTTCGTCCTCAATTGCCTTGATCTGAAACTCCTTGCCCACAATTAACTAGTTCTGATACCAAATTGTTGAATTTGACTCCAAACAAAATAGAATTTTATTAATGAAATAATCTTCCACAATTATGGACACACTTACCAAGACCACTAAGAATATTTACCTATTAAAAATATAATATTGACCTCCTATATGTAAACACAAACACACGGTTGCCTATGCTTCTCTCTCTCTCTCTCTCTCTCTCTCTCTCTCTCTCTCTCTCTCATTCTAATATTACACACTATTGCTCATACTCTCATACATTACAATACATGCAGCAATATATATTTATATTGGCAATGAAGTCAGTTGCTTCATCTTCTACAAAATTCTAGTATGTCGGCTAATCCTCTTCTCAGTTCTTCATGTCATGGCGGTGATGGAATTATCTAGAATGGTGGTGGCAGCAAGTATGGAGAATCCCATATTGTTGATGATATGAGATGCAAAGCCTACGTGAAACTGGAACCTTCCTCGGGTCGGTGCTGCATCTTTAATCAGTCTACATAGTTTTATAGAACTCTATTGAAGACTATAGACAAAAAATATAAACGCACCAAATTTATAGGGTTTAATATATAGATATACAAAATGATTATTAAATTATCCAAATGCATGCGTACATATTCAAAGATGAATTAACAGTTAACTTGTTAGATTGATGTCCTTTGAGTAGTATTTTGTGAACGACATTATGAGTTATGATTCAACTATTTGCAATAATATTATTTTGATTCCATGATCATGTTGTCACAAATTGTATACTTGATGGTTGTAGTAGAGTGAGACACAATTGTAATGTGATCAAATATATGATTCGCATTGGGTACATAAATTTGGATGCTTTATATTGATAAGATTGCATTATTCTTGTTGAGATTTGTCTAGATCTTGGGGATAAGAAGAATGGTGTCTATGATCGATACATATTGAACGGACAACATAAATGAATCATTTGTGACTACTTGAAATGATCTTTATTTGATCATCGAACAAATCACCTAAATCTTGAGCGGGTAATGGACACTTGATTAATGCTAGTTCAAGTTCTTTAACGTGTCAATGAGTGAACTCTTAATTAAAAGATTGATTTCAGTACTTTTTTAGAATCAGGATGAAACAATTAGAGATCATATACTTGCAATATAGGAATTCGTTAATTATAAATATGAGATGATCATCACACCGAGATATTCAGTACATGCACATTTAAGCCCCTGTTTAGCATAGATTAAAATTAGATTTTTAGTAGATTTTGATAAAAGTTGACGAGATTTGTGATTGAAAAGATGTGGATCACATTAAATATGTGGTTAAGATTAATTATTGACTTTGAGATTAGATTAAAATCAGATTTTAATCTAAACCAAGCATGGGGTAAACCTGAGTTCAATAGTTTGACATTGGGATAATTGAACTCTATGTTGTGATTGGATCACAATGGATTTTTCTTATGAAAAATAGAACTCGGAGGGCGATGCATGTTGCAAGGGAAAAAATGGTCATTTTCCCAGTTCCAAAACATTGGCGGTAAAATGGGAGCTAACTTATGGAAAGATGATTGGAGCATATTTGTAACACTCAGGTCAGGAAAGCTTAAAAGAAATGATAAGTACTACTTATACCAATAAGGTGCACCTTCTTTTTCGGAAGTCCATCATTAGAAATTCCACAGTTAAGCGTGCTTGACTTGGACAATTCTAGGATGGGAGACCTCCTGAGAAGTTTTCTCGGGGAACGTGCGAGTGAGGATAAAATATGTTGAAAAGACTCGTGTTGGTACAGTGAAGACAGTACGTCGTCATCTAACGGTCAGTACAGCCCATTAAGTGGGACGCGGGTCGTTACAATATTTGTTGAATCAATGATTTTCTTCCATAACTATCACTCGAATCAATAGTGAAATTTCAACTCTTTCAATAATGGATCTCATAGAAATGTGTGGTTGAAAATAAATTTGAGCAGTAAGTGCTGAGGGTACTAGCCTGCTACTGTGCAATAGCTTCAAGCCTCCACCTCAAGGGAGAATATGGAAATAAGAACTTGGAACCAATTGTGATTAATTTACAATAGTATCAAGATTCATATGGATTTATATATTTGATAACTCGTTACAAAAGATAATGAAACTCATGCATTGATTGGTTGAAAAATTTCACTGTTACAAATGGAATATGCGATTTGTAACTGAGATTTTTTTTTATCACATAATATATCATGTTTTCATCTATATAATGAGTGAGAAATTCAAAATTTTAATTTATCAGTTACTTTTTGCAGAGCCATACTTCTTATTCTCGGGGCCCAAAATAGACACTTTATTTTGAAAATATTGGGCATTTTATACTAAAAGATCCTTTTTTTTATTTTTTGGAGGACAGAAAAAGGCCCAGATTTCAATAAAAAAAAATTACAAAAAGTGGGCCCTATTTTTTGAGGCGCAAAGAACCGACCTGGTTTGCCTGTCCCTAGGTCTGGATTTGCTTTTTGTTACTTTAACCACTGTATCTGTTCACATATTTGACGGTCCTTTCTTCCCCTCGAAGGAAATTAGTCTTATCACCATCCATTTATTTAAAAAAAAAAAAAACCTGATTTTTGAAAAATATATATATTGATATTTTCCATTTTGATAAAAACATTTTAGTTATTGACCACCTAATTCAAAATTTAAAGATTTTATCTTTCTTATCATCATAAACCATATGTGAGAAAATTGTATTGCTTATTTCACTCTGTTAATGGTAGAGAAATTGATCAAAATTCAAATAAAAAATCACCCCTTCTCTTCATCTTCTTCGCGAAATCAATCAATCAAACCCATCTTCCCACTTCAGGTTATTGTTGATAGGCGCCTTGTTTCAAAGAGCAGCTGTGAACTGGCCATTGTATTCCGCTGTGGTGGAGGATGTTAATGCCCAGAATTGCATATGACAAGGTTTTGGAACATCCCAAGCATGGCCATTGTGAGATGGGATATAAGAAGCATGAGGTGTTTGTTGGAACTTTGTATATAAAATTGGTTTTGACCTATTTTTTGTGATTATTTAAGTGAAATCGTTAGTCGGTGAATGAGAAATAAATTTGAAATAAACCGCTTAAATACGTGACAATATTGGAAAATTATTAGAATATTATTGAATATTTTAGAACCTAATTGGATGAAGAAGTTTGTCCTTTTAAGATAAATGTTCATGACTTTTGGAATTAAAATTTTTCAATAAGTGTGTCTTTTCAATTAGAGACTAATTTCAAAGGATGTGTCTTTTGAGACACAATTTTCCAACATTTGTAAATAGACCAATAAGCTTGATTTTTATTCATTCATTTTTTCATTCTTGCATTATCATATCATTGGCATGTTCACTTCAAACATCGTGCATTTATTTGGAGTTGAATTTCAAATGAAGAGAGTTCAAAATATTAAGAAGGTTTATTGGTCTATGTAATTTGGAGTGCTCCTATTGTGTGATGTGGTCATTGTATCTTGAGAGACGAATGCCGAAAAACTGTTAGTACCTGTACGGGGCATTATCGTTTTAAGGACAAAGAGTCGAACTCTTGTCTCGGTCAAATTCATATATATGCATTTTTTTTATGTATTCAATTTCGGCAGATCGAAATTCTTTCAAATTTTATGCACGTAAAATGTATGTTATTAGAATATAATTATGTACATTAATTTTTACCAACAATCTTAAGACGATAATTTTGCATATTATATTCTATTGAAGTTAACATGCTTTATGATTATATAAATTTGTGCATGTTATTTTTGATACAACATTCAGACAATTGTTGAATTCATAAATAATTTTGTGCATGTGGTTCTGTATTGAATCGAATCTTGCACATGTTGAGTCTAATATTTAATTGGTGCCAATGTTTTAATATAAGAATATGTTTAATCAAAACGCATGACTTAGTTGTTATTCTATAGAGCGGCAGTAAGTTAAATGCGTGCCTATTTTATGAATTTGATCACTTAGTCTAAATGTTTTACTACATTCGGCCTGGTGAATGCTTGAAAACATTCATGGATTGCTAAAATAGTATGATACCACCACAAATTATATACGATCGATTGGGCCGAAAGAATTTATTATTATTTGGTATGGGGCTGTTTGCTTGTGGCTGCCTTGGATTCATCGAAATGGCAAGATCACCTATTTCAAGAGACGAATGTTGTTGATAGAGGCCATGCTGCCTCTAAATGAAGGAAGTCAAATAATTTTTCTTCTATATTGTCTTTCAAAGTTTACGGTTGAAGTTCCTTGATAAATTACAACTTTATGGCAATATTGCAGGAAAAGTGTAGTTATCATTAGAGGGGACTCCAAATATGTTTAGTTCTTGAGAAAGACACAAATGTTTCTTTTTGCAAGAGAGAAAAACTTTGGTGGTTATCGTTGCATGTTTTGAGTGCATCGTTCAATCCATAATTTGTATTTGGATCTATGTGTTCACAATGATTAAATTTGTATGATACAAATTAAAGTTATGTTGATTACAGTACTTACGGATCTGCAATTTCTCTAAAAAAAATGAAAGCATATGGGCTTTTTATATTTCCTTCCAAGATATCCGTTTATTAATGGCCAAATGTTTGTCTCTCATAAATATGAAAGTGCGTGGGAGATATTGTTATTCATAGTCATTTTATATGTTGACTAGAGATGCAATAAAATTATTTATTCAATGGATGTAACTAAATATATGGTTGAATTTTAATAGAGTTGATGAACTCTAAGTTCAAGTCTTACCCAAGATTTGTGGGGGATAATGTTACTACTTGCACATGTATTTCTAATTGAAGAATTGTGGGGGTAACTTAGTTTAAAATTTGCATTCTTTATACCTTATAAATCATATAAAAATGTCCTATGAAGATTGAAAGGTAGAAATTCCTTATGCTAATTTTAGAAGTACAAAGATGGTTCATAATAACCAAAAATGGTTGAAATTGGAAAAAGATCATTTATTGCACGGATATCGATATGCAATAATTAATAATAAGTATTTAATATTTGAAGAATATTCATAAGCTGAACTGCATTGTAATGATAATGATTCAATGACATACATTGAATATCAATTACCAAAGATTGAAGAATCGACTAGTTAAGCTATTTTACTATGGTCAGTGCAGTTATATGTTAGAAATCTTTCAAACAAATTATGAATGGTATAGCTTTAGATAAGCTAGACAGAAGCATGTGGCTTCATATAATGGTGGAAGGATTTCTTATTTGGTGATTGTGTGTATCTATTAAATGAATAAAATGCGTTGGCTAGCTATATTTAAAAAGATTCAAAGTCTGTCATAATGGTTAGTCTAGATATAAACATTATAGACATAATACCATATAGTAGTTGATCTGAAATGATGTAAACTCGTGGATCCACTAAAAAAAGATTACCAAGAAATCAAATATTATGCATATCAAGGAGGAGAATGTGCATGTCAAGGAGAATGTGCTTAAAAACCTACTACGCATGAAGTCTTTGTAATGGTAACCCAAACGTTTTGACTAGAGATCCCAAGATCTTGGTTCAGTGGGACAATTACGTTACGAAGATTGATTAGAACTTCTGAGAGTTAACTCCTACACATTCATATGATAAGAAAAGTACTATCTGCATAATGTTTTAGGTTAAATTAAACTTTTAATGATCCCTATATCTTGAACAAATCAAGTGGGGTATCACAAACGGCAGACCAGTTCAAGACATCATATTCACTGATTAGTCAAGTAAATTCAATAGTATTTCACTAAGGCAAGTTCAAAGCCAGAAGCTATATCTCCTGATGAAATAGCTTTCTGTTTGTACTCTCTTTAGTGTCTGCATAGTCTTTGCATTAAGGGATTGTTGGAAATTTGTATATAAAATTGGTTTTGACCAATTTTTCGTGATAATTTAAGTGGAACCGTTCGTCGGTGAATGAGAAATTAATTTTAAATAAATCGCTTAAATACGTGACAATATTGAAAAATTATTAGAATATTCTTGAACGTAATTGGATGAAGAGGTGTGTCACTTTAAGATAAATGTTCATGACTTTTGGAATTAAAATTTTCCATAGGTGCGCTCTTCAATTAGATATTAACTTCAAAGGATGTGTCTCTGGAAAGGGTTGTGTCTTTTGAAATACAACTTTCAAACTTCTATAAATAGACCAATGTTTTTGATTTTTGGTTTGAAATTCTAGCTTTTGCCCTGGTAATCATGTGATGTCCACCTTCCATTATGTTATCAGCATTTTCTAAACCATCAATCTCAACAGCTCCTGAATTCTGTTATCAGTCTCATAGTCATCAACTTCCTGAGTTTTGTTGTCACTTTTATAGACATTTTCTAGCAGAAACTCATTTTCATCACCTTCTTGTGTGAGAATTCAGTTTGACTCTATATCATTCTCCATACTTCTTACTAACTCATTGTCTAGATTTTCAGTGGAATTTCCTTATACAGAGGTAGCATTAGGATGTGTTATACCAGTTGAGGTATTGTTTGTATTTTGGGAAATCAGTTCAAAAGGAAGTTGATGTAGAGTTATAGAATGTGTTTTGAGTTGAATGGTTCTATTAAAGCCTTCTTTGAAAGGGAATTTACTTTCATAAAAAAAATGTGTCTAGATATATAAATTCTACCAAATGAATTCAAGAATTTGTAACTTTTATGAGATGCACTAGGTCCTAGATATACACAATTTTTAGTATGAAAATCAAACTTCTGTATTTGGTAGGGTCTTAGACATGGGTAACAAGCACACTCAAATACTTTGAGTTGTTTGTAGTCAACTTTTTGTTTAAAAAGGAGTTCATAAGGTGACTTGTGTTTGAGAAGTGGAGTAGGAATCCAATTTATGAGGTAGGTTGCTATTAAAAATGCTTCCCACCAGTAGAAAAGGGACATTTTTTCTTGAGCTAAGAGAATCAGTCCTACCTCAGTGATATGCCTATGTTTTCTTTCTACCCTCCCGTTTTAAGTTGAGGTATGAGAGCTTGAAAATCTTAGTTCAATACCAAAGTCCGAGGTTAGTTTTTTTTTAGAGCTCTATACTCTGCCCCAAAGTCAGATTGTATTGCCTTTATTTTTCTCTCAAATTGGTTTTCAACCAGTTTTATAAAGTGAGTGAAGGAGTGTAGAACTTTTGATTTTACGGGTGATGGTCCCCACAGATCAGTATGGAAGTGGGCTGACAACATGAGATAAGGACATTTTAAATGGTAAGGTATGCGATTTTCCAAATTGACAAGCTTCACAAAAAGAAAATCATTATTGATAAGCTGGGAATTGTTACAAGATTTGAAAACTTGACTCATTACAGAAGCATGGGGATGTCCTAATCTTCTATGCCATTTCTCAACTTCACAATTTAACACGCTAAAATTAAAAGACTGGAATGACTGATTCTATCTAGGAGTGAGATTGATGTTTAGGTTGCTGGTCTTTTGGTAGTAGTCTGAGCTTGTGTTAGATGGTCTGTTGTTCAGGTACAACTGGTATAACCCATCTTTAAGCTTCCCCTACACTAGAGTCCTCTGTTTGTAGATCCTTCACAACACAACAATTAGGGAAGAACTCAACTGAGACACCATTATCAGTGGTTAATTTCGAAATGCCGATAAGATTCTTTTTAATTTTAGGTACATGTAGTAATCCTTTCAACATCAATGATTTTTCATAATCAACATCAAAAATTTTAGAACCAATATGAGAGATTTGTATGGTGTACCATTCCTAACTAACATTTTCTTCTTACCTCCATACTCCTTATCTTTTGTAATGTTTTCCTTATTTGAAGTGGTATGATGACTTGCACCTATTTCAGTATACCAAGCATCATCTACCACGGTGTTGGGGCTTGTAGCATATGCAGAGAGTTGAGTGTTCTGGGTGTTGGATCTATTTACAGTGTGTTGATTATTATAGTAATTATAGCACCATCTAGCTGAATGATTATTCATACCACAGATTTGGCACGGACTTCTGACTTCATTTCCTCTTCCAGATCTTCTTCTTCCTCTGAATCTTCCCCTATAATTGGACATGCTTCCACCTCTGTTTTTTTTACCACTGAAAGAATTCATTCTTTGTGAGTTACTTTGAGTCAAATTAATGGAATCAAAATTGTTTCTGATCTGACTTAAATATTTGAGCCTGCTCTCAAATATCAGTAGTATAGATGATAACCATGCCAAGTGATCTTGTCTCTGCTATTCACTTGACCCACAATAGGCGTATACTCATCATCAAGACCAGCTGAGACCTGTGTTACAAAGTCACCGTGTTCTACCTTCTTTCTAGTCACTTCCAAATTATCAGTAAGATTCTTGACTGTAGTTAAATATTGATCCATGGACATGGATACCTTCCTAATTCTCTGCAATTTGAAGTTAAGAAGGTAATTCTGGATCTATTTAAGACACCATTGTTCTCATTGATTGCTTTCCACAGCTTGCTAGATATCTTGCATCCCATAACTCTCATCACTATTTCTGATGTCATTGATGAATACAGCCAGCCCATTAACAATTGACCACAGAAATCCATCTCCCATATTCTAGATTAGCTACCATTTCAACTGTAGTTCTTGTTTCAGTAGGTACTTGAGTACTGAGAAACTCACCTTGGAATTATTTCATTCCCAACAAATACCCTTCCAGATCGTGTCTGTGGAATAAATTGGTAGTTCACTTAATCCACGTGTCATCTTGTGATTGGCTCCATTTGAATTTTGAAATGAATAAGAGGGGAAAACTCTTCTTGGTTCATGAGACTTGGCCAAAGTGATAAGGTGGAGAGGTAGAAGTGGGAGAGGGCCAATATCTTCGGCGAAATCTTGCTACCTTCAGCGAGCCTAGACCCGGTTGCCATTTCTTGAGGATGACAGTGTCATATTCTAGTGTATTTAAGTGGTCAAAATCTGAGCTCACAAACAAGTAACACAAGAAGTAAGCTTGCTGGGATTCTTGGTTACTGGAAACTGGGTCTTCTTCAAGAGGTTGGTAATGTAGGGGCACCTACGAATTTTATTTATGAACAATTTGAATCACAAATCAAACTTGGACTTCCATTCTCCAAGGAAAACACAACTTCATTCAAAGTCGAAAATCCCTAGTAACAGGAATAAGAGAGTCTTAAATAACAAAATAAAGAAACCTAATGGGCCCTGAACTCCTAAACAGACAAGACTTATCATAACAATAAAATAAAACTGAAAAACTGAATAAATAAAATAGAAAATGGCTGTTTTGATGCTCTAAACGTTCTCAAACGGTCCAAAATGGACACCGTATGACAAAGTTATGGCCATTTGATGTTTACAAGCCCAACATCTCACGATTGTCGATCCCAACAGTCCAAGAACGCTAGGGCCTCGTCCTGCACGCCATCAGCTGGGAAAGAGCTTGGAGCTCAACAAATGGTATCAGAGCTATGGTGAAGTAGCTAGGTTAAGGAAAGTTGGTGAAGAAGGAACGACTGGTGAAGCAGTGTAAAAATTGGTGGAAACAAAGGCAGAAGGAAGAAGAAACTGTTCAAAAATCTGTAAGAAGAAAGTGATGAACAGTGAAAGCCAGAAGCAAGAATGCAGGAGAACCGAAGGCAGTTAAGAGAGAGAGAGAGAGAGAGAGAGAGAGAGAGAGAGAGAGAGAGAGAGAGTTGTCAAACTAAAGGGAGGAAGGCTACTGACCAATTCAAAAAACAACTTCCAGTCGGCCATCCGGCGAAGTAAAGCCACCAGAAGCACCGACGTGTTGAGGAGGTCGTTCGACTCGAGTTTTGGGAAGAAACCGGCGACTGAACGACGAGATATGACCAGGAAATCAAAGTGAAAATCAGAGTTATTTTCTCAGATTCTAGCCTGTAAAGAACTCCAATTGCGAAATGGTCACCACCGTTGGGTTCACGACGTTGAGGAGAAGATGGTAGTGTTGGTCGCATTTATTCGGCAGACAATGGAAAGAAATTTGATGATGAATAACTAGCTACTATTATGTTAAATGCCATGCCTTAGTCTTATAGAAATGTCAAGAAAGCTATCACATATCCTAGGGACACTGTGACCTTAGACATTGTAGTTGAGGCTTTAAGGGCTAGGAGCTAGAGATGAAGTGATGAGTACCGGAGTGGCCCAATGAGTAAGGACCCGTAGCATGTACCGGTGGAACCAATAACGAGGCTGAGAGCTAAGAAGATCAAGCAGACAATGCAGGGATTTATGCAAGCTTGGATGGACGAGTGCTCAAGTGCAAGGTCAAAGACTCCATTTTCAATGCATGACAAGATGGAAGAAGAGCCAAAACCATTACAATGCATTTGGATCAAAGAACAACCAGAAAAGAAGGCTGAAGGCCTTTTATGGCCGTAAAGGCTGAACTTACGGCTGTAACTTTTCCATCGCACAAATTGGACAGCAAGGGACTTACAGCAGTAAATATCCTTTTCACGGCCGTAATTGAATTAGGGGATTTTTATTCAGCATGTAACTTACGGCCGTAAGAACCTATGTCACATCCGTAAGAGATAAAACAACTTTTGGACCCGAAGGTCACTTACGGCCGTAAACCCGTATGTTACGGCCGTAACTATCGCCGCGTTTTAATTGTTGTTTTGCGGCAAGGGTTATTTCTTACGCATTTTTTGGCTATATTATGTTTCTTTTTCATTGTAAAACATAACTTTGAGATTTATGATAATTGAAGGCGAGATATTCCCTTGTTTCTTCTTGTTCTTGTTGAACAAACTGAGCTTATCAAAGGATTAGGCACCCTTTGTGGCGTTCCCCCTCTGTGATTCTTATCTCCGCATCGTAACAGGTCTCGGGTTTGATACACCCCTGGTTCTTGCATCGTGAGGTCGGGGTTGCATTGCTATCATCTACCAATTGGATTTGGGGCTTTCCGACGTTTCGAGTTTTAATTCCGTGTATTCTTCGTGATCCCCATAACGGATCGCATCATTTGGTATCAGAGCTGGTCTCTAAATCCAATTTTTTTTATTTATTTCTTGTTTTTATTTTAGTTCTTGTTCCTTCATTGAAATTCCATTCAATTCTGGTTTCTTGAAATTCGTTAGGAAATCAAGATTTTCCAATAGTTTGATTCTTTTTCTTGATTATTCTTGTTGAGTAGCAAAAAAAAAAAAAAAAAGAGTACAAAAATTCAAAAAAAAAAAAAAAAAAGAAAAAAGAGAGAGAATTCAAGAAAGATTTTCTTGAAAAGTCTTGGCAAATCTTTTCTATTAATTCTTGTTCACATTGATTGAAATCTTTCCTTCCTTATTGCATCAATATTCTTAATTCCAGAAATTTCCTTCTTAAAGAGTCTTGAGTCCAATATTCCATCAATTTTCTTTTCATCAATTTGTGTCTTGCACTTTGGGTTTAATTCCACAGAGACCAAGTCCGTGACTAGTTTGGTGGGTTCTTTGAGCACTTGAGAAAAGAGAATAGAGAGGAAAAAGGCAGAGTGGTGAGATCAATAGAGGAAAAAAGCCGAATAGAGTGATACACGAGTACTAAACACGTGAGGATCTTTATTTAAATTTTCTTCTCTTTATTACTAACCATGTCACAGAAAGAAACATCGTCCACAGCAGAGGATCATCAAAATTTCCAAATGCTTGCAATGATCGAGGAGAGGTTTGCAAAATTGGAGGCAAAGTTGGATGCAAAGTGGGATGCGAAGTTTGGACCACAACCAGGCATGAATGTAGGAGGGACTAATAATCCAGTGGATACACATGGTGCGGGAACTGTTCAACCACATCAGGGACAACCGCGCACATTCCCTAATTTGAGGAGGCTACTAAGATATGACTTCAACCCTCAATATGGAGTTAGAAATGAAGATGTTGAGGATGTTGATAGTGATGGTGATAGTGGAGACTTGTCCATAGCTAGTGTGGGTAGGAGACGGGATCGAGGAGAAAGGCGCGAGAGGGGTTATAGGCGTGAACGTAGGGATAGAGATGACATAGATGGGCATGTTGGTAACATAAAAATGTCCATCCCTCCTTTTCAAGGTAAGAGCAATCCAGAAATCTATTTTGAGTGGGAAAAGAGGGTTGAACTAATTTTTGATTGTCATAACTATTTTGAGGCTAAAAAGGTTAAATTGGCGGTTGTAGAATTCACAGACTATGCTATAGTATGGTGGGATCAGTTGGTGACTAGTAAAAGAAGGAATAGGGAGAGACTTTTTGAGACTTGGGATAAGTTGAAGGCCCTTATGAGAAAAAGGTTTGTACCCAACCATTACTACCGAGACATCTACCAAAAACTACAAACCCTTTCCCAAGGTAATATGAGTGTGGAATACCATAGAGAGATGGAAATGGCTATGATTAGGGAAACATCGAAGAGGATCCGGAGGCTACCATGGCTAGATTTTTAAGTGGTTTGAATCGAGAAATTGCTAACGTGATTGAATTGCAGCATTATGTTGAGTTGGAGGAGATGCTACATATGGCCATGAAGGTGGAAAGGTAGTTAAAAAGAAAGGGGACGGTGAGATTTCCTACAGGTTCTACTTCTTTTGGGAAACCTGCATGGAGTGGGGATTCCAAAAATGATGGGGCGGTGCAAAAGGGGATGTTCAAATCTCCAAAGGGGAAGGAGGAGCCACCCAACAAAGGTAAAACCAATTCTGACTCTCAAACTCCTAGGAGTAGAGACATTAGGTGCTTTAAATGTACGGGTCTTGGGTATATTTCTTCTCAATGTTCAAATAAAAGGGTGTTGGTTGTGCATAGTGGGATATTGGTGTCGGAAGATGAGGAGGAAGTAGAGGATGAGTTTAAGGACATGCCTGCGTTAGAAGATGCTAGTGATTGTGAGGATGGGGACTATGTTGTAACTCAATCACTTATTACTAGGCGTGCCCTTAGTACACAAGCTAAGGTTGAGGAGTTGGGTGAGCAGAGAGAGAATATTTTCCATACTAGGTGCTTTGTGAATAACAAAGTATGTAGTTTGATCATTGATGGGGGTAGCTGTACAAATGTGACTAGTACTACTCTTGTGGATAAGTTGTGCTTACCTATGATAAAACATCCTAGACCCTATAAACTGCAATGGTTAAATGAATATGGGGAATTAAAGGTGAATAAGCAAGTGGTGATTGATCTTGCTATTGGGAAATATGAAGATATGGTGGTTTGTGATGTGGTTTCCATGCATGCGGGACACATCTTGTTGGGTAGGCCATGGAAATTTGACAGGAGGGTTATTCATGATGGCTACAAAAATAGATATACTTTTACCAAGGATGGGAAAAGTATAAAGCTTATGCCTTTGACACCACAACAGGTCTATGAGGACCAACTGAAATTAAAAAGTGAGGAAGAGGAAAAGAGAGTTGGGACCAGGATCCTAGAAAAAGGAGAGCTGAGTGATCAAAAGATAGTTAGGACCACGATCCCAGAAAAAGGAGAGGGTGTGAAGAGTGCCAGAAAAGAAATAAGAGAGAAAACAAAGGTGAGCTTCTACGCAAAACAAAGTGAGATCACCAAAGCCATTTATGAAAACAAACCAGTAATCTTGTTAATGTACAAGGAATCTTTCCTTGCACTTGATGAAGCTAACCATCCTTCCCCAGTTTAGCTGTGTCTCTTTTGCAGGAATTTGAAGATTTTCCCGAGGAAATACCTAGTGGGCTTCCACCTATTCGTAGGATTGAGCACCAAATTGATTTTGTACCTGGAGCTGTCATCCCAAACAGGCCAGCTTATAGGAGTAACCCGGAAGAAACAAAGGAGCTTCAAAGACAAGTCGAGGAATTGTTGAACAAAGGCTATGTCAGAGAAAGCATGAGCCCATGTGCAGTACTAGTGTTGCTAGTGCCCAAAAAGGATGGGACTTGGAGGATGTGCGTGGATTGTAGGACAGACAACAATATCACGGTAAAGTATCGTCATCCTATACCTAGATTAGATGATATACTTGATGAGTTGCATGGGGCTTGTATGTTTAGCAAAATAGATCTTAAAAGTGACTATCACCAAATTCGCATGAAAGAAAGTGATGAATGGAAAACCGCCTTCAAAACCAAATATGGTTTATATGAATGGTTGGTTATGCCATTTGGCCTATCTAATGCACCTAGCACTTTTATGAGACTAATGAACCATGTTTTACGTGCTTACATTGGTAAATTCGTTGTGGTATACTTTGATGACATTTTGGTATATAGTAAGAGCTTAGGAGATCACATTGAACATTTAAGGTCTATTTGGAAGTTTTGAAAACTGAAAAACTATATGCTAATTTTAAAAAATGTACTTTTTCCATGGAGAAAGTGGTTTTTCTTGGGTTTGTTGTTAGTGCTAATGGAGTTGAAGTTGATGAGGAGAAAATTCAAGCCATTAAAGAGTGGCCAACCCCGAAAAGCAATACTGAGGTTAGAAGCTTCCATGGGTTAGCTGGCTTCTATAGGAGGTTTGTTAAAGACTTTAGTACACTTGCAGCACCACTCACAGATATAGTTAAGAAATGTGTAGGATTCCATTGGGGGATTGCCCAAGAAAATGCTTTTAATTTGCTTAAAGATAGGTTTGTTCTGTACCGGTTTTGGCCTTACCTAACTTTAACCAAACTTTTGAGATGGAGTGTGATGAATCAGGAATAGGAATTGAAGCTGTTCTTATGCAGGAAAAGAGACCAATCGCATATTTTAGTGAAAAATTGAACGGGGTAGCACTAAACTATCCAACCTATGACAAGGAGTTTTATTCTCTTGTTCGAGCATTGGAAACGTGGCAGCACTATCTGTGGCCAAAGGAATTCATCATACAAACTGACCACAAGTCACTGAAACACCTCAAGGGACAAGGTAAGCTAAACAAAAGACATGCCCGTTGGATGGAATTCATTGAGACTTTTCCCTATGTCATCCGCTACAAGCTGTTAACCCAAGATAAACTAACCAAGAGGGGGGTGAATTGGTTTATAAAACTTTTTCGATAAATAATCTTAAACTTAAAAACCAATGAGTATAAGTATGAGCACTTAGTATTACAAGTAGCTAAACTATCAATGTAGTGTGCAATAAATGTATAAACTTAATTAATAAAGCAAGTATAGCACTTAGATATAGTGTTGCACAATGTAAATTGATAGAAAAGAGAAAGTGCAATGCAAGTAAGTAAAAGGGATAAGAGATTGCAAACGCGATTTAGGGAGGTTCAATCAACCAATGTGATCTACGTCCTCCGTTACCGAGCTCTCCGTCACGAGCAAGGCCAAATCCACTATATTGATAACTTACAACAAGGAGTATCGAATCCTTAGGTGACTTTACAACAAGGAGCACATATCCTTTACAATCGAGTTTTCACAAGGCTCTCGAAACCACAAAATATAATGAATTGAATTTACAATTGAAATAACTCTCTTAACAAATGATATGATCAATACAAGTATCTTGAGAGTTTTAGGACAACACTTCAATAGATAGCAACTATTTAAAGCTCAAGTGTTTATGAAAACTTTGAATAATGATATGAGATAGTTTTTCTTGAATCAAAGTTTTTCAACCAATGATCTCTCTTTCCAAATAATACTTAGTTAAGTATGAAGAGAGATATACACTTCAATAAGTGTTTGGTGATATGAACTCAATCAAAGATCAATAATGAAGTAAGAGTATTGAGTTTTCTACAAGATGGAATTCTTGATAAAAATATGAGATAGTTTTGAACAATCAAGAGATTCCTTGCAATAAATGAAATAGAATGTAAAACAAAGTAAGCTCAATAATTTTCTCAATAAATTTCTCTCTTAAATGCTCTTGTAGTTGGTAAGAATGAATGCAAGAGAAGTGGCTATCTATAGATCAAGAATTTGAGCTGCAGGCAGTTTCGGTCGACCGGTTCATACTTTCGGTCGACCGAAAGCTCAAAAACTAGCCATTACTCTTTTTAGCCGTTTTACTTTCGGTTGAGCAGATATTTCGGTCGATCAGAGTGTCGGTCGATCATAAGAGTTTCGGTCGACCGAAATTAGAAAAATTTGAATTTTTATTTTTATATCAAAAAGTTTATTTTTCCAAAAACTATTTCATGTTATGTTTTGAAAAATCATTTTTATGCAATTAATGATTTTTAGAAATATTTTTGAGCTTTATAAACTTGCTAAAAATTGATGAGTCGATACCTTTACAAATGATTTGAAATTTTTCAACATAAATCTTCTAAAGCTTTAATCTTCGGTCTTCGACGATCTTGTTCACTTCAAATCTCTTTAATGATTGCTTTGTACTTCAATAGATGACGATTTTGATCTCGGAGTATCCAGATGACACATATATGATAAAACTCAAGAATTGAAACCATTAGTAATACATGAGGTTTTGTTTGTTATAATCAAAACAATATATACGTGAATAGTCATAGGTCAATAATTTCCCCCTTTTTGATTATGACAAACATTATGATTTGTAATTCGTAAAAATGATGAAATATATATGTAAGTACATATTCCACCTTTCTTTTGCAATGTATTCCCCCTTTTGATCATAATATTGCAAGATAAAACAAATCAAATCGTAGCTCTAATATCTCTTCCCCCTTTTGGCATAAGCAAAAAGTGCCAAGTAGTGTTTAAAGCATACGGGAATAGTCATGGGACACCGATAATCAAATTTCCCTCTAATAGAAGGTCATGAAATTTTTTTGACATGGAATCCCCGCATTTTGTACAAAACCGATAAGAGTAGAATCTTATCATATAGAAAGCACCTATATCTCAACATCATCACAACGCAAAGCAAGTATCATAGCAAAATATCATGTGAACCATAAAATGCTTATCAATTAGGCACAAGTAAAATTTTAACATAGCGAAAATGTCATAGGTTTAAAACATGATTACATAGTTTGAAAACAAAGTGTTTTGAGAAAATCACTACGAAAGATATATATATATATATATATATATATATATATATATATATATATATATATATATAAACAAATAAGTAAATATAGGATCTTCAATCGGCCGCCGGTGGTGGAGGTGGATTTGGCGGATAGATGGCGTAGAAATGAGCGAAGAAGGCCTCTTGAGATGTGTGCATATGTTGAAGTTGATGTTGGATGCCTTCAACTGCCGTGGTGAGAGAATCGATACGCCCATTAAGGATGTTGAATTGATCTTCAGAGATGGATCGATGGGGAGGTGCTGCAGCTTGCGGTGCTCGAGGCCGGGGCTTTGGTCGAGGCTGGTTATCCCCACCACCTAGTGCAGTGCCTTCACCGGCACCCCCGTGGTCACCCTCACCCGCATCCGCCCCTTCACCAATCTCCAATTCCTCTTTTGCTTCCTCTTCGGTAAATGGCCAAGTCGTATGCCCCGATGCATCATCGAAACCTTGAGTATTGCACACCCATTGACCGTTACCCTTGACAATTTTCATCCGTTTGAGAGTATTGATGTTGATAATATCGGTGTATTTGGGTTTAAGAATAGGCTCATTGTCTAGAGGTACATTGAAGTGATTGAAATTTTTTGTGAAAATCATGCCGTAGGGAAGGCCTATAACTCGAGTAGAGGTATGAACGTGATGAAGATGTTTGATGAAGATGTATGGAAAATCAAGTTTGCGACCGACAAGGAGGGAATCAAGAATGAATAGGTCGAGATGGTTGACTTCATCAAAATGGCCACTGCGGGGTACAATTTTGTGAGCAATTGCACGATGAAGGACCTTGCATGGGATAGTCAAATGGTTGAGGTTCAAATTCATAGTGGTAGTGAGGGGTCGGGCAGTGACACGACTACAAGCCTCGAGTTCATTGTACCCCTTGAACCTAACAGGATAATGAGTGACATACGCATAATTCTCACTACGCTGCAATCCTAGGAGGTTTCTAATGAGGGATCGTTGGATTTCGACCCGTGTACCCCTAACCGAACTTATAATTTCATCGGGATAAAAGGTAGCGTTTCGAAAGAATTCCCGAATTAATTTCGGGTAGGAGTTTTTAGAAATAGACATGACATTTTTCCATCCTATATCTTCAAAATAACGCTCAATTTGAAACGATGGGGCTTGAAGGTAAAAATCGAAGAAATCGATAGACTTACCCATTAGAATTGGATGATCAGAGAAGCGGTCGGGCAATGGTGTACGTTCCTCAACGTTCGATGAGCTAGCTTCACCTTTCTTTGATTTCTTCTTCGGAGGCATTTTGTATTTTCGAGTGAATTGATGGAACCAATAGAAAATTTTAGGGAAAAATGATTGGAAATGAATGAAAAGAGTAGAAATCAACAATGCAGTGGTATAATGGTAAGTTTGATGGAGTGAAATCGATTCAAAGTGAGAAATTTTGGGATTTTCGAGAATTACCCAAAATGTATGGTTTTGAGAAATTTATGGATGAAAAATCAAGAAATTGATGAAGATTATGATGGGAAATCCGAATTTTTGGATGATTTTAAGTAATTGTGATGAAAAAAGATGGATTAAGGATGAATTTGGGAGAGAATTAGAGGAGAGATATCGATTTTAGGGTTTTCGTTTTGATTTGGGGAAGAAAACTGATGATTTAAAACTCTGATTTCAAGCAACTTTCGGTCAACCGGAAGTTAGTTTCGTCGACCGAAACTCTGCAGGGTAAAAAATAGGAAGCTGTAGGAGGGTTCGGTCGTGTGATGGTAGACCGAAAGTTTAATTTCGATCGTACAATTGGTCGACCGAAACAGGATTCGGTCGAACAATTTGTTCAACCGAAAGTCACCTTTCGGACGACCGAAATATTTCGGTCGACCGAAACACTCAAAAATCAAAATTTTCAAATATTTCAATTAAAACACATATATATTTTAAAATTTAGCCACAAATATCATTTTCATCAATAATGTCCAATCCTATTCGTATATAAGAAAATCTATCATGAGTTAGAGGTTTAGTAAAAATATCGGCCAATTGTTTTTCGGTACTAACAAATTCTAAGTAAATGTCACCTTTTTGCACATGATCTCTAAGAAAATGATGTTGAATTTCAATATGCTTAGTGCGAGAGTGCAAGATGGGATTTTTCGACAAATTTATAGCACTAGTATTATCACACATAATAGGAGCATTTTCAAAAATCAAGTGATAATCACTAAGAGTTTGTTTCATCCATAAAACTTGAGCACAACAACTAGCGGCTGAGATATATTCGGCCTCGGCGGTAGATAGTGCACCGGAATTTTGTTTCTTGCTAAACCATGACACAAGTGCAAAGCCTAGAAAGTGACAAGTTCCACTTGTGCTTTTTCTATCAATTGTACATCCGGCCCAATCAGCATCCGAATAATTTAAAAGATCAATATGAGTGCGTTTTGGATACCAAAGTCCCAAATTTCTAGTGCCACATAAATATCTAAAAATACGTTTCAAGGCACTTAAATGAGATTCTTTAGGATTGGATTGAAATCTAGCACATAAGCATACACTAAACATAATATCGGGTCTACTTGCCGTTAAGTAAAGAAGGGATCCAATCATACCTCGATATTTTGTAATGTCAATAGAAGTGCCTTGCTCATCTTTGTCCAATTTGATTGAAGTACTCATGGGAGTATTCATTGGCTTCAAGTTTTCCATCTCAAACTTTTTGAGCATATCCACAATGTACTTGGTTTGACTAATGAAAATCCCTTCACTAGTTTGTTTGATTTGAAGCCCGAGGAAGAATTTTAACTCTCCCATCATGCTCATTTCAAATTCATTGCTCATAGATTTTGAAAATTCTTCACAAAGAGACACATTAGTTGCACCAAAAATAATATCGTCAACATAGATTTGTACAACAATCATGTTTTCCTTTTTGGTTTTGATAAAGAGTGTAGTATCCGCATTTCCCATGTGAAAGTCATTTGAAATAAGAAATTTACTCAATCTATCATACCAAGCTCTAGGAGCTTGTTTTAAACCATATAGAGCCTTTCTTAGTTTAAAAACATTATCCGGAAATTTATGATTTTTGAACCCGGGAGGTTGTTCAACATAGACTTCTTCTTGAATAAAACCATTTAAAAATGCACTTTTGACATCCATTTGATAAAGAGTAAAACCTTTATGACAAGCAAAGGCAAGAAGCATACAAATGGATTCTAGTCTAGCAACCGGTGCAAAAGTTTCGTCAAAGTCAATTCCTTCTTCTTGATTGTAACCTTGGGCCACTAATCTAGCCTTGTTACGATCAATTATACCATTTTCATCCTTTTTGTTTCGAAAAATCCATTTTGTACCAATAACGGTTTGATCATTTGGTCTATCAACTAAATCCCAAACATGATTTCTTTCAAATTGATTTAGTTCTTCTTGCATTGCAAGAATCCAAAACTCATCGAACTCGGCTTCTTTGAAATTCTTTGGTTCAATTTGAGAAATAAAGGCACAAGTATTTAAGAATCCTTTAGTAGAGTTTCTAGTACTTACCCCTTTCGAAGGATCACCAATTATGAGCTCTTTTGGGTGAGACGAAGCAAATCTCCATTCGATAGGAAGTGTTAGATCACTTGAGTTTTTGGAAGATGTTCCTTCTTATTGTTGAGGAGTTGGTTCTTCCAAGTCTTTTTCTTCATTGTCTTTGGATATTTCATTTCTTTGATCTTGAATATTCATTTCCTCAAAAGGAATTTCTAAACCTACATCAACACCTTTCTCTTGATCAAGAGAATTAGTTTCATCAAAAGTAACATGTACGGATTCTTCCACTACTAGAGTTCTTTTGTTAAAAATTCTATAAGCTTTGCTAGTGGATGAATAACCAAGAAAAATTCCAACATCGGATTTTGAATCAAATTTTCCCAAGTTTTCTTTTGTGTTAAGAACAAAGCATTCACAACCAAAAACCTTAAAATATCTGATATTGGGAATTCTATTTTTCCAAAGCTCATAAGGAGTTTTAGTTTTCTTTTGACTTACCAAAACTCTATTTATAATATAGCAAGCAGTGTTAATGGCTTCGGCCCAAAAATATTTTGGTAAGTTATTTTCATTTAGCATGGTCATAGTCATTTCTTGCAATGTGCGATTCTTCCTTTCTACTACACCATTTTGTTGAGGGGTTCTAGGAGCCGAGAAATTATGTTCATATCCATTTATTTTGCAAAATTCATCAAAAGCCATGTTATCAAATTCTCCACCATGGTCACTTCTTATAGTTGTAATAGAATATCCTTTTTCATTTTGAACCTTTTTGCAAAAATGTTTAAATGCATTTAAAGCTTCATTTTTCAAATTTAAAAATAGAACCCAAGTAAATCTTGAGAAATCATCCACAATGACAAAAGCATAGTGTTTACCACTTAAACTTGCGGTTTTAGATGGTCCAAAAAGATCCATGTGAAGAAGTTGTAATGGTTTTGTGGTAGAAGAAAATTGTTTATTTTTGAAAGAACTTTTGGTTTGTTTTCCAAATTGACAAGCATCACAAATTTTATCCTTTTCAAATTTCAAACTTGGTAGGCCTTTGACAAAGCAATTTTTGGATATTTTTGAAATAAGGTCCATACTAACATGACCTAATCTTCTATGCCATAACCAAGTGTCATCTTTAAAGCTTGACAAACATTTTAATTCTTTCTCAAATTCAATGTTGATGATATAAACATCTTTACTTCGGCTTCCTATGAACAATACCTCTTTCGATGTAGCATCTTCGATAAGGCATCTAGAAGAATCAAATTTAATATGATAACCTTTATCACATAATTGACTAATACTTAGCAAATTATGTTTGAGATTATCTACTAATAAAACATTTTCAATAGAGGGAGAAGGATGATTACCAATATTTCCAATGCCAATAATTTTTCCTTTGGCATTATCTCCAAAAGTGACATGACCTCCATCTTTTCTTTTGAATCTTGATAAGAGTGATTTATCTCCGGTCATGTGCTTTGAGCAACCACTATCCAAGAACCAATTGCTTTTTACTTTTGTTGATACCTGCAAAACATGACTTAATTTCTGACTTCTTGGTACCCACATAATTTTGGGTCCTTGATAGTTAGTTCCTTGAACCCTCTTATGCCTTTCTTCAAAGTGTAGTTTCTTTTTCACTAAACAATTAAAAGCTACATGCCCACTTCTACTACAAAAGCTACAAGTAGTTGATGTTTTGACACAAGTGTTTTGATGAAAGGAATAAGAAGTAGAAGCTTTAACAAAAATATTTTTGGTAGATTTTTGTTTCAAAAATGGTTTGTATCCAATTCCTCCTTTATCAAAAACACATTGTTGTTTACCGAGCATTAGTTCAAAAATTTTCCTCCCTTGAGTGAATTTGTGAACAATGGATGTTAAATCTAAAATTTTTTCTTTTAGGGAGAGGTTTTCTACCATCAAAGCATTTTGATCAAGATTCTTCTTTTCAATATCCTTTTGTATTTCAAAATTCTTTTTGGTTTCATTTTTCAACAAAATGTATTGCTTTTTAAGAGTGGAATGTTTAAGAACAAGTTTTTCAAAAACTTCAATCATTTCTTCATATGAGGTAGATAGTTCATCATAGGAGGGAATGTCATTAGTATTTACCTCATCTTCAATGGCCATGAAGCACATGTTTGCAACTTCATCTTGACTTTCACTTCCATCTTGCTCATCATCACTATCATCCCAAGTAGCTTGTAAAGCTTTCTTTTGAAGAATTTTCTCTTGTTGGGACATTCGGTTCTTTTGTGACCGGGTTTGTCACAATCATAGCAAACAATCTTTTTCTCTTCACCTTTGTCTTCTTTCTTTTGAAATCTACGGTTGTTGCGAAAGGCTTTCCACTTCTTGACTAGGAGGAAAAGATCATCGAGTTCCTCATCGCTCTTGTTAGAGTTTGAGGCTTCTTCAACAATAGATGACTTTAAAGCAATTTGTCTCCTAGGAGGATCCTTCATTTCTTCCTGTTTTGCTTTTCTAGACTTTTCTTTTGTCTCGGCATGATTTAGCTCATATGTCATCAATGTTCCATAAAGCTCTTCCAAGGGATATGTGTTGACATCTTGGGTGTTCTCTATCAACATTCTCAATGAGCTCCAATCTTTCGAGAGAGACCTAAGCATTTTGCTAACAAGTTCACCATTAGAAAATTTTCGATCAAAGCCCTTAAGACCATTAACAATATCGGTAAATCTAGTAATCATGCTAGCAATGGGTTCATCTTATTTCATGAAGAAATTTTCAAAATTTTTATACAAAAGATTTATTTTTGTTTCTTTAACCTTATTTGTACCCATGTGTGTGACTTCTAAAGCATGCCAAATATCGTGTGCGGAATCACATGTGCTAATACGATTAAATTCATTAATACTAAGTGCACAATAGAGAAGATTTTTGGCTCTAGCATTTAAAGACAATTTTTTCTTATCATCCTCATCATATTCTTCCTTTGGTTTTGAAATAATTATATCCGGTTTTCCATCAACTTTAATAACCATAGTAAGCTCATGAGGACCGGATTCAATGACATCCCAAATATTATAATCAATGGATTGAATAAAAATCATCATTCTAGTTTGCCAATAATTATAATTAGTACTATCAAACAATGGAGGACGATAAGTAGAATGACCTTCAATATTTTGGTTAGCCATAACTCAAGATAGTAAAATCTAAATGAAAGAGTTCCTAGGCTCTGATACCAATTGTTAACCCAAGATAAACTAACCAAGAGGGGGGTGAATTGGTTTATAAAACTTTTTCGATAAATAATCTTAAACTTAAAAACCAATGAGTATAAGTATGAGCACTTAGTATTACAAGTAGCTAAACTATCAATGTAGTGTGCAATAAATGTATAAACTTAATTAATAAAGCAAGTATAGCACTTAGATATAGTGTTGCACAATGTAAATTGATAGAAAAGAGAAAGTGCAATGCAAGTAAGTAAAAGGGATAAGAGATTACAAACGCGATTTAGGGAGGTTCAATCAACCAATGTGATCTACGTCCTCCGTTACCGAGCTCTCCGTCACGAGCAAGGCCAAATCCACTATATTGATAACTTACAACAAGGAGTATCGAATCCTTAGGTGACTTTACAACAAGGAGCACCTATCCTTTACAATCGAGTTTTCACAAGGCTCTCGAAACCACAAGATATAATGAATTGAATTTACAATTGAAATAACTCTCTTAACAAATGATATGATCAATACAAGTATCTTGAGAGTTTTAGGACAACACTTCAATAGATAGCAACTATTTAAAGCTCAAGTGTTTATGAAAACTTTGAATAACGATATGAGATAGTTTTTCTTGAATCAAAGTTTTTCAACCAATGATCTCTCTTTCCAAATAATACTTAGTTAAGTATGAAGAGAGATATACACTTCAATAAGTGTTTGGTGATATGAACTCAATAAAAGATCAATAATGAAGTAAGAGTGTTGAGTTTTCTACAAGATGGAATTCTTGATAAAAATATGAGATAGTTTTGAACAATCAAGAGATTCCTTGCAATAAATGAAATAGAATGTAAAACAAAGTAAGCTCAATGATTTTCTCAATAAATTTCTCTCTTAAATGCTCTTGTAGTTGGTAAGAATGAATGCAAGAGAAGTGGCTATTTATAGATCAAGAATTTGACCTGCAGGTAGTTTCGGTCGATCGGTTCATACTTTCGGTCGACCGAAAGCTCAAAAACTAGCCGTTACTCTTTTTAGCCGTTTTACTTTCGGTTGAGCAGATATTTCGGTCGATCAGAGTTTCGGTCGATCATAAGAGTTTCGGTCGACCGAAAATAGAAAATTTTGAATTTTTATTTTTATATCAAAAAGTTTATTTTTCCAAAAACTCTTTCATGTTATGTTTTGAAAAATCATTTTTATGCAATTAATGATTTTTAGAAATATTTTTGAGCTTTATAAACTTGCTAAAAATTGATGAGTCGATACCTTTACAAATGAGTTGAAATTTTTCAACATAAATCTTCTAAAGCTTTAATCTTCGGTCTTCGACGATCTTGTTCACTTCAAATCTCTTTAATGATTGCTTTGTACTTCAATGGATGACGATTTTTATCTCGGAGTATCCAGATGACACATATATGATAAAACTCAAGAATTGAAACCATTAGTAATACATGAGGTTTTGTTTGTTATAATCAAAACAATATATACGTGAATAGTCATAGGTCAACACAAGAAAGGTAAGGAGAATGTGGTAGCAGATGCCCTTTCTCGAAGATATGTTCTTTTAACTTCTTTAAATGCGAAGTTGCTTGGATTTGAGTATATAAAAGGTATGTATACTGATGATCCTGATTTTTCCACTATTTATGCTTCATGTGAAAAATGTGTTGTTGAAAAGTTTTATAGGCATGATGGATATCTGTTTAGGGAAAATTAGCTATATGTGCCAAATTATTCTATGCGTGAATTGTTAGTGCGTGAAGCGCATGGTGGGGGATTAGTGGGACATTTTGGTGTCTTGAAAACTTTAGAAACACCGCAGGAACATTTTTATTGGCCTAAAATGAAAAGAGACGTTCACCATATTTATGACAAATGCATAACTTGTAAGCAAGCTAAGTCTAGGGTCCTACCACAGGGATTGTATACACCTTTACCTGTACCTAATGAACCTTGGTTGGATATATCTATGGACTTTGTTTTAGGTTTGCCTAGGACAAGAAAAGGTAAGGACTCGATATTTGTGGTAGTGGACATGTTTAGTAAAATGGCACATTTCATCCCTTGTCATAAAACTGACGATGTAACAAACATAGCAAACCTATTCTTTAGGGAGGTTGTTAGACTCCATGGGGTACCTTGGAGTATTGTGTCAGATAGGGATGTTAAGTTCCTTAGCTACTTTTGGAAAGTCTTGTGGGGGAAGATGGGTACTAAGTTGTTATTTTCTACTACATGTCACCCTCAAACTGATGGTCAAACAGAGGTAGTTAATAGTTCATTAATTCAACTTTTGAGCACTATCATAAATAAAAATCTGAAGAGTTGGGAAGAATGCTTGACTTTTGTTGAGTTTACATATAATAGAGCTCTGCATTTGACTACATCATATTCACCTTTTGAAGTTGTTTATGATTTCAACCCACTGACTCCTCTTGATTTAATTTCTTTGCCTGTAGATGAAAGGAGCAGTTTGGACGGAGAGAAAAAGGCCAAACTTGTAAAGTCAATCCATGAGAAGGTGAAGGACCAAATAGAGAAGAAGAACGAGCGTTATGCATCCCAAGCAAACAAAGGGCGGAGGCATGTGACGTTCGAACCAGGTGATTGGGTGTGGGTGCACTTACGAAAGGAGTGGTTTCCAACACAAAGGAAATCAAAGTCTCAGCCAAGGGGAGATGGACATTTTCAAGTCATTGAAAAGATAAATGACAATGCATACAAGCTGGATCTCCCAGGTGAGTATAATGTTTTCGCTACTTTTAACGTTGCTGGCCTATCTCTGTTTGATGCAGGTGATGATTCGAGGACGAATTCTTTTCAACAGGGAGGAGATGATGAGTACCGGAGTGGCCCAACGAGAAAGGACCCGTTGCATGTACCGGTGGGGCCAATAACGAGACTGAGAGCTAAGAAGATCAAGCAGACAATGCAGGGATTTATGCAAGCTTGGATGGACGAGTGCTCAAGTGCAAGGTCAAAGACTCCATTTTCAATGAATGAAAAGATGGAAGAAGATCCAAAACCATTACAATGCATTTGGGTCAAAGAACAACCAGAAAAGAAGGCTGAAGGCCTTTTACGGCCATAAAGGCTGAACTTACGGCCGTAACTTTTCCATCGTACAAATTGGACAGCAAGGGACTTACAGCCGTAAATATCCATTTCACGGCCGTAATTGATTTAGGGGGTTTTTATTCAGCATGTAACTTACGACCGTAAGAACCTATGTCACGGTCATAAGAGATAAAACAACTTTTGGACCCGAGGGTCACTTAGGGCCGTAAACCCGTATGTTACGGCTGTTACTAGCGCCACGTTTTAATTGTTGTTTTGTGGTTAGGGTTATTTCTTACGCGTTTTTTGGCTATATTATGTTTCTTTTTCATTGTAAAACATAACTTTGAGATTAATGATAATTGAAGGTGAGATATTCCCTTATTTCTTCTCGTTCTTGTTGAACAAACCGAACTTATCAAAGGATTAGGCACCCTTTCTGGCGTTCCCCCTCTGTGGTTCTTATCTCCGCATCGTAATGGGTCTCGGGTTTGATATACCCCTGGTTCTTGCATCGTGAGGTCGGGGTTGCATTGCTATCGTCTACCAATTGGATTTGGGGCTTTCCGGCGTTTCGAGTTTTAATTCCGCTTGTTCTTCGTGATCCCCATAACGGATCGCATCATGAAGAGGGAGTCAATGGGTAGCAGCTCGAGGGAAGAGAGTTTGGAGGGAGAAATGAGTCAAGAGAGTCGAGAGAAAATCACTTCCAAACTAAGAAGAGTAGAGAAAAGTCAAAGGGTAGGTCTAAGTCTCGGGATAAGAGTGGTAAGAAATGCTACCATTGTGGTAAAATGGGACATTTCAAAAGAGACTGTGATGACTTTAAGAGAAAACGTAGACCTCAACAGAGTGATGACCAGAACTTAGTTCTTGTAGGTGATGCTTTTGGTAGTCTTCAGATGATGACCGTGACATTTGAGGACAATAAGGTCACTGATGCCCTGGATAGACCACATGCAATGAATGTGTCTAAAATTGATTTTGACGGTGAGTGGGTTTTAGACTCAGGTGCCATTGTCCATAGGAGTCCTGTTAAATCTTGGTTATATAGCTATAGAGAAGTTAAGCCTAGGAAAGTGTACTTGGGGGACAACTATACATAGACCTTGGAAAGAGTAGGTGATATTACTATTAGGATGTATGATGACATGATCAGATCTCTTTTAAATGTTAGATATGTCCCAGGCCTTGGAGGAACCTTATTTCCTTAGGCATCTTGGAAGATGAGGGTCATAAGTACAGATCTAATTTTGGTACTATAAAAGTTAGTAGAGGCACTCTAGTTTTTATGAAAGATTTCAAGAGGAATGGATTGTATATCCTTTGAGGTAAAGCCTTAAAGGCCTACGAGTCTGCATTATCTACAGTTTGTGAAGATAAATCAGATCTTTGGCATAAGAGGATGAGACACATAGGAAACAAGGGCTAAAGTGTCTTAGTGATCAAAGCTTAGTAGGAAATGATAGTGTTGCACCTTTAAGCTTTTGTGAAATGTGTGTTCTAGGAAAGTCACACAAGGTTAGCTTTGGGATAGGTGAAAACAACACTAACCGACCCTTAGACTACATTCATGTTGATTTGTGAGGACTAGAAAAACATCACAAATGGAGGAAGTAAATTTTTCCTATCTATTGCTGATGACTACTCGAGGAAAGTTTGGGTGTATCCCCTTAAATCCAAATCTGACACTTTTAGTGAGTTCAAGTCTTGGATTGCCTTAGTTGAGAACCAGATGGGGAAAATTGTAAGAACTCTTAGGATGAACAATGGTCTAGAGTTTTGCAACTTTGAGTTCGATACCTTCCGTAAGGATAGAGGTATGCATAGGACTGTGAGATCTATCCCCCAGCAAAATTGGGTAGCTGAGAGTATGAATCGGACTTTAATGAATAAAGTCAGATGCATGTTGATTAGTTCAGGGTTGACTAAAGGCTTTTGGGGTGAAACTGTTTGTACCACTGCCTATTTGATATATGGGTCAATTTCTAGTACTGTTGACTTTAAGACTCCCCAAGAATTGTGGACTAGGAAACTCTAGGTTTGCAACTTTGAGTTCGATACCTTCCGTAAGGATAGAGGTATGCATAGGACTGTGAGATCTATCCCGTAGCAAAATTGGGTAGCTGAGAGTATGAATCGGATTTTAATGAATAAAGTCAGATGCATGTTGATTAGTTCAGGGTTGACTAAAGGCTTTTGGGGTGAAACTGTTTGTACCACTGCCTATTTGATATATGGGTCAATTTCTAGTACTGTTGACTTTAAGACTCCCCAAGAATTGTGGACTAGGAAACTCTAGGTTTGCAACTTTGAGTTCGATACCTTCCGTAAGGATAGAGGTATGCATAGGACTGTGAGATCTATCCCCTAGCAAAATTGGGTAGCTGAGAGTATAAATCGGACTTTAATGAATAAAGTCAGATGCATGTTGATTAGTTCAGGGTTGACTAAAGACTTTTGGGGTGAAACTGTTTGTACCACTGCCTATTTGATATATGGGTCAATTTCTAGTATTGTTGACTTTAAGACTCCCCAAGAATTGTGGACTAGGAAACTCTAGGTTTGTCACTCCTTAGAGTATTTGGTTGTGCTGCCTATGCACATTAGGTTGAGGGTAAATTAGACCCTAGGGCTACTAGGTGTGTCAAGTTAGGTTATCCCGAGGGAGTGAAAGGTTACAAATTCTGGGTTTTAGATGGTAAGGGCATGAAAGTTATTAACAGTCGAGATATGAAGTTCAATGAACTTGATATGCCTTGTATTAAGACCATAGATAAACAAATTAAGAAGGGAGAATCTTCTACTGAGAAGAAGTTTGATTTTTAGGTGAAGAGATTAGGTGAAGATAACCTAGAGGGTAATGAAACCCAACCTCAAGTAGAAGCGAACCAAGAAGTCATGGTAGAGTAGTCTGAACTAGAAATTCCTGATATTCCTGAAACAGAAGTATCTGATCAAGAAACATCTGAATGTACTAATTTGGAAGACTACCAATTAGTGGGAGATAGGGACATGAGACAAGTTAGAATAAATATGAAGTACATTTCTTCTAATTTGATTGACTATGTCTTTGTTTCAGGAGAAGCCATAGATTCAGTTGAACTTGATTCATTTGAGGAAGCGATCAACTGTGAGAAGTCTGAAAACTGGAAAGAGGCTATGAAGGAGGAGATCCAGTCTCTGAACAAAAATGAGACTTGGAAGTTTGTTGAAAAATCAAGGAATCAAAAGGTAGTCCATTGTAAATAGATCTACAATTTGAAAGAAGGAGTAGAAGCTAATGACCCTTTAAGATACAAAGCTAGATTGGTGGCTAAGGAATTTACTCAAAGAGAGGGGATAGACTACAATGAGGTGTTTTCACCTGTCATTAAGTATAAAACTATCATGTTAATCTTTGCATTAGTTTTTTAATATGATTGGGAATTCGAGAAACTAGATGTTAAGACTGTGTTTCTTCATGGGGAATTGAATGAAGATGAAAAGCGTGAAATAAGTAATGTCTTCTATGCTAATACCATTGGTTCTATGATGTATTCTATGATTATCACTAGACCTGACCTTGCATATGCAATTAGTTTCTTGAGTAGGTTTACGTCTAAACCAGGTAAATCTCATTCGACTGCATTAAAATGGCTATTAGGATATCTAGCAGGATTTTTTAAAACGAAATTAGTGTTTGAAAGGTGAAGAGAAGCTTGAGCTTCAGGGATATGTAGATTCTGACTTTGCAGGGGATGAAGATCAGAGGAAATATACCACTTCGTACTTGCAGCTAGTAAATTCAGTAGGTGTTTATCAATTCTTGTTATTGATAATGGTTAGTTGTTTTGCAGATACTTGGCTGGAGTGAGCGATGATGATTTATAAGACCACACACATGGATAGCACTTGTAACCAGGGAAATTGGTAATGGATTAAGGTGATCCAAGGTGAAAATTTATGGAATAAAGTGGTGGTTCACTTAATCCACATGTTATCTTGTGATTGCTCCATTTGAATTTTGAAATGAATAAGAGGGGAGGACTATACTTGGTTCATGAAACTTGGCCAAAGTGATAAGGTGGAGAGGTAGAAGTGGGAGAGGACCAATATCACCGACGAAATCATGCTACCTCCAGCGAGCCTAGATCCGGTTGCCATTTCTTGAGGGCGACAGTACCATGTTTTGGTATGTTTAAGTGGTCAAAATCTGAGCTCACAAACAAGGACCACAAGAAGCAAGGTTGCTAGGATTCTTGGTTGCTGGAAACTCAAGAGGCTGGGAAAGAGCTTGGAGCTCAACAATGTCCTTTAACAATAGGCATAATGATGTTTTTCCAAAGAAGAAAGTTATTTTTATCTAAATTCATATATGGTGTTTGAGTTAGATTTATACCAAAAGGAGTGAGGATGTATAGAGTAGTAGAGGACTGAACCGTAGAGCTAGAATCTGAGCTGGGATTGGCAGTGGCCATGATAGCTCTGATACCAAATTGAAAAACTAAGTAAAAGATATTTTGAGACTTAAGAATTATACTCTATTTCATATCACTAAAATTTTCATTATTGAGGAATACAATGAATCCCCATATATATATATATATATATATATATATATATATATATATATATATATATTCTTGATGTTCTATCTTGTAACAACCTCATATTTGTGTTGTACCCAAAATAGAGGTTTACTCATTGGGTGCAATGTAGATGCAATTGGACCATTTCTACAGCCCAAATAATGAAGTCTAGTCCAAGTGTTGAAGGCCAAAAGGAGAAGCCCAACCGAAGTCCAAAAATTGAAGAGCCCAACCGGATGAATATTGAAGCCAAAGCCTGAACCAAATAAAGGCTGACCATCACCATTTTTGATCTAGTCCAACTTGAAGATCCGGATCTCTGGCCTAAAAATCGGCTCAACCACCTGCATTCACTTCAACCATTGAATCAAACCGACTGCATTTGATCCCTCCATTTGATGATAAGGCTTGACTCCTCATCTTACATCTATCCTTCTTGTAAACGATTCGATCAACTTTCTCTCTCTGTCTCTCTGTGGTGTTCTTCATGGTTTCTCTCTGAAAATCATCTCTTGCATCTGATTCTTGGTGGTTCTTTTCTCTGATACTTTGTGTAATTTCAGAGAACTCTTAGTAGTTATTTTACATTGATTAATCTATAAAATTTTGTGGTTCTTAGTTGTCCATTTTGTGCAAGAAAATTTCAGATTTCTTGTCCATTTTAGGGTTTTTGATTTCTTGATGGTTTCTTAAGAAGCTTTGTTTGATTTCTTAAGATCTGAAAAACTCAAGTTGAAACGTTTTTTATCTTTGAAAATCTTTGTGAAAAATCTTAGATTTGAACATTTTTCAAAAAAATTCTTGTACTGAAAGCTTCGTGGTATTTTATGCAGAAAAATTTATAGTAATCCTAATTTTTCAAAAAGGGGTTTTTTTCATTTCTTGGTGTCTGGATCTTTGTTTTAAGTCAAAAGTCAAAGGATTCAAGAACTCAGTATATTTCTTTTAAAAGTACTGAGGGTTCTAAAGGGATCTCACATCCTCTTGGTGGCTGAACTTTGTGCATGCAACTGGAACTTTGTGGTATTGATTCTTTGTGTCTTGCAAAGAGGTGATATCTGTTATTTACTCCACATTCTGATTCTTATTCCTTTAAAAAAAAAATTGTTCTCTCCAAAATTCCTCCATTTTTGCAGCCTTCTCTTGGACCTCATCACTTTCCGTTGTCTAGGATTTCTTGAGAATTCAGGAATCTAAGGGAGTTTAGGGCTAACCCAAATTTGGTTGAGGGATATATTGGAAGAACGCAATTTCTTAGTGATTTAGATTCTTAGTGATTATTTCTAGTGGAATTGTTCTTTGTGGATTGTGATCATCTTGATTACTATACTGCTTAGTGTCTTTTTCAATCTGTGTGGTATATTATATCCTTCTTGAATCAGTGAGTTGCCTCTGACAAACTGAAATGGATGAAACTTCCTAGAGTACTTTATTTCTTCATCTATCTAATAATGTCATTAGAAAAGTAGGTGAGACTAAAACTGCAAAATATCTCTGGGGCAAATTAGAGGAAGGTTACCACACTATCTCATTGCCTAATAAATGTTTTCTTGGGAAAAAATATTTTGGTTTTAAGTTTGACCCTTCCGAAGATGTAGATGAGAACATGAGTAGGTTTAATAAGATCACACAAAGCTTATTGAACCGTGATGAAAAATTATCTGATCACAAAAATGTTGTTTGACTTTTAAATGTCATGGGTAACAAGTATAAAGACTTTAGAAATGCCTTAGAATATGGTGGGCAAGAATTAGCTTCTGAAATAGTTCACACTTCCCTTAAGAATAAGGAGCTGAAAATGAGAAATGATAATAAAGAGGCCTATAATGTGATAGGAACTTCTAAGAAAAGGAACTCATTTAGGGATAATAAGTCCGTTAACAAAAAGTTGGAATATTCCTAACAGTAACAGGAACTAGAATAATTTGAATAGTAAGCCTGCTAGGGAAAACTATCAAAAGAAAGGCAATTTCAATAAACCTAAGGACAATAATTTCAGAGGCCAAGATAATTCCCTTAGACCTAGACTATGTTACTATTGTGGTAAACCTGGACATCATGTTAAAGACTGTTTTAAGAAACAACATGAAACTGGAACTAACAATCAAACAGAAGCTACTACACAGAATAATAATGGTGTTATTTATGTTACAACTGAATATGATACTAAAAATGAGTGGATTCTTGATTCTGGTTGTACTTTTCATATGTGCCCTGAAAGGGATTTATTTGCTAACTTCTATGACGATTATTTTGGATTTGTTAAGCTTGAAAATAATTTGACTTGTGATATAAAAGGCATTGGTAAGGTTCTGTTGAAACTTGAAAACAATAGAACACTTTTTCTAAATCAAACTAGATATGTGCCTGATTTGAAAAGAAATCTGATATCTCGGGCATTCTTGATTCTGAATTATATAATATTAGACTGCATAAAGGTTACCTAAGTATTTTTAAAGGCAACTCTTTACTTCTCTACACTCCCAAACCAAATGGAATATATGTTTTAAATTCCTATCCTATTTGTGCTAAGTCTTTTAATTCAGTTTCTGAATTTGACAAATCTGCTTTATGGCATAAAAGATTAGGACAATTTAGGTGAAAGGGGCTTAAAATTAATTGAAAAGAAATGTGCTTTTGGTAAAGATGTTTTACAAAAACTTGATTTCTATGAAAAGTGTGTCTTGGGAAAACAGAAAAAGTTATTTCCTTAAAAACATTCATAAGTCAAATGATATACTTGAATATTTGCATTCTGATCTGTGGGATCCAAGCCCCAGTTAATTCTGTCTCTGGTTTTAGATATTTCCTACTTATAGTTGATGACTATTCTAGGAAAACTTTGGTCATCTATTGAAGTCTAAGGATGCTTCTGCGTGGGTGTTTAAAAACTGGATTAGTTTGATTCAAAATTTGAAAGATAGGAAGGTTAAATTAATTAGAATTGGTAATGGTCTAGAGTTTTGCAATCTAGACTTTGATTCCTTCTGTAGTAATATAGGTATCCTTAGACATAGGACTGTTACATACATTCCACAACAAAATGGGGTTGCTGAGAGGATGAATAAGATACTGCTAGAAAGAACTAGGTGTGTGTTGCTTGATTCAAACTTACCAAAAAAAATTTGGGGTGAAGCGGTCAAAGCTGCTACATATCTGATCAATCTTTCTCCCTGCAGTGCCATTGATTTTAAAACACTTGATCAGATTTGGAATAATACACTTCCTGACGTTTCAAAACTAAATTTTTTTTGGTGTGTTGTCTGTCTACTCACATCAAACTGAAACCAAACTTGATGCCAGATCTTTAAAATGTGTATTTCTAGGGTATGGTGAATGTGTTAAGGGTTATAGGTTGTGAGTAAAAGAACAAAGAGGTTATAGGGTAATCATCAGTAGGTCAGTTGTCTTTAATGAAAAAAATTTCTTGAGTAAAGATGAAATTTTAGAAGATCCTCTTAGTGAAAAGGATTTCCTCACTTCTGAGCTGAGTGCTGATCATCTTAGTGAACAAAATGATCAGCCAAATGCTCAGTTTCAGGTGGAGCAACCCCAATACTCTCCAAATAATGTTTCTAAACCTGAGTCATCCAATTCTGTCCCTGTTTCTGAAACTATTCCTGAAACAGAAGCTTAAACTGAAACTGATTTTAATCTTAGTGACTACAAGCTTACTAGGGATAAAGCTAGGAGAGAAATTAGACCTCATCCCAGGTTTGAAGACCATGATTTTGTTTTTGCCTTTACTTATTCTGAACATTTACAGTTTGAACCTGAATCTTTTGAAGAAGCTATTTCTTCAACAAATTCTAAGTTCTGGCTTGTAGCAATGCAAGATGAAATGGACTCACTTTTAAAAAATAAAACCTGGGTTCTTGTTCCTAAGCCTGATAAGCTGAAACTTATAGATTGCAAATTGATTTTTAAAATAAAAGAAGTTGACTCTAAGGACTTAAAACCTAGATATAAGGATATGCTTGTAGCTAAAAGGTTTTCACAAAAGGAAGGAATTGATTATAATGAGATTTTTTCACCTGTAGTCAAATATACTTCTATTCGGATTTTATGTGCATTAGTTGCTCAATACAGTCTTGAATTGAAACAAATGAATGTGAAAAATGCTTTCTTATATAGTTCACTCGATGAAACTATATATATGTGTCAGCCTAAGGGTTTTGAAAAACCTAGAAACCTTGCCTATTTAATGAAAAAGTCATTGTATGGCCTAAAACAGGCACGTAGACAGTGATATAAAAGATTTGATACTTTTATACAAAGTCTGAAATTTGTAAAAATTCGATATGATCCATACTTTTATTTTAACTATTTCAATTCCTATTATATGTATATGCTCTTGTATGTAGATGACATGTTAATAGATGGACCCGACTTGAATGAGATTGTGATTCTTAAACAAAAACTTAGTTCTGAATTTGAAATGAAAGACTTGGGAAATGCTAGAATAATTCTAGGAATGGATATTTTTAGAAGTAAAGAAACAGGAAAACTGATTTTAAATCAGAAAGCTTACATTGAAAAGATTTTGAAAAAGTTTAACTTGTTTGATTTAAAACCTATTTCTTTACCTCTGCCTAGTCATTTCAAATTATCTGTTGAGCAATCACCTAAAACTATAGATGAAGAAAATAGGATGATCAATGTGCCTTATCAAAATGTTGTTGGCTCTATTATGTATCTCATGGTCTATACCAGACCTGGTATTGTCTTTGCAGTAAGTGTACTTAGCAAGTTTATGAACAAACCTGGTGAAACTTACTGGGAAGCCATGAAATGTTTATTTAGATATCTGAAATGTACTTCAAACTTGAGCCTTGTCTTTGAAAAACAAAATTTGATTTATGTCTTAAAGGTTTTGTTGATTCTGATTTTTGCTGGAAATTTAGACAGTAGGAAATTCTCTTTCTGCTTACTTCTTTGTGTTAAATGTTACCTGTGTGAGTTGGAAATGTCAACTGCAAAAATTAGTTGCACTTTCTTTTACAGAAGCTGAGTATATTGTTGCTACTGATGATTTTAAAGAATCTATTTAGTTAAAGGGTCTGTTAGAAGAATTAGGACATTTTGATGATCATGCAGTCAGTATTTGTATAGACGGTCAAAGTGCTTTATACTTCAGTAGAAATCGTGTATTTCATAATAGGTCTAAACATATAGATGTTAAGTTTCACTTCATAGGGATGCTCTTGATAAAAGAACTATAAAACTTGAGAAAATTGCAACTGAGTGTAATCCAATTGATGCTAGAACAAAAGTTATACCAATTAACAAATTTAAATATGCTTTGAGGTTTTTAAATCTTGTAGAATTTTGATACTGCCTTATGTGTTCTGCAGGTGCTGCTGATCCAATTGAGGTGGAGATTGTAGATGCAATTGGACCATTTCTGCAGCCCAGATAATGAAGTTCAGTCCAAGTGTTGAAGGCCAAAAGGGAGAAGCCCAGCCGAATTCCAAAAATTGAAGAGCCCAACCGGATGAATATTGAAGCCAAAGCCTGAACCAAATAAAGGTTGATCCATCACCAATTTTGATCTAGTTCAACTTGAAGATTCGGATCTCTGACCCAAAAACTGGCTCAACCACCTGCATTCAGTTCAACCATTGGATCAAACCGGCCGCATTTGAGCCCTCCATTTGATGATAAGGCTTGACTCCTCATCTGACATCCATCCTTCTTCTAGACGATTCAATTGACTTTTCTCTCTTTCTCGCACTCTGGTGTTCTTCATGGTTTCTCTTTGAAATTCATCTCTCACTCTGGTTCTTTGTGGTTCTTTTCTCTAATACTTCATGTAATTTCAGAGAACTCTTAGTGGTTATTTTATAGTGATTAATCTGTAAAACTTTGTGGTTCTTAGTGGTCCATTTGTGCGAGAAAATTTCATATTTCTTGAGTTTTCAGATTTGTACATATTTTCTCAAAACTATTTGATTCTTGTATTTTTATTGTTTGATTAATAAAGTGATTTGAAGTTTTTATGTTTACTTCATACTTTGTGGTATCTTTGTGGTGATTCAGAGTCAAGACGTTACATGCAACAAGTTGAACGAGTATTTAGTGGAAATATGAGAAACTGTTAATAATAAAGAAAGATTTTCAGACGATATACCTAAAAATAATCATGTTTTATTTAATAATATAAAATTTGAAAATTCCTAGAGAACAGTTGAATGTGTAGACATTGCTTTTTATTCCTATGATGTCTTAATTTGCTGAATAAATTACAGTAAAGATTCTCACTAGAACAACATAAATTTTTTATTCTTTAATCCAGGATAAAAAATCATCAAAATTCTTGTGAGATCTCCCTCCTTCTCTAACACTATTCAGAATCTTTGCTTGAAGATCCAACGCCCTTTCTTTAAATCCTTCATCAACTAAGACTCTTTCCAACTTATTCTTAATTTCTTCACGTCCGATGATTCCATTTTCATCTTTACTCAAATCTAATCCAATCTTCAAATAATCACAAATGTAGCTCTGATTTAAAACCTGATCTCCAAAATAGGGCCAACAAAGAAAAGGGATTCCATTACTTATGCCTTCAAGTGTAGAATTCCAACCACAATGGCTAAAAAAACAAGCAATAGAAGGATGAGATAGGACATTTTGCTGTGGCGCCCAACTCACTATACAGCCCCGATGATCCAATCTTTCTTTGAAGCCTGTTGAAGAAAGAAAGAATTTAATTTAATAAGATTCCAAGATCATCTTATTGCCACGCATTTATGAAAAGAAAAATATGATTGTGCAAGTTTTTTGGTGATAAAAATGAATTCATATGCACGTATATGCGAGTTTTGAATACAAATTTTAAATAAATATATGTTTAAGTATCTGAAAACTTAGCCTCAGTTTGGCAAACTCCAAAAAAACATATTTTTAAACAACACAATTCTCCAAATCATTTTTTAACCATCCATATTTTCTCTTTCCACTTTTTAATCTCGAAAACATTAAAAAACATGTTTTTAAACACAAAACTTTTAACAAACAGAGCATTAATCTTCTAAATGAGGTTGTCTAATGAAACCTGTTGGGTAAGTGTTGTTGATGTCATCGATTATGTTTTCCCGCACAACCCACAGGAATGGCCTATTGGTGAGTTCGAGGCCAAGAGCCAGTTCTTCGAACTGATTGCGGTCAAATACTGTGAAACTCCCAAATGCAACATAAATGACAGAGTTGGGTGCTTGTTTATCAAGCCATGCCAGACAACCTGTTGAGCACAAATTCAAACATATATAACTCTTAGACAATGTAGTAGTTTTGGTATCATGGGGTCTTGTGATCAAGTATTGTTGCTACCCATTTACTAAAATCATGTGCTGCATTGTTCATGGGAAAATAAATTCAGTCTGTGTAATATCAGAATGAGTTCAGATCTGCTGACCCAAAATGCGTCTCCATAGCTGTTTATACAATAAAAATTGTACCCATATACACGCTAGCAAACAGATTTAAATCTACACAAATAATTACATTAAAAAGTGGTGTGTGCAATTTTAATTGAATGGACAGTTAAGGTGACGCCATTTTGGGACAGCAGATCTGGATTTTTTACATTTTAGATAACGTATATGACACAACCTGAGTCTTCTGGCCAGAAGTAGCCAGTTGATTTTCCAAGCCGGTTGCTTGCCAGAAGAGGGCCAATGGGTAAAATTTCTGGATATGAGGCAAAGGTACCAGGCTCCAGGCAGTTTGACGAGTTGCAGATCACCCTTTCTGCCAGTTTTGTTGGCTTTACAATTTTTGAGAAGAATTTGAAGATGGGTTTTACTTTCAGAACTTCTTCACTTACACAGTTCCAGTGGAAATCACTTGTTTTTATCGAAGGCATTGTTGGCGAAAATTGAACGCTCTGGTTTTTCATGGGTAGTCCTGAAAAAATTCAGCATTGTATTAATTAATACTAATAATATAAGAAAAAGAAAATAATAAATCCATATTCTATGCTACTATTTAAACTGCACTCACCATTATCATCTACGATTTCATCATCAATAAGTCTCGGAATTTCGAGGATCAGTGCCAATAACGTCGCGGATGCTGAACTAAAAGCTGCTGTCTTGATTCCCATTTCCTCTGCAATCTCCAGAGCCCATGCCATGGTAACATCAGCAATTAAACAGCTGACTTTATCACTTTCCGAGCCGTTAATCCGCTCAATAAGGGCCATCAGCTCGCCCGGCATGACATCGAAAATCGATCCCCACAACATATAGATATCATCTCTATCATCAGAAGGTTTTAACCCGTCAGGTAAGGAGACCATTTGTATGAGTTCTGGTTCAGTGTCCGTATCCGGCAAAGCTTTCATAACTCGTTCATGATTGTAATCAGTGTTGACGAATGTGACCTTGAAATCGTGTTTTGCTAAATTGAGTGCGAGTTCCATAGCGGGAATCACATGGCCTTGTGCTGGAAATGGTAAAATCAGTACATGAGGATTTCTCATTGTTTTTCCTTTGTTTTTTTCTTCTCTTTCGAATGTTTTGGATTCTTGATTGTGTTTGAGCTTGTTCCAGTTTCAATTGTTGACGCTAAAATATGAATAATATAAGATGAATATCCACCTCTAAAATTTAATTGAGTGGTGCAGGCTGAAATAGATAAAACCACCTAGATTGAATCGTTTTTGTCTTCAACTAGTAGTTAGCAAATAGTATACGCAATCTCATGAAACGTGTAAGTTTCATACATATTTCACCTTCTCGAATATCTTCAAACGTCAAGAAAATAATTGTGACCGAATCCAGAATAGATTGTGCTTATGTTTGATGGATATAAAAATTAGATTTTTAATAAATTTGATATAACTTATAAGTTGATGGAATGTATGGTTGAAAAGTTGTGATTCATATGAAATGAGTAGTTAAAATTAATTATTAAATTTTACATGAAACAATTAAAATTAGATTTTAATTAAAACAAAACATGAGCTATATAATATATGAATAGCATAAATAAATAGAGAAAACTTTCTCGACTTATAATTAATTAATAAATATGTTACTGAATTTATAGCTTAAAGTGAAACAAAAGCCACTTTACACTCACCTACTTTTATCCGAACAGAAGCTAAAAGAGTTTGCTACCCTATGGTCAATTTCTGTTGTGTAATAATCATGAGGACCACAAACAATAATAATTGAGGTTAAGATGTCATCCGATCCGATGCATGCATTATACAATAAGTAGTATTTTCACTAGTGCGATGAATAAGAATAAGTTTCTGATAGTGATTTCGATTAAAATTTATGAAAATATGTTAATTATACAATTATATAAAATAAAAACATAAAACAATAATCGGGCAATATGGAAAATCAAGAAATTATACTGAAAATCTTATACTATATAATATTTACACAATTATTAAAATTAATAATTAGAACGATTAAAAATATTAGCATTCATTCGATAACTATTTTTATAAATTTATTTACAGACAATACATTTTTCATCCACTTTTTAACTATACACATTTTTTGAAATCATTTTTCAACCATACATTTTATCTCGAAAATGACAATATTTTTATTTACAAACAAAAACAAAGCATTTGACCGGATGTTTTAATTTATTAAATAGTTAATAATAATAATAATAATAATAATAATAATAATAATAATAATAATAATAGAAAATTTGAGGTTGTCTAAATTTTTAATAATGGACTGTCACAGATGTGTCTGGACAGTAACCAGTTAACAGTAATTCGTTAAGTTTGTTTAGCACAGTACCAGATGAATCTTGCTATGACAGATTCGTCTGGATAGTAAAACGTAACCAATCAGAATAATTGTGCGGAATTGTAAATGAACAAGAACACAATAATTTGAACTTACCGTGGGAAAAACCCTAACAGGGAAAACCCATGGTTCGCATCCTGCGAACAAAAACAAATCACTATATAAGGAAATAGTTTACATAGATTAATCTAAACTATAGGATAAATCTATGCATAGACTTTATCAAACATTCAAGAAATAGATCACTCACTGATCCTTCTGTGATATGTAATTTGAGCTGACGTCCCACCACTCTTTAGTAATTTTCTTTGAATCTGCAACACTTTTCAGCAACACGAACTCCCGTTCGATCTTGATCCAAACCTCCCGTTAAATCTTCACGCTGAAAATCTTTCCTTCTCTAAGTGATTGAATCCTCCTCCCGGAGTATTGAATTCACAACATGAATGAAGCTTTAATTATTTGCACCACACGAAAAATATAGCTTCAAGACTTCTTTAAAGTGGACGTGTATTTTTGTAAGCTCTACACGAGTTCTTGTATTTTCCACGTCTTCAGAAAAGCGTCCCGTTTTTTCTTCTCTTTATAGTACAATTAGGTTTCTTGATTCCCAAGTTTCCTTATTGCACAAGATCTCTACTACCTGCAAAACATGGTAGAGATAATTAGTAAAAGGTAAGATAATTATCTTTAAATAAATCTTACCATAGATAATGATAATGATAAATCATAGAAGATCTTACAATTTATCAATCAAGTGATAAACCTTGATATTTATCACCATATTTTCGGCCCCTATGAAAGTTCTTTATGATCAAGATTTTCGGTCAAGATAATCTTACCATATATAAAGATAAGATTGAAATATTCTTGACCATATCAGGAAGATACTTACCATATCTTGAATAAGCTTGTATGTCAAGAATAATCACAAAATATTATCAAGAATATTACCATAATATTTTCGAGATTGTGATAAAAATTTCAAGATTATGATCAAATATATATATCAATATTTTCTTGAACATTATCTTTACAATAAAATGTATTTCTCGAAAATAAGAAATAAATTGCATAATTTAATCGAACTTAATAAATTACTAAATACACGTATTTAGTAATTAAATCAAGTTTTATTAAATTACACATTCGTGAAAAATAGGAAATGCCAATATCATAAAATTAACAATCTCCCCCTTTGGCTTTTTCTATTTTTTCGAAACCAATCATCTTTTTATGATCACAAGAAATCAATTAGCTCCCCCTATCAAAAATCTGCCCCTCGAGATATGCATCAAGATAAACACAATCAACAATCAATAAATGCATGTAAAGAAATCAACACATAGAGAGCATAAATTAAAAAGATGATGATATCCATGATGCTACTCCCCCTTTTCGGTTAAAGAGGAGAAGCCATAAGTTCCTGCATTAAAAAAAGTTCACAACCTAAAGTCGAACAGGAGAATAAAAGTGTTAAGGCAAAACATGATAATAATGTTGTTTAAATCACTGAAAATAAGTAGATGAGACTGGCAAGGTTGAGATCGGTCTCGAGTCTTCCTTTGCTTCTTAGAGGCAGGGAGCTTATTTGCTGCAACCTTCCTCTTTTCTTTGGCTTCCACAGGAGCCACATTTGTCGAAGACCCACCAAGTAACTGATCAAGCGTGTCTTCAAGACGTTTAACACGCACACCGAGTTCAGATATGTCAGCTTTCATCCCAGCATTCTCTGCTTCCAGCTGACCAAGCCTAGCATCTTTATTAGTTGAATCCTGATTTCCAGTACTAGTCTATTCCATAACCTGCTTCTTGTGACCCGTCTGCATCTCCAGAGTCTTTTCGCATCTGGCCCTGTTTAACACTTTGGCGGTGATCACCAGATCATCTTCCAGTGTTTGGATACCCTGATCAGTCAAAAGTTGTGAAATAATCCAAGGATACACCAACAGATAAGTATTCCCTTGTCTAGAACCACTTCCCGAGACCCTTCCAATGATAGAATTCCAGATTCGGGCAGCAAGGTCAATATTTTATTTGGTCCCCAGCAGAAAAAGAGTTCTAGCAGATTCCCTCTTAAAACTTGAGTCATGGATGAGTTGGTCAAAATTTGCTTTTACAATTTTGTGAAGTATTTGATACTTCTTTGACATTTCTGACCTAGGCAATTGTTTTAACCCCTTCACTGGCCATGTGATCTTTCCCCCCGACAACTCCATAGCAATTTCATCATTAGTGGCTTCCATAGATTCATCCTCATCAGCCACATCATCATTAAGTCCTAACCACTTCCTAAGTTCTTTTGCTGAAATCTTAATTAATTATCCTCTAACAAAAAGTGAAGTGGTAAAGAGGCATTTTTTGGAGTTATAGTCAATGGGGATGTTGGCATAAAATTCCTTGGCCAGAGTCTCATTAATCTCCCCTTTACAATCAGTCAATTTTCTCAATCCAAAATGTGACACTATATCATCAATCTCAAAGTCATCAAATTCGCCTACAGTCACTCTAGATTCATAATGCAATCGTTTACCCGAAATATGTTTTTGGAAATCATTGTATGCTTCAGACGACCAAAATTTGAAACTGAATGGGGTAAACACACCTCTTCCTGTCTGCATGGGGGTGCAGACGAATGAAGAAACATCAAACCTGGATCTCACTGGACCTGCATCTGTGTCACCCTTCTTCTTCTTTAATCTCACAGCGGCTTCTGCTTTTTGTTTTCCTTTTCTATCTGGAATGACAGGTTCTTTCTCAGACTCTTCTTCCAATTGCTCAGATTCGTCTTCATCCTCAGATTTCTCTGGTTCTTCTATTGGTGCATCATCCTCAGATTCTTCTGCTACATTATCTTCCCCAGATTTGTCAATCTCCCCAGATTCTTCCTGCTCCTCTGGTTTGTCCTTTTCATCACCAGATTCTGTTTCACCCGATTCATTTCCACCTTCTTCATCCCCAATTGTCACATCTCTTGCACTTCTCATGGCAGCAAGTTTTCGGGCTCCCTGCAGTTCACTGCGAAAATCTAAGGGAGAGATATGGCTGGACCCAAGATTACCTGAGATGGGTACCAAACTTACGCCCATGGTTTGTGGAATAACAGGTGTGTTCCGGCCAGTTTGGGCCATGAGAAGAGCAGGTGTTGGAGTAGTACTAGCGGTAGAGAGTGATGTCGGCGTTGGGCTGGTGCCGGAGGACGGTGCAGGAATAATGGCGCCGCTAGGAGTTCCCATCCCCGATGGGTCTGGTTGAGGTGATTCGACAATGCCACCGCTGCCTCTGGTGACTCTCCTTCTTCCGGTTTGCTTGCTTCGAGCCATGTCTTGGAATGGGTGCGGAATTTTGAGAGAGGAAGACGGAACTTAGGGTTTTGTTGAGAGATTATTGGGGTTTCTGGAACATGGGATTTGAGGATTATGAAGACCTGTGAGTTTTTTGGGTTTAAGGAGGGTTCTCATATAAAAGGAATTGGTGTTTATTATGGTAACTAGAGAATCCTGTTTCTTGTCAACTTCTTTCCTTAAAAAAATAGATAAGTATAGATACAAAATATGTTAAGAATTAGGAAACAAATAAATTACCAAACTCGGGCTCCACAATCAACTGACTTGTTCTACAAGATTTGCACATATTAGCCCACGATATAATGCCTTAAAAATAACGATTTTCAGAATAAAATCTAAAAATTTGTGAAAGTAAAATCTAAATGCATATGTATACGTCTGAGCACTTGTTGGCATCTGTTGAGTCAGATATATCTGGCAGTAGATAGTCCACCACGAGCATGATTATGTGTGATCCAACCAATCCTTAGTCATCCATATACTATAAAAAATCATATGATTGCCCTAACTTATTGATTTATCACCGTAATGCACAATAAGACCGATCAAAATCTATAAGAAGTGCATTTTCTCAAATCCAGCTTGCCGACTTTTTCTAGATTATGGCAATGTCTTTTGGAGGTGGAAATAGCTTCATACAATCCCCAGAAGTTATCTTACAGTATGTTCCCCTTTAGGTTAGAAGAAGGGTATGAACTTGGCTTGGATTGGTAGATTCACACAATCCCCAGAAGTTATCTTACTCGGTTTTCCCCTTACTTCTACAATATTACAACATTTATATCAATTCATCGTATTTTGATGCTAAAGGGTATGAACTTGGCTTGGATAGACAGCCTTCTTTTCCACTAGTCCTGCCCTTGGATAACAAGAAAAATGCGTGCAATGCAATAAGCAAGATTTAGATCATAGTTTACACACAGAATATAGAATCTCATCCAGTAACAATCATATGACATAGATAGCAGTGACTTATCCTTAGGATTGTCCAGATGTGAGTGCTAGTTAGATTCATCCGGAGACATGTTGACTGCTATTAGCCAGACGTATCTATCTCGTTATCAGCCACAAGCACTCAGATATATCTGCAAGGAAAAACATGATCTACTTAATATAAGAATATGATAAGTTAACCAAAATGTAAAAAAGAAAACAATGCGAGTTTTTTTTTAATGAAATATGCATGTTCCTATTCAGAAGGAGATGATACTCCAATTTGTTTCCTAAGGCTTTCAAATTTAACAGTATCGAGGGCCTTAGTAAACAAATATGCCAGCTGTAGATCAGTCTGTATGTGCTCCAGATTGATAATCTTTTGTTCCACCAATTCTCTGATGAAGTGGTGTCTGATGTCAATATGTTTTGTTCTGGAGTGCTGGACTGGATTCTTTGAGATATTGATGGCACTGGTGTTGTCACAATACATAGTGGCTTGTTCTGTAGAGATTCCATAGTCCTCCAACATTTGTTTCATCCACAGGAGATGTGTACAACAACTCCCAGCTGCTATATATTCAGTTTCGGCTGTGGATAGTGACACTGAATTTTGCTTTCTACTTAGCCATGCCACCAAATTGTTCCCAATGTAGAAACATCCTCCAGATGTACTCTTTCGATCATCCACATTCCCAGCCCAGTCTGCTTCTGAAAAACCTGCAAGATTCGCAGTGGTATCTCTTGTAAACTAAATTCCGTAATTCAACGTACCACTTACATATCTGATGATTCTTTTCACAGCAGCAACATGAGATTCCTTAGGTTTGGCTTGATATCTTGCACAAACTCCAACACTGAAGGATATATATGGCCTACTGGCAGTAAGGTACAGAAGACTTCCAATCATGCTTCTGTAAAGGGATGGATCTACATCCTTACCACTGTCATCCTTTGACAGTTTTAAAGTAGTCGCCATAGGAGTTCTCATTGCCTTTGCATCTTCAAGTCCAAATTTCTTTACCAGATTTTTAGCGTACTTTGCTTGAGATATGAATATGTCAGATTCATCCTGCTGTACCTGCAAACCAAGGAAAAAGGTTACCTCACCAACCATACTCATTTCAAATTCTCTTTTCATTGTATTTATAAATTCATTAATTTTGGACTTAGATGTAGACCCAAATACTATGTCATCAACATATATTTGAGCTATAGTTAGTCCAGGCTTTAGATGCTTAATGAAAAGAGTTTTATCAGTTCCTCCCCTTTTGTATCCGTTGCTTAGCAAGAATGATGTGAGCCTTTCATACCAAGTTCTGGGGGCTTGTTTCAACCCATATAACGCCTTTTTGAGTCTAAAGACATAATCCGGGTGAGATGGATCTGTGAAGCCTTGAGGCTGCTCCACATATGCTTCCTCATTAAGCACACCATTCAGAAAGGAGCTTTTGATATCCATCTGAAATAGTCTGAAGTTGATGTAGCAGGATACAGCTAGCAACAACCTAATGGATTCCAGTCTGGCTACGGGAGCAAATGTTTCGTCAAAGTCTATTCCTTCAATCTGGGTATAGCCTTGAGCAACAAGTCTGCCTTTATTTCTTACTACATTTCCTTGTTCATTTGACTTATTCTTGAAGATCAATTTGGTTCCAATTACATTACCTTCTTTAGGACGTGGAACCAGCTCCCAGACATTGTTTCTTTCAAATTGGTTAAGCTCCTCCTGCATAACCTGTACCCAGTGTTCATCTGTCAAAGCTTCCTTGACATTTTTTGGCTCAATTTGAGACATATGACAGATGTTACCCATCTCAGCAAATTTTCTTCTGGTCACATTTCTCTTAGACATATTAGTGAGAATGTTATCAAGTAGATGAGCCTTTTGAATCCTAGCAGGTGGTAGTCTCGATGCTTCTGATTCTGCAATATCAGGTGTATCTGGGTAATCAGATTCGTTTCGATCTGCAGATATTACTGGGTGCCCACACTCATCCTGATCGGACTCTTCAGTATCGTTGAGACTTCCAGCTTGGTGCTGTTCTTCTTCTAATTTTTCGGTTCCAGCTTTTTCTTTTGGTGGAATTTCCAGTTGATCACCATGTGCTACCTGCAAATCCGAATTTACACAATTAGTATCATCCACTTTCACATTAATTGACTCAAGAACGGTTTGGGTTCTAAGATTGTAAACTCTATAGGCCATACTATTTTCAGCATAACCCAAAAATATTCCATCATCCGATTTTGAGTCAAATTTTCCTAGGTGTTCTCTATCTTTTAAAATGTAGCATTTACTTCCAAAGGCATGAAAGTAATCAACCCTAGGTTTTCTACCCTTCAAAATTTCATATGGAGTTTGGTTTGTTCCAGATCTAAGCATGACTCTATTGACAATAAACCAAGCAGTGTTTATGGCTTCTGCCCAAAATTTTGTGTGCAATTTGTTGTTGTTTATAATGACACGAGCCATTTCTTGTAGAGTCCTATTTTTCCTTTCCACCACTCCATTCTGTTGAGGAGTCTTTGGAGACGAGTACTCATGCTTGATCCCATATTGGATGCAAAAATCAGCAAACTCGGAGTTTTCAAACTCTCTTCCATGATCACTTCTGATCCTTTTGACTCTTACCTGTTCGTCTGCTTTTTCATTGCTCAGTTTCTGAAAAAGATTAACAAAATTGTCAAAGGTATCAGATTTATCCCGAATAAACATGACCCAGGTGTATATGGAGAAATCATCAACACACACATAAATATACCTCTTGCCACCAATACTTTCCTTTTGAATAGGACCCATCAAATCCATGTGAATTAGTTCAAGTATATGAGAGGTATTAATAAATGTACTTGATTTGTGTTGACTTTTGATTTGCTTACCCTTTTGACAATCACCACAGATTTCATCTGGAATATTGTTTATGCTGGGTAAGCCTCTCACAGCTTCTAGTCTGGTTAGCTTCATGAGAACATGGTAGTTTAGATGCCCTAATCTGTTATGCCATAGTTTCTCATTTTTGGTCTTAACAGAATTGCAAGTTTCGAGACTCTCAAGTGTATAACATTTGTCTCTAGATCTAACTCCCTTAAACAACACACTATTTAACGGGTTAGACTTCTTGTCACAATTTAAAACCTTGCAATATTCTTTTGAAAACACAACAAGCAAGTTATAATCACATAGTTGTCCTACACTGATCAAATTTGCCTTAAGTCCTATGACATATAAGACATTTGTTAATGTAGGCAGTCTCTTGATGTTGATGACACCAGATCCATCTATCTTTCTCTTTTGGCCATCACCAAATGTAACCGCACCCGTTTCTCCTTTTTCAAAATGTGTTAGTAGAGAGAGATCACCTGTCATGTGTGTAGAACATCCACTATCAAAATACCATGTGTTAGGAATAAAGGCACTCAAAGACAATTGAACTACATAAGCTTTAGTTCGAATTTTCTTCTCTTGTCTAGAAACAAGTCTCCTTTTGTGTGAATTGATTAATTTCAAGTACTCATGACACCTAAATACATCATGACCAGATTTAGCACAAAAATTACAGAATACCTGGAAAACAACTGTATCCTGCCGACTCTGTCCAGGTTGAAATTTCCTGCCGTTCTGATGGACAGACTCATCTGGTTTGAACAGATTCGGGTAAAATTGTCTTCTTGTATAGTTCCTGGCTGGATGTAAGTTTTAAGTCCCAGCCGTATTGTATTGATAAGAGGTAGATGCATCTGTATGATTTCTATTTTGTTCCATGTACCTGTATCCTGATTCTCTTACAAAGTTTATTTTATGGTAATGATTTTTACCTTTACCTTCATATCCAAGACCTATTTTTAGGCTGACAGGTCTGCCACTGTTCAGGATTTCATCAAGCTGGACGGATCCACGTGCCAGCTTCTTGATTTTGTCTTGTGCTTTAGCAAGTTCTAAACTTAACCTGCTTACCTCATTTTGTTCATCATCTGAGACTGCAGATACGTCGTCCAGTTGTCGTTCCCTGCTGTGCTCAGCGAAGGCCTGTAACAGCTGAATCTTCTCGTCTGTATCTTGAAGTTCCTTCCTCAAGTTTTCAGTATTTGGTCCGGATTTATCTGCATAAGAAGAGTTACCAGATTCAGTACCAAACAACTGTAAAGCAGTATGGGTAGTTACCTGTTTTTCAGAATTGCTGTTGTCTGATTCTGATTCAGATTTATCTAAGTCTCCATCACTCCATGTAAAATTCATGGCCTTCCTTCCCTTGGCCTTCTTTTGAGTATTAGGACAATCAGCTGCAACGTGTCCATATCCTTCACATTCTCTGCATTGGATTCGACTCCTAGGCTTCCCTTCAGACGTGTTGGCATTATTCTTTGGATAGAAATTATTTTTCTTCCATTGTTTTTTATTCTGGCCTTGAAGATTTGTGGATCTTTCTTTTTGTTTGCCCTTGAGGAACCTTTTAAATTGTCTGGTGAGAAGTACGAAATTTTCATCTTCGTCTGTCTCGCTAGAGTCGTTTGGGTTTGCACAGTTTGTCTTGAAGGCAATCCCTGGTGATTTGTCCTTCTTTCTTCGGGCCAAATTTAACTCATAGGTCATCAATGACCCTACAAGTTCCTCAACTCGCATGGTTGAAAGATCCTTTCTTTCTTCAATTGCTGTCACTTTTGCATGGAACCTGTCTGGTAAAGATCTAAGGATCTTTTGTACAATCTGCTCATTTGAGTAGGTTTTCCCAAGTGCTTCAGCTAAGTTGGTGAGATCACTTAATCTGGCATAGAAGCTTTTGAAGTCTTCTTTCTCATCCATAGACAGTTGTTCAAATTCCAAAGTGGTCATCTGCAGCTTGGAGGTTTTAACAGCATTGGTTACTTCGTTTGCAATTCTTAAAGCATCCCATGCTTCCTTGGCGGTCCTTAAAGAGGAGATGAGTCTGAATTGACCTGGATCAACCAAAGAAACAATAGCGTTAAGTGCCTCAGAATTCCAATTTGCATTAGCTAATTCATCTGCAGTATAAGCACTTCTAGCTATAGTTGTAACAACACCTCCAGCAGTGACAGTGGGTGCTATGTAACCTTCAAGAACAGAAGTCCAACAACGTTCATTAATAGATTGAATAAAAATTTCCATACGGATTTTCCAATATGCATAGTTACTACCAGTTAACAGAAGTGGCCTAAGAGATGCAGAATTTTCCATTTAGACAATCGGATCTCACTTTCTAGAAGTGAACCCGCTCTGATACCAATTGAAAATTTGAGGTTGTCTAAATTTTTAATAATGGACTATCACAGATGTGTCTGGACAGTAACCAGTTAACAGTAATTCGTTAAGTTTGTTTAGTACAGTACCAGATGAATCTTTCTATGACAGATTCGTCTGGATAGTAAAACATAAACAATCAAAATAATTGTGCGGAATTGTAAATGAACAAGAACACAATAATTTGAGTTTAACGTGAGAAAAACCCTATTAGGGAAAACCCACGGTTCGCATCCTGCGAACAAAAACAAATCACTATATAAGGAAAGAGTTTACACAGATCAATCTAAACTACAGGATAAATCTACGCATAGACTTTATCAAACATTCAAGAAATAGATCACTCCCTGATCCTTCTGTGGCATGTAATGTGAGCTGGCGTCCCATCACTCTTCAATAATTTTCTTTGAATCTGCAACACTTTTCAGCAACACGAACTCCCGTTCGATCTTTATCCAAACCTCCCATTAGATCTTCACGCTGAAAATCTTTCCTTCTCTACGTGATTGAATCCTCCTCCCGGAGTATTGAATTCACAAAACGAATGAAGCTTTAATTATTTGTACCACACGAAAAATATAGCTTCAAGACTTCTTTAAAGTGGACGTGTATTTTTGTAAGCTCTACACGAGTTCTTGTATTTTCCACGTCTTCAGAAAAGCGTCCCGTTTTTTCTTCTCTTTATAGTGCAATTAGGTTTCTTGATTCTCAAGTTTCCTTATTGCACAAGATCTCTACTACCTGCAAAACATGGTAGAGATAATTAGTAAAAGGTAAGATAATTATCTTTAAATAAATCTTACCATAGATAATGATAATGATAATGATAAATCATAATCATAGAAGATCTTACCATTTATCAATCAAGTGATAAACCTTGATATTTATCACAATATTTTCGGCCCCTATGAAAGTTCTTTATGATCAAGGTTTTCGGCCAAGATAATCTTACCATATGTAAAGATAAGATTGAAATATTCTTGATCATATCAGGAAGATACTTACCATATCTTGAATAAGCTTGTATGTCAAGAATAATCACAAAATATTATCAAGAATATTACCATAATATTTTCGAGATTGTGGTAAAAATTTCAAGATTATGATCAAATATATATCAATATTTTCTTGAACATTATATTTACAATAAAATGTATTTCTTGAAAATAAGAAATAAATTGCATAATTTAATCGAATTTAATAAATTACTAAATACACGTATTTAGTAATTAAATCAAGTTTTATTAAATTACACATTCGTGAAAAATAGGAAATGCAAATATCATAAAATTAACAATAATAATAATACATTTTAAAAAATATGATTCATTATTTAAAGGATGATAAATATTAGTTACACGGATTTTTATTTTTACTGATTTTTATTTTTTTTCCAAAAATTGTAAGTATATTTTAGCAGGAAAATGACATTAATGATTCTCTTTCCTCACTTAAATGTAACTAGTATTATATCCGTACGTTGCACGGAAGAACAATATAAAATGATTTTACTAGTAAATATCATTACAAAATAGGAAAAAAATTGAACATACAATTTGCTTTGATTAATGATACAGACTGTCAACGAATGCTCAAAATCGAAATAAATTACAATTCTCATCAATTTCGGAAAACCCTTTAAATAATATATTGTTTGCACAGTTTGTAATTGCTCACACCCGTGTAATACAGGAAAGTTGCTATAGACAAAATATATTTAAATAATTGCTCAAATTTAAATTAAATAATGCAATTTTTCAAATATATGTTATATAGAATAAATAAAAAATTTCGTCCAAATATTTTTGACTAATATGAATAGAAATAATAACCCTCAAAATATTATAATTTACATAAAATAAAGTAATTGTAAAAAATTAAATATATGCGGTCCTATATATAAATAAATGCAACAAATTAAGCAATATTGACGATGCAGGAAAGTGAAAATCAACCTCAAGATATGTGGTGCACCAACGTGAAATTCAACTCAAGAGATCCTTCGCATGATTAATAATTTATAATTTTTAAATGTGATGCATTTAATTGAACATAATTAAATGTATATTTAATTATATGTCAATAAAAAATTATTAATAAAAATAGAAATAAAAATATATATAATGATTTTTTTGTCTATATATGTTAATAAAATTAAGAAATAAAATTTCACCATTTTTTACGGAATATAATTATTTTTTTAATATTTTAATAAAATTGTTAGCCGTTGAATTGTTTTATTATCTTTACGGGGAAATAGGTCATAAATTAAGTGTTTTAGAGATTTTACCGTGAACATATCAACTCAATTTCTGAAATTAACGTTCAATAAATGAAATTTTCTTTTTTAAAAAAATTTTTGAACTACAAAATTAGGCTCATACAATACATGTGCAAAACTCAACTTACATATTCTTCTTAAGATTGACGATTTTCTTTTCATATATTATTCTTCATCATATTTTTCTCGGAAAGAGGTGTAGGATTGACTTTTTTGGTAAAATTTATTTTTTTAAGCATTAAGTATTAATTTCAAGTTTTTTTCTAAAAAAATAATCATTAGTTTTAATAAATATTGTTACATTAATTGAATTCTTCTTTCTTTATACTAACAATTTCTTTATTTTTGTTACATTATTATTTTAGTAAAAATTACTGATCTATCACTTGTTTAATAGAAATTATATCAACTAATTGTTAAAATCTGTAATATATTTTTGCATATTTTAGTTATTTAAATTTATAATGAAAAATAGAAAAATGAATAGAATCAGTAAATAAATAAAAATTATGTGAAAATGATGAATAAATTGAAAAAAATCTTAAATTTGTAAAATTAACCCAACTTAATTGGATTTTCCTTAAAAATTCATATAGTTATTATTCATTTTAATTTGATGAGAAAAAAACAGAACAGAATTTAATCTCTATGACTAAAATGAATTTAGTTAACTAATTATAGATAATATTATAGAACTTAAATGATATAATTTAAAATGAATTAGATATTAAAGAAAAATAAAAAAATATAAAATGAAACTTGTTAGCTTGCATTAAATTTCTCACTGTGATCTTTTATTTGATACACATATTACATATTTTTCGATTTCAAAATAATACAATATAATTATTAAAAGAATAATAATAAAATATCGAAAGTAACATTTTTTATGTTATTAATAGCATAACATGGATACCAATGCAATTAATGACACATGTAAAATAGTAATTGCAAAAATATTTAATACACTATTTTTAGCAAAAAACTTTCAAATTTAGAAAGAAAAAAAAATTGGCGGGAAATTATGTGTGTATTTTGGTGACGGTTATTTTATTTTTATATATATTAAGATTAAGATATGTAATGATTTAATAATTTTATTTTATTCTATTTTTATTTTATTTTTTTCCCCAAAATTGTAAGTATATTTTGAAGGGAAAATGACATTAATGATTCTCTCTCATCATATATATATATATATATAACTACAGAAAAAAATTGAGAAAATAGAAAAGTCAATAAATTGTGTATTTTATTGAGAACCAAATCTCCATATTTATATAGTACAAATTTATTACTCTCTTTGTCTTTGATGATGGTGAACATAAATAAACCCCATCAAGTGCCGTGTATTGGGGTTACAGAAAGAGTACAAATTTATTCAATTTTGATTTAGGGAAAAATACGTATATAAGGTATTTACAATACATAATTTTAATTTTAAGATATAAGTTAAAAAAATTCAAAAATCGGGTTATAATTATATGTAATTAATTAAATGAAATAATTAAAAATATTTGATTAATTATATAAGTTGAGGTCACAACACAATATAATTTTAGGTCACAAATGCACATCTTCTACGTTACAAATTATCAAATATCAAAATATAGGGTCACAAGATTCAAGGTCACAAATTATCAAAACAATAAGTCACAAAATGAACTTTTTTTATGTTACAATAACAATTTTTTTATTTCGTAATAATAATTCAAGGTCACAAGTTTTAAATTATCAAATATCAAAATAGTAGGTTACAAGTTTCAAAGTCAAAATTATCAAAACAGTATAAGTCACAAAATCAATTTTTTTACGTCACAATAACTATTTTTTTGTACTTCGTAATAACAATTTCAATGTCACATGTTTTAAATTAATCGATCACTAGTTATTTTTAGGTTTCGACTCATTAAATTATTGGGTCACGAATATTTTAAGTCACAATTATCGTATTATTAGGACACATGCACGTATTAGGTCACAACATATTAGGGAAGACACGAAAAAAATAAAGCAGGCACCAACACACCACCACCCGTCAACCACCACCGCTGCCACCACCCTCCCGCTGCTGCCGCCGCGACACCCTAACCAAAAGAGAAAAAAAAAAAAAAGGAACTGCTGCTACTGCTGCAAAACCAACTCTTGAAACCCACATAGCACTGGCCATCACACAGCCACCATATAACCATCACTACCCACAACCACCATTCACCAGCGCGCCACCATTCATCACTGCAATCCAAAAATAACCACCGCAAATCTCTGAGATTAATCACTTACACGATCACAGATCCACCTTTCGCCACCACTTCCATCATAGATCCACAACCACCAGACACCAACACCAACACCGCACCAAAACCAAGCAGCCCGAACGCCATCACCATCTCCACCACACCCCACTCACGCGAGAGAGAGAGAGAGAGAGAGAGAGAGAGAGAGAGAGAGAGAGAGAGAGAGAGAGAGAGAGAGAGAGAGACGCCGCTGTGCCTGCTTCCATCAAGCGGCGCCGCTGTCTTGTTTCAAGAATGGTGTCGCTACCTCATTCAAGTAGTGGCGCCGCTGTACCTTGGAATTGCTATGCCATTGACATTTTGAAGACGGTGGTGTAATCATGGAGGAAAGGGGCTAATATGGAGAGATGGTGGGGTCTGGGTTGGAAGGAGAGAGTGAATGCTGGATTGAAGTTAATGGATTAATTAGGATGGAGGAATATTGGGGAGAAAATAATTAGGGTTTTAATTTGTGTTGTGTGACTTTAGGTTGAATAATTAGTTTAATTTTAGATTATTCATATTTATTAATTAATTATTAAAATCTTATTTGAACCTAAAAATTGAATTTATTTAAGTTTAACCTTATATTTGAATTTGAATTATAAAAAGTAGGTCTACATGTAATTTCCTCTTTGATTTATTCAGTGGATTTACACCCTACCCCATTCATATTCCGTAGTTCAGGCCCCTATCCAACCACCCTATCATTATTAGCATTTTCTCCTCATTTTATTTCTTCTTAAATTTTTTAAAATCAATATTTTAAATATTTTTTTTTATTGATTTCATATTGTACGATTTAACGATAACTTCAATATGAGCATCATATCAATATATAAATTTTCACTACTTAAAAACAAATATTTATCACATGCATTTTTTTTTATTATGGAAATAATATCCACAAAAAATAATAATAAATAAATAAATTGCTTTCAATTCTTTTGTATTTACTGTTATTCTTTAATAAAATTTTTACACAACATCAGTTAGAAATTCTTGAAAAAGATATTTTATTAATAATAAAAAAGTGATGTTTTCAAGATAAAATATATAGTTGAACAAATTACCGAAGGAGGCATGGAATGAAATCACATTTTGACATTATGGGTAGATTTTGTTTGCCTGAGTCAATATCTTTACAAAGAATATAGTTTTAAAAATCATTTTTTATCATGTTTTTTAAAGGTAATGCTACTCATAGTCGCTCACCACCTATTGTTGCCCTACGTGTAGGGTTCATGGATGACAATAATACCCACGAATCCAAAATTCGTTGGGTATCCTACACAAATGGACGAAAATTACCCTATCTAATGGGTTGTGGGTAGGGTATGGGTATATATTTAAAAACCCGACATGTGTATGGGTAGGGTATGAGTATTGTAGAAAAAAGTCATATCCAGCCCATATACAATTAATTTTTTTTTCAAAAAATTATTGTATTTTAATTTTAACAGTATATAATTTTGGACAAGTAGACTCTTTGATATTTGCTTATTTTTGGACAATTGGAGTCTATTTATTTTTGGATAATGGATGTTGTTATATTTTTACTTCACTACCAATGCCAAATAAATAAATGTTAAAATTAAAATACGTAACGAGTTTTAAATGGGTATAAAAGTATACCCGCACCCACCCGCCACTCTTAAGTGGGTATATGAGTAGGGTATGAATATTATAAATTTTTAGTGGGTAGGGTATGAGTTTTCCAAACCCACCCCATACCCTACCCATTGCCATCTCAGTAGGGATGGCAAAATAGCTCATCAGAGCAACACTCAGGCTTAGTTCTGCTCGTGACTCGTGGGTCGAGATTTCGAGCCGATCTTTTATTTTGAGAGTCGAGCTCGCCCAAAAAACACGATGTGAGCTCGAGCCTTGAAATTCGGCCATGAGATCGACTCAGCTTGTTGTATATATACATTTTCAATAACAAATTTATGAATTTTTGTTATAAAAAAATAAATTAAAAGCTCGTGACTTGGCTCAGCTAGGTTTGAAAAAAGCTCGAGTCAAACTTTATTTTTGGGATGAACTTTGGCTCAGCTCGGATAAAAAAAAGCTCGATCCGAACTCGAGCCTTGATCTTAGACTCGGCTCGTTGACATGACATCCCTACCGACATGACATCATCTGTGGTGGTAATAATACTTTTTAAGAAATAATCAAATTAATTTCATAATCAACATGCAACATCCACGCTTCTGATGTCACCTAAGGCGATTAGAATAACATTATTCTTTATCCAAAACTCAATATTTACTTATTTAATAAGATGGTTAATCTTAATAAGCCTTCGTTCCACTGTTGGTTTAAATGGGTGTTTAAACCCAAATTTAAATTATACATTTTTTTAACCTACTTTTGAACCATACATTTTACACAGAAAAAAAAAAAAAACTTCTCTCTCCCAATTAAATAACCGCCAAACGGAGCGTAATATACTATCGTAAAATTAAAGTATTTCTAATTATCAATTTAATTTAACTTTGATTTTTGTGTAATAATAATTAGATAATTAAATTAAAATTAAGAATTATATAATAAATAAAATTTAAATTATTTAAGTATCGAAATTTTTGCAATGTCCATGAAAGATAAGTCAATATCATTTTACATCAGACACGTCTTGTCACTAGAACTTCATTAATTATTAATTTGTGAAAAATGAATCTGAAATTTATAAGGAATTATGCTACTTTACTCACTTTATTTTACAACACTGGGTGCCCTCTCTTACATGGGTGGTGTAGGATGACCTCATAATGCGCGGCCTCACTCCTTGTGATAGTGTGACACCCATTGTGATAGAATGGAGTAAGTAGAATAACATGACTCATTAATAAGATAGTAAATTAACAGCACGCAATTTTTGCAGTGTCCACCAAAGATAAATCAATATAATTTTACATAAGACACGTCTTGTCCCTAGAACTTCATTAATTATTAATTAGTAAATTAAATTCAAACTATAATAAAATCGTTCATTTGTGAAAAATGAATCTGAAATTTATATGATGGTAAATTAACCACACATATTTTCCCTCTTCACTTTTAAAATTATAAATAAATAATTCAATTTATAAGTCTATATTCAGCATTTGTATGAGTTTTGGTTCAGTGTCTGACTCCGACAATGCCTTTTTAACTCGTTCATGTCATGATTGAATTCAGTTGAAAAATGTGACCTTGAAATCGAGTTTTGCTACATTGTGCGAGTTCCTTTTTTTTTTTCCTCTTTCAAATGTTTTGGATTCTTGATTGTATTTGAGCTCGTGGCCGGAATCGTTCCAGTTTCAATTATTGACGCTAAAATATGACTATAAGATAAATCCACCTCATGTTACGTGAAGTGATTTGTAAAATTTAAATGAATGGCGCAGGCTGTAGATTGAATCATTTTTTTCTTCAACTAGTTAGCAAATAATATACGAAAATTAATTATTCTCTTGTCTATTTTTAAAAGGAACGTGCAAAAGGTTGAAAAAAATTATTTTATTATTGGTTTCTTGATTTTGAATTATAAGGCTATGCAATCTCATGAGACATGTTTAAGTTGTAAACGTATTTCACATGATTCAGAAATATCTTCAAACGTCAAGAAAAGAGTTTGCTACCCTATTATTTTGTGGCCAATTTCTGATGTGTAATAATTATGAAACCCATAATAACTGAGGTTAAGATGTCATGCGTTATACAATAATTATCGGGGAATGAAATTGAGCTAATGCCACCTAATGAAACATGTTAATGAAATATACCACCCAATTCATTTATATATGAAAAATGCAAACTAATTAAAATATGAATTGGGAAAATACCATTTAACCAATTACTGAGATAAAATAGGAGATATAAATAAATTACCTTGGTTTATCCAGAACAGTTACTCTCACACCATTCAAAAAAAAATAAAAAAAAAAGGGAGGATCTTCCGGTTTAAACATTTAATTTCATTTCATGGAACCCGTATCTATCTATAAATATCAATATTTGTAGAAAACTTTCTACAGTTCTGTCTGTTATGATTTGTCCACATTCAATCCATTCAATATTCATCCTATAAAATCGAAAATATCAACACCAGTGTAATCGGCGGGCCCACACTGGGTCTTTATGGGGGCACATGACCCACTAAAAAATGTGACTTTTTTTTTAAAAAAAAGAAATTAGAAATTGGGATTTTGAGATTTGAGGGCTAAATTAATATGTGCTATTTGTTTGGAGTTTGAAATTAAGGCACTCTTCGGCAGCTCATTATTTCCATTCAAATTGATTTATTTGAGTATTTTAGGTAAAATATGTGATTAAAAATTGGAGAAAGAAAATATGTATAGTTAAAAAGTAGTTTGATAAATTATGTAATTTAGATTTCCATTTAAATGGCAGCCACCGAACTGAGGCTAATATTTTGTACTATTGATCTCTTTTGAAATCTTTTGTATTTTGCATTTGGGGATTGAATATATGTTTACAATTATTTATTTGTTTGTTTGTATTAGTTATAGGTAAATATTTTAAGCATAAATTCATGTTTCCTCGTGATGATCAATGTAATGAAAATAAAGTTAGAAATAAAAGGATTGAACTTGGTGAGAAATGGACAGAGTTTCGATCTCTTCCTAAAAAAACTATATTAGTCTTAGTCTTTTCCTACGGCTGATGATGCGATGATTAAAGAATGTAAAATGATACGGATGAGATAATGTCACGTGTATATGTGTAAAACAAACAAATAGGATAGATGGTTGCTGCCAAATTTTTATAAAATAAACTGACTTGTTTCTCCGAGATATGTGAATAAATTCATTGCAGGTTCATATTTCCCAGAATTATTTCTGTTAAAAGGCTGCATTTGGAGCTCAATGTTTCTAGTTTCATTTCAACAAAGGTTTATGTATACTGAAACGAGGATATAATATATTACTAGCTACTAAAATTTGAGCATTGGATCATAGGGATTGATGTAATGCATCATTATTACTTAGGTCAACAACCGATGCTTTAAGTGTACTTTAGGCGTTGTTTTACCTGATGAACGTCTGCTAACAAGATTCAACAATCTGTAACTAAAGATCTAGCACTTGATTCTTGGCATTGGAAAATTTACTTGGTTGCTCTCTCTCTCTCTCTCTCTCTCTCTCTCTCTCTCTCTCTCTCTCTCTCTCTCTCTCTCTCTCTCTCTCTCTCTCGTGTATTTGAAGGATAGAATGCCAAAGATGTTGTACATTAACCCACATACATATGTATTTATAGAATTAGAAGTCAGTTGGCAACGATTTTGCAGTAAAAGGTTGTGTTGATGAGAGACAACCTTTTCTTCAAAAAAAACTGAATTATGTCTCTAATCCAACAAAATAGAGTGCAAAAAGGAATTATTGGATCTATGAGATCCCAAGAGGCCCAAGGCCAATCCTTTGACATTTAAATATATATATTTATGGGAAAAATACATGAATAAAGGTTTCACGAATACAAAATTCAATAATAAGATCAAAAACTTGTACAATTTCAAAAATCATATTCTAATTAACATTAGTTAATTAACTTAAAAAATTAAAATTATTTAGGTCACCAATTCCTCCTCCAACCATAAAAAACATGACAACTCCATCCACCACAACATCGACTATCCCACTCCACCCCACCACAAAAATAACAGATATACAGACAAGACCTTCACTACACAATCTTCACCCCAGTCTGCACCCACACCATCGTCACTGCAAGAAAATTAGGCTGAACCTACAAAATTTCCACATGCAAAATGAAATTCGTATGCGGAGTTAACTTTTTCCTACGAAACGATTTTTTGTAGTGATATGAATTTGGCTCCATAAATATTTATACTTAAGCTACAAATTTTTCGCATACAAATTAAATTTGTATGTGGAGTCTATTTTTTTCCTACAAAACAAATTTTTGTAGGGATAAGAACATGCTCAAAAAATATTTATACTTAAACTACAAATTTATCCACCTACGAAATAAGATTTGAAGGTAGAATATTTTTTTTCTCACAAAAATTAAATTCTGTAGGAATATGATTTGGTTCCAAAATTTTCAAATTGAAATGATTCGTACTCACGAACACGTGAACTATTCCTAACAACAAATTTATCGAGCAAGATATATCAACAAATAATTTACACTTATCTTACAAAATTCGTGCATACAAACTGAGATTTATTTGCAGAATTCACTTTTCCTCGTAAAAACGAGGATTCCTAAGTTTAGCATTTGGCTCCAAAATTTCCAAAGTCAGAGGACTTGTGTCCACAACATGTATATTTTTTCAGAAAAAATTCATGATTACAGAAAAAATCTCAATTTTTTTACTCGCATCCAGTCAACAAAAAGTAGCAAAAACAAAACAACTATCACAATTATCACCATCATCGTGGACAGCAACGACGCCGCTATAAGATCTATACAGGGAGACATCGCGATTAATTTATTTATTAATTTAATTAATTTATTAATTAATTATTTTAAACACTTAAAAATTAATTTTGTTGTAAACTAATTAAAATTAAACTTTTTATTAGCTACAAATTCAAAAAACAAGCATGAAATTTTAAAATACGGAATATGAAATATGTAATAATGAGACAAGTAGAAATAATATAGAAAATTTAGTCGTATATATATATATATATATTAATTGAAAGAAATAAATAAATTACGTAAAGTGCCAAAGTGGTGGAAAATGTGGAATTTATGTGGGAGGTCGGTGGTTCGATTCACATTCCACGCGCATATTTAAATAGTCTTTGATAAGGCCCTTGGGGCCTTGGGCATTGGGCTTCTTTGTTTAAAAAATATTTTTATTATTTATTTTTAATCATTTCCGATTTAAATTTTATTATTTCTGACTGTTGAGGCAGTTTCTTTTGAAGTAATGAAATCCATAAATTTTTCAGTTTTTTCTTCATTAATCCTGTGGAAGTTATGAATATTTTCTCTATAAATTCAAGTTATTTTTTCAGAAAAATATACAGAAAATATTCTTTTCTTATTCATCTATTATTTCTATACGCTATTATAGAGTAACCTTGAGAGTTCTGAAATCATTTGTGATTGCTGCACAAAGTGATTCGATCGTTGTATCCTGGGAGTGATTGTCCAAAGAGGTCGCAGCAAATTACGGCGGGAAATTTCACTTTAGGACATCGTGCTGTCACGAGTCTCGATCGATAAGTTTTTCTTTTCTGAAATTTTATTGTTCTAAATAACATTGTCTGCAACTAGTTTTGATTAACATATTCTTCTCACAAATGCTCAAGCAACTCATTTCTTAGCGCAATGTGTACTTCTCTATTCTTAATCTTTTGATATTGAGCAAGAAAGTCTTGAAAATGCTGATAGAAAAAGCTTTTATCAGTTACAAATGTATAAAGAGGATAACAAAATATTATTGACAAACCTAGATTCAATATCAGATCCGATGACCCGTGAGTTCTCAAGGAGTGAACAACAACGTATTATATGAAAGAGAACCCAATAACAACTGAATAAGTCAATCCGACTCAAGCTCGTTCAGTCCGCTATTCAATAGTTTAGGTGGTTCCAGAGGAAATTTGACCGATTACTGAAAACGTCAATTGCATGGCATTCAAAACTTGTTCGAAACTATGTGTTTGTTGTGTTTTAATTAAAATTTGGTATCGTCCAGTTATTCCACAAGCGTCGCATTTTCCAATTAAATTTTAATGTGTTACATCTTTTAATCAAATTCTATTTACTACTTGTTTATTACAAAAAATATCTTTAACCACAATTGAATAAAAATAAACATGAAAATTTATTTGACTAAAAAAATTATGGACAATTTCAACTTTACATAACATATTTTAAACAAGCTAAAAAAAATTGTACGGACCAAAATGAACAATAAATAAATGAATTATGGACAAAAAACAACAAAACAAAAATTGTAGGGTACCAAAAAAAATTAATAATAAATAAAAAAATGGGACAAATCCCAATTTGCTGGAACATCCAGCATTTCTACAGTGCAACGCCATAGATGGCACTACACTGTGGCAGGACACCATTTTGCCTGGCTAGAGGAGTCCTCAGTGACAAAAACGCGATTTTGGCGCTGGGATGGAGTTGGCCGTAGAGATATTCTTGCCGCTTCAACCTTCAAATTCCTAGAAGCCCCAAATCATAACTTCTGAAATCAAAATATCACTAAATCGCAAGAACCACCTCCTATCACTCCGACTCCGACACCCGATTAAGAACATGGTTGGAGAAAGTTATCTAAACTGTTGAAGAGAATCAAGTTTGTTGAAGAAGGATTCAAAGAAGAATAAAAAAAAAAAAAAAAATTCTACAGAATTTTATAAACCTAAGGCTAGCCAATATTTTCACTGTTTTATATATATATATATATATATATATATATATATATATATTTAACGTTGGAACACTAAGTAGACTTTAAGAAGAATATTATTTTTTATTCCATTTCTGATTTTTCCTTATTGTCATATAGGAACCGTATCCTAGTCCATATATTGCTTTCACCCATTCTGTTGCTGCTTGCATTTCTGGTGGAGTTTGAATGGTAAGTTATTTTCTGTTGCAATGTTGGAAATCATATAGAAATGGGACTTTTAGTTAAATAGATTGGCCAAACTATAATCTTGGTAAAATAGATCTTCTTTAAATAATGTTTGGCAAACAATCTTATTTTTATTGAATGGTCAAGATTACCCTTAATGAATGAATTTCTATTTATTACAGTATATATCCTTTCTTTATTCCGATTGATTTATCTCAAGACTTCTAATTATACAATATTTCTGTAATCTTTTAAGTTGTTCTAAATACTTTTGATATTTTGATAATTTCTCAAAAGCTTTGGGATGATCATTCTTAGTTATATATCCTAATATTAAACCTTCTCATACTTATTCTATATCTTCGTATTCAAGTGTAATATCTCGAACTCTTTTTATTTCTTTATAAGTTTCAACTTGATAAAATCGTATATTATTTATGCAATCATAATCAATATCTTTATATATTTCTTCTAGTTTAGATTGGGCAACATAATATATATTTCCATATTTTTCAGCAATTGCTAACAAAAAATATAATATATTTATCATCTAAATAGAATTTATTTCAACTACTAGAAGTGGATGCTTGTGAAGTGTTCAAAAATTTTTATTATTCTCTATTATTCGGATCAAAAGATCTGAGAAGTTCACTATATTATTTTAACCAATTTAGATATTGTTGTACTTTTTATTGGTGATATCTAATAGTATTTCTTATATTTTTTCACTTTTCTCGATTATTTTCTCGTCTTAACTCTTCAAAAAGTAATTATATTTCTCTTTTTCTTAAAATATTAGTTTTGTATTGAACTACTCCGAGTCTTTCAAGATCTTCTATTATATCGTTATTCATAATCAATAACCAGAGCATATAAAATTATAGGCATGTATAAGCAAGTAATTAAATGCATGTAAATGATGATAAATAAAACTTACAATAATCAATAGAACTAAACATGCTTTCCTTCCAATGTCGTCCTATAGCTCCCTTGTATGTACTTAATTAATTTTTTGAATTTGATGACTATTAGACATTTTTAATAAATCAGGTCCACAACTGCTTCCGCAAAAAGTTTTTCAATCAAAGTTACACTTCTCATTTTAGAGAACTAGCTAGTTTCCATAGACTCTATCTCACAATATTTAGAGTCTGATTTCACCCCTATCTCGACTCCTTTCAGGAAGATTTTACTTAGAACTTTTCCAAAACTACAAGGTTTTAAAAAAAAGTTTATAAAAATCAAACATGGCTCAAATAACATCCCTAAAAGCATAAACTCACCAAACGATTGATGAGATTTTTTTAGCAACAGACCCTTCAAAGAAGAAAACTCATTTTGAGAAATATCAATATTGCTGGAGGTCATGAGAAACTTAACGAAAACATTTTCAAGAAAGCTTTAATAAAAACTAAAACATCATCTTATTCAGAGATTGACATTGTACATACTTGCAAACTATATACAGACACTTTCGGTATTCACCTTATGAAGTTTAGAACCTCATAAGTGATTACCTTTTACAAGCTTTTATATCTTCAAACTTACCTTCTAATATTTATGGATACAAGGGCTGTAAACAGAATACAAAAGATTTCTCTAATGTGTTCCTGTAATTCTGACTTTTGATGTTTTAGAGAGATATCTTCCATATTGAACCTCTTCTCCTTTTATAGAGGTCTTGACCTATTTTCCTTATTTCCTTTGTTGATCATAAAGGAATTTTATATTTGCAAGGTGTCCTTGAATTAACAGAAAATTTTATTATAAGAGTCAGACCAATGATCTATACCATACAAGATACATAAGAATTTAAAACTCAAATAAAAGAATTATTAGAACAAAAACATATTAAACCCAGTATTGGACCCCATAGTAGTCCCGCTTTTATGGTCATGAACCAAACTGAACAAATTAGAGGAAAAGCTTGAATAGTAATAAATTATAAAGAATTAAATAAATATACTAAATTTGATGGATACTTTTTACCAAACAAAGAAGTATTAATAAACCTTGTAAAAGGGAAATAATGCTATTCTAAATTTGATTGTAAATTAGGATTTTAGCAAGTCAAAATGGAAGAAGATAGTATAAATTATACAACATTTAGTATACCTCACGGTAAATATCAATGGATAGTTATGTTTTTTGGTTTAAAAAATGCACCATAAATATATCAAAGAAAAATGGATAATATATTTATAAATTTAATGAATTTTTAATTGTTATGTATCTTGTATGGTATAGATCATTGTTCTTTCAAAAAAAAATAAAACCCCAAAAAACAAGAAATAGACGTTCTTGGATTATCAATAGATAAAAGAGGAATAAAATTACAAACCCATATATCTAAGAAGATAGAAAACTTTCCAGATAAATTAGAATTATAAGAATAAATACAAAAAAAATTAGGATTTTTAAACTATGCAGAATGATTTATTGAAATTATTTAAAAAGGAGACATAAAATGTAGGTTTACTCAGAAAGAGAAAAACGAATCCTAAAGAATGGAGTGATGAACATACATAAATTGTTAAATAACTCAACGAAGAATGTAAAAATTTAACAAAATAAAGATTACCAAATGAAAAAGATAATCTAGTAGTTAATATTGATGCCTCAGATAAATATTGTGTAGGAACATTAAAAACAAATTTAAAGAAATATGCAGATATTCCAATGGAACATTCAATGAAGCAGAAATAAATTATACTACTCATAAAAAAGAATTATTGTCAATTATAGAGGAATAAAAAAGTTCTCATTATTTTTATTACCCCAAAAATTCTATTGAAACCAACAATTCTCAAGTTGCAGGATTAGTTCAGAATAAATTACCCCCAAAAACCTCAATACAGGAGGCTCCATAGATAGCAAGCTCATTTAGAATTTTATAATTTCGTCATAGTGAACATATTAAAGGTGACGATAATTGTTGATGGGTAATCCAACCTGGGTGACAAAACGACGACGTTAGATGACGTCTTTGGTTCAGAGAGGTCGGTTAATCTTTAATGTGTCCGACCTGACACCATCAGATTGGAAGAAAATTAGACCGCATCTCGAAGTCAAAGGATGGAGTCCTCAACATGGTTCCGATGTGGAAGAGTAAGGTCGGACAAAGACAGATCATTCCGACGTGGGCCAGTAAGGTCGGAGATTACTCACAGAGGTTAAACGAGATCATAACTACTTTCTTACATTGTAGTTGAGGCAGTTATTCCGACATATAATTAGTTAGGACACAAAAGCCAACTACATGGTATTATGTAAGAATTCAGTTAGGTTAGTTATGTCTTAATGTCAGGCCGTCAGGTAGTGTAATAAGTCAGCTAATTCCATTTTCCTATAAATAGAGGGGAAAATGGCTCATAAAGGATCCCAACTTTGTCTATTGAGAGCCATTTTCTAAATATATTAATACATACATGAAGTCCAGGTCGGTTATACCGAACTGGGATTCATGTCTTCCATTTATAACTTTTCAATCGCATATCTAGTATTCACCTATTCTTCTTGCTGATTTGGAATATAAATATTCCAATCGTCAACCATTGGCGCTAGAAGGAGGGCCCGCTTGTGATATAATAGCAGCCCATTCCGCCAGTTCATTCATATACTTCACCATCAGTAAGATTCAGATATCATGGATGACCAAGGCTCGGGGAGTTATCATGGGAGGAAGGAAGGCGACTTGGAAGGCAGGCCTTGTCCGGACCCCCAAATGGTTGAGGTAATGCGTCAATTGAGGAGTTTGACACAAGCAGTTGAAAGGATGCAACATCAACCACCGGGGAACACTCAGGCCCCCACCGCTATACTAGCACAATCTCATCACCCCCATGGAAACCACCGAGTCCACCGAAAACTCAACTACGTACATGACAAGTCTGAAAGTTCTACCGGAGAAAGCAATTCCCGCACTCCCCGTAGGGGATCACCTAAAAGGACAAACAGAGTGTTTAGCAGATTAGGTCCGGATCCCACGGCCCCCACAAGGAAGGACCCAACGTTGGGGGTGAACAGAAAACCTGCTACTTCATACCGCTCGGAAAGATCAGCGTGAAGTCTATATTATGAGCCTACTCGGACTTAATGTAGGAATTTCAAAGCTTCTGTTGAGGACATGCCAACCTTGAATCTCAGTGATCTGCCTTATGATGGGAAAGGAAATTTGGAAGAACTCAACGCACTGAAGAAACAATTAAGCGATCTGGAAGGTAGGCAGAAAAAGGACAGCCTGACGGATAATTACGCCCCCCTCGAGGTCCTCCCCATTCTCGAAGGAATTCTGAACGAGACTTTGCCTAGCAAGATCAAGGTGTCGTAAGTTCCTAGTTATAATGGGAAAACTGATCCAGTAGCTCATATAGACCGGTATGTTTCATGGATGGAGATACAAGGTGTTAGTGATGCCATCATGTGCAGGACCTTTCCCTTGACTCTAGGAGACAGGGCTCAGAGGTGGTTACGTACTCTACCAGACCACTCCATAACAAATTAGAAAGATTTGTCTTCTCAATTCCTCTATAACTTCATGGCTGCAAAAACAAGGACAACCCCCAAGGAACAACTGGTAACCATCAAGCAGGGAAGAACTGAGTCGCTGAAGAGCTATCTGGACCGGTTCAAAAAAAAATTATGGATACGGAAAAAGTGTCAGACGATACACTCTTAAAGGCGGTAACATCAGGTCTATGGCCGGAATCCCGGTTCTGGTGGACAGTGCATGAAGAGGGGCCAAAGACCTTCCGAGAATTTCTTACGAGAGCTGATAAGGCCATTGGAGCTGAGGAGGCGAAGTCCAGTAGGATGGAAGACAAGGGAGAAACAAAAGATCAAGATCGATCTAAAGGGAAAGAAAAAGAGACCCAGAAGAGTGATAGGTTCAGCCAAGAAAAAAAGCGAGATTTTCAAGGACCAGGAAGTTTTCGACCTCATTCCTCCAGTTCAACACCCGTAGATCTTCTGAAAGCTCGGCATGAGACCATATTCATGGGCATCAAGGATGGGAATTTGTTTCCCTGGCCCCGTCCATTAAGGACAAGTTCATCTAAACTGAATCAATCTAGGTACCACAGATCAGCGGAACATGACACGGACTACTGTAAAGACCTGAGGATTGAACTCGAAAAATTGATCAAGGCAGGACACTTAAAAGAATATGAAGGAGAACCTTAGGTGAGTCAAGAAAAGCAGGGCCAAGCTGAAACTGGAGGTATACCTCCAGCTGAGATCCGCATGCTGGTGTGCGGAAGTCAAAGTCAGGAAGGTTCTAAAAGGCAAAGGCGTTAACAAATTAGGGATGCCCGGAACAGTTATCAGATTCTGTCGGAAAGGGCTTCAATCCTTATAAGGGAAGACGAGTCCTTCAGTTTTGATGTAAGAGATGTTGAGGGGGTACTCCAACCACACGCGGATGCTTTGATCATAACCATGCCTGTCTCGGGAGTGAAGATCCACTGTAATTTGGTAGACAATGGGAGTGCCGTGAACATCCTATACTGGAAGACCTGCCTCCAAATGGGGGTGGAACAATGACACCTTAGCCCTTACTCCACAAAGTTACAAGGCTTCACTGGAGATTATGTTACACCGCTAGGCCAAATCACACTCATGGTAGAACTCGAAAATCCTCCGTGCACCAGGCGAGTGATTGTAGATTTTTTCATAGCACACATACCATCCAACTATAATGCAATCCTTTGAAGACTTATTTTGCATGAATTGAAGGCAGCCACCTCAATATACCACTACGTGATGAAATTTCCCAATTCTCAGGGGGTAGGAATAGTGAGGGGAGACCAGAGGATGGCTAGGGAATGTAATCTAAGTTTCTGTCCTTGCCGAGTACATCCAGTAAAGGTAGTCCAGGATGAAGATCAAATTGAAGAGATCCAAATGTTAGATCCACGCATGGATCCGAATGAAGCAAGGACGGGTCCGATGGAAGACCTGACATCTGTAAGTTTTGATCCAGATATGCCAGAGTTGCAGTTGAGGATTGGGAAAGAATTGAAAGAGCCAGTCAGGTCTGAACTTGTAGATTTCTTGAAAGAAAATAGAGATGTTTTTGCCTGGACTCATGCCGATATGGAGGGAATACCTGTACACCTAGCATGTCACAAGCTCAATATTGATCAAGGCCACCAAAAAGGCAAAACCGCCTTCTGTTGAATGGAGAGAGATATGAAGCTCTTGCGAATGAAATCCTGAAGTTGTTGGGGAATAAATTTATACAGGAGGCCAGATATCATGAATGGGTAGCCAACCCAGTTCTCATGCGAAAGAACAACAAGTCTTGGAGGCTATGCATAGACTTTACGGATCTAAACAGGGCTTGCCCCAAAGACAGTTTTCCACTCCCACGGATAGATCAAATGGTAGACGCCACGACTGGGCACGAACTGCTGAGCTTCGTGGATGCGTATTTGGGCTATAACCAGATCCCCATGTATGGTTCGGACGAAGAACACAAATCATTCATCACGGATAGGGGGTTATATTGTTACAAGATGATGCCATTCGGATTGAAGAATGTGGGGGAAATCTACCAAAGACTTGTCAACAGAATGTTCGCGGGGAAAATTGGTAGGACTATGGAAGTATACATGGATGACATGCTGGTAAAGAGCATCAAGTCATCAGATCATGTCCAGCACCTAGCTGAAATGTTCGCCATTCTTAGACAATACAAGATGAAGTTGAATCCACAAAAGTGTGCCTTTGGAGTAGGATCGGGGAAATTTTTGGGATACATGGTACATCAAAGAGGGATTGAAGCCAACCCGGAAAAAATAAAGGCCTTTTTCGACATGAAAGCCCCAACCAACATAAAGAAGATTCAAAGTTTGACTGGAAGAATAGCAGCTCTGAACCAGTTCATCTCAAAATCAACTGATAAGTGTAGACCTTTCTTCGAAGCACTCAAGATGGGGAAGAACTTCCATTGGACGGAACAATTCCAGAAGGCTTTCGAAGATCTGAAAGTACAACTCACCTCACCACCCTTACTCTCGAAACCAGTACCGGGGGAAGTGTTGAAATTATACCTAAAGGTGTTAGTGAGGTCGATGAGTTCAGTTTTGATCAGAACAGAGGACGGTATCCAACAGCCAGTCTATTATGTCAGTCAGGCATTGAAAGATGTAGAACTGAGATATCCGCTCATGGAAAAGTTAGCACTGGCATTAATTATGAGGAAATTGAGACCTTACTTATTGGAGCATTCACTAGAGGTTCTCACGAATTATCCACTATGCCAGACCTTACAGAAACTGGACACTTCGGGGAGATTGATGAAATGGACAGTGGAGTTGGGACAATTCGATATCACCTATAAACCAAGGAGTGTGCTCAAGGGGCAAGCATTGGCGGACTTCAGAGCAGAATTCCACATGGAAGTAGACCTTCCTGACCGAGATGAACTCTGGTCCCTGTATGTGGATGGATCCTCTACTGAGAACTGTGCAGGAGCTGGAATTGTTCTGGTCAGTCTCGATAAATTACTATATTGTCAGTCCCTCCGCTTTGAATTCCCAGCAATCAACAACGAGCCGGAATATGAAGCCCTCATTGCAGGTCTAAAAATGGCAAGAAATATGGGAATAACCAGAGTGACTGTACACAGTGATTCCCAGTTGGTCGTGAACCAAATCCAGGGAACCTACAACACAAAAGAGGAGAAAACGACATCTTCTCACAAAGTGGCCAAAAAAGAGTTAGACAAGTTCATCCATGTGGATGTCAAACAGATACCTAGAACCCAAAATAGTCAGGCGAATGCCCTCGTTAGGCTCGCCACTAGTGAAGGAGTCGAGACTATAGACAGTGTCCCCATCGGGAAGGTGCAAAATTCAGCCCTAGCAGAAGCAGAGATGCTAACCATGGCGATTGACGCGAACATGAGCTGGATGGATGAGATCATCCAGCACTTGAAGGAGGGAGTGGTGCCCCCAAGCAAAGACGACGCTCGGAGGCTAAAAATCAGATCTTCCAGATATACTTTGATAGATGACGTGTTATACAAACGAGGTTTTTCCCTCCCACTACTCAGATGCCTAAATGAAGAAGAAGCCCAAGGGGGCTATGAGAGAAATACACGAAGGCGTATGTGGCAACCATACTGGAGGACAGTCCCTAACATTCAAGATCCTAAGGCAAGGATATTTTTGGCCTTCCATAAAGAGAGATGCCATGGAATTTGTAAGGAAATGTGACAAATGTCAGAGATGTGCCCCGATGATAATATCTCCTCCGGAAGACCTGACATCCGTCATGGCACCATGGCCTTTCGTGAAATGGGGCCTCGATTTGATCGGACCATTGCCAATGGGAAAAGGATCAACCAAATATGCAATAGTGGCAGTCGATTATTTCACAAAATGGGTTGAAGCAGAGGCCTTGGCAAAGATCACTGAACAAAAAACCACCGACTTCATATGGAAGTCAATCATTTGCCGGTTTGGCATTCTCATTCAATAGTTACGGAAAACAGCAGACAATTTGACAATACAAGGTTCAGATCATTTTTTGAAAAGCTGAAGATTAGGAATCACTACTCTACTGCATGCCACCCGCAAGCGAATGGACAAGTGGAAGCAATCAATAAAATCATCAAGCACACATTGAAGACCAGATTGGATGAGCTGAAAGGAGCTTGGGCTGATGAACTACCAGCTGTCCTTTGGTCTTACAGAACTACTTGTAGGACAGCAACAGGAGAAACCCCTTGAGCCCTCACCTTTGGATCCGAAGCTGTGATCCTTGTTGAGGTTGGAATCCCCTCGAGCCGGATACAATATTTTGAAGAAGGGACAAATACTGAAATGCTACAATCCACTCTAGACTTGATTGAGGAAAATAGGTTAAACTCAGATCTCAAGAACGCATCCTACAAGCAGAGAAGCACTAGATACTATAATTCCAAAGTCAGGAGCCGGAAGTTCTTTGCTGGAGATTTGGTACTCAGAAAAGTTTTCTTAGCCACAAAAGAAGCTCAATATGGCTCTCTTGCCCCATCTTTGGAAGGACCTTACAGAAATAGGAAAACCTTGCAAAATGGGGCATATGAACTGGAAACTTTAGAAGGAAAAACTTTACAACATCCGTGGAACGCAGAGCATCTGAAAAAGTACTATCAGTAATTGTTTCTTTAGAAGAGATGTAATGACCAACGTGTCATGAAGATATTCCGTTGAATAAATTTTTCACAAATTCCAAGTGTTCTTGATAAAATAAGCTATGTGCTCGTGAGGTCTGCCATAATGGAATTTACGAATTCCTTAGGACCTAAAGCTACGTGCTCATCAGGTCTGCCATAACGGAATTTACGAATTCTTATAACCTCAAGCCACGTGCTCATCAGGTCTGCCATAACGGAATTTACGAATTCCTTAGGACCTCAAGCTAAATGCTCAAAACGTCCGTCATAACGGGATTTACGAATTCCTTAGGACCTCGAGTTACGAGATCATCAGGTCTGCCATAACAGAATTCACGAAATCCTTACGACCGTAAATGAGACTAGGGGTGACATGACTGATCAAGTTAGGATATACATTTAATTTAAGTCCATTCTGTGGACCAACCATACCTAACTACTCCAGGTCGGCAACGGATTAGAAATCTTATGAAGTTTACATAAGTACTTCGACCTGACTATCACAGTTAGGCAAAATAGAATGAAATTCTAAATGTTTAAAGTATTCCAAATGGACGGCTCCAGTTATGCTACAAATTTGTATCACAGCACCAAATTAAAGGCCAAAATATACAATCTGGTCTGATTATTTTGTTCTTCTAGCCAAATAGTTCGGAAAAGAATCACATAAAGCTAACTTTAACTTCATTTAATTAAGCAAAAGTAGGGCCGGACCAGCCCTATAGATGACCTCGTTCAAGATATTACAAAGTTATCATCACTCAGTCACTGGAGCCTCCCCTCGATCCAACTCGGCCATAGCCACGACTTGCTCCTTCCTTAGCTTCTCCAGTTCTGCGTTCAATTGGTCCGCATTGAATTCAGGTTGGAGCTCCTGAAACCTTTTCACTGCATCCTCCAATGCCATTATGTAGGTATTAGTATGGTCCACCTCGTATTCTCTGGACTCTATGTAAGCAGCGACTGCTGAAGTTAAGTCCGTCCTAGCTCGTGCAAGATCCTTCCTGGTCAGGTCAAGCTCAGCAACAGCCTCTTCTTTAGCCCTCTGGTCAGCCACTGCTTTAGCCCTCAGCTCAGCATTCTCCAATTGAATCTTTTCCAGCTTGGAAAGCAGTGGGTTGTTTCTCTGTTCCAAGCCTTCACACTTCAGCTTGATCTCTTTCTTCGCCCCGGCCAGTCTGTTCCTCTCAAGCCCAAGCGTATGACTCTGATCTTTCACCACTATACTCTATTGCATCAGTTCATCATGCAGCTCCATCTGCGCATGGGCTTTAGCTCGGAAATTGGGACATGTAGTTCTGTGCAAGTCCTAAGAAGGCAGAGGTGGCGCGAGCAATGTTCAACAGGTCCATCTCTGCAGCGATAGTTTCCTTCTTTTTGTCCCAGGTCCGCACCACTATGTCAACAGAATTGTGGACACAGCTGGGGAGGACTTTCAAAGAGTTCGACCCCGGGCATTTGTGGGACTGAACATCCCTTAAAGCTTTAGGGAGTTTACCCTTCAATATTTCCATCTCTATAGCCCAAGCCTTGTGGATTCTGAAGTAAGAGACGTCTGTAGGGTTAGCAGCTGGTGATGAATGGGTCGGATGATCTGATGCAGCGTGCAGACCTGACTGAGCTGCATTTTTTGAAGAGGCTTGGTTATTTGAGAGAATGATCGGATTAGAAGGTGGTGGCGGTGGAACTATTGGGTCTTCTTCCACAAGTTTCCTCTTCCCATGAGAGGACCTAGAAGGACTTGGACCGGTGGCTGGAGTCCCGTTGGACTGACCTGACCAAGGGGTTGGGCCCATACCGGGAGGAAGGATCTTCCCACCAGTGGTGGGCCTCTTTTTCTTGTTACCGAAGAAGCCAGTCCGATCGAATGGAGGCATGGCTTTTCTCTTCGATTTGGTCAGTTCTGCAAATTGAAGAAACTATGATTAGTTATGAACTTAGAAAGGATGGAATTCTAGGTGGCAACTACTTACGATGCGGAGGAGGTAGGAAAGTAGTAGCAAGATGCATAGTATTGAGACCAGCCTTGAATAAGTTCTCTTCAGTGATTAACTCCCTAAAATCCCTATCACGCCGGTCAAGGTTGCGTACTCTTTGAAATTGTTGTTCAAAGGCAAGGGATCTGGAGGGATTGGACGGACCTGAAATGAAAAACAGATAATTAATATTAGAAGAGGTAGTTCTGAAGTGGTAAGTAAGGTCTGAAACATACAGTAAGGTTTGTAATGAGTCGAGACAATGTAATCCAGGTCTTCAGTCCCCTTCAAAGTCTGCCACTCGCCACCTACATAGAACCACTGGTCCCTCCACCCTTTAATCGAATCCGGAAGCTCTTCTATCAAATTCCCACCAGTTCGAGGTCAGACCATTATATAGTTCCACCCGAAGTCTTTTCGATCAGAACGGAGCTGGTAAATGGAGCCGAACTCACTAGCACGGGGTGGTGGTAACCCTAGTTTACTCCAAAAAACCAAAAAACCTATAACATCTCTCCACCCATTGGGAGTGATCTGGGAAGGGGCCAGACCCCAGTATCTGAGGTAGTTGGTTACAGTGCGGGATAAAGGAAACCTAAGACCCACTTCTAACATCATTCTATTCAATGCCACACAACCCTCAGGAGGTTCATCGGCCTGCTCATCACTCCTAGGCAAAAATAATAGTACGGAGTCCGGAATCCTAGACCTATAATGCTATTCAGCTAGGTCGGATTTAGAAACCACAGAAGGATGAAAGCCGGCCTTCCAGAACACTGAAGTTGAACTAGACAGGCCTGCTCTACCAGAGTTCAATTTAGTAGGTGGAATTGGACGGGAAACGAAAGAAAGGTTTGCAGATCGGAGTGGCTGTATCTCTCAAGCTACATCTCTCAAGTTCGATATGCTAGCATCCGACCCACTAGATCTAGAGCCTAAATCCGGACTGGACTCCTCATTGCCCCTCCCCCAAGACTCATTCCTAGTAGCCTCACTATCGCTACCAGAATTACTCATGATTTTTCAAAAATACAAAGAAATACCTAGACTATAGGGCAGATCTGGATGTGAGTTCGTGTGGTAAGCTAGCCGATCAAAGGTTCACTTCGGACAGTAAATCGAGAGTTTTCGAAGAATAGTGCGAAATTATAAGAAGGAAAAACGTACAACCTTATATATAAAGATATCATTAACTATCAGTACAGAATTTGAAGAGACACCTTGTGCCCATCAAAGGGAAATGACGGCTGACGACATTTTTCTGGCATTGTCAGACCTACTAATGACACATGGCAACGTCATTATTACTTGGGTTTTAATATTAATTATCAAGGAGCATCTGTAGGAGCGGATCAGAAATCCTTTCAATTCCACTCCTAGGGGCAATTGTTGATGGGTAACCCAACCTGGGTGACAAAACGACGACGTTAGATGACGTCTTTTGTCCAGAGAGGTCGGTTCATCTTTAATGTGTCCGACCTGACACCATCATATCGAACGACAATTAGACCGCATCTCGAAGTCAAAGGATGGAGTCCTCAACATGTTTCGATGTGGAAGAGTAAGGTCGGACAAAGACAGATCATTCCGACGTGGGCCAGTAAGGTCGGAGATTACTCACGGAGGTTAAACGAGACCATAACTACTTTCTTACATGGTAGTTGAGGCACTTATTCCAACATATAATTAGTTAGGACACAAAAGTCAACTACATGGTATTATGTAAGAATTCAGTTAGGTTAGTTATGTCCTAATGTCAGGCAGTCAGGTATTGTAATAAGCCAGCTGATTCCATTTTCCTATAAATAGAGGGGAAAATGGCTAATAAAGGATCCCAACTTTGGCTATTGAGAGCCATTTTCTATATATATTAATGCATACGTGAAGTCCAGGTCGGTTATACCGAACTGGGATTCATGTCTTCCATTTATAACTTTTCAATCGCATATCTAGTATTCACCCATTCTTCTTGCTGACTTGGGATATAAATATTCCAACCATCAACAATAATTATCTTGCATATTTTCTAAGATGGAATATCTAATTTGCTGATTGATAATATCAAACAATCTCTGATATGCGCCAGAAGGTGCATGGACTTTCTAAACTCTTTTTACCATAGTTCTTAAAAGATCTAAGAGAAAATTTCTTTCTTATTTTAGCAAAAAGAGAGTTTTCTTTAATCCAAATTTAGTGCTTGATCTTAGGAACAGTACAGTGAGAGCAAGAAGTTGGAATAGCAAGGGTCCCATGAAGATAGAAAGTCGTTGAAGGGAGTTGTTTGCATATCCAAAGCTCAAAGGTCACTTGGAGCTTCTAGAATCAAAGGTCTGGATTAAAATTAAGGTAAAACTATTATTTTTGTTAAACTTAGAAAGAATTCTCTTAAAATCTTAGAGAATTGCCGAGATTATTATCATTATGTTTGAATAGTTTGATATTATCATGATGTTTGCATTAATATTTGTACAGTTTAATTTCAGTATAAAAATGTGAGGATATACAATTAAAGGACTAGATAATCTATTAAATACAATTTTAGAAAAAAAAATAAACGTAATTTCTTCTCAATTAATGAATATTGATGAATTATCTGAAGAATATCATATACTTTGGGTGATTATATTGCCACCACAAAATTTACTTGTTACACCACAAATTTAAGTAATTTTTTAATTTACAAAATTGGACATAAATGAAATGACATAAATAGCCATTTAAGTTTCATCCACACCCAAACCTGCTCCCTCGGCCTTTTCTTCTGTAATTCTTAAGCTGCACACCACGCCCACACCCTGCTCCCTCTGCATTTTCTTCTGTAATTCTTGGAATTACATCCTAAAATGATCGAGCATATAGTACTCAAAATCCTCCCCTTGCAACTTAGAGAACCCTGCCTCCAGACCCATTTTTGTTTCTATAATTTGGGTAAAGAATCAACTGAAGAAAATATGGAGATTTATAATTACGAGGTTGCAGGTGTTTTGAAGAGGATGGGTGTTTTCATCTATCTACAATAAAAATGAATCATCAAAGTTTGCCTCTGCCTCTACCCCATCGAAAATCCCTCCGCCACCGCCAAGCCCCAAGGCATCTCCTATTTTTCTGCAGGAAATGGCTTCACCACCATGAGAGGGTGTTACACCGAGCTGTAAGCCAGGTGGTACAAGAAGAAGGTCAATATTTATCTCATGGGGAATATCAAGCGGGAGATTTCGATTATGCATAGGATGAATCACCCGCATATTGTGAAGCTATTTGAGGTTCTAGAGTTTCTTAAAGGAGGTGTATTATTTGCGAAAGTGGCGAAAGGCGAAGATCTCAATAGTAAATATTTTCAACAGCTAATTTTCGCCTTGAGTTACTGCCATTCGCGCTGCGTTTACCATCTCGATTTGATGCCAGAAAATCTTTTACTGGACGAAAATGGTAATTTGAAAGTTTTCGGTTGATCTCCACCTTCTCCAGCCTCTGGCAGATCCCTACTGATGAGAAAAAGGGAACGTGGTGCACAAATATTTTGTGCATATATATAATTAAGGATATATTGATAAAATAGTGTTGGTGTATTTATAAAAATTAGTTTTTAATTGAGGTGTAGTTATAATGTGGTGTGTTAAACAAAAAATGTGGTGGTAATATATTTACCCTATATTTTTAGAAAATCATGATCAATATATTATAGATTATTCTAATTTATTAGATCACATAATGGGCCTATATAATAAATCCAAAATAGAACAAGAAGTACAAGATAAAACTAGTATATTCCTTGTTTGTATTATGCCTATATTAACTATTGATAAAGAAATTGAAATTATTAGAAAAAGATTAGAATAAATAATTCATATACTTAAAAACAATAAAATATATTCAAAAGATATAAACAGTCTCCTTGAAAGAATAAACTTATTAGACTCTAAATTCCAGAATTTTAAAAATAGATCAACCAGAATAAAAGAAGGATATACTTTGTAAAATAGAAGAAAATATTTCATAATCAATTAGGCCTTTTCCATAAAAAGGGAAATTGACCAACCCATTTCCATAAAAAAAAAAAAAAAAAACCCCCCCATTTGAAACAAGGGCAAATCTAGGAACTACAGAGCGACTGGCATCTCATGCTGGATTAGTCTGTTTGTGCTGACTTGAAATCTTGGATTCACAAAATATGTAGGCACTGCTTTTTATGCCTTCGATGTCTTAATATGATTTACAATCAAGATTCTCAGAAAAGAACAGCAAATTCTTAATCTTTAATCCAAGATAAAAAATCATCAAAATTCTTGTGAGAACTGCCACCTGTTCTAACACTACTCAGAATCTTTGCTTGAAGATCCAATGCCCTTTCTTTAAATCCTCCATCACCAAAGACTCTTTCCAACTTAATCTTAATTTCTTCACAACTGACGATTCCATTTTCATTTTTGTTCAATTCCAATCCAATCTTCAGATAATCACAAATGTAGCTCTGATTGAACAACTGATCTCCAAAATAGGGCCAACAAAGAAAAGGGATTCCATTACTTATGCCTTCAAGTGTAGAATTCCAACCACAATGGCTAATGAAACAAGCAATAGAAGGATGAGATAGGACTTTTTGCTGTGGCGCCCAACTCACTATACACCCCCGACGATCCAATCTTTCTTTGAACCCTGTCGAAGAAAGAATTTAATTTAATAAGAAAACATTTTCTTTCTTTTAAAAATTAAGCTTTTAATTGAGGTGCTTCAACATGGTAGTAAAGACTCCGAGATCATTTTATTGCCACTCGTTTATGAAAAATGAAACCTGTTGGGTAAGCGTTGTTGATGTCTTCAATAATGTTTTCGCGCACAACCCACAAGAATGGCCTATTGGTGAGTTCAAGGCCAAGAGCAAGTTCTTCGAACTGATTGCGGTCAAATACTGTGAAACTCCCAAATGCAACATAAATGACAGAGTTATGTGGTTGTTGATCAAGCCTTGCCAGAAAACCTATTGAACACAAAATTCAAATAAATATAACTTACTTTTATATATCAAGTATTATCAGAGATAGTTGGACTTAAAAAGGTCAAAATTCAAACAATTTTTTCCCCTTTCTTTACAATCTAATATTTTTGGTAAGGTAATCTAACACAACCCGAGTCTTCTCTCCAGAAGTAGCCAGTTGATTTTCCAAGCCGGTTGCTTGCGAGAAGAGGGCCTATGGGTAAATTTTTTGGATATGCGGCAAATGTTCCGGACTCCAAAAATTTTGATGAGTTGCAGATCAGCCTTTCTACCAATTTTATGGGCTTTACAATTCTTTAGAAGAATTTGAAAAAGATTTTTCGTTGCACTTCAGTACTTACACAATTCCAAAGGAAATCCGTTGATTTTATGAAATGCATTGTTGGCGAAAGTTGAATACTCTGGTTTTTGTCCTGAAAACATTTAGAAGTATTAGCACAAAAATAAGAAGAAAAACCATGGGGTTTCTCAAATGAAAAGAACAAGAACAAAAAAACTCCACAATCAGAATGCGAACCTATTTACTGATTAACTATCTGTGTCAACTATGAGAAATATCAAAAATCAAAGTGAAGTCGTATAGTTACGAAAATGACCAAGTGCAAGTCAGACGTGCATCGTACAGTGCACGTCTAGCGTGCAATACTCAGAACCCAAATATGAGTTCTTAAAAAAGTGTACTACACGTGCACGATACAGTGCATGTCTGACGTGCACCGGATATAATTAAGTTCCCTTTTCTTGAAATTGAATGAGCCAAAAACCTACCCACCCACCACTCGGCCGGTGGGTGTTGGGTGTCAGGTCAGGTCCCACCTGAGACACACGCCCCCCCTAAAATAGGGATAGACAAAGGAAAAATTACATGGAACCCTAGATTTCAAGATCCAATTTTAAAAATAAGTTGGTGAAGTTTACTTTTCTAAAAATCAGGTTCTAATTACCCAATTAATAATTATTAATTAAATACTTTATTCCTAAATTATACTCATCCCTCTGCTCTCTCAAAATTTCTAAATCACAGAGAATCACTGTGATTCTCTCTTTCTCTCTCTCTACTCGATGATGTCTCCGTGCACAGATCGCCGTCTTCAAGTGGTAACAGCAGCGATCTCACTGCTGGAAACCGCCAGAGTTTGGTGTATGTGTAGATCTAGGGGGCTAATTTGTTCAATCTCGATGTATGTGTGCAAATCTCCTGCGACTGGTTTGTTCAACCCCAAGTAGTAGCTAGAAACGAAGGAGGCAGTCGGTAATCTTGCACTGAGGCTGTCGCGTTCAACTCCTTTAGTAGGTGGCGCTGTAGTTGCGTCGGAGGCTCTGCCTGACTATGCACAGGTAGCCCAACCACTCGTCACGTGGTGCTGCTCCACAGCTTCAGAAGTGTGTAGTACCATTGTCTTCGGACATCCTTCCCCTCAGCGGGCTACTTCAATCTGGGTTTATTTCTGTTCAGGCTGCTTATGGTAGTTGTGATGTTGTTGCTTGCAGCTCCGATGGTGGCACAAGTAAGGTGATTGTTGTGTTGGGTGGGGAGTGGCACTGCGATGGGGAAGTATGATCACAAGTCACAGCATCTTCTGGTGGTTTCTAGACTTAACAGTGCGGTGTGTTTTTGTTGTTTGGACTTAATGATATGTGGTGTTGGTGATCGAATTTTGTGTTGGTGATTGGTGGTGACAGAGTGGTGGTTGTGGTAGTGAGTCAGGGTGGTGATGCTCGTGTATTGTGTAGTGGTTGAAGGCTGTGGGAAAGAGGTGGTTTGGTGACTCGATGGTGAAGGGGTTGGTTGTGGTGGTGGTGGTGGTGCCTGGTCACAGTGGAGTGGTGGTGGAGGAGGGCAACTAGTTTGGGTTGGGGTTGGGGTTGGGGTTGGGGGGTGGGGTGCGGTTTGGTATGATTGACTTGACTTGAGTTGAGTGAATTGAATAGCGATTGTGACTGATTAAAAGTAAGTGCGACCAATTATTAGGTAATTGTGACGAAAGTGTCTACTAAATGTGCTTGTGATGAGTATGAAATATGAGCAATTATTAGGTAATTGTGACAAAATATTGATTAATCGTGACCAAGAAAATGAGTAAGTTGTGACCAATAAATAAATAATATATAATTAAAAATGTTTGATTAACCGTGCTTAAGAAAAGAGTAATTTGTGACCAATGAATAAATAATATATGACCAATTATGGTGATTTTGACCAATTATATTAGAGATTGTGGCCAAAACATTGGACGAGAACATGATGTGATCTATATTTGTATTAAATATGACTATGAGAGATTGAGTTGCGACTTTGTGTGAACGAACTATGACCTTTTATCGAACGGTGACTTTATACGACAAACTCTGAACTGTGACCTCGTGAGATCGAACTATGACTTCATGTGATCAACCGTGACTTGAACATGTGACCTATGACCTGTGACTTGTTGAAATTGATATGTGACCTATTTAATAAGACTTTGTGACCCGTATTGTTGTGACCTGAAACATATGTGAACTCAAAATTGCGACATGTGACCTATGAATTATGATGAACTGTAACCTGTGACCTACCCCTTATGAACTATGACTAGTTATTTGTAACCATGTGAAGTGTGCCATTTGACCTAAGACATGTGACTTGTGTAAATAAAGATTCATGGCCTGTAAATTATGATGAACTTGATATGTGACCAACATATGAACTATGACCCGAGACAGTATGAAGTGTCTCATGTGACTTAAAACATGTGACCTTATGAAATGTGACTCGACATGTGCAAATAAAGATCTGTGACCTGTGAATTATGACGAATTGTGACATGTGACCTATGATGTATAAGTGTGACATATGACTTTAATATGTGATCTAGAACTTGTGACCACCATCAAACAATCACCAACGACACACATAGCCAACACCTGTGACCACCACCAAACAATCACCACCGTCACACACACACAACCAACACAGTCACCTCCACTACCAACAGGTCCAACACAAACCATACGGCCAACTACTGTGACACACACAGCCACGGTGACTTAAACATATAGTAACCATCATAAACACAAAAAAACACACCACCACAACTAAGTAGTAGGCACCTGAAAGAATGAAATTAAAAATTCCATTGTTGTTGGTTTTCAGTGGGCTTCAAAGGAAGGTCCCCGTCCATTGCCCAAAGAAAACATGAGTGACATTTGCTTCGAAGTTTACGATGATGTTCTCCATACCGATGCCATTCACAAAGGAGGAAAGCATTGGAACAAGTTCCTAAACCCCACCTCCAGCCTCGAACTGAACCTCCCAATCTTACCCAGACGAAAATTTATTTTGGCCACAACTTCTTCAAAACCCGATATTGATCCCAAATTAAGCAGCCAAGGTCCCAATCTTGCATAATCCTTGAAAATACAGCTGAGTCTAGATCTAGGTATGAAGACCCAGCATTCAGATCTAGATTCAAGAAATTGTCCAATGATCTAGATCCCGAATACAAGTCTTCAAGCAACAATGGATGAAAACAATATTCTTGGCTAAGAAAGGAGAAAGTTTCATGTTGGAGTCTAGCTGAGAAGACGGGTGGATCAACATCATCCAACTAGTCAAGGCGGGAGTTGAAGAGCCACAATTATGGCCGTAAATAAGCCAGGTCACGACCGTAACCATCTCTCTGGAAAAAACTGAATTTTCTTGAAAAACTGGACTTACAGCCTTAAGTATTTTCTCACGGCCGTAATTGTTAACCAGTGACCAACTTACGGTCGTAAGTTGATTTGTCAGGCCGTAACTATGTTACGTGAGAAATTTCCTTTTTATTTTCTTTCCATATTTGAAACAATTACATTCCTTATTGTCTTAGGGCTCCTAAGTCCCTTTTTCACCCTATTTAAGGGGTTGTAACTTTCAGTATTAGGTTAGACAATTTTGAGAGATTATATCGTGAGGCTACTTTGCTTGCAACAACTTTATTCTTCATTGAATAAAATTCGAACTCACGAGTTTATTCTTGTTTGTTCAAACTTGGGAGGGAATTATTGTTGTTGTGAACAAGAGGTCAATATATCAATTGATTGTATTGGTTGCTTGATTCAATTAATTTTAATTGAATCCCTAAATTGTGATTGTTTTGGCGTTCTTCGGTCGATTCAATCTTTTTAGGGTTTCGTAGCTACAATTGCTACGTGGTTCGAATCAGTGGGTACCAGGGCGAACTGATGCGAACCACGTAGAAATTGTAGCTACGAAACCCACAAAAGATTGAATCAACCCAAGAACGCCAAAAAAATCACGATTTAGGGATTCAATTAAAATCAATTGAATCAAGCAACCATTACAATCAATTGACATATTGACCTCTTGATCACAACAATAATTCTCACCCAATTTTGAACAAATAAGAATAAACTCACAAGTTCAAATTTTATTCAATGAAGAATAAAGTTGTTGAAAGCAAAGTAGCCTCACGATATAATCTCTCAAAGTTTTCTAACCTAATAGTGAAAGTTACAACCCCTTAAATAGGGTGAAAAACGGACTTAAGAGCCCTAAGACAATAAGGAATGTAATTGCTTCAAATATGGAAAGAAAATAAAAAGGAAATTTCTTGCATAACATAGTTACGGCTGTGACAAACCAACTTACGGCAATAAGTTGGTCACTAGTTAAAAATTACAGCCGTAAGTCCAATTTTCCAAGAAAATTCAGTTTTCACCCGAGGGATGATTACGGCCATGACCTGGCTTATTTACGGCCGTAATTGTGGCTCTTCAACTCCCACATTGACTGCTTGGATGACGTTGATCCACCCATCTTCTCAGCTAGATTCGAACATGAAACTTGCTCCCTTCTTAGCCAAGAATATTGTTTTCATCCATTGTTGTTTGAAGACTTGTATTCGGGATCTGGATCACATCATTCCCTCCCTTAGGATGATTCGTCCCAAATCATAGCTTGGTTCATGGTGTTTCAGTGCACCGCCTGGATCAAAAGGAAAATTCTTGCCTCCATTACATATGATCAACCAATAGTAGTCCAATACTTGAATTGCATGGACAAGTTCAAAAATGAACTTCTTTGACCATATGTGGTGTGGCTCAAGCCTCCAAGTATATTCAACTTGCAAGAAAGATTTAAACAAAATAGGGTGGGGAATGTTAGTTTCACCAAGTAGAAGATAGGGATCCTTGTACTCATGTATATCATCTCCAAATACTCTTCCCTCACAACGAGGTCCTTCTCTTCACCTCCCTCATTTGTTGCAACTTCTTGCTCAATCTCTTCTATTTATTTTCTCAAAAGCCCATCCATCTCTTCTAACACCACATTTTCAAGCTCAACTACCTCTTATAAATTTTTAGTTTCAACTTCTTCTACATTTTTAGTATCAACTACCTCTTCCACATTTATTTTCAACCACACCTTCATCCTCAATCACCTCTTCCACAATTTTATTTTCTTGTTCATTCTCTATCCCGTCAACTTTCAATTCATGCATATCCTCATCAATAATTTGAACTTCTTGTTCATCCACCTCTTTATTACCCAATTCCTCATCTCCTACTTCAAATTTTGGAGTTTGATCAACTATTTCTGGTTTCAAATTTTCCTCCTTCTTCTCAACATCCCTATCCCGAGGTTCCTTTTGCAACCCCACAACAACTTTCCTCTCACTCTCTTTTTTTTTTTTTTACCTTCCTTGAATTGTCTAGTGCTTCCTGAAGTGTCAACCCATACAGTGTGAATGTTTTCCCTCTCGCAAGAATCCTATATATGTGCATACTCTTATAATATATTGCTTCCCTCATACGAATCCATGATTTTCCCAACAGAATATGACAAGACTTTAAAGGCACTACATCACAAAATACGTCATCGATATACTTTCCATGGGTGATAATCACTAGGACTTGCTTAGTTACATGGAACTCCCCAAATTCCCTAATCCACATCACACAAAAAGGTCTACTATGCAGTATTAGAGATAATCCCAATTTTTAACTATGGTGATATTAGCAAAATTAGTGAAGCACTTTCTATCAATTGCTAAACTGCACACCTTTTGTCCCACATAACATCTTGTTTGGAACAACGAATCCGGATCATAATCCATCCCTTAGGTGGCTAATAAGTGTATTTTATACAATTGTTTGTTCAACAATATTTGCTATTTATTTCGTTGTTATTTTTTTGTATTTCAAGAATAATCCCAATTACAAGAATTAATGAAGCACTCTCTCTACAATCAGAAGTTGAAGGACCTGATGTGAAATAAAACCATGAGGACCAACTTAAAGTACTTCAAAAAATGAAAATTTCACTCTAGGCGGATAACCATGCGATTACATGGAATTATAACTGCGCGATCGCATGATCTGTTCATAAATGGTCAGAATAGTTTGGATTTGTACCATGCGATCGCATGGTTATATTCTGGGCCGCAGCTGGGCTTTTTGTACGATTTTCAGCGAATTTCTCTTATTTCTAACCTAGGCTTTGGGAGAATCTATAAATACATGACATAAGGCACGAAAGTTATATGCTTTTAGGTTGTGATTTCTTAAGTTTGAAAGATTAAGATTTCATTAGACTTGTTTCAATTGTCACAAAGTCTAATAGAGGATAGAAATATACCCTTATGCTTTGTGTTTTCTGCTATAGTATTCATAAATCTGTTAATGCTCTCTTACACATTCGGATTCAACATAGAAATATAGTTGGGTCGTACGTAGGAATATGTGTTAATGCTTGTCCGAAAGGGAGTTTTAACTACATTTGGAATATGGAAATTCAAAACCCGTGAATTGTATTTAAATAATTTAGTTAAGATATGGATGATAGAGTCGAAATGGATTCATAATTCTAACGCGTTTATTTTCATAAGTTTTAAAATCAAATTTGTCAATTTTTTAGTTTAATCTTTATTTTAATTTTCAAAAAACAAAAATTCCAACTCAATCAAAGTTTTTCTAGTTCCGGTTAAGGTAGTAGTTTAAAATACAATTTAAAAAAAAAATCTCTGTGGGATCGATACTTGGACTCACGTCCACTTTATTACTTGCGCCACCCGTGCACTTGTGGAGTGAATAAGTTTTTGGCGCCATTGCCGGGGATTGTTTTTTTAAATTTGTTTTTAGATTACTTTCACTAATTCGGACTTTTTACTTTTTTTATTTTATTTTTATCTTGGGATTTTTATTTTTTATTTTTAGTTTAGTAACTAGTTTCTTTACTTTTCTTGTAGTTGTGTATATTACGTTCGAAAAACGGGAATATTTTCGAAGCTGACCTGGAAATAGAACATACGTTACACCATAAATTAAGAGAGGTTAGAGAACTAGATAAATCAAAAAATCAAAAAAATCAAATGGCGAACAACAACAATCTTCTACCCCCTACTGATCCAATAAATGAATATGACATGTTGGTTGGTGACTTCATGACACCTCAAGTGGTTCAAAGTCAATCCAGCATAGTCTATCCACCTTTTGGGCAGGCGAACTTCCAACTTAAAACCAATGTCATCAGTATGTTCCAAAATGGACAACAATTCCATGGAGACCTGATGAAAACACACACACATGTTTCTAAATTTATAGACATGTGCCAACACTTTCAATATCAGGGTGTGTCTGATGATGCTATAAGACTCAGGTTATTTTCTTACACTTTAAAAGATAGAGCTGTTGACTGGTTAGATTCTTGCCCCGTTGCGAGTATAACCAGCTAGAATTACTTGGTTCAAAAGTTTTGCACTAAATTCATGCCTCCAGCAAAGGTTGTCAAACTAAGACATGACATCACTGTGTTCCAGCAGCATGATACTGAATCTTTTGATGATGCATGGAACAGATTTAAGGGCGTGTTGAGGAAGTGTCCAAACCATGGGATCGCTAAAGGAGACCAAGTGAAGTTTTTCTATGAAGGATTACTTCCACACTTTAAAAACATGGTTGACTCTTCATCAAATGGTGCTTTGGGAACAAAGACTATAGGACAGGCATTGGAGCTCTTTGAGAGGATAGCAAATACAAATGCCACGTGAGGATCAGACAGGGTGGTACCAAAGAAGACATTGGGAGTCTATGAAGTGGATGCTTACACTGCCATATCAGCAAAAATTGACTCCTTGGCTGGGAAAATGGAGGGCATAGCACTGGCAAGTCATTCCTCTAAAAGTATTAAAGTGACTTGTGAACAGTGTGGTGCAAATCACACCACTACAGATTGCCCTATTCTGGCTTGTCCAGTGGAGCAAGTTGACTACGTACATGGGGGTCAACTCCAGAATAACCCATACTCAAATACCTATAACCCAGGTTGGCGCAATCATCCTAATTTTTCTTGGAAAGATCACTCAATTCAACATTGAAGAGAGAAAGCCTCCACTAAAAGAGATGATTGGAAAATTTGTGGAAAAGACAGATTTGTTCATGTCTAAAACAAATCAGTATATGAGAAAAACTGAAACCACAATTCAAAATCAGCAGGCATCAATCAAAAACCTAGAACATCAAGTGGGGCAGATAGTATAGCTAATCACAGCAAGAGCCACGGGTACATTAGCTGCAAATACTGAGGTAAACCCAAAGGAACAACTCATACTTATAAATTTGGTGCAAAATGAGATAAATGCAATCACTACGCGTAGTGGTGTATAACTTCCTGATATTAAAGCCAAAAAGCCAGCGGAAGTTCCTGAAAAGCTTGTGAAAAATGGTGAGAATATGGTTGAAAAAGAAGATGATCATGAGGTGAAATCAACGATTAAGCCTAATGAGTCTCCTATCCCATTTCCACAGAGGTTGAAGAAAACAAGAGAGGATAAGATGTTCACCAAGTTTGTAAATATTCTTAGAAAACTGCACATAAATATCCCATTCTTGGAAGCCATCACAAAAATTCCAAGTTATGCCAAGCTTCTTAAGAAGATGATATCTAGCAAGAAGAAGCTTGAAGAACTTGAAGAGGTAACTTTGAGCGAGGAGTGCAGCGCAATCTTACAAAAGAAGCTGCCACCTAAGCTCAAAGATCCAGGGAGCTTTTCTATACCTTGTGTCATTGGAGACTTAAAATTTAACGAGGTATTGTGTAATCTCTGGGCAAGTATACATCTGATGTCCCTATCTTTGTACAAGAAATTAGGATTGAGTGAACCAAAGGAAAGCAATATCAGATTGCAACTTCTTGATCGATCAATTTGTCACCCATATGGAGTTGTGGATGATGTATTGGTGAAAGTTCACAAATTCATATTCCTATCTGACTTTATCATCTTAAATATGAAGGAAGATGAAAATTTTCCTTTGGTACTTGGTCGGCCATTCCTAGCCACTGCACAAGCAGTAATTGATGTAGAAAAAGGAGATGTAGTGCTGCGGGCTGTAAATCAAGAGGTGACTTTCACAATGAGGCAATTTAATGTCCATGAACCAGAACTAGAAAATTGCTCCAGGACAGATGTAGAGTTGGAATTGGCATGTTGGGAGAGGTATGAGTACAAATTCAGAGGTATTGAAGAGATTTCACCATCCAATGTAAAACCACCTTGAGAAATGTTTGCCAAAGAGTCTAGCTCTAGACTTTAAATGAAGAGCGTGTTGGGAGGCAACCCAACTTCTCAAACCCATTTTCTTTATTTGTTTTACCTATTTTCTTTATTATTGTTTTGATGCTATACACTGCATTTTAGGCTCATTCTCATGCTTGGAATTCACATTTTAACATGTTAGTGGCATTGAAAACTTCATTGCACATATTTTTGCATGTTTTAGCATTTTTAGGATTTATTTGTTTTCTATTTGTTTTGTTGCTTTTTATCACAATCTTCCACTTGATCACCTAGCTTAGGACATGAACATATCTTAGAAGTTGGTTGCATGCATTTGAAAGCATTTAGGGGTCCAAAACAGGGTCCAAAACTCAGAAAATGAAAAACAAATGGTTACTGCCTCTAACACCGTGCAGTCGCACGGTTAGATTTTGGACAGAACCGACAGTTTGATATATAATGCAACAACTTTCATTTTAACCACTTCCAACTCGGTTTTCTTCCCCCAAATCATCCAAAATTTAGTCCCCAACTATTCCCATATGTTTGTGCATCATCTCAACTCAAATTCATACCTTGCATTGCATCCAAAACATTCAAAAGGTATGGATTTCTACACAATTTCACAAAATCATGCATAATCTTTTTGTTTCTCATTCTTTTTGTGATTTGTGAATTATGGATGATTGGTGATGGGTTTAAGTTAGGATTGGAGATATTGTATTGTGATTTTTTAGGTGAAATCTTTTGGCTTAATTCAAGTATCCAACTCCATGAAATTCCTTGATTTCTTAATATGAATGCAAGGTGTTTGATAAAATATTTCAATGAGGTTTTTGTTGAGTTTTTGCAATTCTTTTTGGATGATCACCTTCACTACATGTTATACATCATTTGTGGATTATTCAACCTTCATTTACACTTATTTAAGGCATAAAACTCAACTTGAACATCGTTGCATTACATAGCACCTCATTGCAAGGCCATTGCAGGCACCATTGCACCATTCAGGTTCACTGCACCTACTTTGTCACATCTTTTCATGACCCATATGAACTCCAAATGTGAAGAATTTTTGATATGTATTAGACCAAGTTATGTACTTTCATATGTCCATAACATGTCTTGGGAAATTTTTACTCTTTCGAGGCGATGTCAAGGGTTGAAGATCAGTGGTCGATCACGTTTCAAAAATTTCAAAATTTTTCTAAGTCTTAGTTTGGGTGTGTTGTGTCGATTTACTTTAGTTCCTATGTGATATTTATACTTCTAATGATCATTAATTCTTGTTTGTAAGGAACATATCATCATGGGGCACCTCGAGCCAAACTTAAATAAGAAAGAAAAGGGTCGTATCATCCAACCAAACATTCAAGTCAAAGCTTCAAAATGGGAACACCATCTCTCCAAATCCGGGAAGTACATAAACCCTCTTTTTTATTTTGTGTTTATTTTATTTATTTGCTTTCAACACATTTAGGACAATGCATAGTTCTAGTTTGGGGTTGGGAATCTCATTCGTGTGCTTTTATTTACACATACATTCGATTTTGGGTATAAAATTCATAAAAAATGAAAAATTTTGTTGATTTATTTATTACTTATGACATGATTTGAATTGACTTTTGTACTTTAGTTAGAAAATTGTGCAGCATCCGAACTAAAAATTTTCTTGACATTCATCCATTGAAGACTTTAATCAAACTTGAGCACATAGCCACTTTTGAATAATAACTTTTGTAGGAAGATGCTTGATACTTGTGATGTAAATTTGTGCATTTTGAACATAAAATTGACTGAAAAAATCCCGAACCTTAAGAAAATTAGATCTCGACCTGAATTTTAGAACCAAGCAGTTTGGGGTGGGAAGGTTAGTATGAGTATGCATTGATGGATTGAAGATCTGAAGTTTTTAATTTTGCATATTTAATGTAAGGGGTTTTGATCAACAGGTATAAATCATAATAACCAGCATAAAAACAGAAAAATGCTGAAGGTCTTATTCTGCTCTTCAAATGCCTTTTTGACTCGAGTAATTAAGTCTGAGGAGTTCTTTGAACCTGGTACCCTAAACTCAACTGAGTTGGGAGCTGCCGACCTAAAGCTCGCTACAAGTGTCAACTAGAAAGTAAGTACGGAGAGTGAACTTACACATAAGATGTTAAAACATCTTTAACTTTTCTTTTTAAGCCTTTATCACTCGAGTAATTAAGTCTGAGTGGTTCTCTAAAACTGGTACCCTAAGCTCAATTGAGTTGGGAGCTGCCGACCTAAAGCTCGCTATAGGGGTCATATAGAAAGCAAGTATGGAAAGTATTACACAAAGATGGTAAAAGACAAGGACATTAAAAGAAAAAGTCTTCCAAATAAAAGAAAAATGGAATGAAAATGGTATAAGCTTTGTTGATTGAAATCCCTAATATTTTGTTAATTATTCTTGGTCTATCGTGCATATTTGCCTAATCCTAACTGCCTTGTGTGGAAAAATACAATTTATACCTGTTTAGAAACCACATCAGTAGGAAAGACCTCGGGATATGAGAGAAAAGCGATAAGGTTGTGATCATCCATGAGAGGGTAAGAAAAATAAAAATAAAATCATTGTTGACCACAAGAGATTCGGGCTTATATCTCCATGACTAGTCACACAGTGTCAAATATATTTTTACATGAGTTTGCATTCGATTTTTGGCTATTCACACACACACACACATGAAGTTGAGCATCGGATGAATGAAAATAATTTTTGTTGTTCATATTTCTTTTCTAAAGTGAATCGTCAATTTGGATTGTTGAAGCGCATGGTAAATAAGTTGACAAAAACAAAAACATTTTTTTTAAATTTGGAATTATAGTTTGGTTTTATTTTGTTCTAGAACAAACAATAGTTCTAGTTGGGAGGTGTTGATAAGTGTATTTTATACACTTATTTCTATCCTAAAAGTAGGATTTTAATTGTTTGTTCAAGAATATTTGCTATTTATTTCGTTATTATTTGTTTGTATTTCAGGAATAACCCCAAAGTCGAGAAAACAATGAAAAAGAAGCTCAAATCAAGCAATTGGATGATAAAAGTGTCAAAGTATGCAAATCAAGAGTTGATGAAGTAAATCAAGGGCTCAATTGCAAGAATACTCGAAGAAGAATCCAAATTCGGAAGAAATCAAAAGTTCGGGGACTAAATTACAACAATCAGAAATTGAAGGACCTGATGTGAAATAAAAACTGAGGAATAACTTAAAGCACTTCAAAAGATGAAAATTGCACTCTAGCTGGATAACCATGCGATCGCATGGAATTATAACTGGGTGATCTCATGACCTGTTCATAAATGGTCAGAATGGTTATCCGGAAGCCTGCGCAATCGCATGAATTTGTACCATGCGATCGCATGGTTATATTCTGGGCCGCAGCTGGAATTTTTGCGCGATTTTCAGTGGATTTCTCTTATTTCTGACCTAGGCTTTGGGAGAATCTATAAACACATGACATAAGGCACGAAATTAGGGGTTCGTAACTTGTGAAATTGATGCCAAAAATTGTCAAATTGCGAGGGGGATCCAAACCACGCCAAGATGAAGATTGAAAATACAATTGCAAGGAGATGAATTGGGTTACATCTTTTCACATCTCTTGTTATTTATTTTCTATTATGTTTCTAGATTAGATTAATTTTGTTGGAATTGTGATGAAGTTTTGATTTCTTGAATCCATATTTTAATCTATTATTTAATTTATGCAATTCATTGTTTTGAGCAATTGAATTATGCTTTTTCTATCATGCAATTACTTGATCACTAGTTATATGATTTTAGGTTGTGATTTCTTAAGTTCGAAAGATTAGAATTTCATTAGACTTGTTTCAATTGCCACAAAGTCCGATAGGGGATAGAAATATACCCCTATGCTTTGTGTTTTCTGCTATAGTATTCACAAATCTTTCAATGCTTTCTTACACATTCGGATTCAACATAGAAATATAGTTAGGTCGTGCGTAGGAATAGGTGTTAATGCTTGTCCGAAATGGAGTTTTAACTGCATTTTGAATATGGAAATTCAAAACCCGTGAATTGTATTTGAATAATTTGGTTAAGATATAGGTGATAGAGTCAAAATGGATTCATAATTCTAACACATTTATTTTCATTAGTTTTAAAATCAAATTTGTCAATTTTTTAATTTAATCTTTATTTTAATTTTCAAAAAACAAAAATTCCAACTCAATCAAAGTTTTTCTAGTTCCGGTTAAGGTAGTAGTCTAAAATACAATTTAAAACACTCTCTGTTGGATCGATACTTGGACTCACGTCTACTTTATTACTTGCGCGACCCGTGTACTTGCGGAGCGAACATTGGCAATTCAAGAAAACTCAAGAATAGATCTAGATACCAATTAGCAAGAAGGAATTTATTTTCTTGCTCGAAAAAATAAACAGAAGAAAGCACTTTTCAAGAATGTCAAGAATTAAAGAAATCCAAGAAAGTGGTTCTCAAATTTTCGAATTTTGAATTTTTTTTGGGATTTTCAGAATTAATAAAGAATATATATATATATATAAATTTGAAATTCTACTACGAATGTGATGAAACAAACGGAATTAAATTAGAATAAGAATTGAAGAAAATAAACGTTTTTAAAATTTTGTTGGATTTTATATGGATCAAAAAACTGGAAAAATTTACTGGCACGAAGAACAATAAGAAACAAGAAAACTCAAGAAAAGAAAGACTCAACAACAATATATGGATAATTCATCAATTCTCATGCGGACTCTATGATAAATACATGGAATTAAACTGGATAGAATAAAAAGATATAACATTAATTTTTTTGGAGCCTAAGCTCTGATACCAACTGATGCGAACCCCGTAGCAATTATAGCTACAAAACCCACAAAAGATTGAATCGACCCAATAACGCCAAAAGAATCATGATTTAGGGATTCAATTAAAATCAATTGAATCAAGCAACCAATACGATTAATTGATATATTGACCTCTTGTTCACAACAATAATAATTCTCACCCAAGTTTGAAAAACAAGAATAAACTCGCAAGTTCGAATTTTATTCAATGAAGAATAAAGTTATTGAAAGCAAAGTAGCCTCATGATATAATCTCTCAAAATTGTCTAACCTAATAATGAAAGTTACAACCCCTTAAATAGGGTGAAAAGGGGACTTAAGAGCCCTAAGATAATAAGGAATGTAATTGTTTCAAATATGGAAAGAAAATAAAAAGAAAATTTCTCGCGTAACATAGTTATGGCCATGACAAATTAACTTATGGCCATAAGTTGGTCACTGGTTGACAATTACAGCTGTGAGAAAATACTTACGGCCATAAGCCCAATTTTCCAAGAAAATTCAGTTTTCTCTCGAGGGATGGTTACGGCTGTGACCTGGCTTATTTACGGCCGTAATTGTGGCCTCTTCAACTCCCGCCTTGACTGCTTGGAGGACGTTGATCCACCCGTCTTCTCGGTTAGACTCCAACATGAAACTTGCTCCTTTCTTAGCCAAGAATGTTGTTTTCATCCATTGTTCCTTGAAGACTTGTATTCGGGATCTGGATCACATCAGTTTTGGTCCCCAATCTCAAATTTTGGTAAAATTGAGGTCGTCTTTTATTATAACAAGTGAAATGTTGTTATGGGCAAATACAATCAATTTTCAAGCCATTCTAATGTATTTTTGTACTAATAATTTTTCTCACATGTTTTGCACGTCTTATGTTTGTAGTAAAATAATTTATATTTTGTGTTTTCTATGTAATAAAGTATAAAATGAAAATCCTTAAATTATCGATTTATACATATATTATTATAAGTCATTGATTATAAAGTAGTATTAATAATACGTTTTTATTTAAAATAAATAGTATTAAGGAAGATTAAGAAATATTATTATTAAATCGGGTATTACGTATAATATTTTTTAACTCTTACGATTGTGTCAAATTAAGTAATTTTAACTTTAATAAAAATTATTATTTATATGAAAATTAACCATTTACTTATTTATTTATTAACTTGTGAATAAATTTATAATAGGCATTTTCAATTTTTCCTATATAACTTTTTGTACAAGGGATATTTATAAAACAAAATTCCTATAACAAATGGAAGTTTGAGAAGAAAATGAATCTCATATTAGAGTCCAAATAAATAACTCACTTTATTTACTATTTTAATTATTCATAAAGATAGTAGTTTTAAAATGTATTCAATTTAATTCAACTCACCATCTACCAATTATTGATCAAGTTCCCGTTTATATAATTTCTGTTGTCAAGTTTCTTAATTCAGCTACAATATTTTCAAAATCTCTTATTGATAAAAATGATATGTCTATGTTTAAATGAGTTATTAAGGAAATAACAGAAAAATAAGTTAGATAAGCTAAGAATATAAACTTCCACTAACAATTATCATTAGAAAAGTTATAGATAGTTTGTGTTTTATCAATAAATTAAATATAATTAATCGTAAAAATTTTAGTTAATTTAAGGTTGTAATAATTCAATTTTAAGAATTGTAAAAACATAAGTATTGAATTAAAATGTGGTAAAATATGGTAAAATATTGAAAAAGTTATCAATAAACAAGTTTTGTAGTTATGAAATGACGGCATAATTTTTCTTCTTTTATCAATATTAAATAAATGAAAAAAATATAACAATAATAAGAAAATTATTTAAAAATAGATTAAAAATATAAATTGTTAGATAATAAATTAATTTAATGCTAAATAATTGAAAAACTATAATAATATGAAATTATGTTATATCTGGCATTTTAAATTTTTAAAAAATAAATTGATATTTATTGTTAATGCGGGTGACTAATGCTCACATTAAATGTTTTCAAATAAGTTTACTACCTTTCAAAACTTTCAAAATAACATTTTCCTGTCTTTTCCATATAAGTGGCCTTCCTAGATTTAGCAAACAACGAAAACATGTTTTTATTACCCTTCTTTGCATGTATGGGAGTCCTCCTGAGTAGTCGTCGACGCTCGAATTGTCAATTTCAATGCAAACGATTTCAATGTCGTCGATGTTACCCACTAAATGACTTCCAACCCGTTACGGTTTGTCAATAACTAAAACGATTTCGAAGACGAATTCCATGAACTGAAACGAAGTCTTAAGTCGTTCTTCCAATATGAATGTCATTTCGAGATTCGGCAAACCATGAAAGCATTTTTTTATTACCCTGAGCATCTATGGGAGTCCTCTCGAGTTGCATTCGACACTCGAATTGTCGTTTTCAATGCAAACGACTTCTATGTCGTTGAAGTTATTTGCCAAAAGACATTAAACTTGTTACAGTTTTCCAATAACTAAAACAATTTCGAAGACGAATTCAATGAACTGAAACGAAATCTAAGTCGTTCTTCCAGTACGAACGTTGTTTCGAGGAACAAGAAACTCATAGCATCGTTAAATGGTCTAAAGATAAACTCCTTTCATTTTTGATCAATTTTGATCAAGGTACGAGTGACTAATGCCCATATTAAGCGTTTTCAGATAAGTTCACTACCTTTTAAGTCTTTTGGAAGAACTTTTCCCTCTCTTTTCCATATAAGTGACCTTCTGAGATTAAGCAAAACATTGAAACATTTTTTATTACCCTTAGCATCTATGAGAGTCCTCCTAAGTTGCCTTCAACTAGAGCAATCGACCATCAATCATGGACAGTTGACTGTTGACCGAAAACCGTCAACAATCATAATAACGAGATTATTTATTATTATTATTTAATTAAATAAATAAATAATATTAAAAATTTGAATATTCAATAAACCATAATTCACAAATCCAATATTCACCAAATCACAATAATATCAATTTAAATTCGCATAAGGGGAATATGGAGCCAACAAGTGACTATTGCAAAAGTCAAAAACACACTGAAACTTAAAAATTAACACATTAATATGCTAAATTTAGAATGATAGATCTATTCGTCCTTCCATAGCTTATGCATTGGATTAGATGACAACGATCGATTTTTCTGACAACTAGATTAATAAAAGCTCGTGCATACCATTGCACGAGTAGATTCAAAAGTTGTATCTCAATGTTGAAACAACCAGACAAGTTATTTTGGGTCACTACATTACATATTCTCCAATACGAATGTCGTTTCGAGGAATGGGCAACTCATAGTACCATTAAATGGTCGAAAGATAAACTCCTTTCATTTTTAAATTGAATTCTGAACGTGCAGCCACCTGCTAGGGTTAGCATGGCCACGCAGTACAACCGTTCATCTCAATTTTCCATCTTTCAGCATGTGTAAGTAGGTCCCTGCTACTTTATTTCACATTGGTCCTTCATCTTCTGATTGTGACAATTTAGGTTCCAAAATTTTGAATTTCTTCGATTCTTTTTTCCATCAACAATTAATTCCTCATACTTCACTTTCTTGAGCTAAAATCCACGATGTAAGTCTCAGTAGTCCTCATTTTCCTTTACTACAATCCACGATGTAAGTCTCAGTAGTCCTCATTTGCCTTTACTTTGTGTATTTTAGCCTAAATAGTCATCCAAGTGCTCGTGATTTTCACACTTTATCTCATTTTCACAGTTTTGAAATCTTTTCTGAAATATGAGAAAATAGAAAAAATTAAGTAGAATTTTTTAAAAAATGACAAAAGAAGAATAATTTAGATGCACAAATAAGTGTATAAAATACACTTATCGCCCACTAAACGACTTCCAACCAGTTACGGTTTGCTCTTAACCAAAACGATTTTGAAGCAGAATTCCATGAACTGGAACGAATTTGAAGTCATTCTTCCAGTACAAGAGTTATTTCGAGGAATGGACAACTCCTAGCACGTTAAACGATTTAAACATCAACTTCTTCCATTTTTGACCCACTTGTAACACATTTCTACGTTATATGTACAAGAACGGATTTCACATCATTTCATATATTTTTAAAACGAATTAGAAGTAGTTATGTTCCTACAAGCACTTAGTACCAAAAAATCAACTTTTTCTCAAAAACAAAACGATTTCTTTGAAACAACTTGTAATACATTTCTATGTTATATGTACAGAAACGGACTCCACATCGTTGTGTATATTTTAGAAATGGATTAGAATTAGTTTTGTTCCTGTAAGCATTCTGTCCCAAACTGTAAGTTTTTTTCTCATAAAACGACTTCCAAGTCGTTTCCCTATTTAGAAACAACTTGTAACACGTTTCTATGTCATATGTACAGAAACGGACTTCGTATCATTTTGTATATTTTAGAAACGAATTAGAAGTAGTCTTGTTCTTGTAAGCATTCTGCCCTAAACAGTCAAGTTTTTTCTCGTAAAACGATTTTCAAGTCGTTTCTTTATTGAAAAACGACTTATAACTCTTTATGAACATATCTGAAGCAGTAAGAGTTTTATATTTAAAATATTTTTAAAATACAATATATATTTGTTACATATAACTCATTACACAAAATGTTATTGGTTCAAGTGGTTCGATTCTTAACTATTAATCATAAATGTGCAATGTTCAATTTCTTGCAACCTTAGATTTACGAAGAAGGAAAAACAATATTTCGAAACAATATATATTTTATAGAGATGCATTATTACACAAAATATCATTTGGTCAAGTAGTTGGTTCTTTAACTTTTAAACTAAAGGTGCAATATTCGAATCTTGCTACCTTAGTTTTATGAAGAAAAAAGACATGTTAACATACAAGGATAAAAAAGTATTTTGATATTTTAATATATTTTTTTTATTTACTTTATTTCCTTATTTTATGTCAAAGGCCTTTTGGCCAAAAGTAATTGGAGGAAGGCTTTTTGGACAACTTCGCCAACAAAGAAATGAACTTTGGTCCATTTATTTCATGTATAGATAATGTATTTTACAAAACAAGTCCTTATACAATTACATAATAAAAAATTTAGACTTTAAATTTCCAATAATAGAAACTAAACCCTTAGACTCATTTTCTTATATTATCTCTAGTCCTCAAGTATTAGTAATTATAAACTAAGTCCTCTAAAAATTACTTCTTCAACTTAAGTCCTCATATGACTTGACCATTTTGAATATTTGATTTTGAATAGACTATTCCACATTTGACTTTGACTAGTATAAATTTTGTCGAACTTAATAAGCGGGTTGTTGCATAGTATCCAATCAAAAATGATATTCTCATTGTTGGATTGTGCTTACAGAACATGAAGTATAACTACAACTGCATACATGATATATATTTGAATATACTACAACCTAAATAATTTTTCAAATATACTTCAACTGCATACATGATATACAACCTAAATAATTTTTCAAATATACTTCAACTACATACATGATATATTTCTGAATATACTACAACCTAAATAATTTTTCAAAAATCATGGTTGACTAGATATAATAGGATCCAGGAATGTGGTTTGTGGTTTGTTAAGCATACAAGTTATGTTCACTTTGTACATCATCCATCAAATATGCGACTATTCCATGAACAACTACTCTACTGCAAAACAAACTAACTATAGGACGTACACGGTTCAAGAAACCAATGGATAACAATAATAGAAATGTGCTAAAAGGAGTATAGAAAGACATCGAGTTCAAAGAAAGAACTAAGTTCATTCATATGAATCACAAGTGAATACTTTATTTTTATTTTATTTTTAACTTTTATTAGGTGGTGTTTCCAAATCTATAAGATACTATGTAACTAGTTTTTCCTTACGTGATTTTCAACAAGCTATGTTAGGTCTGACTTTTTACTTGCTATATTATTTTCAAACGATGTATAACATATAGTGTTAGATCTGTTCATTCATTCTACACAACATTTTTTTTAGATGGGTAAAATTAAAGGAATTTTTTATATGAAATTTGTAATATTATTTTACAAATTTTGGGTTATATATTTCATTAAAGAGTTTCATTAGGTGGCATCAACCCAAGTTTTCCTTAATGTCGTCCCACTTGAAATCCAAATACCGCTCAACTAAGATATGGCACAGTTAACTGGGCTTGAATATGACATGCAACGATTGTGTTTCCCAGGATGTTGTGTTTAATAGTAACTGGTTGTCTAAACTTGCTTTGCACGTTAATTGTCCATATAAAGTAATTTTTAAAAATTATGGCTGGGCAAAACTTTTGAGCCTTTTCTCAAGAAAATTAGCCAAACATGTAAGACAAATAGAATTAAGAAATTATAATAATTTTTAACATTTAAACAAAGTTTCTTAGACCATATTTTACTCTCTCGATCAAAACATTAGCTAGACTCACTTATTTGATGAAACTTGAAAGTTTTTCAGATGGCATAACTAAAAATAATCATGTTTTATTAATTTTAATAATATAAAACTTGAAAATTCCCAGATAACATTTGAATATATAGACATTGCTTTGTATTCCTATGATGTCTTAATTTGCTGAATAAATTACAGTAAACATTCTCACAAGAATAACATAAATTATTTATTCTTTAATACAGGATAAAAAATCATCAAAATTCTTGTGAGAACTCCCTCCTTCTCTAACTCTATTCAAAATCTTTGCTTGAAGATCCAACGCCCTTTCTTTGAATCCTTCATCACCTAACACTCTTTCCAACTTATTCTTAATTTCTTCACGTCTGATGATTCCATTTTCATCTTTACTCAAATCTAATCCAGTCTTCAAATAATCACAAATGTAGCTCTGATTGAAAATCTGATCTCCAAAATAGGGCCAACTAGGCCTGGGAAAAAGAACCGGAACCAGTGGTTCGGTTTGGTTTGATTCTATCAAAATTTTAAACGGTTCTAGTTCTAAAAATCAAGAACCATCGATTCTAGTTCTGGGTTCAGAACCAGAACCAAGAACCAGGACAAAACACGATTTTCTTAATTTTTAAAAATTTAAATTAAAAAAAAAACTTCAATTCTTAATCTTAATGCATGTTATCCGATCCATTAGTAAATATCAATTACCCAATTATTATTAACTCATTCAACATTACAATAACTATAAACAAAACAAGTAATAAAAAAAAAATCATAAATCATAAATTATTTTTCTTTCACTAGTTATATTGTTCTGATTCAAGCCTTCAGCAGTCAAGCTTTTAGTCGTCAGTTCTTCAAGAATCAACAAACTATAAATCTTCAATTTTCATCTTACAATTAATTTTTATCTTTTATTAAGGATTTACTGGACTTGTGAAACTGGTCCCTGAAAAGGTGAAGAATTATGAGTAGAAATTGAAGAATTTTTAGAAGAAGTACATACACGTGGATGAGGATATACGTTATTGTTTGGAAGGGAGTGAATATTTTGATGTCGAGAATTTTAAATATTGTATTCGTATTTTGATCAAGGTCGATGACCTTACCATCTCACAACTCTTACCAGCCAGAATTTACCATAGCTTCATCGCTGAAGTTCTACAATTTTAGTTTTGGTTCCGGTTCGGTTCTTCCCTTGCAAAAAAGAACCTTCAAAAGAACCATCGGTTCTTGGTTCAATTCAATTCCCTAGGAATCAGAACCATATGGAACCACGTCCACGCCTAGTGCCAACAAATAGGGATTCCATTACTTATGCCTTCAAGTGTAGAATTCCAACCACAATGGCTAAAGAACAAGCAATAGAAGGATGAGATAGGACATTTTACTGTGGCGCCCAACTCACTATACACCCCTGATGATCCAATCTTTCTTTGAAGCCTGTTGAAGAAGTAATTTAATTTAATAAGATTCTAAGATCATCTTATTGCCACTCATTTATGAAAAATATGCATGTAAGTTTTTTGGTGATAAAAATGAATTCATATGCACGTATATGCGAGTTTTGAATACGAATTTTAAATAACTATATGTTTAAGTCTTTGAAAACTTAATCTTCTAAATGAGGTTGTCTAATGAAACCTGTTGGGTAAAAGTTGTTGATGTCATCGATTATGTTTTAACGCACAACCCCACATGAATGGCCTATTGGTGAGTTCGAGTCAAAGAGCCAGTTCTTCCAACTGATTGCAGTCAAATACTGTGAAACTCCCAAATGCAACATAAATGATAGAGTTGGGTGCTTGTTGATCAAGCCATGCCAGACAACCTGTTGAACACAAATTCAAATAGATATACTCTTAGACAATGTAGTAGTTTTTGTATCGAGGGTCTTGTGATCAAGTATTGTTGCTACACATTTACTAAAATCACGTACTGCATTGTTCATGGGAAAATAAATTTAGTTTGTATAATATCAGAATGAGTTCACATCTTCTGTCCCAGAATGCGGTCTTCATAGCTGTCTGTACAATTAGAATTGTATGCGTATACATGCCAGCAAATAGATTTAAATCTACACAAATAGTTACATTCAAAAGTGGTGTGTACAATTTTAATTGGATGAACTGTTAAGGGAACATTATTTTGGGACAGCAGATTTGGAGATGGGTTAAAAAAAGAAAATTCGAACTTTTTTTTTTTTTTTTATTTTTTCAATTCTTTACATTTTAGATGAGGTATCTTCTGGCTCTGTTGATTTTCCAAGCAGGTTTCTAGCCAGAAGAGGGACAATGGGTAAAATTTCTGGATATAAGGCAAAGGTACCAGGCTCCAGGCAGTTTGATGAGTTGCAGATCACCCTTTTTCTGCTAGTTTTGTTGGCTTTATAATTTTTGAGAATAATTTGAAGATGGATTTTACTTTTCAGTACTTATTCATTTACACAGTTCTAGTCAGTGACGGATGTGGAGATTTCATCTTAGTGGGGCACAAAGATGGATTTTTGTTATTCGCCCCGATTTTTTTTTTTTTTTTAAGGAAGAGCCTTTAGAAAACGCAGATTTACATTTCAAATATCTATCCATAACTAATTAAAGCAATCAAATAAACAATTGTAAACAAATATTCAACAAATACCAATCACCATAAATAAAGTTGTATAAATGTTGCGAAAAATGAAGAGACTTGAAATTTTATTACAATTGTTCTCTACGCTTTTCATACTCTGATAACGTTCCATGGTCACATTGTTTTCAATATTGTCAAATACATCCTTCTCTATATATGCAATTAAACTATCATTCAACAACTGATCTCCAATGCGATTGTGTAGACGATTCTTGACATAAGTCATTGCAGAAAATGATCTCTCAACTGTGGCAGTAGCCACCAGAAGAATTAAAGCCAATGTCACAAGCTTGTAAACTAATGGATGCACTAGATGTTTATTTTTTGCAACCAACTACTTTGCAAGATCACCAAGGCCAAGTAATCCTTCAAAATCTTCATCAGTGTGCATGTCAAGAATATATGTATCAAGTTGATCATCAAGTTTCAAAATAGCTGATGCATCAAAATCTGTCGGATAATACTCACATAGTTGAAGCAATTTGTTCTTCTCAAAAGAAGCAAATGAATTACTTGGAGACAAACAAGCAACACAAAGGAGTAAATCACTATTTACTTCAGAAAAACGATCATTCAACTCTTGAAGTTGCATATCAATGATGGCGTAAAACATTTCCACATGATAGTGATGCAGATTTATCATGGTGTCAGCCTTGAATGTCCCAGAGCTAGGAACAGATCATCCATATTGGGAACATTGATCTCATGAGCTTTACAAAATGAACAAACAATCCCAAAAAATGAATTCCAACCATCATCCCTCACCATTTGAAGCTGTGCTTTACAATATTTTACCAATCTCATGGAGTTGACAATATCTTGATCTTTTCTTTGTAATGATTTTGACAGCTCATTTGAAATGCCCAAGATCTTTTACAATAGATGTAAACTAAATGCAAAATCAAATTTTAATAACATACATGCCTCACCTCTTGTTCTTGTACTTGTAGAATCTGTAGCAATCATCTCAATAATCTCAACTATAGATGAAAACATGACAATCAAGTTAATTAAACAACTATAGTGGGAACCCCAACGTGTATCACTAGGACGCTTAAGAGTAGTTTCTTGATGGCGACCTTGTCCACTTGATATCTCACCAACGTTTAGTGCTTCAAGAATTGTGAGTCTTTGTATCTCTCTAAGAAGATCACTCCGTTTAGTCGATCCTCCAACAACATTCACTAATCTATGTACTAAATGAAAGAAGTTTTCAATCTTCGCATGTTTCTGTGCCACAGCCACAAGAGCTAGTTGAAGTTGATGAGAAAAGCAATGAATGTAATAAGCATATGGGTTTTCCTTAAAAATAAGTGCTTTGAGACCATTATACTTATCTCTCATATTACTAGCTCCATCATATCCTTGCCCTCTTAAGTTAGACATACTTAAAGCTATACTTGGAGAAAAGCTAATCAATTCTAGCCTTAAGTGAGGCAGTTGTAATACTCGAAACATGTGTTACATTTATAAAATGTTCCAATACACATCTATCCTTAACATAACGAAAAACGACTGACATTTGTTCCTTCATTGAAATATCACGAGATTCGTCAATTAGGATAGAGAAAAGGCTATCACCAATATCTTTGATAATCACATTTATAACTTCAGAAGCAATAGCAATCACGATATCTCTTTGAACATGTGGTGATGTTAACTTGAGATATTCAGGAGCATTCATCATAGCAACATCCTTAATCTCAGCATTATGATCACACAACCAATACAATAGTTCAAGAAAATTACCCTTACTATTGGAGTCTACAGATTCATCATGACCACGATAGGCCAGCCATTGTCGTAGAAGAAATCGAATACAGTCAAGTGTCGCATTCAAACTAATTTGGTACTCTTGTCGAGCTTGATGTGATTTCTTATTAAGACAGGACCGAATGCCTCTTTGCTGATTCTTGAATAATTCATATTTGATCCAAGCATGATTGTGTGCACCACTTGATTTTGCAATGTTTGTTCTAAGGAAATCTTTCTTTTTCCAATTCCTAAACCCACCATTAACAAATGAACCACCAATTGAGCTGAAAAGATAACAATAGAAGCAAAATACAACATCTTTTGCTATAATGTATTCCAACCAACTAGAATGCTCATTGTACCATGAAACACAAAATCGCCTATCTTGTTTACTAAATTTTGTTAGGGGAAATTCATGATTGCGAGGCTGACAATGACCTCTTTGCACATATGTTCTTCGAACCAAATCCCGAACATTAAAATCATAATCATTTATTAGAATTCTCAACCCAGGATCCGAAGGAAGATTTGCTATATCAACTTCGAGAGTATCTCTCCTAACAGTCCTGACATTAATTTCAAGAGGAACATCTCCAAGTTCAGCATCTGTTTCTTAACCAATTATGTCAACCCTTTCATCCCCAACTTCATTTTCATTCTTTTCCTCATTAATTGTGTTGACCCTTTCATCCCCAACTTCATTTTCATTAATTTGCGCATCACAACAAAACTTGGATTTCCGTTTAAAATATTTATCCATAATTGATACAAACAATAAAATAAACAAATGTAAACAAATAATTAAACAACTACCAATCACTACTCTACTGGATACTGCACAGCACTACATATTGCAAATTCAACATCATAAATTCACAAATTTCACACTTCAAATCACAGCACAATTAAAATTAGTATTCCAACCAAGTTCAAGATTTTTTGTTGAAACGAAGTCATGACTCATTAACTAACGTTTCGAGAATTGATCGAAGTCTGAACTCTGAAATGAATTGTCAAGAAGCCGATGGTCCGATGGAAGTGTCAAGCACTGATCGACAACGACAACTGAAATGAAGTAGGCAGGCCGAAGACTGAGTCCAGAATTGGAAGACCAAAGCTTGCAGGCTGCACCGCTGCAGCAACGTTGCTGAGAAGGTTGGTTCAAAGAAGGCGGTGCCGATGGGTGCAGTGCAGACGCAATTAGTGGTGGTGGTCGGTGGACGCTCAGAGAAGGTTGGTTCAAAGAAGGTGAGAGGCCGCGGACGGAAAGGGGCGGACGAAGTGACGAAGTTTAGCAACTAGGGGTTTTGGACTTTGGTTCTCTGCTCTCTGCTACGACTGGGACTGGGACTTGGATATTTTAAAAAAAATTAAATTTAGGCCAAATTTTACTGAGTCAAGTGACCCAGTAAGTCCCATAGCAGGTCCTCCCCTGTCTGAAATGAATTGTCAAGAAGCTGATGGTCTGATGGAATTGTCAAGCACTGATCGACGAAGACAGCTGAAATGAAGTAGGCAGGCAGAAGACTGAGTCCGGAACTGGAACACCGAAGATTGCAGGCTGCGCCGCTGCAGCAACGTTGCTGAGAGCTCTGGCGGTGGGCGGTGCCGGTGGGTGCAGTGTAGACGCAGTCAATGGTGGTGGTCGGTGGACACTTGGAGAAGGTTGGTTCAAAGAGGGTGAGAGGCCGCGGACGGAAAGGGGCAGACGAAGTGACGAAGTTCAGCAACTAGGGGTTTGGGACTTTGGTTCTCTGCTCTCTGCTGCGACTGGAACCTGGGTATTAAAAAAAAATTAATTTGGGCCAGATTTTACTGGGTCAAGTGACCCAGTAAGCCCCATAGCAGGTCCGCCTTCCAGTGGAAATTACTCATTTTTATCAAAGGCATTGTTGGCGAAAATTGAACACACTGGTTTTTCATGGGTAGTCCTGAAAAAAATTCAGCATTGTATTAATTAATACTAATATAAGAAAAAGAAAATAATAAATCCATATTTTATGTTACTCTTTAAACTGTACTCACCATTACTATCTATGATTTCATCATCAATAAGTCTCGAAATTTCGAGGATCAGTGCCAATAACGTCGTTGATCCTGAACAAAAAGCTGCTGTCTTGATTCCCATTTCCTCTGCAATCTCCAGAGCCCATGCCATGGTAACATCAGCAATTAAACAGCTGACTTTATCACTTTTCGAGCCATTAATCCGCTCAATAAGGGCCATCAGCTCCCCCGGCATGACGTCGAAAATCGATCCCCACAACATATAGATATCATCTCTATCGTATACCGCTTTCTCACAGTGGGATCCAACCGTAGGACTTATTTTCAGTCAATCCACATCGCCACCTAAATAATACCATTGTCTATAAAATACTTAGGGATGGCAAAAAAAAAAACCCCGCCCCGACCCGTACCCGACGGGGCCCAAACTCTAATGGGACAAAAAAAATCCACCCACGAGTTGGCAAAATGGGTATGGAATAAAAAAATCAAACCTAAGTGGGTTCGGGGCGAGAGCAGGTTTTATGTGACCCAACTCGCCACAATTTATTTAAAAATAAAAAATATTAATGTCAAAATGGAAACTCAACAAAACAAAACCTACAGACTACAGTTTACATAATGATTAGCAAACTTCTAGGATGATACTAACATTTATAAGAAAAACATTTTATTTCAATCCATGTTGAAGCTTCAATAGATGTGGCATAACAAAAAAATAATAATAATAATAAATAGGTCGCAAATGGGACAGCAAAGGAACCTGCCCCGCCCCATATTTGACGGGTCACGAGGCGGGCAACGGATTCGCGGGGTGGGACCCCTTCCGGACCCGCCCTGTTGTCATCACTAAAAATACTGACTAACACTAACAGCACAACAAGAAAATCCAAACAACATCTATTGACGAACTGGCACATTCATTGTACATTAAGACATACATCAACAAATATGATTCATTCTAGCACGCTTATTTATGCACAAAACAAAACAAACAGCACTAGGAAAAGCCAGAGAGAAACTCATACTTTTATGCTCAAATATACACAAAGTATCCTCAAGAATTATATATGATAATCTAGCCGCCTCAGCAGTAAAATGGGAAGTAAAATCAAAACTTATAATTAAGATACCAAGCTACAATTCTTTTCCTTTAGCAATAAATGCAAACTACTAATAATTCAAACTAATTAAAATCATCAAATGAATGAAAAATAAAAAAAATCATTACAATCAGTAACCAAAAAAAATTTAATTCCAAGCTTTAAAAGAATAGTAGGAAATACAGCATATAATATATAGAAAGTAGGATTTTTCTATGGCATAGGAAATTGCTAGGCAACTGTAAAACTCATAGCTTCCTAAGGGACAAATGCAATATTAAACTTCTCATCTTCATCTAATATTTTTTTAGTTAATGGCACGAAGCTAAATGTTACATAAGGTGGGTAACATAGGTTCTAAAATATTTTATCATGACTCCAGCCTTCTCCATGAAAAACACAGAATGAGAAGCACAAGAAATATGTCAACAGCATCACAGATCATAAAGTTTCCATAAATTACTAGAAAATGTCTTCGGTCCCCAAGTAGGTGAGAGTTTCAAACTTTTCTTTACATTATATGTCCCCACTTATATATATATATATATATAGATAAGGATGCGTAATATTCTTTTAAAGATCAGCCGCAGATAATTGTAAATAAATTACCACTCATTCATGAAAAGATTTGGTATAGTTTAAAATAATTTATTAGCTTCCGAATTGCTTTGCATTAGTGAGACAAATAGATTCATGCTTAGATTTCATTGCTATGACGATGTACAATTAAAGATAGAGAGGGTACGGACTGCATTATCGTGATGAGAAACTGCACAACCAAACAAATTGGAACCGAGTCATGCAGCAGAAATAATGTATTTGCAAAACAATGTCTAGAGTAGAATTGTCCGTGAAAATAGCTACCTTCAAGTTTTGATAAATCTGGAACCAGTTTGTGAAGTCTCTTACAAGCACACAAATGAAAAAGAAACATCGATAATGATCAAAAGTGGTATGAAGGGAAAAACATTGTAAAATCATATCAAAAAACATCTGTCTTTTTTCTTAAATCGAAGGTTGTCCAATCCAATGTGGCCATCTTAATCTTATACTAAAAAGATTTTTGTCCTAAAATTTGAAAATACACCAGGAAATTAAGTTTGGTTCAACAAGATAGCATAATCAGTTATTTATCAACAAAACCAGAATAATTACGGTCTCTGTTGGCCCAGCAAACTAGTTTCACCAATCACAATAAATGATGGATGGATGGAAGGAAGGAAGTATAACAAGATGCAAAGCAAGAAATTCAACAGGCAATAAACACATGAGGCTAAATATTGTTATAATCAACTAACAAGACTTGTTCCATTTTAACTCCAAGTCTCCAACAATTAAATACCTGTGTGCAAAATCAAATGGACATGCCTCTTGCCAATACTATTCACGGACATGATTTTGGCTAAGATTAAATTTACTTTCAGGAGATTTCAATTTCTCACTGGTAAATTTTGAAAATATGAAAAGTACCATTAAACAAGGATATATCAAATTCTCTTTAACCATGCCTCAATCAAAAACATTTCAAAACCATTTTTTAACATCGCCCACAAATGGAAAAACATTAAAAAAAGCGTGAAAGTACCAGATGAAACATTATTTTAACAGAAGGGTTGAATTGAATATATGCATTTTTAACCAAGTCTTGATCATACAAATCCCCCCACTAAATTACTCTTCTACATACTTAAAATTGTAAATTTCGGTTTTCTTTTTATAAATCGTCAGAAATTGACCTCCGAGGAGTATCAATCTCCTCATTGGCATCACCGTTCTTCAATTCATTCAACAATATAGATATATCATATCAAACCATTTCATCCAAATCTTGTAGTGTACACCACAGAAAACACACCAAATTTATTCCTGTAGAAACTGTTGAAAATTGAAATACCCAAACAAAAAGAGAGTTTTCATTAATCCAAATCTAGAGCTTGATCTTAGGAATAATGCAGTGAGAGCAAGAAGCTGGAATAGCAAAGGTCTCATGAAGACAGAAAGTTGTTGATGGGAGTTGTTTGCATATCGAGAGCTCAAAGGTCACTTGGTTGTAGAATCAAAGGTCCGGATTAAAATTAAGGTAAAATTATTATTTTTGTTAAACTTAGAAAGAACTCTCTTAAGATCTTAGAGAATCGTCGAGATTATTATCATTATGTTTGAACAGTTTGATATTATCATGATGTTTGTATTAATATTTGTAAAGTTTAATTTCATTATAAAAAATGTCAGGATGGACAATTAAAAGACTAGATAATCTATTAAAAAATGTTAGAAAAGATAAACATAATTACTTCTCAATTAATGAATATTGATGAATTATCTGAAGAATATCATATACTCTTAGAAAACCATCATCAATATATTATAGATTATTCTAATTTATTAGACCACATAATGGATCTATATAATAAAATCCAGAATAGAACAAGAAGTACAAGATAATACTAGTATATTCCTTGTTTGTATTATGCCTAGATTACCTTTTGATAAAGAAATTAAAATTATTAGAAAAGTATTAGAAAAAATAATTTGTATACTTAAAAACAGAAAAATATATTCAAAAGATATAAAAAGTCTCATTGAAAGAATAGACTTATTATACTCTAAAATCCAGAATTTAAAAAAATAAATAAAAATAAACCAGAATAAAAGAAGGATATACTTTTTAAAATAAAAGAAGGGTAGTACATATATTTCATAATCAGTTAGGCCTTTTCCATAAACTAGTGAGTCACCCGTGCAATGTACGGGAAGAAACGTCTGAATAAAGATAATTCAATGTGAAATTAGATGAATCCTTCAAATAAAAAAATAAATTTCGCAAATAAGAGATAATATCATTATTTATTGGTTTCATATAACTACAAAATTTGGAATATTTCTTTGTACATAACATTGTTTGTTGATTTTGTTGATCTTCCATTATTATCACAAATCAAATCAACATCTTTAATCTGGAACAATTTGTCACCCTATAAATTACAACATAAAGTTATCCATATGTAAACACCAACCGTTTAAGAAGAAGTCCCATACGAGAGAGTAATTGTCACTGACTCTTATTGGTAGTCATAGCATAAGACATCATCAATGAAAATTTTCTTTAAAATCTAATATGTATCCTAGAATCAGAAGGGCTCAATGACGTCATTGGAATAAAGAACTTATGTCCTGCATGCCAGAAAGAATTTGACCATTTAAAACATGGTCGTCAAATTTTGTAACTATGAACCTTATTCTATTGCACAATCCCTATGTATGATCAATATTTATCAGAAAGAGCAATGGATACTGCAAAGGTAAATAAAGAGGATGCACTTCGCTTATCTGCTGCAACGGTCCACCACGTGGCACAATAATGATATACTTATGTCAAGGTTATGTATCAAAATCCACCGAAAATTTATCCGACAATTTTATCGACAATAGGCAAATAACTATAAGTCTTACATTTGAAGTGTTTTCCTAAATCATCTTTTCTCTAACCGACCTAAACTGCTTTACCAATTTGTTGTATTTATCTAGCATATCCTTCATATAAGAAACTATACAATCATGCGACATTGAATCGCATGATTCACTCCTACCGAGGACATTAAAAGACATAAATTAAAATTTAGACCGTCACAACAAAATTATCCATAAACAATATAAATATATAAGCAATAAATACATAATACGTACCCCACAACCCTTTTTCTGCTTTCAACCTCATTCGCATTGTCAACAATGTAAAGTTGACCAAATTGCGGCACTGAACCGTCATCAAGCAACAGACTCTCAATCTTATGGAAATTTTGACTGCGTAATCTGAAGACGAGAGGACCTCTGCCATCATTCAATTCATTATCTATTCCCCCCATAGAAGTGAACGAAAGCATCATATTATATGTCCGAATGTTCTCAACGAAATTCTTAATCTTGTCTTCCCTGCCATATAACAAATCTTTCAAAATAAGAGGATTATCTTACATAAGAGGAACCTTTACTTTCCCTTGCATGCAACAAAGTAGGGGTGAACAAATAAATCGCGAAACTGAACTAAACCGCGGTTTGGTTTGATTTCAAATGTGAAATGTTTGGTTAGGTTTGGAAACGGTTTGATTTAGGTGTCAATTATCAAAATCACGGTTTCAAACGGCAACCCGCAAAATTTTAAAAAATTAAAAAAAAATAAAAATAAAGGCAAACGTTCAATTTTTAAAAAATCAACACACTTTTTATTGTCAACAAATCAAAATTAAGGAGTCAAAGATTAATTTTTTCAAATCCACAATTATTTGGAAATAATTCTTCCTCCTACATTTCACAACCATCATCCAAGACATTTTCTTAAAATTTTTAATGTAAGAACTAACTACAGTTTATTTTTAAAAAAATTTAATGTTTGCTTCTATATAATTAGTTTTTTTATCAACATGAATTTATTCACAATAAAGCACTCAATTAGAAACTGAATACTATTATTAAGCTAGTTTCAACTCGAAATTTTAGACGAATGTGTGTCTTTGAGCTCGCTTTAGAATATACTAATTCATTCGTTGACAATTTGCGGTTTTCAAACCGCAAAAAATGGTTTGCTTTCGTTTTGTTAGAAAATGAAATGGTTTGATTTGGTTTGGAAAAATTATTTTTTCAAACTGTTTTAAATGGTTTGGTTTGAAATATTACTATAAACACCTTTCAAACCAAACCGTGTTCATCCCTACAACAAAGTGAGAATTTCGGATTACGACATATTTTATAACACTTTTCCACTCTCTCCTCTAACCAAAAATTTGTCTTGCAAAATGAACACGTAAATGTAGAATCTTCAATATCCATGTATTTTGAACAGTCAAACATTAAATGAAAAAGTTAATAATATAGACCATGCGTATAAAAGGTAAGATACACTGTTTTGACCATTAACAATGGAAAACAATACGTATAAGAAACGAATTCGATAATCATAAAAAAAAAAAAAAAAAATTAAAATTGTGAGATTGACAAAGATGCGTCAAATTCATGGTATTATAGGTTTTCAATATTTATACAATGTAATTGGTTTTTGATGGAAATTATATATAACATTCATCATCTCAATTTTCAGTTAAGTAAATTGGAAGACAATTTACTTATTGTTGTAGAAATTTAAGAATCATAAATATTGAGTTAAAATATAACTATATATACCATGGAGTAGTTAATTATTTTTTAAAATTTAGAGTTAATAGTTAGGACAAAAAATCAACAATAACTAAATCATTTCAAAATAATATAAATAAATTTGTTAACTGTTAATTTTATAAAAAGTGATATGAGACTTTTTGGGATAAAAATTAAATAATAATTAAATGTAATTGTGAATAGAATATAATTATTTTGATAAATAATCTAATATAGAAAAGAACGTTATTATGTATATACAAATAGCTTAAAAATAGGATTATTTATAACAAAATTTAATATAAATTGATTAAATATTCAATATAAATGAAAATGAAATTTTGACATTGAATTTGTATGACTAAACAAAATTATTCATCCATAAGATTAAGACCAATAAAATATTACAATCACTATAAAAAAACTATTTACGTATTAAATGTAACTTTCTATAAATATACTCATTAATTAATTTAATTAAACGCAATACAAAGGAGCTCGAATTTTTAGATGTACTAAATAACTAAAAAAAATAAGATTATTTATAAAATGTTTTATACTATAACGTTTATTTAGTATTAAATGTGTAATACAACTTCGACATAATTTTGAACTAAAAATTTTATATTGAATTTGTATGACTATACACAAATACTTATTTGTAAGATTAAAAACATTAAAAGATCAAAATAATTTTATAAAAAGAGATGTTTAAACACAAATAACCAAATATAAATAAGTAAAAAAAATTCTTTATAATTAAGCCTTATTCCGTCATTGGTCTGAAGTAGTAGCAGTGTGAATACAATAAAAACTCAATTTTTCCGCTAAAAATCAGCTGCTTTATAGATTATATAGATATAGATAGGGAAATTGACCAACCCATTTCCATAAAACAAACCCTATTTGAAACGAGGGCAGATCTAAGGACTGCAGGGCTACTGGCATCTCGTGGGAACTTCAGCCTGCTTGTGCTAACTCGAAATCCTGGATTCGCAAAATATGTAGGCATTTCTTTTTATGCCTTTGATGTCTTAATATGATTTACAGTCAAGATTCTCAGAAAAGAACATAAAATTTTTAATCTTTAATCCAAGATAAAAAATCATCAAAATTCTTGTGAGAACTCCCTCCTTTTCTAACACTACTCAGAATCTTTGCTTGAAGATCCAACACCCTTTCTTTAAATCCTTCATCACCAAAGACTCTTTCCAACTTAATCTTAATTTCTTCACGACTGACGATTCCATTTTCATTTTTGTTCAATTCCAATCCAATCTTCAGATAATCACAAATGTAGCTCTGATTGAACAACTGATCTCCAAAATAGGGCCAACAAAGAAAAGGGATTCCATTACTTATGCCTTCAAGTGTAGAATTCCAACCACAATGGCTAATGAAACAAGCAATAGAAGGATGAGATAGGACTTTTTGCTGTGGCGCCCAACTCACTATACACCCCCGACGATCCAATCTTTCTTTGAAGCCTGTCGAAGAAAGAATTTAATTTAATAAGAAAACATTTTCTTTCTTTTAAAAATTAAGCTTTTAATTGAGGTGCTTCAACATGGTAGTAAAGATTCCGAGATCAATTTATTGCCACTCGTTTATGAAAAATGAAACCTGTTGGGTAAGCGTTGTTGATGTCTTCAATAATGTTTTCGCGCACAACCCACAAGAATGGCCTATTGGTGAGTTCAAGGCCAAGAGCAAGTTCTTCGAACTGATTGCGGTCAAATACTGTGAAACTCCCAAATGCAACATAAATGACAGAGTTATGTGGTTGTTGATCAAGCCATGCCAGACAACCTGTTGAACACAAAATTCAAATAAATATAACTTTTATAAATCAAGTATTATCAGAGATAATTGGACTTAAAAAGGTCAAAATTCAAACATTTTTTTTCCCTTTCTTTACAATCTAATATTTTTGGTAAGGTAATTTAACACAACCCGAGTCTTCTTTCCAGAAGTAGCCAGTTGATTTTCCAAGCCGGTTGCTTGCGAGAAGAGGGCCTATAGGTAAAATTTCTGGATATGCGGCAAATGTTTCAGACTCCAACCAGTTTGATGAGTTGCAGATCAGCCTTTCTGCCAATTTTGCTGGCTTTAAAATTTTTGTGAAGAATTTGAAAAATATTTTTCGTTGCACTTCACTGCTTACACAGTTCCAAACGAAATCCGTTGATTTTATGAAAGGCATTGTTGGCGAAAGTTGAATACTCTTGTTTGTAATGGGTTGTCCTGAGAAAAATTTAGAACTGTATTAATTAATACAAAAATGTGATAAACTTTACCTCTTTGACGAGGATAAAGAAACCTAACTCTACAAGAGTAATATTATTTAGCATAACTGGCATTACAGCATCATTCACTAAGTGTCTTTAAATGAAAGATACAATTAAATGAATCACATAATTTCAACTTTAACGGAATGTCTTTTATAATGCCATATAAACTGATGCTCTAGCACCACTCGTACTAAATAACAAGACGGAGAAGTTCAATTCCTCAAACCAGGACATAAATAGAAGTTTAAACAAATCTCTCAGCGAAACTCCCGCTGTTCTTTTGTAAGAATACGTAAAATTAGATGGAGGCCGCCTATGTGAAGTCGAAATATAATAAGATTGACAGGATTTATCTTTATGTATGTTTTAAATTGGAATTATTCTATTTTAACAAAGCTCTTGCCAACTTTTGTCGGGCTCTTTGTCGAGAGCTTTGTTAATGTAGCAAGGTTGACTTTAAACCGTACTCACCATTACTGTCTAGGATTCCATCATCAACAAGGCTCGGAATTTCAAAGATTAGTGCAAATATGGCTGCGGATGCTGTCCAAAAAGCTGCTTTCTTGATCCCCATTTCGTCTGCAACCTCCAGAGCCCCTGCCATAGCGGCATCAACAATTAAACAGCTGACTTTATCACTTTCCGAGCCATTAATCCTCTCAATAAGAACCATCAGCTCAGCCGGCATGACATCGAACAATGATCCCCACAACTTTGCGGGATCAGTCCTGTCATCAGAGGATTTTAACCCATCAGGTATCGAAACCATTTGTATGAGTTCTCGTGCATGGTCTGTCTCCGGCAATGCTTTCATAACTCGTTCATGATTGAACTCAGTGTTGACAAATGTGACCTTGAAATCATGTTTTGCTAAACTGAGTGCGAGTTCCATAGCGGGAATCACATGGCCTTGTGCTGGAAATGGTACGATCAAAATATGAGGGTTACTCATTGTTTTTCCTTTCTTTCTTCTCCTTTAAATGTTGATTCTCAATCGTATTTGAGCTTGTTGACAACGTCTTTATATCTGCAAGTTTCAATTATTGACGCTAAGATTTGTACAGTAATGAGTGGTCCTGGTGGAAATGAGAGAAAATATGCTAGACCAACTTGAGAGTAGTTGAGACTGAGTCGTCGTTGTCCTTCACCTAAAAAATTTAATTCTCGTCTTTGTCAACAACTGGTGATCGCTAGCGGTTGGCATCGGATGGTTTGATTCGGGTATCTCAAGAACCTAAATCCTCGTTCATGATTGAACTCAGTGTTGACAAATGTTACCTTGAAATCATGTTTTGCTAAATTGAGTGCGAATTCCATAGCGGGAATCACATGGCCTTGTGCTGGAAATGGTATAATCAAAATATGAGGTTTTCTCGTTGTTTTTCCTTTCTTTCTTCTCCTTTAAATGTGGATTTTCAATCGTGTTTGACCTTGTTGACAACGTCTTTATATCTGCAAGTTTCAATTATTGACGCTAAGATTTGTACAGAATTAATGAGTGGTGCCGGTGGAAATGAGAGAAAATATGCTAGACCAACTTGAGAGTTGAGACTGAATCGTCTTTGTACAGTAATGACTGGTGCCGGTGGTAATGAGAGAAAATATGCTAGACCAACTTGAGAGTTGAGACTGAATCGTCTTTGTCCTTCACCTAACAAATTTAATTCTCGTCTTTCTCAACAACTAGTGATCGACTAATCGCAAATTTAATTCTCGTCTTTCTCAACAACTAGTGATGGACTAATCGCAAATTTAATTCTCGTCTTTCTCAACAACTAGTGATCGACTGATCGCACTCGTCCGATGCACGAAAGATATAATTGACAAATATTTATTGAATAAGTTGTAAAAAACAACATCCGACATAAATTGTGCATTCATATATAATAAAAAACCCAGAAAAGTAAAATATAAAATTGCGACTTGCATATTTCTTTTAACAACTAATAATTCATTATCTAGTTTTCTTAGTCTATTTAGACTAAGTAAGATATCGACATGTACTTATTCTATACTTTACAAAATTGATTTGATGGCTAAAGTCGAGCTTACAATTATTTGATCTCTAAAAGTTGAAATATTTACAATTTTCAACTCGTAAAATGAAATAATATAAAATACAAATTTTAATTAAATTTTATTAATGAATTTACAAATATAATTAACTTTATATACAAAAAAAATAAAAAAATAAAAAAAAAATTATACATCTCAATTTATAAATAGAGGCTTAACCTACAAGACATAAAACTTTATTACTTATTCATATAAAATTGATTCTTACAACATAATTTTATTTTCAATGTTCATTCTCAACCCCACATTCTTTAAAACTCATTTTTCATAATTGCACATACTATTTTTGTGCATGTTAAATAAATGTGTAGAACATATTTTATTTTTAAATATAATGATTTTGCTAACACCTTTTGTTTTACAAATTGAACCAATAAGTTTATTGGAACCTAAAGTTGCAAAAAATTAAATGATTTAATTGAATTTATTTAGAAAGATCGGATATTTATTATTTCTTTCAATTTGATAAGAAAAAGATTCGAATTAATCATTTAGGTCAAATTGAATTTAGGTAAGAAATGATGACACACCTCGGCCCGAGTAACATTAATGAACCCGAAACGTGACGTGCGTCGATGATAGATACCAACTAAAAGTAGGACACACCATCAAGGTTATTAAAAACTGCAATTTAAGTTAACTTATTTTTAAGAAAATTTTGGCATTATCTCCTCTATAATTTAGACTAACCAACCTGTAATCAATACAAAAAATCCCAACAACATCACTATAATTTTCATCACGAAAGAGATAAGTCAATTTCTCAAACTTTCATTATGAAAACAACATGAACTGTACATATGGATACAAAATACACAATGAGCCCGTAACTATCTACATGTGATGCACAAGTACAATCCAAAAATGAACACGTGTCCCAAAACACTGACTACATGCTCTATGAAATGAGTCATACTAGCTAACACTATCGTGTGGCTCCGACTCCAAATCAAAGGCTCAGCTCCAAAAGCTATTCAGAAACTCAACTGTTACCTAACAAGAAAAATCGTGGAAAAATAAATGAGTTGATAGCTCAGTGAGTGGAGAATTTCGAAAATAATTATGTTTTCTCATTTATACATTTTTATAGAAAATCGACTTTGTATCACTTAATGAATGAATCACATAATAACATAAAATCAAAGTCAAAATGTAAGACATTCTCTTAATGCTGATAAATATCAAACTCTAGTCAAATCAATGACATAGTTTAATCATTTCAATATACTATTGTCATCACCATCTCCATTCTCTAGGTCTGGCCATACCCTAACAAGTCAACCAAAAATGTACCCTTTGATCAACATCTGTAATATGGTCATACAAGTATAGACTGCCTCTCAGGCTAGTCTCAAATACCTCTGATAATCAATTCTAGAAAGACCGCCTTAGTGAACTATATCATACACGGTCAGACCGCCTCAGGGTAATATCATACCCGGTCAAGACCACTCAGGTGCAGTATAGAACATGGTCAAAGCCCCTCAGTGAACTAGAAGAAGTATATAATTACGGGTACTTTTTGGTGGATTTCAATATCACAATGAACTAGGCTTGACATTTTTTACCAAAGAATATGGTTGAATGACCAAAGTGTTACAAAACTCATCCCCTTCAAAGAATTTCGTCCTCGAAATTAAATCTGCTAAGAACCAAAGAGATGAGGATACTAAGAATGCATCGGATATTCATTTTTCCATGTTACTTCTTCTATCACATGATTCCTCCACAGAACTTTAACTAATGGAATAATCTTACTACGCAACACTTGTTCCTTTTTATCCAATATTTGAACTGGTTCTTCTTCATAAGTAAGATTCTCTTTTAATTCCACTAGTTGTGATTCCAAAACAAGAGATGGATCTCGAATATACATACGAAGCATGGAAACATGAAACACATCGTGAGTCCTGGACAACTCTGTAGGCAAATATAATCGATAAGCAACTGGACCAATATGCTCAAGAATCTCATAAGGGCCTATGTATCGAGGACTCAATTTTTCTCGTCTGCCAAATCTGATAACACCTTTCTAGGGTGATAATCGTAAGAAAACTCTATCCCCAACTTCAAATTCAAGATTTCTTCTTCATTTATAAGCATAGTTCTTGTGCCTGTCTTCAGCTTTTCTTTGATTATCTTTAATTTCTCGGCAGTAATCTAAATAAATTTCGGACCCAACAATTTTCTCTCACCAAATTCATCCAAAAAACTGGAGTTCTGCATCTTCTACCATATAATGCTTCGAAAGGAGCCATTTCTATACTCAAATGATAATTATTATTATAAACAAACTCCATTAAAGGTAAATTAGTATCCCAGATCCCTTTAAATTATAGCACACAAGCTCTTAACATGTCTTCCAAAGTCTGTATAGCTCTTTCTAATTGACCATCAGTTTGGGGATGAAAAGTTGTACTGAAATGTAGCTTATTACCCATAGCTTTCTGCACACTTGCCCAAAATTTAGAAGTAAAATGAGAATCTCTATCTGAAACAATAGATACTGGTGTTCCATATAAGCTGACTAACTCATCAACATATATTTTCGTCAATCTGTCTAGTGAACAAGTAACTTTATTAGGCAAAAATCTAGCAGTCTTTGTTAACCTGTCAACAATGATCCAAACACCATCATGACCACTCTGTGTACGAGGAAGTCCAAATAAGAAATCTATAGTGATATGTTTCCTTTTCCATTCAAGAGTAGGCAAGGTTTGTAATAACCAAGCTGTTTTCTAACGATCTGGCTTTACTTGTTGGTAAATAAGACATCTAGATACAAATTCATCTATTTATCTTTTCATTCCATACCACCAATAATGTTCTTTGAGTACGCAATACATTTTAGTACTACAAGGATGCATTGCATAAGCTGAACTATGTACTTCTTCGAGGATCTCTCTCTTCAACTTTGAATCATCAGGAGCACATAATCTTTTTCCAATAGCCAAAGCTCCATCACATCGAATGGTATAATCAGTATGCTTACAATTACCAACTTCTTCTTTCAATTTATTCAATACTGGATCTTGATCTGAGCTTCGATAACCGTGTCAATCAAGGTAGGTCTTACCTGAAAATTTGCAAACAGTGCTCCCAACCTGGCCACTGACAATTGAATAAGTGAATTTCTAAACTCACCGAACAAAGAAGTACAAATTGCATTGGTCTGTGTCATAAAACTAGATGTTTTCCTACTGAGAGCATCAGCAACTATATTGGCTTTCCCCGGATGATAATCGATCTTGCAGTCATAATCCTTTATCAACTCTAACCATCTCTTTTACCTTAAGTTCAATTCTTTCTAATCACAAATGTATTTCAAACTCTTATGAATAGTAAATGTTGAGATCGTACCTAAAATGTGGGACATTGGGCCACCAGTGAAGGCCCAATGAGGGCCCATGGACTTTAGCCCATGATTAAAAGTCTAGGATATCTCCCTGGGCCAATGGTCAAGGTTGAAAAGCACACGAGCTCCTCTGGCCGAACTGATTTGTGTCTAGCAGACGCGCTTTATGCTTAGCCGAGGTGCTTACGGTGGTGCCTTGAATGTAAAGATGGGACAAGGGATGAAGTCAGAGATGTGACACCGCCTTTACCAAGATGTGACAGACGCCCATCCTCTACGAAATGTAGCAATGATTACGGTCAAAAAGCAAGGTTGTCCCCTCCAAGAGCTATGGTGAATACACGTGTAAAAGTACTCCATGTGTCACAATCCAAAACAACAAAACCTTCTATAAATAGAGCACACTTGCTTCCAAGGAAGGGGTTAGCATTTTCACTCTCTTAACTGAATATTTTACTCTCACTCCCCTTTCTCTCTTTTACACACTTATATTTCCCGCACCCAATTTATATTTGCTTGAAATGAGCACTGATTATGGCATCGGAGTGCAAATGGGAGCCACCTCAGCCCCCTTTGCAAACTGATTGTTTGTCACAGTGCGCTGGAGATCCACGTATTCAAGAGGGAGGAGCTGAAACGTGTTGGTCGAAGGTCCAGCCGGATTTTGTGGTCAACATTTTGGCGCTGTCTGTGGGAAACCATACTGCTAACCACGAAAACGCATGATGAAAAGCCACACATAGAAATAAAGTTTTGAAAAATTCGTGAAACTTTGAAACATAAGTTTGTTACCCTTGAAAAAGGCGTGAAACTTTGAAACATAAGTTTGTTAACCTTGAAAAAGGCGTGAAACTTTGAAATATAAGTTTATTCACCTTGAAAAAGTGATGTGATCCAGACCAGGCATCGAGGGGCAAAGTCGAGCCATTGGCAATATGACAATGATCTACGTGCAAAACGGAGCAAGTTCCGTGTTGGAGTCGAGCCGAGAAGGCGAAAGGATCAAGCCGAGCCAAGCACACGGAATTGTTTATGCAGAAAAGGCCTTACGGCCGTAAGGGAAATTATTCACGGCCGTAAGACATACAATCACGGCCGTAAAACCAACAATCACGGCCGTAATCAATTGACGAGGAAAAATGAAGATTAGCTGCAGAAAGAGGCTTACGGCCGTAAGCTTTGAAGTTACGGCCGTAACATTCAAACAGGGACATTTTCACGGCCGTAATAAATTCATCACGGCCGTAACTGATGGTACAATTTTGATCAGAAAGGTGATTACGGCCGTAAGATATTTTGTCACGGCCGTAAACGAGCTCGGCCAGATTTTTCGGGAATATTCAAATATTTTATTTCCTTTTATTGTTTTGGTTATTTTCCTAGTTTAGAATTTTAGTCTAATTAGAATTCTATTTTGAGTAAATTAGATGCTAGGTTATTTTGCTTATTTATACGCTTTTCAATTCATTGTAAAAACAGTTAAGATTGATTTTGAGATTAATATAGTTGAGAGAGTTTTCTCTAATTGAAAGGTTGAGGAGTCCCTTTGTGTTCTTCGAGAACAAATCCGACCTATCAAATATTGTGGAAATATTTGTGGCGTTGTACTTATCAAATATTTGCGAGAATATTTGTGGCGTTTCCAAGTAGAATCTTATCAAGGAAATTGACAAGTCCTTGTGGTGTTTCGAAAACCTTGGATCTCGATTCCGCATCGTCAATTTCTTGCGTCGTGAATCTTGGGTCAAGGTCCTATCGTCAATCTATCTTTTTAATTTCTGTTCATTTATTCGTGTTCTTGTTATTTTCGAGTCAGATCTGATTTAGATCTTTCCTAGGGTTTTAGATTTCGTTATTCCGCGCGTTCGACGAGATTCCCCGACCGGGATTGCGTCATCTGGTATCAGAGCTGGATCTATTTCAGATTCTTGCGTTTCTTGATTTTTCGTGTTCTCGCGTTCTTCGTATCAGTCATAAATTTTTCCAGTTTGATCCATAAGAGTCAGTCCCAGAAATTCAAAAGTGTTTTTCTTCTTCGTTTTTCGTCCAAATTCAGTTCCGTTTTTTCTGCCATACTCGTAGTTTAATTCTCTGGCAGATTAAAAAAAAAAATCGAAAATTTCATTTTTTTCATATTCCAGATTTCCATGTCTCGTGGGGAGAGATATTCATCAATGGGTGACAACAAACGGCCCGAAAGAGGGGATAGGATGTTGGAGCAGGGTTTTGAATTATTAGCAGAGATGCAGGCAAAATTTAAGAAGGTGATGGCTAGGATGGATAAAAGAGATGCGATGATTGCCCAATTGAAAAAGGAGCAATCGCGGGCGGACTCTATGGCTAGGAGGAGTAGAAGGCATGAATGTCATGCTAGGTTTGGAGATGGGGTGGATGACAGGTCATTAAGGGGAAAGGAAGAAGCAAAGTCACACCGATCAAAACGGGAAAGTAGTGATCATGTTCACAAAAGGAGGGAGGAACCGACAACTAAAGGTAAAAATAATTCTGATTCCAAGCCTCTTAAGGATAAAAATATTAAGTGCTTTAAATGTTTGGAACGGGGTCACATTGCACTTGATTGTCCACTTAAAAAGGTTAGAGGTGATAGTGAAGGGGCTAAAAGTGTTGTGGTGGATGAGTCAATTATTGATAGGCGTGCTCTTAGCATTAGACGTAAGATGGATGTTGTGGGTAATGTGGATGAGCAGAAGGATAATATTTTTCGCACTAGATGCTTAGTGAATGAAAAAGTTTGTAGCTTGGTGATTGACGGGGGAAGTTGTACTAATGTAGTTAGTACAATGTTGGTGGAAAAATTAGGCTTGCCTTTAACGAAACATCAGACGCCTTATAAATTACAATGGTTGACTGAGTCGGGGGAAGTTAAGGTGAAGAGACAGGCCTTGGTGAATTTTTCTCTTGGTGGATATACCGATGAGGTAATTTGTGACGTGGTGCCAATGCAAATTAGTCACATACTGTTGGGGAGACCTTGGCAACATGAAAGGGCTGTGCTAAATGATGGGTATACGAATAGATACAGTCTGGTAAAAGGGAGAAAAAAGTTTACTTTAATGCCACTATCTTCAACTGACGCCCTGAAAGATCAATTGAAAGTAAAAAGTGAGTTTGAGGGGAGAAATAAGAGAGTTGAGGCCACGACCTCAGAAAAAGGAGAGGGAGTGGAAATTAAAAATAAGAGCATTGAGGCCACGACCTCAGAAAAAGGAGAGGGAGTGAAAAATAAAGAAAAGAGGGTTGAGGTTCAAACCTCAGAAAAAGGAGAGACTGAGTGCAAAAATCAAAAGAAAAGAGAGTCTACCACAAAAATGAGTCTATTTGCACTTACTCACGCTAACAAACCCCTCCCCAGTTCTTTAAATTCTGTTTTACAGGTACCGAAGTCAAGCCATGAACTTAAAGCGGGAAAGAAATTCATTGGCAAAAATGAGCAGCCCAAAAGTCTAAAGGATCGCACGAGGCATAAAAATGATCACCGAGCCCAGGAAAGCAGGAGGAATTTGAAAAGCCGACCAAAAATGGATTCGAGGTCGAATCCTTTTCAAGAGAGGGAGTATGATGTGATCCGGACCAGGTATCGAGGGGCAAAGTCGAGCCATCGGCAATATGACAATGATCTACGTGCAAAACGGAGCAAGTTCCGTGTTGGAGTCGAGCCGAGAAGGCGAAAGGATCAAGCCGAGCCAAGCACACGGAATTGTTTATGCAGAAAAGGCCTTACGGCCGTAAGGGAAATTATTCACGGCCGTAAGACATACAGTCACGGCCGTAAAACCAACAATCACGGCCGTAATCAATTGACGAGGAAAAATGAAGATTTGCTGCAGAAAGAGGCTTACGGCCGTAAGCTTTGAAGTTACGGCCGTAACATTCAAACAGAGACATTTTCACGGCCGTAATAAATTCATCACGGCCGTAACTGATGGTACAGTTTTGATCAGAAAGGTGATTACGGCCGTAAGATATTTTGTCACGGCCGTAAACGAGCTCGGCCAGATTTTTCGGGAATATTCAAATATTTTATTTCCTTTTATTGTTTTGGTTATTTTCCTAGTTTAGAATTTTAGTCTAATTAGAATTCTATTTTGAGTAAATTAGATGCTAGGTTATTTTGCTTATTTATACGCTTTTCAATTCATTGTAAAAACAGTTAAGATTGATTTTGAGATTAATATAGTTGAGAGAGTTTTCTCCAATTGAAAGGTTGAGGAGTCCCTTTGTGTTCTTCGAGAACAAATCCGACCTATCAAATATTGTGGAAATATTTGTGGCGTTGTACTTATCAAATATTCGCGAGAATATTTGTGGCGTTTCCAAGTAGAATCTTATCAAGGAAATTGACAAGTCCTTGTGGTGTTTCGAAAACCTTGGATCTCGATTCCGCATCGTCAATTTCTTGCGTCGTGAATCTTGGGTCAAGGTCCTATCGTCAATCTATCTTTTTAATTTCTGTTCATTTATTCGTGTTCTTGTTATTTTCGAGTCAGATCTGATTTAGATCTTTCCTAGGGTTTTAGATTTCGTTATTCCGCGCGTTCGACGAGATTTCCCGACCGGGATTGCGTCAAAAAGGCATAAGAACTTTGAAACACAAGTTTGTTCACCTTGAAAAAGGCGTATAACTTTGAAATATAAGTTTGACAACCTTGAAAAAGGCTCGGAGCGTTGAGATAAAAGTCCATTTATCTTTGAAAGATAAACTAAAACTAAGGAATTTCTCTGAACATGAACGAAAGCAACGGTGATATTAACCCTCGTAGGAGTAGAAATGACCAGCACAGCGAGGAGGCTCCTCAAGGACCTCAAGAGAATGCCAATGAGGGAGTGGCCCAACCTAACCCTCTACCCCGGCACCGTAATCGTCGCATGTTGCGAGATATGACTCGCATAGCGGCCCAAATGCTAGAAATGTAGAAACTGCAGATCGAACAGACTGCTGCGATGAATGCCTACATGGCTAGAGGGTATGTTGTGAATGAGCCCATGATGCCTCCTCAATACTCGCAGCCACATTACTCCCCGTCAGACGCTGCCACTGTTTCTTATTATTACCAAGATCCACGGGCATATGCCGAGGTGGATTCTGCTCCTTTTGACGAAGAGTTCCCAGTACATGAAACATCTAGAGCACAGGACCAACCCCCTATTAGACGAGGATAGGCTTCGCCATCGAAATTCGGTAGCGTTTTTAGCCGAATAGGAGGATTATTCCGAGGCAAACGGGAAGACCAGACTGATCAAGGCCAGCAACATGCAGCTGAGCCTAGAAATAGGCGGGAGCGGCAAGCTGAAGAAGCGTTGTCGCGGAGTCAAAACGATTTTCCAACCCATGAAAAATAAATTTTAAATTTCGCTCAATATTTATGTTACTGTGATTATAAATTATAAAATTATGATATTTAATGTCTATAATTCGAATTATTTTGCAATGGAAGGACTTGGGCGCCGTCTCGATCGATGTGCCAATTAAAAGTTTATAAATTGTTTATGAACTCTATGTGTAATTAATTATTTTTATTTGTTCAGCTTGTTAAATTCTAATTGTCATTGAGTAGTAAGTTGTTTAAATTTCATTAAATTGAGATTGGGAAAAGGTTTAGGGCGAATTGAAATTTTATTGGGAGTTGTGGACTTAAATTTCTAAATTGAGAGAATTGAGGGGCCAAGTTGCAAATTCCAAAAGTTTATATCCAACCCTCATTTCTCCTCTCCCTCACTCACGCCTCTCGGTCTCTCCCTCTCTCGACGTCGCTCTCTCTCTCGGTCTCTTCCTTTTTTCGCCGACCATGACCCAACCGCCGGCCGCTACCAGTAAGCCACCCCACCGGAGGCCGCCACCCACAGCCGTGACCTCCACCTTAGCCACTATCACGGTAAGACCACCTCTGTGCCTCCCTTACACCGCGCAACCCCACACGGACACACACTCGCACACATTCACGGGTGCAGACTTCGAAAGTGGTTTGTAATTTCAGATTTCTTTCACCTCGGTATATATATATATATATATATACACATACACATATATATACACGTAAATTGCAGTTTGTGTGTGTGTATTTACATTGTATGTATGTAAATTTTCATGATCCTATAAGCCAATTTCAAATTTAAGTTTAGTAAGATTTAAAATTATACTGTTAAATTGGAAAAATCGGGTAATGTAAATATATATATGTATAATGTTAGGGTTTGGAAAAATCTGTAAATGTACTTATTAATTTTAAGAACTATGAATATAAGAATCTATGTTACTTTCTGGTTCGATTTCGAATTTTTAATTGTTAAACTTCAGTGTTTGGGTAATGTGTGTATACATATTTGTGTATGTATGCATACATTTCAAACTTGTCAATGTATGTGAATTTCTAGATTTTGATTAAGTACGAATTTAAGTTTGTTAATTTATTTTTCGTGCTTAATTATGAGATGAAAATTGTAAATTTCTAAATTGGGAAAAATTCCATGAATAGTTAGATATATTTATTTGAGTTAAAATTTAAAAGACGAAAAAGTCTTCTAACTCGCAATGAAATTGGATTTTTGTGTTTAAAATATGGCATGCTAGGTGTTTGAAATAACTTTAAACCTCATTTGGATTAAATTGAAGATTTTACTTTGGTTAGGAGTATGGTTAGTTCAAAAAGGATAATGATTGTGTTTTGAACTAAAAGTTTTGCCTAATTTGATAAGTGAGTTTCAATTTTTCTTTTTGCCTTCGAGTTTATCTCTTATTTCGAGTATGGTATTATATGTGTTGGACCTAGCGTAAGGTCACGTTTGGGATTAAATTGTGAATGAAATAGAAGTTTTAAACCTTGCTTAGAGTTTAAAATGGGATTTTGAACTAAAAGTATATTTTATTTAATGAATGGGTACAACACGAATTTTGGTACATTGACGTCACGAGCAGCCGATATTCCTCCACTTGCAATTTCAGCTAACGGTAAATGCTAAGGACGTCAAGTAAGTAAACTTCCCCTATATTCATGAAAGTAGAAAGTCAATGTGAAATTAATGTGCGTAAGTAATTTCGTGTTAATTACTTCATGTTGATGTATTTGATTTGCGATATGCAAGTATGTGTATTTAAGGAAATGTTCAAGCATGCACATTGTCATGTCATTGCATCATTAAGCATGCATTGGCATCGAAATGGGGAAGTCAAATGTTTTAATGAAATGAATGTGTCAAAGTGCAAAGTTTGTTCAACAATTATGTATTCTAAGATTTTTAGAAAGAATGGGTGTACTTCTATGCCATGAAAGGTGCGAGTGGGAAATGGGGCGCAAGGGACCGGCGTACCCGAATTAAACCGCTTTGCGGTGACGATTGCTGAACCGCTTGGCGGTGGCAAATATTAAACCTCTTTGCGGTGACGATTGCTAAACCGGATGGCGGTAGCAAATATTAAACCGCTTTGCGGTGACGATTGCTGAACCGCTTGGCGGTGGAAAATATTAAACCGCTTTGCGGTGACGATTGCTGAACCGGATGGCGGTGGCAAATATTAAACCGCTTTGCGGTGACGATTTCTAAACCGGTTGGCGGTGGCAAATATTAAACCGCTTTGCGGTGATGATTGCTAAATCGGTTGACGGTGGCAAATATTAAACCGCTATGCGGTGGAAAAATGATAATCTGGTCCTAAATAAGGGATATTGCCCACTGCATTGTAATTGGCTAGAAGATACACTAATTGAGTTCACGATAGAAATGAAGTTAAAGTTTTTGGAAACGTTTAAATGAAAGTCATGAAATGAAGTGAAAGTTTTGAAATGAAGAGAAAGTTTTGAAATGAAGTGAAAGTTTTGAAATGAAGTGAAAGTTTGAATTGTTTGAAAGGTTAAAGTAAATGGGGATACATATTTCAAAGCTTAAAGCATTCATGTCATGAGCATGCATTCATGCATAAAGTTTACTTACTGGGCTTTATCTCACCCCAATCCCTCCCCATATTTCAGGTGATGAAAGTTAGATGATCAGAGGAGAGCACTCGGCAGCTGACTCAGGCTATAATCGCTTCAACACTTTTAAAAATAAAGTTAAAGTAGAATTTATTTCAATTTCTCATTATTTATTCTTTAATTCATGTATTATTGAGGTTAAATTACCTCTTATTTCATTTGCTAAAGTTTATTTACTTGGAATTATATTGTTGAGGAGTTTGGGACTTATTGTGATGGTTTTGATGATGTTGGGATTGAATGAGTTGTGAATGTGTATTTTAAAAATGGTTTGATGTCCCTCTACAGGTTGGCTATGCCCAATTTACAGAAGAGACTCTATCGAAATTTTTCTAAAATTTCATAATAAAAAAATGATAACGTTGAGGTTTTTAAATAATTCCTTTCCGCATTTAAGTAAAGAAAAGTTAGCACGCCTAGGTTTAAGATTTTGAACTTGGGGTGTTACATTTTTGGTATCAGAGATAGGAGTTTTAAAAGCGATTCTGTAGACTTTTAAAATTTATTTGAAAATGGTTCGGGTACTGAGTCACGCCTCAAGTGCTTCTCCCTCGATCATCTGGTAAGTTAAATTTCTGTTCAAGTTAGTAAATGCGTGGTAATATTTCCAGTATTGTAAATTTTTGCATGTTAATATGTAATGTTGTAAAGTTAAAGGTTAAGGATGTCGTTAACGAATATGGCGTGTATACTTTGATTTTGTAAAAGAGAAAATGAGATGGTAATGATTATTATAAAATTGGGTAATGTTTAAGTCCCTATGTGAAAGATATGAAGTGAATGTGAATAGTGCTTTGAGTCATGGAGACTACATCGGGAAGAATGTATATTGTATCCAAGTCGGAAGTTGAGAAGTCATCGAACTTAGAATTAAGCACTTATCGTGTTTGATATCGGGACTACCCACTCATTTGATAGTCCCACAATTATAGGAAAAATCGATTTACCCATCTCAGTAGCTGGAAACCAAGTTTATATTGTCAACGCCATTTGAAGAATTGTTGAACTAAAGTTATGTGTTGGGAAATGTCCCAATCATGGTGAATGGGAAGGAGTAGATGATGGATTTCATAACATTGAATACCCACAAACTTGATGTCATACTAGGAATGGAATGATTATTAGGGTATAAGGTTTCAATCACTGGCTACGTTAAGGTGGTATTTAAACCTTCAAATGAAACCATTTTCGCTTTGTAGAAGTAAAGGTGAAACTTTCTATTTCGATATTATCAGTGATGCAGGCTCGTCAATTGATGAATAAGAGTTATTAAGCCTACCTGGTTGCAATAATTGAAGTGTCTAAGGTGAATATTTCTCTCGAACAAATTTCTGTTATTCGAGAATGACTAAAGATGTTCTTAGAAAATCTTTGTGATTTACCGCCTAAAAGAGAAATTGAATTCGTCATCGATTAAGTGCGCAACTCTAGTATCCAAGGTATAATATCGGATGCCTCCTTCGTAACTTAAAAGAGCTCAAAGTGCAACTATAGAATCTCATGGACAAATGTTTTGTTCGACCTAGCTTTTTGCCATGGGGTGCTCAGGAGCTATACATGAAGAAGAAAGATGGTTTTATGAGACTTTGCATAATTGATTTTAGACATGGCAAAACTAGTTTTATTGTGATGAGATGTTGAGATTATGAGTGATATGATTTTTTTGAGACTTCTATGAGAAAAATTATGAAATTCGAGATTTAATGATTTGATTCTTAATTATTGGGAATTAAGGAATGGATATTGTGTTTGAGTAAGTGAATTATTCCTCTATTTTGAGAGAAATTTATAATGTTGTTTGGTCTTGTAACTAAGAAATTTTGGGATTATGATTTGTGTCATATATTTATAAGTACGACTAATGGGTGGTCATTTGAGCCAATTAATGTATTGAAGGAAGTGAGCTATTGATATTGGAAACTATGATTTGAAATTGTTATGTTGAGGAATTAAGAATTGATTTTCTGGGATATCAAGGTATACATGAAGTTATGTGATGACTTGATGCGTATATTGGGAAATGTCAAGTCATATTTTGAAAAGATGAGTGAAGACAAATGTTATGGCATTATTGGAAAGAATTTTAATTATTCTTAGGAACTTATTGATTATTAGTGAGAAATGATCACTTATATTGGAGAATATTATAAATTTTGATGGTAAGTGATAATACTATTAATTTATTTTGGAAGTTGATTGGTAGATGATGTGTTAAAGATTTGGTTATTTACATGCAATATGATTATTTGGGAAAGTCAGTTATCATTATTGGGAGATATTGAAAGTATTTTATAGTGAGATGCCTTAAAGGAGTAACCATTTATTCGAAATGAGAATTTGGGGACATATGATTGAAAGTTTGGGATTATGTGAGATAATGATGATTGTCATGAGTTCATTTGAATATAAAAGGTACAAGAGATAATTATAAGGAATAACGCGATTGCTCTTATGGTGAGAACTGAAGGTGACGATGTATTGAGATTATGAAATAAGTTGACTTCCACGAATAAGTTATACTATATTTGGTTTTATGTAGAATTCGAAGAAAGATGAATCTCAATCATGGAAAATAAATCAAGTTTCATCGCAATTTGAATGATTCACTGATGTACGTTAAGTTTTCATTGACGATACTAAAATATCATATGAGAGATTGTTGGACGAAATTGATGAAAGAAACTTTATCAGGTCCTAGATTTGTACAAGTATTGCAGAAATAATGCATCTGATCGGAGGAAAGTTTATGATAGTACATACCATGAAATTGTGGAGATTATTATTGATGGTATCTTGATTCAAAAATAAGAAATGAAATTTTAGGCAATTGTCCTTGTGGATAGGATTTGTGGAAAATGAGAATAAGACTTCACAATGATTATTTATTATGGAGTAGTGTGCAGAAAGAGTGACAATGGCAGAATCCAAGATTTATTGAGTTTGAGAGATTGATATAAAATCTTAGTGAGTATATTGACGTAAAAGGTTCCTGTGAAGGATATGATGATTTTGAAAGCATAAATTCTTAAATTAGTACATTGGCTTTAGTTTTAAGATGAGTGTATGATGCTGAATACTTGATTACAATATGTAAGTATGAGTTACAGGATTTAAGTTTGATCCTCCGATTTTAAAAGAAATGTCAGCATGTTCAGAAAGGATTTCGTTTGTAAATCTTTCCAGAGAGATTCTGTCAGAGTTTTAGTATTTCTATTGTATATTTTGGTATGGACGTCAAGTTTCACTAATTCTGGATTATAAAGTCTTATTTTGGTCAATTTTCTTGATTTTAGTTTTAAGAATGTGATCAATCAATATATATATATTAAGGTTGAGACGTTAGAATAGACTCTATGAAATGCTGGAAATAGAAAGTTAGTGAATGGATTCATAAGCGGGATAATGTCGGTTGATGGTCCCCTACAACAATAACTATCAAACTTCGATCCGTATTGAGTACTATATGATAGGAAGTGTAGATCGTCAGCTCACGACGGTGAGCAAGGAGAAAGAAACCTATTGGGTCTAGAAATAGTACAACAAACAGCAAAAGTTATTGAAAAGATTCGTTAGCGGATGAAAATTGCACAGAGTACATAGAAAAGCTATGCGGATAGAAGAAGGAAACCATTGAAATTCGTTGCAGGTGACATGATCTTTTTGAAGGTAGCTCCTATGAAAGGAGTTATGAGATTCGGGAAGAAAGAAAAGTTAAGCCTATGTTTTGTCGGCCCCTTTGGAATTCTTGAAAGGGGTGGGTGACCTGACTTATCGGGTTGCATTGTCACCAGCGTTATCGGGTGAGCACAATGTTTTTCATGCATCAATGTTGAGGAAGTATATTTCGGATTCCTCCCATAGTCTCAGTTATGAGTCATTAGTTTTTGTGAGGATCTGACTTATGAGGAGTCACTTGTGAAAATTCTAATGAAAGTAAATAAGGAACTTAGAAGAAAGAAGATTACGTTAGTTAAGGTCCTTTGGAGGAATCATGCAGTAGAAGAGGCTACTTGGGAATGCGAAGATGAGATGCGTGCCAAGTATTTACAACTTTTCGGTAAGTTTAAATTTCGAGGACGAAATTTCTTTTAGGGGGTAAGGAATTGTAAGACCGCTTTTCAATTTTACGTGCAATTTTAAATTTCGCTCAATATTTATGTTACTGTGATTATAAATTATAAAATTATGATATTTAATGTCTATAATTCGAATTATTTTGCAGTGGAAGGACTTGGGCGCCGTCTCGATCGATGTGCCAATTAAAAGTTTATAAATTGTTTATGAACTCTATGTGTAATTAATTATTTTTATTTGTTAAGCTTGTTAAATTCTAATTGTCATTGAGAAGTAAGTTGTTTAAATTTCATTAAATTGAGATTGGGAAAAGGTTTAGGGCGAATTGAAATTTTATTGGGAGTTGTGGACTTAAATTTCTAAATTGAGAGAATTGAGGGGCCAAGTTGCAAATTCCAAAAGTTTATATCCAACCCTCATTTCTCCTCTCCCTCACTCACGCCTCTCGGTCTCTCCCTCTCTCGACGTCGCTCTCTCTCTCTCGGTCTCTTCCTTTTTTCGCCGACCATGACCCAACCGCCGGCCGCTACCAGTAAGCCACCCCACCGGAGGCCGCCACCCACAGCCATGACCTCCACCTTAGCCACTATCACGGTAAGACCACCTCTGTTCCTCCCTTACACCGCGCAACCCCACATGGACACACACTCGCACACATTCACGGGTGCAGACTTCGAAAGTGGTTTGTAATTTCAGATTTCTTTCACCTTGTTATATATATATATATATATATATATACACATACACATATATATACACGTAAATTGCAGTTTTTGTGTGTGTATTTACATTGTATGTATGTAAATTTTCATGATCCTATAAGCCAATTTCAAATTTAAGTTTAGTAAGATTTCAAATTATACTGTTAAATTGGAAAAATCGGGTAATGTAAATATATATGTATAATGTTAGGGTTTGGAAAAATCTTTAAATGTACATATTAATTTTAAGAACTATGAATATAAGAATCTATGTTACTTTCTGGTTCGATTTCGAATTTTTAATTGTTAAACTTCAGTGTTTGGGTAATGTGTGTTACGTGTATACATATTTGTGTATGTATGCATACATTTCAAACTTGTCAATGTATGTGAATTTCCAGATTTTGATTAAGTACGAATTTAAGTTTGTTAATTTATTTTTCGTGCTTAATTATGAGATGAAAATTGTAAATTTCTAAATTGGGAAAAATTCCATGAATAGTTAGATATATTTATTTGAGTTAAAATTTAAAAGACGAAAAAGTCTTCTAACTCGCAATGAAATTGGATTTTTGTGTTTAAAATATGGCATGCTAGGTGTTTGAAATAACTTTAAACCTCATTTGGATTAAATTGAAGATTTTACTTTGGTTAGGAGTATGGTTAGTTCAAAAAGGATAATGATTGTGTTTTGAAATAAAAGTTTTGCCTAATTTGATAAGTGAGTTTCAATTTTTCTTTTTGCCTTCGAGTTTATCTCTTATTTCGAGTATGGTATTATATGTGTTGGACCTAGCGTAAGGTCACGTTTGGGATTAAATTGTGAATGAAATAGAAGTTTTAAACCTTGCTTAGAGTTTAAAATGGGATTTTGAACTAAAAGTATATTTTATTTAATGAATGGGTACAACACGAATTTTGGTACATTGACGTCACGAGCAGCCGATATTCCTCTACTTGCAATTTCAGCTAACGGTAAATGCTAAGGACGTCAAGTAAGTAAACTTCCCCTATATTCATGAAAGTAGAAAGTCAATGTGAAATTAATGTGCGTAAGTAATTTCGTGTTAATTACTTCATGTTGATGTATTTGATTTGCGATATGCAAGTATGTGTATTTAAGGAAATGTTCAAGCATGCACGTTGTCATGTCATTGCATCATTAAGCATGCATTGGCATCGAAATGGGGAAGTCAAATGTTTTAATGAAATGAATGTGTCAAAGTGCAAAGTTTGTTCAACAATTATGTAGTCTAAGATTTTTAGAAAGAATGGGTGTACTTCTATGCCATGAAAGGTGCGAGTGGGAAATGGGGCGCAAGGGACCGGCGTACCCGAATTAAACCGCTTTGCGGTGACGATTGCTGAACCGCTTGGCGGTGGCAAATATTAAACCGCTTTGCGGTGACGATTGCTAAACCGGATGGCGGTGGCAAATATTAAACCGCTTTGCGGTGACGATTGCTGAACCGCTTGGCGGTGGCAAATATTAAACCGCTTTGCGGTGACGATTGCTTAACCGGATGGCGGTGGCAAATATTAAACCGCTTTGCGGTGACGATTGCTAAACCGGTTGGCGGTGGCAAATATTAAACCGCTTTGCGGTGACGATTGCTAAATCGGTTGACGGTGGCAAATATTAAACCGCTATGCGGTGGAAAAATGATAATCTGGTCCTAAATAAGGGATATTGCCCACTGCATTGTAATTGGCTTGAAGATACACTAATTGAGTTCACGATAGAAATGAAGTTAAAGTTTTTGGAAACGTTTAAATGAAAGTCATGAAATGAAGTGAAAGTTTTGAAATGAAGAGAAAGTTTTGAAATGAAGTGAAAGTTTTGAAATGAAGTGAAAGTTTGAATTGTTTGAAAGGTTAAAGTAAATGGGGATAAATATTTCAAAGCTTAAAGCATTCATGTCATGAGCATGCATTCATGCATAAAGTTTACTTACTGGGCTTTAGCTCACCCCAATCCCTCCCCATATTTCAGGTGATGAAAGTTAGATGATCAGAGGAGAGCACTCGGCAGCTGACTCAGGCTATAATCGCTTCAACACTTTTAAAAATAAAGTTAAAGTAGAATTTATTTCAATTTCTCATTATTTATTCTTTAATTCATGTATTATTGAGGTTAAATTACCTCTTATTTCATTTGCTAAAGTTTATTTACTTGGAATTATATTGTTGAGGAGTTTGGGACTTATTGTGATGGTTTGGATGATGTTGGGATTGAATGAGTTGCGAATGTGTATTTTAAAAATGGTTTGATGTCCCTCTACAGGTTGGCTATGCCCAATTTACAGAGGAGACTGTCGAAATTTTTCTAAAATTTCATAATAAAAAAATGATAACGTTGAGGTTTTTAAATAATTCCTTTCCGCATTTAAGTAAAGAAAAGTTAGCACGCCTAGGTTTAAGATTTTGAACTTGGGGTGTTACAGGATGAATCTCTGAAAAGTTACCTAGCTCGGTTTACTGAAGAGATTCACATTTTTGAAAACATCACTGAGGCGGAAATGTTTTCCGCATTGAAAGGAGGGCTAGATATGATGAGCATGTTTTGGAGGGATGTTCGAAGCAGAAAACCAAGGGATTACAACGCCCTAGTAGATCTGATGAAGGAGGAGATCGTATCAGAAGAAATGGCTAGGGCCAGAGACAACCATCCTAAAGGGAGATACAATCTGGGGTATTCTAATGAAGTAAACCTCAAGAAAGGAGGTAACAAGGATAGATTCGACGGTAACCGAAGTGGAGCGTCGCGCCCATTTCCGGGGACAGGGTCTAGCTATGCAGCAGAAATCACGAAAGCTATCCCCAACTTGTACTCCAACGCTCCTTCTCAAAATCCTCCTACGGCTCAAGGAAGGATGGAGAGTATCCGAAGTGGAAAGCAGCCCATGATTGGGGCCTACTGTGCATACCACAGGTATTACGGTCACGCAACGGAAGATTGCAGGGAAATCCACATGTTAGCAGACCAAAAGGCACATGGAAGAAGGGGAAGTGATTTTTCCCCTGACAAGGGGAGAACTAAAAAACCAGGTGGCCAGAAGTTTAACCGAGCTGATAGGAGAGCTCTGTGGAAGAACTCAACCAAAGAAAGGATTGACAATCGTCAAAGAGACAGGAACAAGGGTCAGGATACCTGTTCACCGATATCTCGCGAAGTGAAATATCCCCACAAGTGTACGGGTCGTGAGAAGTAATAAAGTGGACCTTAGAGTCCGGATTATCGTCCCACGAGGACTTCTATAAATTAACGAGATATTTTAGTTCTAAACTTTATTTGAACAAACAAGGAGGATTTTTTATTGTCAACTAAAACTAAGAAATTAAACCTAAGAATTAAATTAGCGAGCTTGTTTTTGTTTTAAAAACGATTGTAAGGTAGTTGGGATTCACGAGTTCACCTAACCAATTAAATCAATTCCAATTCCATGTTCTATTTTCTAAATATGTGCTCGATCGAATTCACTAATTCAAATTGAGATTCCTCTCTCGAGTTTAAATCAATCCTACCTAAATAAGTCAACCATGTATCTCTACAGCTGGTCCGAATATTCCTTATCTAGATGCATTACACACAAGAATTCACACACGATCGCAATAATAACAAGAGTATATCTCTATCTCTCGTTCAATTACCAGATTTATTACCTCGATCTATGTTATTAACTCACCTCTCGGATTATAAAAATAACACATGAAATCAAGAAAGAGTGGCTAGTTCATTCACGCATTAAACGCAATAATAAATCAACACATGCATTGAAGCGTTAAAATAAGGAATATGGAATTAAAATAATTAACTAGGCTACATCGTTCATCCCAACATAGAATTTAGTTACACATCTTGATTAAAGAACAAAAACAAGAAAATAAAATGTTCATTGAAAATAACAAAGAAGAATGGAAAGATTGCACCAATTATCAATTCTTCAAGTATCTCCAATTCACGCCCCTATGCGATGCTTGAATCTCCAAGAATTTGAATTTAAAATCTCTGTTGTGGCTTTTTCTATGGAGAGGCAAAGGTCTGAATTTCGTGCCTCGTGTCTTGTATTTATAGGTTTTGGAGAAAACCTAGGTCAAAAAGCCCAAAGCCTGTTAAAAATCGCGAGAAAAATCTAATATGCGGCCCAGTCGGATAAGCACGCGATTGCGCAGGCGTATGGCCGGTGATTGCGTGGAAGACCCTTGTTCTCTCGGGTGCTGAATTTGAGGTAAGTCACGATCGCTCAGTAGGATTTCAGCGATCGCGTGACATGTAATTTCCATCTTTTCTCGACTGTATAAGTTAGTCCCCCGACCTTTAATTGCAGCCTTAGTCCTCCATTTTCAACTGTTGCGATTTAGTCCCCAAACTTTATATTCTTCTTGAATTTCTCAATTAAGCTCTCAATTCCTTCAATTGGGACCTCCAACCTCTGATTTCTTCTCTTTGGCACCATGTAGGTTTCCCGGTTGTTGTCACAAACTCCCAACTTGTCCAATTTAGCTCCAATTAGCAATCCAATTATGCGTTTTTCCCATTGATTTCATCATTCTTCATCTTTTGGGATATTTTCTGAAAAGTAAACAAATAAACACAAATTAAATAGCATATATTCTAAAACGATAATAATTTATTCTAATTTAGACATACAAATAAGTGTATAAAATACACTTATCAATACCTCCTTGGCACATGCTAAAGATACACGGGAACCGCCTATGCCTGTGGCCGACCCTCCTATTCGTGAAATCGACACAATATTGGGAGGCCCCCACCCAGGTGGGAGCACAAATAAATCCCAAAAGAGATATATCAGAGAGCCAAAGCAGCCCGCCAACGTGAATTACCATATCCATTCACATCCTGTTGGGATGCCTCGGACAAAATCTATCACTCTTACCCAAGACGATGCTATTGGAGACTTGGAGTACACTTTCCACACAATGATGCATTGGTTATCAGGGTAGTAGTAGCTTGGAATGGGCTGTCCCGAATGATGGTGGATGATGGTGCCTCGATAAATGTGATTTACGGGGTAACCTTTGATAAGATGGGGATCAGGACTCCGCTCATTCCAGTCCCAGATCCAATATACGGATTCACTAGGGATAGCATAACTCCCAGAGGATCCATAACCCTTATGACTGAGGTAGGGCAAGCACCAACTCTTTTCAGAATCCCCATGGAATTCTTGGTTGTGGACAAAATCTGCTCCTATCATGGCTCAATTGGGAGGCCTCATTGACTTGGGAGCTGCAACTCATACAAAATACATTTGCATGAAATTCCCCACGGAGCACGGTGTTACAACTATAAGGGGGAGCCAAACTGAATCGCGGGCCTGTTACACAAACGCAATCCGTAAATTTCAAGACCGGAGCTTGAACATGATTAGCGATGTAGCAATGACCGAGGCTGCTCCAAATCCTGAAAAACTGGGTGGAGGACCCTCAGGAATTGAGGATGTTACAATGACCCTGGAAGAAGATTTGGCAGATCTGGACCCAAGAATGGCAGGAGAAAATTGCTCTACCCCAGCTGAAAGGTTGGAATGCTTCAGCGTAGATCCACTTGACCCAATCAAGGAATTGCAGATTGGATTGGATTGGATTCACATGTTGAATACAAAGGTCAGCTGAAAGCTTCTTACTTGAAAACCTCGATGTATTCGTATGGAATCATGATGACATGGTTGGGATCGATCCTAAAGTGGTTTGTCATAGACTCCAGCTTGATCCCAGAAGCCCTGGGCACAGGAAAAAGAGAAGACCTATGAGTTCTGATATATATGAGGCCTTGAAAGAGGAGGTGACAAAGCTATTGAAAAATGGCTTTATCCGAGAATCCCGGTATCCGAAGTGGGTATCAAACCCTGTTTTGGTGCCAACACATAATGGGAAGCTAAGAGTATGTATTGATTTTTCGAATTTAAACCAGGCATGTCCCAAAGACAGTTTTCCACTGCCTCGGATCGATCAGTTAGTTGACTCCACTGCGGGACATGAGATGCTAAGCTTTATGGATGCATACTCCGGGTACAATCAGATCCCCATGTACGAATCGGATGAGGAGCATACTTCGTTTATTACAGATAGGGGACTCTATTGTTACAAAGCTATGCCATTTGGCTTAAAAAATGCTGGAGCTACCTATCAAAGGTTGGTAAATCGCATGTTTTCAGAACAATTAGGAAACACCATGGAGGTATATGTTGATGACATGTTGGTCAAAAGCATGGTCGCTACAGAGCATATCCGCCATTTGTCAGAGGCCTTCGATGTTTTGAGGAAATATCGAATGAAGCTCAACCCAGCGAAGTGCGCTTTTGGGGTAGCGACCGGAAAATTTCTTGGATTCATGGTGAATAGAAGAGGAATCGAAGCCAATCCCAACAAAATCAATGCTTTGTTAAACATCCAATCACCTCGGAATTTGAAAGAAGTGCAAAGCTCGACGGGGAGAATTGCGGCCTTAAATCGATTTGTTTCCAAGTCCACTGACAAATGCTTTCCATTCTTTAAGGTCTTGAAGGGAGGGAAACTATTTCAATGGACGCCAGAATGTGAGCAGGCTTTTGCCGACCTGAAAGCATTCTTGGGACAGACCCCATTACTTTCAAAACCAAAGGCTGGCGAACTTCTCTACTTGTATTTAGCCGTATCAAAAGAGGTTGTTAGCTCGGTATTGATCAGAGAGGAGGATGGGAATCAGTTCTCTGTGTATTATGTAAGCAAAGCCATGCTGGATGTGGAAACACGTTACCCAGATATGGAAAAACTCGCTCTCTCTTTGATCACAGCATCCCGCAAGCTCCTTCCCTACTTTCAGTCGCACTCCATACACATGCTCACCAACTTTCCTATAAGACAGGTGTTGCAGAAACCGGATGTATCTGGAAGGTTAATGAAGTGGGCGATTGAAATTAGCCAGTTCGACCTACACTATGAGCCTCGGACCGCTGTAAAGGGTCAAGCATTAGCGAATTTTATAGTTGAGTTCACACATCTGCCGGAGGTTGAGATGGTTGATAACACGGATGACAGCCGAGAGTGGAAATTGGTCGTTGATGGGTCCTCGGCTGAGGGACGATCCAGTGCGGGAATATTGTTAATAAGCCCAGAAGGGTTCAAATTACATAGTGCGATCCGTTTTGACTTTAAAGCCTCAAACAATGTTGTTGAATACGAGGCGCTACTAGCTGGGCTGAGACTTGCGAAAGCTTTGAAGATTAAGTCCGTAGTGGCGAATAGTGATTTTGCAGCTCGTTGTGAGTCAGTTTAATGGACAATTTTCTGCCAAAGAACCAGCTATGGTCGCCTACATGAAGAAAGTAAGAAATTTGGCTGTACACTTCGGAAAAATGGAGTTACGGCACATTCCCAGAACTGAGAATTCCAACGCCGATGCTTTATCCAAACTAGCAAGCAGCAATGATTCAGAGCTCCATAATATGATCCCAATTGAGCACTTGTCGACTTCTTCTATTGAGCCAAGGACGGAGATTTTGGCAATAGAAGAGGAAGGATCCTGGATGAATCCTATACTAGCATACTTGAAGTATCAGACAGTGCCAGACGAGCCTAAAACAGCTCGAAATTTGCAAAGATATGCCGCAAATTTCGTACTTTTGGATGACCTACTCTATAAACGGAGCTTTACCTCCCCTTTGCTGAGATGTGTGGGGCCGGAGGAAGAACGGTATGTGATGAAAGAAATCCACGAGGGCATATGTGGCAACCACGTCGGGGCGTTATCACTAGCTCGGAAAGCCTTTAAACAGGGATATTTTTGGCCAACTATGCGAAAGGACTCTCATGACTTCGTGCGCAAATGCGATAAATTCCAAAGGCATGCAACCATACCGCATCAGCCGCATCACAAGCTAACTGTGGTGACTAGCCCTTGGCCTTTTGCGAAGTGGGGGGTTGATATTATTGGTCCTATGCCTAGGGGTGCTGGTAATAATTGCTTTGCAATAGTGGCAATTGACTACTTCACCAAGTGGGTCGAGGCGGAACCCCTGATGAGGATTACCGAGTCCAACAATACAAGATTCATCTGGAAGAATGTCATATGCCGGTTCGGAATACCACACTTACTGGTTAGTGATAATGCAAAACAGTTCAAAAACATAAGCATGGATGAATTGTACAATGATTTGGGAATTAAGAAATTATTTTCTTCTCCACATCACCCACAGGCTAACAGACAGGTCGAAGCTGTGAACAAGACCATAAAGAATACCCTGAAAAGGAAGCTGGAGTCCAAAAAGGGCGCATGGGTAGAAGAACTCCCATAAGTATTATGGGCACTTCGAACCACCTCGCACACTACCACTGGTGAAACGCCTTTCTCCTTAGCATATGGATCCGAGGCGGTATGTCCGATCGAAATTGGGGTCCCCTCTCTTCGTCAAATCCACTATGACGAAGTGGGAAACGAAGAAACACAAAGGGCTAATTTGGATTTCCTTCTAGAAAAAAGGAATGATTCTCAAGTGGTAACGACCAGGTACCATGAGAAAATGGTCCGCTATTACAACAAAAGGGTTAAGAGTCGGCACTGTAATGTTGGGGACTTAGTCCTCCAGAAGGTTCTTCCTTCAACTCAAGCACCAGGAGTAGGGACTTTAGGTCCTAACTGGGAAGGCCCTTACAAAGTCTTTGCCGAGGTGGTGCCCGGAACGTACATGATCGAGGACTTATCTGGGACACCTTTATGTAATCCTTGGAACACGGATCACCTTCGTCGCTATTTTCAATAAATCAAATTCCTCTTCAGTAGTTACAACATTACCATATGATTTTATAAAATCCTAAATGAGTTACGTTTAGGGTTGTACCAATTACTGATTAGACAAACATAACGGATAAACACAAATTCCCAAATTATTTTGGGTATAAGACCACATGTCTCCTCCATGCATAAATTTTGTTAAAAACAAGGGACTCTTATAAGCCTACACTGCGATCACTGCGTATGATTTGAAAGTGTTAACACCATCAAGGGGAGTTCATAAAAATTTGTAAACATAGGCGCTACAGAGTATAAGACAAAAACGTTCAAAAATTTAATCAAAACCAGATCTAACCAGCAAACATGAATGCCTTGGGGCTACTTAGATCTGAGGGACTATACATATATCTTCATACAATGCATTCACGAGGCGTTTATGTCTGGAAGCGTTCACACTTAAACAGATAAACATTGAACCGAATACAAAAAATCATTGCATTCATAAAATCAAATTATATACAATTTGAATGTTGTTACATTTACAATATAAGGTGCCATTGCACTTACAAAAAAAAATAACAACAAGGCAAATACAAAAAAGGATCATTGCGGAGGAACATCCTCTGAAGAGCCCTTTCCAGGTGCACCCAAAGGATCTGCAGGGTCGTTAGGAGAATCGTCTTGAGGTTCGGGGTATAGGGCTTCAATGGAGGATAGGTCCAGAGTTGGAAAAGCTTCCTTCACATCCCCCAAAGCCATCCTGGCCCCTATGTTCCCAAAGACCCTCTGCATGGCCTCGTATTCTGGGTTCTCTTCAAAAGTGTCTTTAAAATTTTGGATAGCCTCAGACACTTTGGCACTTAGAGTGTTTTCCACCCGTGTCATGACGGTCTGCTCCAGAACCTCTGTGATCCTAGTTTGTATGTGTCGTTCTAAAGAGGCAAGGTCCTCCTCCGCCTTTGCCTTAGCTTCCATCTCCCTCCCTAATTTTTCGTTGGCTGCTGCCACCTCAGCCTCCAGCATAGACTTGGCTGCGTTAGCGGCGGTCAGAGCTTCAGATGTGATGGATTGTGCATGGTTGGAGTCATCTAGTTTCTTACACAAAGCTGCCATGTCTTACTCAAAGGCCTGGAGGTCATGTTTCAATTTATCATTATCTTCCTGAAGGCGCTTAGCGTTAGCCCTCTCCTCGGAGGAAGATTTACGGGCTATGGACAACTGAGTTTTGAGGTCATTAATTTCCTTTAGCATGTTGTCTGCATGGCGAAGAGCAGTCTCAGCATCTTTCTTGTCCCGATGCGCCTCCTCCACAGAAGATTCCACCTCGTCAATAAGGGCCAGCGCCCTGGCGTTCATGGCTTTAGCAGCAAGCAGCTTCCGAGACGGACTGGCACTGGAAGAAAAGGCAGACCAGCCCTCCGTCCAAAATTGTTCAGTAATTAATGCGGCCCTGGTGGGAGGAGAACTGGGGGATTCGAATAGAGAAGGACTGAAGGTAACATCTCTGGGGAGAACACTGGTTTTAATGCGCTTGAGCTCTTCTGCCCCCTCAGGTGCCACTTCGTAAGCCAAATCTGGAATAGACACACAGATGGCTCGTCCTCCAAGTCCTGAATCTCTGGTGGCAGAGGTGCGGAGGTGGATTCCTTGTCCTTACCCCTTCTGAGCCTCTTCAAGGGGGCGGGATCTTCCTCGGATGCGTGCTTGAAAATATCCTCGGAGAATGAAGATGGCTCAGAGACATCCTTAGTAGGGATGGAAAAAAAAACCCGAAGGACCCGAAACCCGGAGGACCCGAAATGACCGGACCCGCCCCGCCCCGTGACCAGGTATATTTTTTTTTTAAATAATGAAATGAGAAACTAAAATAAATTTGATGAAGTCCAGAAGAATTGAACTTTGGTGGAATTTAGGGATATGAGAATATACAACCACTATACCATTATATTATTTATTGATTTTTTTTCTTCAAATATATACATATTATTTCTAAAGTTCAAACTTAAAAATTGTAACTAGTTCAACGCCTAAATTTTTCACGTAAAATTTCATTACAAATTTATTTTTAAAAAAAAATTTGGGTCATTAGCGGAGCGGGAGGTCGCCCCGACCCGAGACCCGACCCGCGAAGTCGCGGGGCAGGGTTACATGTTTTCGGGTTCGGGGTGGGGCGGCCCTGACCCGCCCCTGACTCGACCCATTGCCATCCATAATCCTTAGCCTCCCTCTCTCTCTTAGAGCCATCCCTATATGACCTTTTCCCTTTCCCCTTTTGCGGTAGCTCTTTTGGGATCGACCTCCTTTTCTATGCTGGGCTGTTGGGGACCTACTAGCAGCAGATTAGGTGGTGCCAGTAGGGTGGGAAGAGGACCCTGAAGTTGGGCTGTGGACGCCTCATACACCTCCTTTGCCACCCTAACTTGCAGGTTAGCCAGTACTGCTTTCTGCATCTTTTCAATTTCACTGTCGTGGCGAAGGGCAGGAGGGATCTTTTTAGCCATGAGTCCCTTCAAAGAAATCTTCGGGAAGTCCTTGGAACCTAGCAAGAAAAGAAGGAAAATGGGGTTATGAACAGAAGAGGCATAAGATATAAAGGCAATAAGGAAACAAACTTACTCATGGCTCGCATAAAACTGTGCTTAACAAATAATTTGTTTTGTTGAATGACCCCCTGGAAAGTGCCCTTGTAAGCAAACAAGCGCCTTACTGCTGCTAAGTCTGCGTCAGGGAGGAGGCGGGAAAAAGTGTCCCCTGCCATAAATCAATAACGTGTTAGGAACCAGTCAAGAAAAGTGAATAGAAATTAAAAAGCAAATGACACATGACACTTAAAGACACTAAAGCAAGTACAAGACTCCCTAGATAGGGAAAGAGTTAGGGGAACTGTAATTTCTGGACTAGGGTCCACAGGAGAGCTCTGCCACTCCCCAGCGACCCAGAACCATTGGTTCCTCCAGTTCTTTATCAAAGTTGGATGACTGGTAATAACAGGAGGATATGAGCCCCTGGGAGACAAGTAATACCAATCTTTGACGTCCGACCTCACGTCTCTTTCCCTCCTAACTGATTTCTTCAAAGTATAGAGGGTATGAATGATGTGCAGTGAGATGGGGTAGTCAGGGTTGACCTCTTTCCACACTAACCAAGTACCCACAGCATGTGTCCAGAAGTTGGGGGCCAGCTGGTAGGGGCACAGGTTGTAGTTCCTAAGCAACGCCCTGAAAAGGGGTGCAGGGTAGCCTCATCCCGCAAGATAGAGCATCATAACATATGGCCACTTGACCTGGGGGAGGGCTGCAGGGTCGGAAAGAAGGTGTAGGGTGCATTAATCGAACCCCTTCTGGCATCCTGAATTTTTCCGAGGGTCCAGCCAAATCAACCCCTCGAATTTCAGTGGCAATCTCACTACTCTCCCAATATTCTGGGCTTAGATCAAGATCAACATGATAGCCAGAAACTTTATTAACCTGATCAACTCAATCCTCCATTTGGACGATATCCTCTGAGGTCAGACCCAACTCTTCCCTATGTGCCCTAAATGGGGCCCTAACAATTAAATTGAGGTCCTGGTGATCGGAAGAAGAGCCTACTGCCAAATCCATGTCCCGAATCCCTGTCCCGCTTGCTTCGAAGCTCTCTCAAAGATGCCTCCTCCTCGGATGACAGATGAGCCATGTAGTTCTGATCTTTTTCTCCTTCGCTGTTAGAATCACTCAAATAAATTATACCACTGATTTTCCTATTCCTCCTCTTAATCTGCTCCCTAAAGAAGCGGGAACTAAAAACCGATAAAGATATGGGGCAGAAACCTCTGACAGGAATCGTCATTGCTAACATTTCCTGTGAACTCGTTCCCCCAACTCTTTCCATTTTTTGTTCTTAAAGATGGGTCAAACTCATCAAAAGGAAAACAAAATACAAAACGAAATTTTATAAACCCACACTCGAAGATTAGAAATAAAAAAGTTTTGCACATACAAAGGAAAAGAAATTTACATTCAAAGAACGAACGTTCGAGATTGTACACTTGAACTGAGGAACAGGCCAATGAAAGCTGTTGAACAGTAAGGACAGTTTGCTGGGTAGAAAACCCTTGAAGAGAAGACGCGAGACTTGCAAGAAAGGAAAAAGCAATACAACCTTTTGCGAGAGTGTTACTGCAAAAATTCTGAGAAAATGGTAAAGAGAAGATAATGAGACAAAGGAGGATTTATAGGGAATCTAATGATCTAGAACCCTTGGTCTTTGAGCCGCATGATTGATGCAGGTAACCCATGCCTCTTGGGGAATAGGCTAATCAAAGCGCCAGCTGTCGGAGGAAAGGATGAAACCGTTCAGCTACCACAGTGACCGCCACGCGTGGCAAAAATGTCACTCCCATCACCTTTTATATTTCTTGGGAACCAATATCAGTAGCCTCTTTTTATTAAATACGCCGCCTAAAAAATGTGCTAGTGCGATCCCAACCTTCACTTAGGAGGAAAAAGCCGAAGTAGGAGGTTGGCTATACTCTGAATCCGAACTTTCCATAAAGAATGTCATTCCTGACCTTAAAAATCGCCGCGCTACATAGTGACTCCCAGCGAGCTCCTCTAGCCGAACTGATTTGTGTCTAACAGACGAGCTTTATGCTTAGTCGAGGTGCTTATGGTGGCGCCTCGGATGTAAAGATGGGACAAGGGATGAAGTCAGAGATGTGACACCGCCTTTACCAAGATGTGACAGGCGCCCATCCCCTACGAAATGTAGCAATGATTACGGTCAAAATGCAAGGTTGTCCCCTCCAAAAGCTAGGGTGAATACACGTGTAAAAGAAAGGTTGCATCACTATATATTATAAATTCTTCACCTGGAGATGAAAGAGTAAGAATTAGAGCTAAAACTAGTCGATTCTTCAATTCTAGGAAACTCTTTTCACATTCTTCAATCCACACAAATTTAGCATTCTTTCTAGTTAAACTGGTCAGAGGAAGAGCAAGTTTAGAAAATCCTTCAACAAAACGACGATAATAACCTGCTAAGTCAAGAAAACTCTGTATTCCTTGTCACACTAGTAGGTCTTTCCCATTTCACAGCTGCTTCTGTTTTCTGTGGGTCTACATATATTCCCTCTGTTGATATGACGTGTCCCAAAAATACCACTCTGTCGAGCTAAAATTCACATTTACTAAATTAAACATATAACTTCTTGTCCCTCAAGGTTTGCAAAATGACTCTGAAATGTTCTATGTGCTCATCGTGATCACGAGAATACACCAATATGTCATCAATAATACAATCACAAATCTGTCTAAGTATGGACGAAACACTCTATTCATCATATCCATAAATGCTACTGGAGCGTTGGTCAACCCAAATGGCATCACAAGAAATTCATAATGACCATACCTTGTTCTAAAAGCAGTCTTCGGTACATCACTATCCCTGATTTTTAGTTGGTGATATCCAGAATGCAAATCAATCTTTAAAAATATTGTGGCATCCTGAAGCTGATCGAAGAGATCATCAATACGTGGCAAAGGATATTTATTGTGGGTTGTCACCTTGTTCTATTGTCTGTAATCAATACATAATCGCATGGTACCATCTTTCTTCTTCACATATAAAACTGGTGCTCCCCACGGAGATACACTGGGTCTGATAAAACCCTTGTCGACCAATTCTTGCAATTGAATTTCAATTCTTTTAGTTCTGCTGGAGCCATTCTGTATGGTGCTCGTGAAATAGGTGCAGTTCCAGGAATCAAATCAATAGTAAAATCGATATCTCTATCTGATAGTAAACCTGGCAGTTCTTCCAGAATTACATCAGGAAATTCTCGGACCACTGGAATGTCTTAAAGTTTTGTTTTACTAACATTTGTATCAATAACATGAGTCAAATATGCATAACAACCTTTGTTAAGCAATCTTCTAGCGTTAATAGCAGAAATGACACAAGATGGTAAAATTCTGTGTTGTTCACTGAATATAACTTCAAGTTGTCCTGGTTGTCTAAACACAACCTCTTTTCGAAAGCAATCAACCGAAGCATGATTTACAGATAAAAAGTCCATACCAAGAATAATATCAAAATCATGTATGCCAATAGGTATAAAATTTTCCTTCAACTCGTGATCATTTACTTTAATCCCACAATCTCGATATACACTATCAGCTAAAAGTGAGTCTTCTATTGGGGGAGCAACTACCAAACAACTATTTAAAAGTTCTAGCTTTTGGTTCGTATATATATAGCAAGTGAAAATGAAATAAAGGAATGCGTGGATCCAGGATCAATCAAAATACGAGCATCTTTATCAAAGATAGAAAACATACCCATAATAACATCTCGTGACTCCTCTGCTGCCTGCTGAGTCATAGCAAAAACTTTTCCCTGGGTCTTCGGTCTTCCTGCCTGGCCTTTTTGTTTACCACCGCTACTACCCACTACATTGGACTGTACCTCGCTATTTGTGTCTGCTTTATTGTCAAAAGTATTTCTTTGGACTTGACTCTGTCTTGTACCACCAACACTTTGCTGTGGAAACATCCTTTGTGACATGCCACTCTCCTATAATAAGACTGGACAATTCTTCCTAATATGTCCTCCTTGACCACAATGGTAACAAACACTACCTCTTTGGAATTTTAAGCACTCACCACGATGAGATCTTCCGCATAACTGGCATTGAGGAAATCTAGCACTGATGGAACTCTCATCTCATATGAAAGTGAATGGTCTTTGGAAAGAACCTTGAGTATGAGGACGACTGGAGATAGGTTGTTGTACAGTACTATGACTGAATCTAGAACCCTGACTTCCTCTTAATTTGGATTTGAATTGGCCTAGAGTAGACACACCTAGTAAAAATCCTCTGATATCCCTCGGAGGTGGTCTATAGCTAGAAGCACCTGACCATGTTTGTCTGCCACTTGTTCTGAAATGCGTCTTCTCGTTACCAGTTGATCTCTCAAAAATGCTCTTCTCTACTCTCAAGGTTGATTCTACTAATTTCCCAAATTCATTCCAACCAGAAGTTGTCACTACTGATCTGATCTCTTCTTTTTGGCCATTTTCAAATCTTCTGCATTTGTCAATTTCATTGCTAACCGAACTTTTGCATACTTTGAAAGTTCAATAAATTTCACCTGATATTCAGCAACAGTCATGTGCCCCTATACTAACTTCAAGAATTATTCCTGCTTTGCATTTTAAAAGCATGGGGTTAATAAGCATCATAGAAGACACGTCTAAAATCTTCCCAAGTGATAATAGAAGAATCTCGATATGTGCTGCGTACTAACTGCCACCAATCATATGCCCCTTCTTCGAACAAGAAAGTAGAGAGACGCAATTTTTGATTATCTGGACAACCCATAACATCGAAAACTCTTTCCAGTTTGATCATCCATGCCTGAGCAACTGCAGGATCAGCTGTGCCTAGAAACACTTTAGCCCCTAATTTTGTTGCTCTCTCAATACTAATTTTGTCTGTACCACACATAGCTGTAACAACAGTAGTAGCAATCCTTTCAACATCAATAGGATCATTTCCCGCTACATTTCCTTGTCCCAAATGTTCTGATGGCTGATGAACAGATTTTTCTATCCTTTCAGGCTCTCTAGGGTCATCTTTTGGCTGATGAACAGATTATTCTACCCTTTCGAGCTCTCTAGGGTCATCTCTTTCAGAGCAATGTGAGCCTGGGGCAACATATCTTGGAGTCTTCGAGTTTTACAGAATGCAAGTATAATGCAAGCATATGGACTCAAAACCCCGCCCCGCCCTGTCCCGTCCCGCCCCGAGTAATACTAGTGACCCCGAAAGGTGACATGCGCCGATGATGGATACCATTATACCAACTAAAAGTATGACCCACCATCAAGGCTATTAAAAATTGCAACTTAAGCCAACTTAATTTTAAGAAAATTTTGGCATTATATCCTCAATAATTTAGACTAACAACCTGTAATCAATACACAAAATCCCAACAACATTACTATAATTTCCATCGCGAAAGAGATAAGCCAATTTCTCAAACTTTCATTATGAAAACAACATGAACTGTACATATGGACACAAAATACATAGTGAGCCCGTAACTATCTACATGTGATGCACAAGTACAATCCAAAAATGAACACGTGTGCCAAAACACTAACTACATGCTCTATGAAATGAGTCATACTAGCTAACACTTTCGTGTGGCTCCGACTCAAAAATCAAAGGCTCAACTCCAAAAACTACCCAGAAACTCAACATTTACCTGATAAGAGAAATCGTGGAAAAATATATGAGTTGATAGCTCAGTGAGTGGAGAATTTCGGAAATAATTATGCTTTCTCATTTATACATTTTTATCGAAAATCAACTTTGAATCACTTAATGAATCACATAATAACATAATCAAAGTCAAAATGTAAGACATTCTCTTAATACTGATAAATATCAAACTTTAGTCAAATCAATGGCATAGTTTAATCATATCAATATACTACTGTCATCACCATCTGCATTCCCTAGGTATGGTCATACTCTAACAAATCAACCAAAAATGTATCCTTTGATTAACATCTGTAATCTGGTAATACAAGTATAGACTGCCTCTCAGGATAGTCTCAAAGACCTCTGATAATCAATTCTAGAAAGATCGCCTCAGTGAACTATATCATACACGGTCAGATCGCCTCAGGGTAATATCATACCCGGTCAAGACCACTCTGTTGCAGTATAGAACACGGTCAAAGCCCCCTCAATGAATTAGAAGAAATATATAATCATGGGTATTTTTTGGTGGATTTCAATATCACATATATATCTCACATTTCATCTAATATATAATCATTTCACAATCTTTATAAATCTACAAATATCATATTCTCATAATTTTTCACAATAATCACGTAATTGGACAAATAAATCACATAATCAAGTTTAACTTAATTATATAAACAATTTATCAATATTTGAAAATAATTAAGTTTTTCCACTCACAATCAATGTACGTGACAACTAATTAGGCTGATAAGTTGTCCCAACCGATTCGTTACCGCTTGAAACTGATATAATATCTAAATCAACAACTAACCATATCAACTACTTCAATAATTGAAAAAGGCAATAATAAAATATAATCTTTTCATTTTTCGGCAAATTCCCTTTTGATAAAATTGAATTTAAACTAATAATATAACAACCCTAAATTTTAACAAAACTTTGAAATAATAACCTTTTTGTTACCTTACAAAATCGACTAACAAAAGCTTAATAGTATAAACTACGTTGTCGAGACGCATCTTTTCCTTTTTTCTTTTCTCCCTTTTTTTTCTCTTTTTTTTTTTCTTCCCTTCCTCCCGGTTTTCTCTCGGTCCGTTTATCCGAATGTATGTAAATGTGTGTGAAATGTATAGAATTGATATGGATGAGAATTTGGAAAAGATGCCACCGCCTGACTTCCAAAATTTGTCCTTTTTCCATTTTTTTTTTTAATACTGGGCTTGACATTTTTACCAAAGAATATGGTTGAATGATCAAAGTATAACAAATGATAGATATCATTTTAGGACTTAAATGAGATAAATTAAAAAGATTAAATGTTGGAAAAAGCAAAAAATATAAGTAAAACTTTTACCTTTAGTATTTAAGACGATTTTATGAATAATATGCTTAGAGATTGCTCTCATTTGTTACCTTATATTAAACTTCTCGTTGAGATCTTGGATTTGACACCCATATTGCATAATTTTCGACTTGAAAATAATGTAATAATTATCAAAAGAATAAAAATAATCTATAATTTGACTTTTTATAGATATTTTTATTTTCATAAATCCATAAATCATTTACTACATGCATTAATAGAACTCTCCTGATTCATGTACTAAAATAAATTGATAAAATTAAGAAATTTTCTAAAATGACAAGTGAAAATGGACAAAAAACTTTATGCGTAAAATGGTGATAGTTATTCTATTATTATATATGTATAGAAGATGAATATGCAAAAGAGTGAAAAAAAAAATTATTAATGATTTCTTGATTTTGATGGATAAAGCCTATGCAATATCATGAAACATGTTTAAAGTTGCAAACAAATTTCACATTCAAAAATATCTTCAAACGTCAAGAAAATAATTGCAACATAACAGAGAATAAATAGGAAAATACTTAAAACTTGAGAAATAAGTGATCTCTAGATGTCTGAGCATATTTGGCAGGGGTTTAAGAGAAATGGGGTAAAATAAGTACTTTGAAAAAATTTACATGGTTGGAAAAAATTTAGAAAACTAATTATCCCTGTTGATGTTCGAGCTTTCATCATCATTTTTATGTTAGATAGTGATCCGTACAATTCCTAGAACTATGCCAAAAGGGATTTTATAAAAGTATTTGATGGCAAGGTCGTGCATAAGGCCGATGTGTCCCTTAAAATAAGGCCACCCTTATCGCCCGGCCTGTTTCTTAACATCTGTTTTTAGAGAATCAAATTCAAAAATAAGGACAAACCTTTATTACTTCAATTTTCAGATTGAAAATAAAATTTTAATAATTAAATAATGTTATTATAAAATTAAATTAATTACCCAAACTACGATAATAAAATTAAATTAATTACCCAAACTACGTCCCTCATACCCTAATTCAATTATTCTTCATTCTCTCTCCCTCGTCTCTTCTCTTATAATATATATCACTGTCCACCCTCTTCCTCCCAAAAAAAACCACAAGACGCCACCTATCTCTCTCCACCCTCTCTCCCAAAACACCCCACCTAAAGCGACAGCTGCACAAGACTGCAGCAGGGTTACTCGATGGTGACTTGAGCACTTTTTCATTTGGAGATTTGGCGAAGATGAGGCAGCGAAGGTGGCGACGACATTCAAGGATACCGTGGTGGTGGTGGTGTGGTTGATGATTTTTGGCATTTGGGGATGGTCTGCGATTTTTGGGGAGATAATTTTTGGAGATGGGCTGGGGTATTCTAGTGGTGATGGCAGCCGTGATGGTGTCTGGGGGACAGAGAATCATGAAGGGAGGGAATCGAATACAGTCAAAAATTGAGGAAGAAGAGTCTGAAAATACGGAGGATGCAAAGGAGAAAATAAATGAAAAAGGAAGCGACCACAAATCTAGTTTTAGAGAGAGAAAGCGTGATGCTCCTAGAAAGTGTAAGAAAGTTGGCACTTGGCAAGGTCTTGAGAATTAATAAACTCAATCGAGTTCCAACGATTAGTAAAAGGAAGAAAATCAAGAATTCATGTGAATTTTGTGGCTAAAGTCCTAGGTAATTTCAACAATGTGTTAATAGTGAGGGGTGAGGTTTATGTGAGATGAAAACAGTGATAATGGATAATTGTAACCTCATAATTTGATTAATGTGATAAAAAAAAAAAAAATGTGACCTAATAATGACAAGTTGTAACGACAAAATCAAATAATTGTGACATAATAATTTGATAATTATGACTTAGAATTTTTTTGATTTAATAATTTGATAAGTTGTGACTTACAAATAAGTCTGGTTGAACTAATTTGACATTTTGTGACATATTGATTTAATAATCGGTGATCTTAAATTAAAGGTATTGTGACCTGAAAATAGATTTGATTTGTAACCTAATATTCTGATAATTTGTGAACTTAAAATCAGTTTTGATTTAACAGGTTTGTGTTTTGTAACCTGAAATTATTCATCGTTGTGACCTTAATATATATAATTAATAAAATATTTTTAATTATTTAATTTGATTAATTGAACCTAATTACAATCTGATTTTTGAAATTATATATGTTTAGTCTCATTTTTTAAATATGTATATTTAAATACCTTATTTATGTATTTTTCCCTATTAATAACCATAAAAATGTGTCCAGTCTTTGGGCCGACTTGGTCGCAAGTCGTGGCTTGTTATGGGCCGCCCCTAATCCTAAAAAGACGTTAGATGGGCTACTTAGGCCTTCGGTCCTAATATATCAAGGTAATTATCTATTTGAACTCTCCTTGCCTAAAGAACTCAAGTCTCGTAAGGAATGATGCTTCATAAGGTAACTTCCTTCAATGAGAATTTCCTTTCCTAATAAGAGGAGGAGACTTATTCTAAGCCTTATAAATAAGGCTCCTTTGTTCACAATTCAAGGTACACAGGGAGGTATATAAATATGGAAGAGACTTTGTCCTCAGTGAAAATACAGGCTCAAACTTAGGACTCGACCATTATGTCTTCATTAGAGCTTTCTTTAACAAGGAAGCAAACGTTTGAGATCTAATGAGGGAAAAGGTCGACAACATGCCCGAACTGATAAGAAACTTGACAATATCATAAGGGTTAGCAGACATGCAAGAAATGGAGGAGATCTAGATTTTAAGGAATCTAGTACACAAAACAAAGAACGCAACTACGTTTTTTCTACATCCGTCAAGTCTATGACATTAGGAAAAATAGAACCAAAGAAAAATGAAAATGTTAGACAAGATTTTCATTGGCAAAATGAGGTTCAACATCCTAGGAATCAAAACATGAAAACTAGATTTTCTCCTAGGTTCATTCCTACTTATCATTATTGTAGAGAGTTAGGTTACGTTAGGTCTAGATGTAGAAAGCTTATGGGTATGTACAACAATCAAGATATCTCGTCATAGGTTAGAGCTTCAGCTAACCAAGTTAGTCACTTGACTGAAATGACTGAAATGATGACTCACGTATCTTAAAGCTAAAAAGGACGTTACATGATATCTTTATAGTGCATGCTCTAGACATATGTGTGGAAATAAGGCATTGTTCTCTTCTTTATCTGATTGTAAAGTTGGAACTGTTACCTTATTGCCAAATCGATGATAAAGTTGCACACCTTGCTGCCAAATACAATTACAATAAAGAATATATATTTCAATTCCAATCAATAACCTCCACTTGATTTGCCAAACAAACCCGCCAAATATGACAGTACCTTTTGTCACCCTCTACAAAATCGTTAAGTGATTATGTCCTTGTTTGAGACCCATTATTTGGGAAAAATTATGGTTTGGAATAGTATTTTTGGGAGAATGTGTGGTTAAAAAATGTTTGAAAAATCAAAAGTGGTATGGTTGACTAAAATAGATGGTTAAGATTGAGTGTTGAATAAATTTGGTTTGCAAATAATGGGGGGGCCAAACAAGGGCTATATGTTGACAGTTTTATTAAAGATAAATAAGTTTGCATATAATTGTAGGATTGATTGACCTCAAAAGAGGCATTTGATTATAATTGGATAATTAATTTTCACCTATGGGACCCGCCCCCCCATGTGAGGGGGCGGTAGCCCGCGCGGGACACCGCGCGGGCGAAGCAGCTTTATCCATTAAGAATAAGCAAACATAAAGTCTTAGAATTGATAAATGACAAGAGGTATTAGGTCCCAAATCAAGTATTGTTAACCTATTTTAACCATCAGTTGCCCATCTATAATAAGGATAAAGTTGCTTCGCCCGCGCGGTGTCCCGCGCGGGCTACCGCCCCCTCACATGGGGGGGCGGGTCCCACCTCGGGCGAGGTGGGACCCGCCCCCCATGTGAGGGGGCGGTAGCCCGCGCGGGACACCGCGCGGGCACTGTAGCAGCGCCCATTCTTAATTGCTTATTTAGTATATAATATACATATACATACATATATAGTTAAAATCAAAACCAAATAATTTAGCTATGTGTTTTTTTGAATTAGCCCTAGTTTTAATTAAAGTATAATATGTGGTGGGTTCAACACTATTTACCACTATACTAGTCAACCAAAGAGCAAAAATATGGAACAGCCTCCTGATTTCTTCTGTATTAATTGTATAAAATTACACATTTTCCATGAAAATGAAAATGAGGATTACAGGCCTAATCAAGTGATCTGTATAAATTCATCAATATCGATGACAGTAAAAATCTGTTTATTTCTTTATCCATTCGATGAAAACGTCAAGATTCTTGCTAGATTTACCTCCTCTTACACTACTCATCATTAGTTCCTTAAGATTCAGAGCTCTTTCTTTGAAAGTACTGTCACCAAGTAGTTGATCCATCTTGTTTTTTATTTCTTCACGGGTGATTATCCCAATTGCGTCGTGTTCAAATTGCAGTCCGACTTTCCAGATATCGCAAATGTAGCTCTGGTTAATGAACTGATCAGCAAAGTAAGGCCAGCAGAGTATTGGGACGCCATTGCTCGCGCTTTCTACAGTGGAGTTCCAGCCACAGTGACTTAAAAAGCAAGCAGTTGAAGGATGACTCAAGACTTTCTGCTGTGGTGCCCAGCCTATCATTTTCCCTTGGTTCGAGACTCGATCCAAGAATCCTTCGGGGAATGCATCGGTCGCCCCGTTTGTATAGTCTGGTCGGATGACCCAAAGGAACGGCCTATTGGTGAGTTCAAGTGCTAGAGCTAATTCATGAAACTGAAGCTTGTTAAAAACAGTAAAACTGCCAAATGCAACATATATGACTGAGCAGGGTGGCTGCTGGTCGAGCCATTTCAGGCAATCGGAGTCCTCTTTCCAGAAGTGGCCAGCTGAGTTTCCTAGCCGGGTGGTGGCTAGAAGGGGGCCAATGGGAACCATCTCCGGAGCCAAGGTGAATGCTCCTGGTTCAAGATCATATGTCGAGTTGCATATCAGGCAGTCTGCTAATTTCACCGCTTTGTTGTTTTGCATCATAAGGTCAAAAATTAGTTTCCGCATCGTCGAGTTTTGGAAACGGGTCCAGACGAAGTCCGATGCGCTCATGATAGGCATGGCTCGACCAAACTGAAACTTCTGGTTCTGTTTTGGAGTTCCTGCAGTGAGCAGTGCTAACATTAGTATTAATCCAGTATTGTATATTATATATTGCCAAACAAGCTATTACGAAATAAAGAGAAGCAAAAAACTTGTGTATTATTTTGCGCAAAATTGCATGCCAAACATTCCCTAAATGATTTCAGATTTACCACAGATCACCTCATCTCCCAAATTTGGTTCAGTATATGCTAGTTAAATGTTACCGTCAGTGTTCTAAAATGCACACCTAGGCGTTCAGGCAATGTTCGCATATGCACGATGCGCGTCTTTCATGCCTCGTCGTGCTTCACACATTTTCTCATATTGCCACTGCATTAGCATGCCTAGTCTTGATGCGTGGCCTCGCTGCATCCTTGCGCATTACATCATGTTAAGCTATAATAATCTTCTACTTGTTGATGCTATGCCCTAAACAATTTTTCCTGTGCATATTCCTCTATACAAATTTTTCATTTTCTGAAATTCTGAATAACTAATCAACAAAATACCTGTTCGAACTTCGAACTTCCTAAAAGCATCTCCAATCATGATCTAAAAAAACTGTAAATTAACGTCCTCGAAATCATTTTTACATCTCCGTTTACTTCTCATGGATCTAAATTAAAATTCTGCTCCAATAGATAGATGTAATTAAATTCGATTTTTCTTAAAAAAAAAAAAAATTAACTCGTAAATTTTATAATTTTATGTTAATCTATTTTTTGTTTTGGCATATATATAAATATTACAAATAAATCGATCTGAAAATTTCAAAATTTTTCTAAGAAAAAATATTTAAAAAAAAAATGTACAAATTAATATAAGAAATTCAAATTGTAATGTAAATTAATATAATAGATTAATTGTATATCTCACATCAAGATTTTATGTATTGATAGTTATTTTTGGATTGATGATTTTCCATTTGAATATGTAAAAAAAGAGGCAAATTTACATCTAAATTTACATTTTTGGCTGAAATTCTAAAATACGTCTCTTTGCATCCCACCATTGGAGACCATTCTGGTGACTTTGAGGATGTAAAACACTAAAAAGATCTATTATATATACATAACAGTTGGAGATGCTCTAGCACAACTATATTGAAAATCTTGTTAATCAACATTCAACTTCAAAAACTTGTGTAAAAACTGATATCTGTGACATTTATATGTTGCAGTAAAGTTAATGATCCTCTGTAAGAATATCTCACCTTCGTTGTCAATTATTCCATCATCGATTAGCTTCGGAATTCTAAATCCCAAAACTAACGATGCCGCTGCTGCAGGTAAGAAGGCTGCTCGTCGAATTCCCATATTCCTAGAAACTTCCTGTGCCCAGCCAAGGCTCTGATCAGCAATAACACACGTGATCTTTTCATCCTCTGATATGTTCATTTCTTGTATTAGCTCCACGATTTTCCTTGGCATAACTTTGTAGACTGCCTCAGTCAGTTTACCGGGCACGTTCCTATCGTCTGATTCAAGTCCATCAGGAATCGAAACCAGATAAATTTGATCCTCGAGTATATCTCTCCCGGATAACGAATTTACGATAAGATTATGAGTACTCTCTGTGTTTACAAATGTGATTTTGATGTTTTCTTTGGCTAAACATCGTGCAAGTTCCATTAGAGGAATTACATGGCCTTGTACTGGATATGGTATCATCAGAACATGTGGTTGGCCCATTCTTGTTTGCTATGTGGTGGATTTCGAGTTTGAAGTAAGCTTTTGGAACTGCTGGTGGCTACTCTTCTCGTTTTTTTATCACACATGCTTTTAGGGTATGAAAAGGGGGACCCTTAACATTACAAATCTTAACTTCTTTTGGACTAAATTTATAATAGGAAATGGTAAATTACGGTTTAAAAAATCCCACCAGACACCTTTCATTTTCTCTCTTAATCAGAACCTCCTCGACTCAACCAAACAACCACTAAACTTGGACTCTCTAAGTGCAAGAACCAGCAAAACACCTGGCCGAGTACTGGAACAAGCGCGAATACATACGTCAAAATTTCAGGGTACACAAGATTTTCTAGCACTATTTATTAAGGAAAATGATTCTTGTACAGAATCTGTACTTTTTGATGTCTCGATGTAAATGAATAGACGGGATAGTGAGACATCTATACTTCTGTACTTCTTCTGTACGTGTAGGTAGCATGATTGATTTTTTAATGGTGTTTAATGGTAGCTTGTGGGACTGAATGCTGCTTCTACTTGTTTCATTATCTTGTCTACTAGCTCTTAGAGCCATTTCTGGTGGCATCTTCATCTACCAGTGTGATTAAGACCAAAAAACATATTTTATGAATTGTTCTTAAATATCTAAAAATAAAAATATGCATTATGTTATCATATTTTATGATCAATTATTATGATGGTTTTCTCTTTGGCCTAATCTTAATAATTTATATTAGAGGGCCGCTCATTCTTTTGATTTTACTGGGAAAAAAAATTTATTTGGAAGAAAAAGGTCTTAAATATATTGTTGTTGTTGTTGACATATTGAAACCACAGAAATAAGAAATTTATTTTTACTAAAATCATTTTACAGGATTGGAAAGACAAGAATCTCTAGTTTATAACATGTTATCAGCACACAGTTTTAACCAATTGAGCACAAATAAATTGATTCTTTTTTTTTTTTTAACCATAAAGCTCCAGTCAATTGAATTGACATAGAAATTCTCTCTTCATGTTCAAAATAAAAAGGTTTGTGTTACCTTAACTTGGATTGCACAACTACAAGCGGTATACATTATTCGATTTGTAATATCGTTTTGACTACATCGATTGATTATATACATATATCTAGTTTAATATAATTTATTACTTTGTATCAGTATTTCAAAAGAATATTGTATCCCCATCACTTCACTTCACTATATCCCTATATATTATAAGAGTAGGTTTTTGAGCACTATTCATAAGCCATAAGGGATCCAGATAAGCCAAAAATGGGGCTTGAGGCTTGAGCCCATAGCCAAACAAGACTAATTCATGCTTGTAGCCGCCAATTTGTTTTAGCCCAAATAGCTACTTGCTTTTTGATCCCTTAAATCTTTAGGTAAACCTCGCCCAGCCAAGCTAAATTTTTATTAAGCCGCACTGATTGTTGGGCTTGAAAAATGTGTATCCCTATACGCCCATACCTTCTGGACAACATAACCACTCCAATTGCAGAAAGTTCTTGTAACCCATACCTAGAGCACGACTCACTCTCTCATTCTCTCAAACCATCACCGATTGCAATCCCTCTCTGACACCACCACTACTCCGCCACTTTCACCTTTCCTTTGCCAATATCTGTTGCCTCTTCCTCGTCCCTTCGTCTTCTTTATTTCGATGTTCTTACTTTTTGTACCCGTAAGTGTATTGTTCTATTTTCTTCAAAAAAAAAATTTCATTTGTCATGTTTTTTTTATCTCGTCTTCATTGATCGATTTATCCCTACATGGGTTTATTGGAATAAAAAATTTATTTTCGTGAACCGCTGTAGGAAAACGATTTTTTAGTTTGTTGTAGTTGTTTGTGACCTATTTATTTGCCTTTTTTTTTCTCTTCGCAGGGTGAACGAAGGTAAACTACAACTTACAAATGATCATTTAGGTAAGATGTTTAATTTCTAACATTTTCTACCGTCAATGAATTTGGTATGAAATTTATGTTTTTTTTTTCTCAGTCGTGAAAAATAATCAGAAACTGAGGTTCTTTTGTCCTTTATATTATTTCCACTTCTTTCTATTTAGAAATATAACTGAAAATTTGTTTTTTTCCGGTTTGTATTTGTTTTCTGTTGAGAAAGATGATCTAACCACTTGATCTGGTGAACAAATGACTGTAGAAAGATGGTCTGGTGAACAAATGGTTTTGCTGAGAAAGATGCTCTAACCATTGGATCTTGTGAACAAATGATTCTGGTGATACAAATATTAGACCCAAATTTGTTTACTTTATAATATTTCTCACATCCCAATTTTTTTCCCTCTTTACAACATACATAGAAATTTAGTAGTTGATTGTAAAAATACTACTTAGTTGAGCTTACTTTATTTCAGCCACTTACGATTTGTTGGAGGTGTTTTCCAGCACCACGTAAGATTGATGCCGTATTAGAAATGTACAGATCTCTTGCTGAAAGGGTTAAAAAAAATATTGCATGAGTTCTAGCTCTCTGCAGTGACAAGTTGATACGTTCTTCATCTCCTCTATGTGGTGCACGTGTGGTTACTTTGTACATTAGTCGTTTCATGTTAGCTCAAAATTTGAACTGGGTAAAACTTTTATGCAATTTTATTTTTTTGGTTTCATTTTTTGAAGGAAAGATGTTTTCTTTCAAGATGCATATTTTTTGTAAAAGTACCTTTTACAAGACAAAGAAGATGCTATCGAGTCTTGGCCTTGGTGTTGTCAAAATTGATGCATGTATCAACGATTGCATGTTGTATTACAAAGAAACTGAGAACTTGGTTCAGTGCACGAACTGCAATAGCCCGCGGTTTAAAGATGCAATCTCGAGATCTGGGCACCGGGTTGCTCATAAAGTTTTGCGGTATCTGCCTCTAACTCCTAGACTTCAAAGGTTGTACATGTCAAGACGCACAGCAGAACACATGATTTGGCATGCAAACAATGCCTTTACATACGAGGGAATGTCACATCCAGTACATGGTGAGGCATGGAAGCATTTTGATAGAACCTACCCCGATTTTTTTTATGAGCCACGTAATGTACGTCTCGGTCTTTGCACAAATGGCTTCAACCCATTTAACATGACAAGTACACATTACTCGTGTTGGCCGGTTATTACTACAGTGTACAATTTGCCACCTGGTTTGTGCATGCGACGAGATAACTTATTCTTGACTTTGGTTATCCCTGGACCTAAAAGTCCTGGGAAAGATATCGATGTTTACTTACGTCCACTAATAGACGAAGTGAAAATGTTGTAGGACGATGGAGTTGAAAAATATCACATACACAGAAGGCAAAACTTCACAATGAAAGCTGCATTGATGTGGACTATTAGTGATTTCCCAGGACTTGGCATGCTGTCCGGGTGGAGTACACACGGTCCTTTGTGTTGTCCGTACTGTATGGATCAACAAAAATCATTTAGATTGAAGAATGGGCGAAAGTGTTGCTTTTTTTATTGTCATCGTCAATTCCTACCTCACAACCATCCTTTTAGAAGACAACGAGATAAGTTCTTTAAAAGAAGAACGGAGAAGGATGTTCATGCACTGATTCCTCCAACTGCAAGTGAATATTTGCGTGGGGTTGTTGATAGCCTTCCTTCTTTCATAAGTGGTAGAACCGTGTTGTGCAATTTGAGATCGCAAGTGTACGATATCGTAATCAAGTAATAAAGTGGACCTTAGAGTCCGGATTATCGTTCCCACGAGGACTGCTATTAATTACCGAAATGTTTTAGTTCTAAACTTTTTTTGAACAGACGAAATAGATTTGATGTTTTAAATTAAAACTAAGAAGATGAATTAAAAAGAATTGTTAAATTGTTTTGTTTTCAAATAAGATTGTAAAGTAGTTGGGATTCACGAATTCACCTAACTAATTAAATTAACTCAAATTCCAGTTTTATTTCCTATTTGTGTGTTCGGTCGAATTCACTAATTTAAATTGAGATTCCTCTCTCGAGTTTAAATCAATCCTACCTAAATAAGTCAACCTTGTATCTCTACAGCGGGTCCGAATATTCCTTAACTAGATTGACTCGATGTTAAATCTACCCTCCAAGTATAAAGGGGTCAAGTTATAGCCTAGCAATAATCCAGGGTCATTCTTCCTAAGGATTTTATTGGTATCGTAATATTTGCTAAATTCGAAACGTAAACTATGATTTCAATTGTGTTTAAATGAATAAAAAGAGGATAATTAAATTGCAATGAAAGGGAAATTTGAGTGGAGTTATTCTTTCGCTATCAATTGGGTTTTGCAAATAAATTTAGCACGAATTTCTTGAGATCGATAAAATTGGGAATTATTAGTACGAGAATTAATCAATTTATTTTACGGCATTTAGTCGAGCATGTTGTGTGCATAATCAATACATACCACATCAACGACATCAATCGAGGTAAAATAATTTGAAACTTTAAAACACTCGTTAATTATCATCAATCACAAGAATTCATCTATAGAAATTAACATTCACCCATTGAGGCTAAGAATAACTCCCCTCAAATATAATTTAGCCGAACATAATTAAATTAAACGGAATAAAGTTCAAACAAACAATAACCATTCTTGAAAACGAAATTCAAATTTGGAAATGAGAATTCAATAACTAAAAAATATATCTAAAAATCAACTAATATCAATAATCTAAAATTATTTAAACCAATGATTAAAACAACTAGAAGAATAAATAAAACAGGAATTAAACTAAAACAATCATCCAAAATATAAATAAAAACAAACTAACATCAATAATCCAGATTCATGAAAACTAGAAATTGAAACAATTCAACATGTAAGCAAAAATATGAAAATTGGAACCAATCACCGAAAACCACCAACTGCAGCCTTTCTTTTGAACCCAAGAAGGCCCCTCGTTCTCCTCAATCTGCTGCTGCGTTAACAGGAGAGAAAGTAGAATGAGAGAGGTGATGTGTTCCGGTGGAGGCTGGAGGTGTAGGATGCTGGTCCTGTGCTGCTGCGTGGCTGCTGGTGAGGGAGAAGGACGGCTGAGGGAGATGAGGAAAGCTAGTGCGGCAGGAAGTGGAGAGGGAGGTTGGCTGCTGGGAGAAGTTGGGAGAAGACAGAGAGAGAGAGATGGTTGTAGGTTGGGTTGCGGCTGCTGTGTTAGAAAACAGGGCTGTTGCTGGGGACGAAGGAGGAGGAAGTGGTTTGCGGCGCAGCGGCTGGTTGTGGTAGAGACAGAGACAGAATGCGTGACAGGTGAGGGACGAGGCTGGTGTGAGTGAAAGATAGAGGATGATGCGTGTGAGGTGCTGGTTGAGGAATAATACAGAGAGGGACGTGAGGGGCGAGGGCTTGCGGCTGGCACTGCTGTAGAAGATGAGGGCAGAGGGCGGTTGGTTGCTGTGGGAGTTGAGGGATGAAAACAGAGGCTGGAAGTACAATTGCAGAGAGAAAGGATGGCTGCTGCTGGTCAGCGTTTTTTTTTTTTGGGCTGTTGAATCTGAGTGGTAGGTATTAGGGTGTTGTGGATGTGTTGGACTTGGAGTATAAGATGACTTTATGGGCTTTTTCGGTCCATTAAATAAAATTGAATCTTTAATAAATTTTACTCTAAATGACAAAATTTATATCCCAAAATTATATATTTTCATTTCTTTATTTCTTTAAAACACATAAAATTGGACAATAATCACAGATGCATTACACACAAGAATTCACACACGACCACAATAATTACAAGAGTATATCTCTATCTCTCGTTCAATTACCGGATTTATTACCTAGATCTATGTTATTAACTCACCTCTCGGATTATGGAAATAACACATTAAATCATGAATAAGTGACCAGTTCATTCACGCATTAAACGCAATAATAAATCAACACATGCATTAAAGCGTTAAAATACGGAATATGGAATTAAAATAATTAACTAGGCTACATCGTTCATCCCAACATCAAAATTAGTTACACATCATCATGATATAACAAAAACAATAAAATATAACGTTCATTGAAAATAACAAAGAAGAATGGAAAGATTGCACCAATTATCAATTCTTCCAGTATCTTCAATTCACGCCCCTCTGCGATGCTTGAATCTCCAAGAATTTAATGTTGATTTCTCGATTGTGGCTTGTTCTATGAAGAGGCAAAGGTCCAGATCTCGTGCCTCTTATGTTGTATATATAGGTTTTGGAGAAAACCTAGGTCAAAACAAGAAAAGTCTGATAAAAATCGCGAGGAAAAGCCCACAGTCGGCCCAGCCGGAAAGCCACGCGATCGCGTGGTTCACACCCTAGCGATCGCGTGCTTTTGACCCAAAAACTCTCGGGTTAATTTTTTACATCTTCTCGCGATCGCTTGGTGTGGAACCAGCGATCGCGACTTCATCTTTTCTCGGCTGTACAATTTAGTCCCTGACTTTTAATTGCACCTTCAGTCCTCAACTTTCAATTGTTGCAATTTAGTCCCCAAACTTTATCTTCTTCTCGGTTTGACCATTTAAGCTCTCAATTCCTTCACTTGGGTCCTTCAACCTCTGATTTGTTCACTTGAGCACCATGAACCTTCCCGGTTGACGTTACAAACTCCTCACTTGTCCAGTTTAGCTCTAATTAACATCCAATTGTGTCATTTTTCCATTAATTGCTTCATTCTTCTTCGATTGGGACATTTTCTGCAAAGTAAACAAATAAGCACAAATTAAATAGCATATATTCTATAATGATAGTAAATTATTCTAATTTAGACGTATAAATAAGTGTATAAAATACATTTATCAAATACCCCCAAACTAGAATTATTGTTCGTCCTCGAACAATGTAAACTAAACTTAATAAATTAAAATAACCATATGCAATTGTTTTTGTTGTGTCAACATATTTACCAAATGCCTCAATAATCCAAATCAATTCAAGTTTCAGCAAGAGTTATGAACAACACTGCAAAATAATTTCTAGTTATATTGCCAGATTTTTAAGTGTGTGTGTGAATAGCCAATGTCAAATGCATACTTATGCAAAAGATATACTCATGTGGTCAATCTATGAATTCTAATGAAATTCCTTTCAGCGCTCATGGATGATCACCACTTTCTGCTTTTCTCTCGCATCCCAGGTTTTTATCTATGTGGGTTCTAAAAATATTCTTTGCTTTTTTTTTTTTTTTCCGCACAAGGTAGTCAGAATCAGAAATAAGTGTGCACAACAAATCAAAAGAAATCAGTCCCCAATTCTACAACCTCATCCACCACAGCTCAGTCAACACAGCTTATACCATGCAATTTTTTGATTCAATGGAGCATTTGCCAATTCATTTGCCATATGAAGCAAGAGTGGGCGGTCCGGTACAGTATCGCTGGATGTATCCTTTTGAAAGGTAATTTAGTTTTGCACGTTTTATTTTAGTTATTAAATGTGTAATAATAGAAGAAATAACCTTTCTAGTTTAATCAATTTAATATCACATGTTTCAGGTTCCTTAATCATCTGAAGAGGAAAGTGAAAAATCGTGCATCTGTGGAAGGATCTATAGTAGAGGCATATTTAGTAGAAGAAATATCGACATTTTGTTCATTATATTTTGACGATGACGTCCAAACCAGATTGAATCATCCTCCAAGGAATGATGACGGAGGGTTAAATGATCCATTGGGACGATTGTCAATCTTCACATACCCTGGTCAACCTCTGGGCAAGCAAAGTGGAAATTCTAGAGAACTAACTGACAAGGAATATCGAGCTGCTTCAAGATATTTGCTACTTAATTGTGAAGAAGTCACCACATTCGTTACGTAAGTAATAATAAGTTTACTATATAACTATTTGTACGGTCTATCAGTTTGATTGACATATATTTTATATTTTGGCTTGTAGGGAGTTTGAGAGGCAAATGAGAATAAATTATCCACGATCATCTGATGCACAACTAGATCGTATGCGTGATGAATACTTTGGAGAGTGGCTAAGAAATAATGTAAGAACAATTCATTTACTTTTTGTACCTCAAATTTAGTTCCTAAACAATGACTGAGAAAAAAATTTTAGGTCTTGTATGATGACAAAGTTGATCCCCGCATCAAGCAATTGGCCCAGGGACCATGTCGTCAGGTGAAGTGCTACAATGGTTATTTTGTGAATGGTTTAAAATTTCACACTTCAGAGTATGGTCAATACAAGAAGACAATGAATAACGATGTTTGTGTTTTAGGAAGTTACAATGAGCTAGATTGTGATTATTACGGCATGTTGACCAAGATTGTTGAGTTGGTATATTTTGGGTCAGGAAATACGATTACATTATTCAAATGTGATTGGTTTGATAACGAACGCGGAGTTCATGTGGATTAGCAATTCAACCTTGTGGAGGTCAACCATAGAAGAACTGATGTGATCCAGACCACGAATAAAAGCCCGCGCAAAGATCCGTTGATGATCAAAGGAGGACGATGACTCGATTACAAACGAGAAAGGCCAACGAAGCATTGGACAAGCTAGTACAAGAAACAATGGCCAAAACAATGTTCGTTTCGGTCGTAACCTATAATTCTTACGGCCGTAACGAGTTCATTGCTAAAATTGATATTGCGAGGAATAAGGAATTACGGCCGTAATTGCTGAAGGTCACGGCCGTAATGAAGTCACTGCTCAAAACTGGATATTGAAAATTTTGGACTTACAGCCGTAAGTCATGGTGTTACGGCCGTAAGTGTGAATCAGTAACCAAGTTACGGCCATAAAGGAATTGGTGCTATCTCGAATATAATGGTGGTAAGCTGAAATAATTTGTCCCAATAATAATACACGGCCATCTCTCTCTTAAAATCGTTCTCCCTGTTGTCTCTCTCCATACCTCTCAATCACCCACGGTTCACTCGGAATTCAGACTCGTGTCTTCGATTTCTCACACAACCGCCATGGAGGCTTTGCAGCTTACCCTCTTGCCCATTCATTTGGTGTGATTTTGGTAAGGGTTTGCTGGTTTTTTGTAAATTTTACAATGTGATTCAGCTTCATATGTATTTGCAAAAATGATTTTGCTCTTAATACTGAATAAACATTTTAATTAGCAGCTAAGATCAGGGCTTTCATTCTATAAATCTTCTGTCTTCATTCTATGAATAAATACTCCTGCCAAGGAATCGTAAGAAAAACTCGTGTCTTCAGATCAGGTCAGTTCCAAATCAGCTCTTCTTGTACACAAATTCATCTTAGACTTGTTAAGAGACAGATTTTCCCTAGTTTCCTTTGGGTTATTTGATTTAATTCCTTTGTTTGGCAGTTTAATTTACATGGACAAAAACAAAAAAAAGGAGAAAGTTGTATGATGGAGTCAGAATAATCACTTATTTTGGATACTGTTTCTTCACATTTATATATGTTTGTCTTCTCATTAAAAACTTATAACATGTAGAAAAAGAATGGGTCTGTGCAAACTTTTGATCTATTTACTATTGTTATTTTGTATTCTTGATTCCTCAAGTTGAATAGAAATGGGGGAAGCTTTAGAATCTGACTGAAGTTTGAGTGGCAGGACATGAATATGATGGAAAGTGGGGATGAATTGTTGGTTAACTCAAAAGAAGAAGCAATTATATAAATTTGAGTGGCAGGACATGAATATGATTGGTTTGATAATATTGTTTCTAAATTCCTATCTTCCAATTACATTATCATCATATTGATGCAAAAAAAACTGAGATGAGCTCAATTTCAGCATTTCTTCTTTTGGTGATAACTTGGAATATTTTCACTTGTCATCCCAACTGTTCATGCAGCAATCTTTTGAAATTAAAAGAAAAGATGTACTGATGTGCATAAATATTTTAAATATTTGAGTCAAGTCCAAGGACTTCATATGCTTGAGCATTTTTAGAGGTTGAGAAGCCTCAGGTACCATTATCTTCTTTTGAGTTAACCATAAACTAGGTCCAGCTTTCTTGCCACCAATTCTTCCCCAGCTCAATTGCTGCCTCTTTATAGCAGTCTCTCTTACCAGAACTACTCCCACGGAAAACACAAACTCGGTTGAATTTTGATGTCACAAGTTTTTCTTCCCTTTTTTTTTTTGGTTTGAAGCAAGTTCCTTTTTGTTTGTGTTTTTAACAGGAAAGAGCTTTAAGGAAATTGCACATGTAAGATCAAATCTTACTTGGTGCCACAATCAAAATAAAAACCATAAATATAAAACATGATGATTTCTTTGTTCACTCAGAATCAAGCCTAGGAAAACCATATTTTAAGCATCCTCATAAGCATTTTATTATACTAATCCAGCTTATCAAATACTCATTACAAATTGAAGGCCCTTGATAAAAATGGAGATATAATAGAAACATGAAGTTCAATTTCCCTATTACCACTGTAATTAAAATCCAAACATAATAGAATCATGCATAAGTAACAAAAGATAAAAGTGGTTAGAAGTGAAAACCCAAAGCAGTTAGTAGAAATATTAAGCAACATAAAATGGGTTAGACTATTATTTAATTAATTATTCACCTTCTAAGATATTAACTGAAGAATTAGGACCAAAATCTCAAATGAGAAAGCTCACAAGAGCAGTGGAATAACAGCGATACCCAACAAAGGTTGAAAATTAAATGGAAAGGCTGACTACTCACATGATTTTTCGAGTTTAAAGGAATTAATTAGAGGGTTTTTGGTAGAGATGAGCACCATCCTCATGTTTAGAACCGGTAATATTTTCTCTTAAAATTCCCCGCCTTTCACCATCTGATCTCTCATATTATTGTCGAATTACAAAAGAACAAACCAGCATTTACATTAGAAATGTATTATGGTTTGAAAACACAACTCTTAATAGTGCTCCTCTATTTAGAAATATAAAATAATATTTAAACAACCATTATAAATGGTTGCCAAACAGAGCCTCAATAGCTGAAATTCTTATTTATAAATTGTGGTCATGCACTACCAAGTTGCTTAATGAGAATTTGTATCGCTAGGCGCTCTAAGAATCTGCTTCTTGTAAATTGTAATAAATCCATCATTGTATCACTAATTTGCTTTATATTGGGGCTAATAATCCTACTCCCACTCTCCATGACCCAAAAATATAGAATGGAACAAGTGAACTTCATAATTTAATTACGGGGTTCTCTTAAACTTTTTATTATTGAAACTAAGAGGTAAGATGACTGTCATATTTTTATTTATTTTTTTAGTTAACTACACACTGCTAACATTCCCTCTTTTATTGGGGTAAGATGTAAACGTTTTGAATGCCACCCTTTATTTACCTCCATCAGTTATTCAAAATATTGATTATCAATAGAAGGATGGATATCCTTGATTTGAGAAACTCAATAGTATGACGCGTGATGCTATCATATGTATACAAGGAGTCTAAAAATCTGTAGTTTAGCTTGTAAGTTATATCTTTTAGAGAAAATAAGTAATGCTCAATTTTTAGACATACACCAAGTTGCATGGAGCAATACTGTGCAATTTAATCTCTGATTCATGATGCATTCAGCATTAATGTTTTCTGTAGCATGAGGTAAATAGGTATTGATGTTTCATTTCTATTAATTCCTTTCTTCATTTATTGCGTCATTTGATCGTAGAGTTAAAAAGCTGGATTATTTTTTTGCTCGGATTGTTCATTGCTACTCTCACTTTTCTGGTTGGCTTGACTTGACTTGTGCATTCACCAATGGTAATTATTCTATTCTTTATTTATTTATTTTTTTATATAATTCGGTATTGAGATGGAGGTTTTGGATATCATCTATATATAAATCGTTGATTGTAGTACAAATTGCAAACAGATTCAAGAAGCATTCTTTTACTAGAAATGAACTTTACGATGTGGCTTTTTGATGAAGTCCACATACTGTGAGAACACAATATCTCCTTTATATTTCCATGGTCTGCAACTCATTATTTGATTTAACATGAATTGTAAGAACTTTAACAGATATCAAAATTAATTTAATGTTTGAACAAGTCACATAGAAATTATGAACTTGAATGAGAAAAGTTTTTGTAAAGGGCACCAAATTCTTCATGGTGTGTAATTTATTTTCATATTATTTTCAATAGTACTTAGAAATTATGATGATAACATTCGCCATGTTTCTGTTTCTTTTTTTTTTTTTTTTGTAGATAATCGTGATTGGTCATGAGTGATTATCGACCAACACGAGGACGTTGCAGCACCTCAAGAACTAGAGCAAGGTCCTCCCCTGCAAGTAGAGATGAGACAATCAACAGAGATGAGGCACATTTAAGTGATGAACTAAATAGTGAAGAGGAAGTGATTTGATGAGTTCCGGAGTGGCTCGAAGAACGTTGACCCGTTGCACGTGCCCGTAGAACCAATAACGAGCCAAAAGAATCAAGCAGGCAATGCAAGGATTCATGCAAGCGTGGATGGACGAGTGCTCTAGTGCAAATACTTTATTTACGTTGCATAAGAATGTGGAAGAGGAGCCAAAGTTATTGCAATGCATTTGGATCAAGGAAGAACAAGAAATTGGGCAGCAGCTGAGTCACGGCCGTAAAGACTGAAATCACGGCCGTAACGGATTCACGGCCGTAAAGCCAATATTACGGCCGTAACACGACAATGGCGAAATTTTGCAGAAGAGGACTTACGGCCGTAACCCACATCTTCACGGCCGTAAAGAGTTTGGTATCTTTTAGTTCAGAATGTTGATTACGGCCGTAAAGGTCATTTTCACGGCCGTAACATATGTTGTCAAATTTTAATCCGTAGCGTGATTACGGCCGTAAAGGTTGTTTTCACGGCCGTAAATTAGGTTCCGAATTTTAAGTTAATATTAGGCGTTTTTAGCTTTTTAGTTTAGGTTGAATTCTAGTTTATTTTTAGTTGCTTTATTTTCTTTGCCTATATATATGGCTTTATTCAGCATTGTAAAACACAACTTTATTCTTGAGATTAATGATATTGAAGGTGAGATATTCCCTTATATTTTCTTCGTGTTCTCGTCGAACAAATTAAACTTATCAAAGGATTTGACAACCTTTGTGGCGTTCCCCCTTTGTGGTTCTTATCTCCGCATCGTAACGGGTTTTGGGTTTAATATACCCATAGTTCTTGCGTCGTGAGGTCGGGGTTGCATTGTTACCGTCTACTATCTTGGATTTTAGAGCTTTCCGGCGTTTAATTCCGCGTGTTCTTGGTGATCCCCATAACGGATCACATCATGATTGGCCTAAGCAATATCAACGATGCTACTGAGGAGGAATCATCTCCAAGTGAAGAAAATGGTAGGAGAGTTAGGCGGCGAGGTCCTAATCAGGGTACTCCTATCCCTAATTCACTTGGGCGGCGTGAAACTATTGTTCTTGAAACACGAGAGAGGTATCTTCAAAATTATTTTACTCAATTTCTACTTAACTCTTCTATTAATAATAAAATATGTTTTCATGTTACAACTTGGTTTAATTTTAGTTTCGATAGTATTCCGGCCACGAGAGAAGTAATGTGCATTGTGAAAGGATTCACGCATGGTCGTTATACTAGTTACGGAGATGTGCCTGATGACTTGCACGAGAATATGTTAAGAGCGTTTGCGGTAATTTCAATATACTTTTTCCCTTGAAATTTTTATATTTACATATTATTACCTACAAGTAATATGAAATATTGCATCAATTTTTTAAATTGCTTTAGGAGAAATTCAAATGGCCCGGTCATACAGATAGTGAAGTAGATATGGTATTTCGGAATATAGCTAGTAAACGATTGCGAGATACCTTTTGTGGACTTCGAGCACGTGTCAAAAAGAAAAGCTGTTCGAATAATCCATTTGATTGGAAGAATCAGAAGCCAACTTGGATTGATCATGAAGAATGGCTCAAGCGTTTAGAGGAGTGGAGTACTGAGGAGTGGCAGAAGTTATCTCATACTAATTCGAATAATCGTGGCTCAACAGTGAAGGGTCTGCCACCTAAACATATAGGTGGTTCGGTGCCCTATTCGGTACATAATAACCATTTGGTATTATTCTTGATCTTTATGCTTATTTTTTACAATTAATATTATTTATTCTTAGTATTAACTTTTTCACCTCGTTCAAGCAAAGGAGCTGAAACGTCCGCCGACTCTAGTGGAGCTTTTTGAGCGAACACATAGGAAACCATCTAGAGAGTTTATAGATGAGAGGTCAAAGAATACATATGTAAGAATGCAGTACCTATACACTTATCTCGGATAGTTAGTATTTATTTTTTAATGAATTTTATATTGTTTACAGTTATATTTATTTCTTCACTAACAACAATATTTTGATGTTTTAATTTTGCAGGAAAATTATAATAATGCATGTAGCGATCGAGAATTTCTCATGACTTATTTAAATAAACATTATTTTTATGTGTCGCTACGACTTTTTCAATTTATTTTTTTCTTTTAAACGTGATCGTCTAAATCAGTGAAGTGAAAGTAAATTTATTTTAAATTTTATCCTATTCCAAATTCCAAAATTAATTAACTGATGTCCAAGCCCATTATTTATTTATTTTAAGGTCCAATTCTCAATTAATTGGATTCAAATTATTTTGAGCCCACAATTTTAATTATGATAGTTCCAACTCCTTAAGCCCATTTAAAATCCCATAAATCATCTTTGGCCCAAAATTTTGACAGCAAGATTTAAGATTTCCTAGTTTAACAGATTTTAATTCCAAAATCCTTCAACAATGTTTCCAATCTTCACAAGCACTTTCCATACCAAATATACTCAGAATTTGCCAACGGAATTTCTTTTGATTTTTCCCCATCACAGATTAGCCCTAAGTTTCCATGTTTAACACAATATCAACCATTAAGTAGAACCAACTACGTTCAGCCCAACACACAAACCTGCAACTCAAGGTATGCATTTCCCTGCCTTCGTTCTCACAACCACCACAAACTGGAAACCACCAATCGAATCCGGTGCCTCAATCGAATCTCCACCAGAATTTTCACATCACATGTCACCAACCTCAATTCAACAGCACACATCCGGAGCTCGAGACCCCTCACCGCTCGAATCACCGTCACCACCACATGGAAATAGCCTCTGCCTCACCCCAAATTTCACCCAAACAACCAAACCACCTCAGCCTCCCCTCACTGCCACGGCCAATCCACCACCAACACCACCATAAACTGCCATAGCCGTTCCTTTCGAACACCACCGCTGCAAGCATCACCACTTCCATTACCAAAGCCAACTGCAACTCGCAACTCCAATCCACTATATCCACCGCCAACCACTGCAGCCGTCACCTGCAACTCCCCACCACTACCGACTGCCCTCTTCATCCCAACTCCAAAATCGACACCTAAAATAAAACCCAAACCTAAAAAATAAACAAGCCCAAACACTTACCTCAATAACCGACCCATTTCGATCGGACTGTTGCCGGAATCGCAACCCCAAATCATGACCCAGCCACTCGGTTTTCACCCAAAAACCTGCTCAAACCTCATCCTTGTCGCCACTATTAACCGACACAGCCCTCGCCACACGATGGTGGCACCACCGCCGGTCGTGCGCCGGCGTTTGACGCCCGGCGAACGGGCGAGAGGCACCGTCCGCCTCTCCCCCCTCTCTGCGCTCTCTCTCTGTTGCGAAATATGAGAGAGAGTGTGTGATTTTTTTTATATAAAAGGATTGTTATTATTTTGTACAAATTTCCTTATAGTCCCTTTAGTTTTAAAATATATTCATTTCAGTCCCTGCTTAATTTGAAATGTCTTAAGTCAGCCCCCTGGTTTCAAATCCTTATTTTAAGCCCCTTAGTTTTGAAATATCTTAATCAGCCCCCTTATTTCTGAAAATTACTCAAAGCAGTCCCGAGATTTATCATCTATGTGAATCGGCCCTTTTATTTCTGAAAATTTCAATTTAGTCCCTTAAGCCTTTTCAAAACCTAGTCTTACACAAATTTCACCATTTAAGACTTGATTGTTCAAAAGTCTAATTTTAATTTATTTTGATAGGACTAGACGAGGCGCGAGAACATTAGAAAGTGTTTATTCCCGTTTGCTCAATACTCGAGAAATTAAGGTAGACTCTAATCTACAAATTTACGTTTTTCAAAAGTACGCATCAATAATTATTTTGATTATAAGTTTAGCATGTATGATTGTGTTCATGAGAATTACTTGCTTTTCTAAGCATGAGACTATGTTACGAGAATTTACTTGCTTAAATGCATGAGACTTGAACTTGTATGTTATTTACTTGTTCATGAGAATACTGGTGGTCGTTAGACACCTGAGACTTGAATATCATGATTATGTGTTTTAATTTATGATGTTAAATGATTATTATGCGCGAGTCTACTGAGTATTTCTATGAAATACTCACGTTTTCCAAAATAAATTTTTTGCAGATGACGGAGTTGGCGGCAGGGCGTGCGATGGTGGCTATTATTGAGATTTTAGAAATGTTTTTATTTGAAATTGAAACTTATCTATTTCATGGTTATTCCAATTTTATTTTCGAATTATTTAAATATTTGAATTGTTGACCCTTTGGGTCAAACTTTATAAAATTTTGGTGAAATGAAATTTCAATTATTATTTTTACCTTCCGCTAAATCATTATTTTCAAGTCAATTTTGAGACGAAGAAGTGGCGTTCCCGAGTGTTCAGAACCCGGGGCGTTACAATGCAATTGAGAAGCAATGGCCAAATCCATCCGAGCGTCCAGAATTCCACCCAGATACGTGGATCCAGTCTACGAATGGCATAAACAAGGGTCATGTATATGGCTTGGGGAATTCACAATTTGCTGAGGAAGTGAGAAATTCCGCTCGACGTTCACGATTGCGCTCACAGGGTGCCGAAATAGAGGCACTTAAGAAGTAATTAAGAGAGTCAGAAGAGAAGAGACGGAAGGAAATGGAAGCTGCAGAAGAGAGGAGACAAAAGGAATTGGAAGATTTAAAAGTCGCAATGGAATCGTCTATGGAAGAGAAAATTAGAAACTTTCTTCTAGAAATTGGCTTCGCAAATTCTAAGTTCCCATCATCGTCTGGATCATCTTAGAAATATAACAATTAGATGATGTGATCATGTATATTCAAACAAATATTTTCTATTTTTGTTCTAGTATATCAATGAAATTTGTTATATCTTATATTAAGATATTTTTTAAATTAGTTATATAACTTATAAGTGCAATAACTAAAAAATAATTTAAAATTGATATTAAAAAAAAAAAAATTTGACAGAACTAGGTTTTTTAATCGAATTAGACGTCGTTCATCATTTCCTAAGGGTTATTGTTTTCCGTCGGAAATTTCCGAAGGACCACATTCCCGTCGGAAATGTCCGACGGAAAACAATAACCCGTCGAAAATTTCCGATGGCAACACTTTCGTCGTCGGAAAATAGTAATAGCGACGCCATCTTCTCCGCCGGCTTGTGCCGTCGGAAAAGGTTATTATTTTTTTTGTAGTGGGTGTCCATTTTAACTCCAATTCTCATCCACTTTCACATTATATCCATGAATTCCTTCATTCTTGTGATCTTGGGATATTTTCTGCAATATATATGAATATACAACAATTATATAGAGTTTATCATAAAACGACAATATAATATCCTAATTTAGACATATAAATAAGTGTATAAAACACACTTATCAGTTATGTTTCAAATGGAACCTTTTACCTTTATTAAGATTTGTAGAACTATATCGTATAGAAATTCTTTTAGTGTTACTGAGTAATAGGGAATTGTATTCTCTATAAAAAATGCTTCACCATCCAGATTAAAACCTAAGGTGACTCGGTACGGAACCTTGAGTTCTTGGTACATGCAATTTACCACAAGAGAAACGTTAACCAAGGAGGAAGTTATAGCTTGCCGAAGTAAGCCACTTAAAACTGTTTTCTTGAAGCATTCGGGAAAGTGTTAACTTTAAAAATTCACCGATGATTATCCGTTGGTCGGACTTAAAATCGGATTTCTTATTCTTGAAATTCATCTTGAGAACTTATCATTGCATATATCACATGCATTTACCAGAGATCGAAAGTAATCAAACGAGTATCCTGAAGAGAGGCGTTTAAACAAGTTTTTCGTAACTTTTATCTTATTAATATTTCCTTTTTTCTTCCTTTAATTTCCATAACAATTAATTAAATTCTAAAAATATTTTTATAACATAATCTTGAGCAATTAGGGATGTCATAATTTTTCAGGGCGTTACATTAATGGTGCAAAATATTGAGGAATAAAGTCATGAATCTAGGATAGCTAATGAATGATATAAGTAATAGTTCACTATAATGCAAAATAATAGTATTATTATTTTTATGTGCCCTCACATGAATATGTGTGATATATTATTGGTGCAATATAATTGAAATATGAAGTGCTAAATATACGTATACAATGAAAGCATGCGAGACATGATTTGATGATATGACGCATTATTAATGTACATGGATATTATTGAAATATCAAATTACGTGATTACGATGTATAATTGGAACATGAAATATATAGTGGCATTAATAAGCATGGGCATGGGCTTTTTCATTGAATGGACTTAAAAGAAGTCATTCATAAATTTTAAAGAAAGAGATAATTAGAATATGGAGAGAGAATGACATTGATGATAGTAGAATCTCTCTACGGGTTACCATATTATAATTCACGTCTGGATATATACACCAGCTTGAGGCTCCTGATGGTCATTAAAGGTAGTCGAGGATGGTGTGTTGGAGGTCTGTCGTTGGTATACAAGCGATGTCGGGAGGTCTTTTAGTGGTCTTGGGACTGTGAATTGACATGCCAAGCTCTGTATACATAGGCCAGACCTGATTGATATAATATAATTCCCAATACAGTTTCTTCAGTCTCGCTTGGAAATGATGAATATAAAACTATGGAATCTTGAGTCTTGATGGGCAATGATAGAACACCAGGCACTGGAAGACTCATTTGTTATCGATCATATTGATATTTGAGCTCAAACAGTACACCATAATGGGATTCAGGCCCAAAATAGAAAATGTGGAAAAACTGAGATAACAAGAAAGACGTGAAGTGTGGGAATGAGATCGTCATGAGAAAGTGAGTCGAAACTCATGCGCGTGATCATTCATATTGTTACTTGCTAAGCTTTAACTCATATAGTTTTGCATTTTAAGTATGATAATGCATGATTAGAGGTTGGTGGCACTCTCAAATGATGTGATGATTATGTATTGGGTACCTGACCGTGGTTCATAAGTTTTCCAATCGGGAAACCCGAAAAAGTGACAACTACTTTAAGTAGTTTTATTTAATAATTAAAATATTTTTAAATAACTAATTTTCAACCATCTTTCACTCTCCACTATTTGCTCATTGTCATCCGTTTAAACATATATTTTTATAAAACTCCTAACTATATTATTTTTAAATTATCGCTAGTGTATATTGTTTTCTTCTAGTGAAAATTATTTTTGGAGCGAGTTAATATAGTATTATTATATTTCTTTCAATAATAGAAGAATCTGGTGGTAAAATAAATAAATGCATGAAAATGGGATATAAATTTGGGGAGTCACGGGTAGGTGATGGCCTTGGGACAATGGATTAGCATGAAGAGTGTCGTATACATAGGCCAAGCATGATTGGTATATAACATAATTCCTGGTGCAATATCCTGAATCTCGGTGTGCCATGATTGATATAAAGTATGGCCTCTTGAGTTTCAGTCGGCGATTACAAGACCACATGTACTCGAAGACACGTAAGTTATAAGCCACATTGATATTTGAGCTCATACGGTATACCATAATGGGATTTGGGCCGAAGATAGAAAATCTGGATAAATAGAGATAACGAGAAATGCATGAAGTTTGAGAATGAGATCATAGGGAAAAAGTATTTTTGTAACTCACGCATATGATCGTGCATTTTGTTACTTGCCGAGATTTTGCTCATATAGTTTTGCATTGTAAGTATGACAATGCGGGGAATAGAGGTTGGTGCCAACTCTCTTATGAATGGACGATTGTGTACTAGGTACCTGACCGTGGTTCAATGAACTTCTAACCAGGAAAATTACAAAGGTCACAACTTCTTTTAAGTAATTCCATTTTATTCTCAAATTTAAATATTTTAAAACAGCTAATTCTCCACTATCTTCCACTCTCTCTTCTTTGTTTTAAATAGGTATCAACTAAGTTCATGAGTTGGAGATAAGCGGATTCAAGTTGCTGATATTTTTATACCAACTTCTAACTATAATAGTTTTATACTATCGTCAGTGTATATTATTTTCTTCTAAACTAAAGTAAAAATGAAATTTCAAAAATAAATATGTATTTTTAGGACACTCAAATTATATTGGAATTAAAGCGAAAATCTTTTTTAGATCTAGATAATAGAGTATTACTCAAAAGAAAAATCTGGTGTTAAATTAAGCCCTTGTTTGATTCCACTACAATATCATAAAAAAATACTACTTTTTCTACAGTAATTAATCTCAACCATCCAAAAAAGTCAACCCTACAATTTTTTACTTTTCAAACCACTTTTTTAACCATTAGATTTTCAAAACCCAACCTTTTTTTCAAAAACTTTGTTCATCAAACAAGGGCTAAAAAAAAAAATACATAGAAACTAGATACAAATATTACATAGTAACTCAGGACGAAAAAAATGAACAGTATCTCTCTAAGTGACTCTTTTAACTGTGTAAGGAAATGCAAGTGGCACAAGTAGAGGACCATTTCATTGAACAAAAATTTAAGTTGTTGGTTTTGGAATGCGAAAATAGAATTATCGAAAATTAAAATATTTCTTTAGTTCAATAAAAAAGATCGTTTAGATGTTCATGTCTTCTATGGTACCGTTTTGCCCCTCTAATTATTCTCACTAACTTAAATACAATTTTCTTCAATGACCCTGTGAACGAAACATAGATGTTGAAATTTAGTCGTCGCTAAACACTGAACTCAAATTTTAACCGCTCAGGAGAAAATGCTCAAGTAGTCACTCAACTCATTTTTTAGAGTGATGGTTCTCGACATGAATTCACGTTCTCTATTTTACTTATTCTCAAGGTCCTAACTCACTGAGATATTTGATCAAACAAATTGATCTTGCACATTGGTGAATCAAAAAACCATTAAAGTCATGAAAGGATATACATAACATTGACAAAGGATTTAGATGAAATACACGACGATCAAGTGGAATTTCATTCTCTGCACGGCCATGGTATAGAATTAAACTTGACACATGGTCCGTCAATACACTTCAAGTGTACTAGTGTCACCTTTAACTATTTCTTCGATAAGGGAAAATTGCAAATCCAATAGTTAATCTGTCAATACTAAAACCTTCCAATACAAGGTATTGACTCTTATACATTGGTTGTGAACTAATTATTTATGATCAAAATATAAGTTGTGTCACACTATACTTCTAAAGGTAAGTATCCAACTTATATTATCACAAGCGATCATATGCACACTTTAATTCACGTGTTCAATAATTAATAAATGCAATAAATAAATAATAAAATAGGAATTTATTTATCATAAAATGTTACTAGTATTAAGTATTCACACCTGAGCGTTGCATAGAACCAAAAAAAAATTGAAATTATTAAATATTCCAAAACTAAATAAATAAATACATGATTTATTAAAAAATGGAGAAATATAATAACAAAAACAATTGAGATTATATATTATAAGAAAAACTAAAGAAACCAGTGAATAATTGACAACATTTGCAATTGTTTTTTATATGAATCGTCTTTATCACAAATCATTATTTTCAAACTATTACGATTCCACGAAATTGAAAAGTATAGTTGTCCATTACGAAATACTAATTTTTTCAAGTATAGTCTAACATGAGACAATGATTGGCTTTGACTCTTCTTGATGGTCATTGCATACGACATAATTAGCGAAAACTGTCTTTGTTGAAATCTAAATAGCAATCTTGTATCTAATGGGGTCAGAGTCATACATGGAATAAAAACTTTATCTCTAGCATTGTTTCCCGTCAGAGTTTTTGCCTCAATCACATGGTGTCATAGCTTGCTAATTATAAAGTCTAGTACAAGCCTTTTATGAGCGTTTAAATAAATCAATAAACAAACCAACCTAATATTGCTGAAAATTAACTGTTGCATTTGACAATAATAGTTGATGTGTTTCTCACAAAAAATAATAAAAAAAAGGAAGACAGTGAATCAGATCGCGATTCAATAATGTAAATGAAAAAAATATTATAACTGGCTATAACGATTAACAGAAAAATGATTCGAGAAAACAGTGTACTTACATTGAACGTTGTGGGCAAGTGTTCAAGTTTGAAAATCTAAGATTATATATATGCTGAAATTGAAGTCTGCATATTACCCAAAAATAGATTGTAAATACGTTTATCCAAACAAAGCACTTCTCGTTTACTGAAATTTGAATTATCTGATCCAACTCTTGGGAAACCGATTATTTATTAATAGCACAATACTTATAAGTGCAAGGATAATTTAAGTAGATACCTTATATCACCGACGAATCTAGTCGGTGTAGAGCTAGCGAGATCGCGCTAGCTGGATCCACCAGCCGATCTATTTTTTGAGTTGCTTTGTAATTTTATTTTTTTTAATAGGCAAGTAGAAACTGAGATTTGGGGTCTGTGGATGAATTGGAAGATATACGAAACCTTTGTTGATTGGTTGGAAGCCACCATTGCCGGAGATAGAAAAATTGTGATGCCAGTTATCCTCCTAAAATGGAAGAAGAAAGGTTGTCAACTGCTTCAAGATCCTGGGAATAAGAAAGAGGACTTTTAGGCTTTGAGTTTTGGGGCTTTTTTTGAAGGATTGATTTGGGCCTTATTAAATCGGCCCAAATATATAGTTTGATAGATGATTTGGTAGATTTTTTATGATTTTCATAATGGTTAATAGTTTGATAGATAATTTAATTGATTTTCAAAACGAATTATAGTTTAATACTTTGATATACAATTTTTGGAATGAATTTAATGGCATTGGTTTGTTTTATGATTTGTAATTTTCATATTTTGTAATTTTTAATTTCTGTTAATAATAAATTTCTATGTTCTAATCTTGATTCTTTTCTTCCTATTGGGGTTTGCAATTGCAATAGTAGACATATTGAGCCTTCAACTTTTATCATTTATTAGCCACCAGCGTTTCAGCAGCACAGTAATTCGACCATTGACTATCGTCGATCCGCGGTCCACAACCGGGCACTCTAGCTGGAATTTGGTCCTGGATTTGTCCGTCTTATCTAAATAATCTTTTTATATAGAGAGAAGTAATCGTCCCTTTCATTGCAATTAGAAAAAAATGCAAAAATATAATTGTGTGATACCATTAATTAAACATTAATTAAAGTACACATATATTAACCAATTTAATGAAAACAAAAATGAAAAATGTCAATCAAGACACGCATACCATAGCCATTAAATAAACATCAATTTTGATGATCGGCTACATTGAGGAATATCGGCTTTATTGAAAAATAAAATAAAAAGTAAAAAAATGTAAAAATCACAGGTTCGAATATACGCATTCCAGCTTAATAAACAAACATCTCCTCTAGAGATTGCATTATTCAATATCAGATTTTTATTTCTTCAACAAAAAAAAGGTAAAATACCTGTTAATTTTGTCGGGAAAACTTAGCCAACTTTGTTGTTATTATATGTATGTATAAAATAAAATATAAAATAATAATAATAATAATAATAATACTAATAATAATAATAATAATAATAATAATGTTGTAAATATTGTATTGTATTAGTGAATGACAATTGTATCCCTCTAACCCTAGTTATAATTACTTTGTATATCCCTTTCTTCCCCTATATATATATGGGGCTCTGGTTCATAATAGAATACACAAGTTTATTGGTGTCTCTTTCTCTCTCTTTTTCTCTCTAGTTTATAACACGTTATCAGCACGAGTCTCTACCAAATTGAGTTATAAAAATTCCTCAAAATCCCATATATCAAAATATTATTTAGAAAGTAAAATCATATGCACCAAAATTAATTTGGTGACATATGAATTTTTTTTATTACTATTCAATTGCAATTCACATCTATTCATTACGATGTTGTTCAATAGCAATTGCGGCTCATAAATCTGAATCTGATTTTCTCCAACCAATTCGACAGATTTTGATCTTTATATTGATAATTCATTATGTTGTTACTCATGAAGTAGCACAACAGTATATATTAATATTCCAGAAGAATATTAATTATAGATTTGTCCATTACAAATTTATTGATGTTATTAATTCATTCGTTGTTGCTCCTGAAGTAACACAACATTAGATTAATATTCTAGAAAAATATTAATCATAGATCTGTGTCTGTCTATTACAAATATTTGTTGTTGCTCCTAAAGTAGCACAACATATAATTCAGATGAATAGTATTTGCTCCTGAAGGGTATACATTGTAATTTTCAATATTCTAGAAGAATATTGACGTTTTATTCTTGAATAATAGCAATTTTAGATTTATAATTATTCCAGAAGAATAATTCGTTATTGCTCTTGAAGTAACGTAATAAATAATTAATATTTCAGAAGAATATTAAATTATTAATCGTAAAATTGTCTATTATAAATAATTTGTTGTTACTTCTGAAGTAGTACGACATTAAAATTAATATCCTAGAAGGATGTTATTTGCTCCTAAAGAGAATGAATTATAATTTTCAATATTCTAAAAGAATATTGATTTATTATTTCTTTTGGAAGAATCGAAATAAATTCGTTAAAGTATACCTTGTTCCAGTAAATTATTATTGTTATTATTTTTTTGCTCTTTCAATTTTGTCATTGGAAATCACTACGTTATTTTGAATTCTCAAATACATTATTAGATTTGATTCTACCATATATTAGTTATATATCTAGTTTTTATTTATGGAATTCACGTGCATGTTTAGTATCTTTTGCATATTGGTAAAAGATTTAGCCAATAAAAGATTTAGTCAATTTTGTTAACTTCTATATATGGAGATTCTTTTTCCTGATGTATGTTTGGTAATTCATTTTTATATATAAATTCATATAATGTTTATATGGTAATTAATATTCTTTAAGATGATTAAATATTTGTAGATGTTCATTCATAAATTCTGATTTAATAATGTATCATGTTGTTGCTCACGAAGTAGGACAACAATAGTAGTATTCTAGAAGAATATTACTTGCTTGTCACGAGCACTATATTACAATTTCAATATTCCAGAAGAATATTAATCCAATGTTCTTGAAGAAGCATAATTTAAAATTTGTTTTAAACGAATATGGTGTTGGTGTTCTCAAATAAACACAACCCACGTTAGATAAATATTCCAGAAGAATATTTTAACGTCACTCATGTAGAGTACAAATATTGTTAGCTTGAAAGGTAGAATGAATCATTAATATCAATATTCCAGAAGAATATTGACTTATTATTTTTTAAGAATTGCAATTTTAGCAATATAATTATTCCAAGAGAATAATTCGTTATTTTGCTCCTAAATAGCACAATAGATATTAATTATTGTTATAATTAAATGAGATTCGAATCAATATTCCAGAAGAATATTGCGTTATTGCTACGTTTCAATATTCTAGAAGAATATTAGTTTATTGCTCATGTGATAAATATTGCATTCTTTTTCTCAAATAAATTCGAATTTATTAATAATCTAGAAGATTATTATGATGTAGAATAATATATTGTTGTGATGATTCCTGAAGAATCATAATTTTATCTCATATGAAATATAATTTGCTCCCGAAGAGCCCAATATTATGAGATATGTTATTAATTTGATATTCTGAAAAAATATTTTGTTGTTACTCCTGAAGAATAACAACTTTATTTTATGATAAATATTCAATTTATTATTTTACTTGTTCACGAATAACATAGTTTCTTTTTCTGCTCAAAGTAAAAGTTAGTATTCTATTAACTTTGAATTTCCATAGAAAGTGGTATAATTATTCGATCTTATTATATCGTTTTGATTATACTAACTTACAATAAACATTTGTTCGAATGTATGTTTTACATTCAATATTATAGTACAATATTTCAGAAGAATCTTGTATCACTATTCTAGAAAAAGAAACAATCTAAATCAATATTCCAGAAGAATATTGATCTAAATGGATATTCCAGCAGAATATTGCTGCATTACAAATATCTCATTTGAGTTATTTAATAAAATATTCCAAAAGAATATTTCATTTTTTCTCTTAAAGAAGCAATACGTTGTTGCTCCCGAAGAAGCACAACATTTATAAAATAATATTATCCGCTTTTGAAGAATATGATATTATAATTTCAATATTCCAAAAGAATATTGACATATTGATTATGAATGAGCAATAAAAACGTGCTTTCGAAGTAGCACATGTTTTGAAGAATATATCATTTGAGTTCATGTTTATCCCTGAAGGAAAACATATAACTAATGTCATAAGGACATTGATTAGTTTGACTACTTGAATAATATATGATTATATAATGTTTAATCAATGAATTATATCTTATATTGAACCAGAAGTTCTATTTGATTTTATTATTTGGCATGACCAGTTGGACCATCACTGGATCAATAATGATGCGAAATTATTGCTCAAATTATGAATTATGAGCAAAAAAAATTTCAGATTATATAATCAAGAATGTGTCTTGATAATGCTAGTGGATATGAATCTCAACATTTTAATAAGTGTTAGTTGGGATATCGATAAATGGTTTGACATTTTTCCGTGTTAAACGCCTCCAATTAATTTAATTGAGAACAAAATACTTCCCTTTTTGTTTAGAGAATTCTATTACGCATCATGTCAACATCATAGTTCTCCCTATTATAATTGGCTTATGGTTAGAGCTTAATTTTTCCATATAATTTTTTAATAGTGCAATTGATCCACCACAATGCACTGATATGATAAATAAAGAATGTTGAGAAAAATGCGTTGTTTGAACATATATCCCAAATGGGTGATATTTTCCAGCGTCGAAAAAAAATGATTGTCAATTTGATTGGACAATTTTCTCAACATTAGGGGGAATAGCTTAAAATCAAACAAATGCATCATATTATGTTATATATATCCTCGCGATTAATAATACGAACCAGAAGTTCGATTGAAAATATGAATGAAACGTTCAAAGATAACATAATTACAAGATGCATAAGAGATTAATAAAATCTCATGCTCTATCTTATATTGATATGTAGCATGCCTGAAGCGTAGCGATATTTGATTCGAATAAAGATCCCCAAATAAATAAAAATAGCGCAAATGATTATAATGGTCTTATTAAGAAGGCATATACTCATGAGAGGGTATTTATTGACATAATTAATTGTAAATCTCCAGAAGAGATTCAAGTACTTGAAATATTGAAAATTGAGATCTCCATAGTTATGTCTTGTGGGGAAAGAAATCAAATTGAGATGATAATTGTGTCGACACACTTTTTAAAGCACTTAAGAAAAATCAAATTGCGAAGCTAGCTGCATCATAATTTGAATGATAGCGAGGATAATAAAAGAAAATATGTCGAAGAAAATTGACATAAAAATAGTTGGCAAAAGTATGCATTCAGGCTAAATTAAACTTATTACAAAACCTGAAGTTTTGGGACCTGAAGTCATAAAAGTGTAAAGCCAGTAAAATGTCATAATACACGACTTGTTGAGCAACGAATGTTTCAAAGATCTGGCATATATACAATATTTTATTTGCCTGAAAATGCATAATAAGTGCCTATAAATATATGATTCTTAGAAATGTATATAATGAAAAATGATTTACTTTGATTACTAGCTTGCGCTTTTTGATGTACCAATGAGTGATATCAAAATGTATGATCATCAACTCGGTACGTTGGGAGTATTCTTTGAGGTACCAATGAGTGAGATTAAAAATGGTAATCAATATCTCGGTACTTTAGGATTGAAGTGAAATTATTAGAGAAGATCTATTTGAAATATAGGAATCGTTACCTATCTAAAGTTTCACGACTTAAATTTGGTAGTAGCAATTTGACAATTGCAATGTGAAACATATATTATGCCTGAAGCATACAATATAATCCTCTAAGGATTAAAAATATTTGAAATATATAGTTCAAGTTTTTAAGAAACTTGTTTGATCAAAGTATACATATACTTTGCGATCTGAATATTTAATATGCCTTGAAAAGATTCAATTTGTAATTGAATGTGATTGTCGTATAAAATTATATTTGAAAATTCAGGCAATTAATTTTCAAGATACAAATTAATGGTTAATTATTCACCTGAAGTGAATAAGTTAATTGTTCATTGAAGTGAATAAGTCACTTCCAAATTTTAGAACTGCATTAAATGCATTGATAATATTGATTATAGAACATGACTCGATGTAGCATGTTCAAATGATTAGAAATATTTTATAGTTCTTCAAGTTCAAAGGAATAATTGAATTTATATTCGAAGAACAAATAATACAAAATATGCACCATTTATATATGCTTGGTAAACATATTCGATATTGCACCAATTTACAGTTGAAATAATTAAATGTAGTATCAATATAATTGTAATGTTCCAATGAGGGGGAGCTAATATACGCTACACTCTTTTTTCCTTAGCCGAAGTTTTGTCCCACGAGATTTTCCTGGCAAGGTTTTTAATGAGGTAGCTGTCATCAATATCTATTGATATACTCTCCTATACAAAACTCCTGAAGAGATCAAGATATGAATGATTCAATAGAGATTGAAGCAAAGGGAGTAACTATATGGATGATTCAATACATATTGAATCAGGGGGAGTAGTTGTACTCTTTTTCCTTCGTTCAGGTTTTTTCCCACTGGGTTTTTCTGAAAAGGTTTTAACGAGGCAGCATCAAAATACTTCAGAATTTCAACAAATCTACTCAAGTGACAATGAAGCTGATTTATCTACAAAATCTACATTCAAGAAACCAGTTCACAAGATTGGGATACATCAACTCGATGATTTATAACGATCAACACTAGGGGGGAGTAGCTATACTCTTTTTTCTTAGCCAAGGTTTTGTCCCATTGGGTTTTTCTGACGAGGTTTTAAAGAGGCAGCATTCATCTTAATACTCCAAGAACAACTGTACTCTTTTTCCTTCGTTTAATATTTTTTTCCCATTAGGTTTTTATCAAACAAGATTTTAATGAGGTAGATATTTTGTAATATGTCATTCAAGGGGGAGTGTTGTAAATATTGTATTGTATTAGTGAATGACAATTGTACCCCTCTAACCCTAGTTATAATTACTTTGTATATCCCTTTCTTCACCTATATATATGGGGCTCTAGTTCATAATAGAATACACAAGTTTATTGGTATCTCTATTTTTCTCTCTAGTTTATAACAAATAATAATAATATAGATTTTATCACATCAAAGTATACTATATGGCACACAACCCAAAAATCTCTCATTTGCCCTAAAGTATATGTGTCATGTCTTGCAACCTCATGAGAAGTTTCTTAACTTAGCAACATTGTTAACATGAAAATGGGATAAAGACTGATATAGCTCAATGATATAACATTGTTAACATCAAAATGGTAGCCCACGAGGCATAACTCAGTTGGCAAAGGTTAAAGTGATTAAAGTCTGCATTGTTAACAGTCACAGGATGGAGAATTCGAATCTTCGAAAAATGCTTTGGATTGGGCATCCTTGTGTTGGAAACTAGTTAGCAAGCTTTAGACTCTAGTTAACTGAGTACATCCCACGATTCACTTCCTCCACAAGGCTCTATGGGGCCATTAACATTGCTGTTCAATTTTATTTTATTTTTAATGTACCTAATCCTTTGTTTGGTGAATATTTTTTGTTTATAAATTAAAAATTCACTATTTTCAAGATAAAATGTGTGCTTGAAAGTGATTCGAGAAAAATTGTGCGATTAAAAAGTGATTTGAGAAAAAAGTATTGCTTACCGATCAGAAAAATACTGATACGAGATTCGAAGTGCGCGGGATTAAACGTCGGAAAGTTTCGAACCCAGGTTGTGGATGGACAATGGAATCTTGACCCAATATTCACGATGCGAAATCGACGTGCGGAATAAAGAACCAAGATTTACAAAACGCCCACAAGGATTTGTCCAGCTTTCCTTGATAAGTTCCTGATTTTGAACGCCATAAGAAATAATCTTGATAAGTTCGTATGAACGCCACAAAGAATCACTCTTTGATAAGTTCAAAGAAATATAGGAATCCATCTATAAGTTTATTGAATCCTCAATAAAATGTCTATTAAAATCAAGTCTATTTTACATAAATGGAAAATATAATATAAATAAGCAGAAAACGACCTAAAAACTAGGGTAACCTCTAATGAGCTAAAAAAAGAGTTCTAATTAAATTAAAATAACTAAAACTGAAAAGTAAATAAAATTCTCTCAAAATCTTATCCCGCTGAGCAGTTACGGCCGTAAAGGGACACTTACGGCCGTAAGCGTATCCATGTTTAAAGGTTACGGCAGTGACCTGAGACTTACGGTCGTAATTGTGAAAATCTTGGAATCCTGCGTTTTGGCCCGAGAGTGGATTATGGCCGTGACATATGGCCGTGACAGCCGTAAATATGCTTCTGATCCTGAAACTTTGATTTTTAGACCCGGCTTGATTCGTTCGTCTTTTTTGGCTCGACTCCAAGATGAAACTTATTTATTTTCCTATGTAGAATGTTGTTGCATCGCCCGTGTCTTGATTTCTCCTTTGAGCTCGTATCTCGGATCACATCAAATAGATTAAGGACAATCCTTCATTTTTTAAAAACTTCAGTGACCTTTTCCAAAATTATTAGAATTACTTTGACCTATGGCTATCATACTGAGGAATTAGTGGCCAATAGCCGGATCCTCCGACCCATTTTTCAAAATACCGTTTGACCCATTTATAAGTTAAAAAGAAAAAGCGAAAATGGTTTATTATTGACAAAGTCTAAAATATCCTTACACTTATTCAAAAGAGTCCGGCTAAAACAAAGTGGACTCGCCATTCTCGCCTTCGGTCCGTCCAAGAGAAGAAGAAGAAGACTCCGGGTTGCTCAAGAAGAAGATCTATTCATCATAATCTTCAAACTTTAGACAAGGTTAGATTACATTTTTAGCTTTGATTCTTAGATTTATAGCTTGAAGTTTGAAATTTTCTTATGTAAATCGAGTTTGGGTTCATAGAAACATTTTTATGACGGAGCTCGCCGGAAATGGCGAGCTCTGCCATTATTGGATCTTCGCTGGGCAGTGCCCAGCGAAGAAGAAGAAGATGAATGGTCTGGCCAAACCATTTTCAAATTGGTCCGCCAGACCAATTTTCGACAATTAATGGTCCGGCCAGACCATTTTTTGCGGCCGGTTTGTTTTTTCGGCCGGACCAATATGTTTTGGTCTGACCGGACTGTTTTGACTACATATTTTACATTATAAATAAATTATAAAATTCTAAATAATTTTTTTATTCTTAATATTATTTATCATTTATTACAAAAATAATTTCGTTACTAAATATAATTAGAATTAACAAATGGCTAACTATGATTTCATAATTGTAACAAAAATTTAATAATTTCACAATGTTGGAAAATGTAATTATAATGTCATAATTTGTTAATAATAATTACAAATAAGATATGTAATTATAATTTCATAATAAAAATGAATTAATAATTTCATAATAATTAGAAATAAGATATGTAATTATAATTTCATAATGCAAATAAGAAATTTATTAATAATATCAAAATAAATGTAATTATAATAATTAAATAATGTTGATAAAAAAATTTTAATATTTTTCATAATAATTAGAAATAATAAATATGAACAATAATTTCATAAATGTAAAAATATATATAATAGTTTCATAACATTAATAATTGTAATTATAATTACACAACTTTAATAAAAAAAAATACAATAATAATTAATAATGTTTATATATAAACCATAATAATAATAAATAATAATAATAAAGTTTTTCCTGTAATGTTTAATTTTCCTACTTGTTCATTTACGTGCTGTAGTCTACAATGTAGAATGGTTAAATATTGCGGCATACTTTTTTGAACTTTGATTTTAACATTTGAAATTATTGCAGGATGGAGTATGCAATTGATCTTGAACTGAGAGAGCTTCCAGCTAAAGTTTTCCATTATAGGAGTTTTGACTTCGATGCAGTTCTAAAGAGTCTTGATGAGTATCATCAAGATATCTTGAAGCGATCTTTCCTATGGCGATTCGAAGAATTGGCCAAGATGCAGTTTGTACCGCAGATTATAGATTCTCTGGTACTTCGACTTCTGAAGCCAGTAGACGGTGGTGTATTTAGTTTTTGCTTGGGGGATGACAAGATAGTCACATTCTCGACTTTTGAGTTTTCCCTCATCACGGGATTAAAGTGTGATGGCCAAATGGACCCAAAGCCTGGAAAACTCTTAAAAACGAGGCTTCATCTGAAATACTTCGAAGAAAAAATGACCATTTTAAGGGGGGAGCTCTGGAAAACTTTATAGACTTGTCCCGATATGTTGGACAAATTGAAATTATGCATGGTCTATGTTCTCGAGAGCTTCGTGAAGGGCAAGCAAGCAAAAAATGGTATCAACTTATATGCTTTGGAACTTGTTGATGATATTGAACAACTATCCATGGGGGTCTAAAATTTATGTCGATACCATTAACATATTTAAGAAAACGCATTCAATACCCAGTGCGGAGAAGGCCCCCCGGAAGTATGATGCATACGGCTTCCCTTTTGCTCCGCAGGTAATAATTTTAAACTTTTCATTTTGAATTAGTTTATTATGTTTTTCATCGTCATAATAATTGTAAGTTTCATAGATATGGGCGTATGAGGTTATTCCCGCCTTAGGTGACAGGTGGGCAGTTAGGACGGGGACACGATTTCCTCGAATGTTAAATTGAAGAGCAACAGAGGCGCCAAGCGCTAGGTGGCTTTCGGCTATCCTCGATGATCCTGAGGTGAGCGTTTAGAAATTATTATTAGTGTAATATAATATTTGACACATGATTTATAAATTGTTTGAATGTTAATATATTAGCTCGAAGTCCTTCACGAGTTGACGGCTTCGACGGAAGAGGAGCGGGACTACATGCGTGGACTGGTATGTAATGTAATTTTAGATTTTTATTTACCTTTTGGGTTAAATAATTAATTTTCATTTTTGTTTATTTATCTAGGATCAACGCAGTCCAGTACGAGACTTGTTCCCGCCGTTCATGAGATCTCATTCAACGGGGGCATCTCGCAGACCTTTACTCTCCCCCACTCCCCTGGTATGTTCATGGATTCAGTTTTCAATAAGCTATAATATTTTACTGGGGGTTAGTTTATTTCCTATTATATTATGTGGAGTTTATAATATGAATTTGATATGTTTATGAGTTGAGAATTATTTTTGGAGTAGTTGGTGATATGGGAGTATTATTGAGTTGTGGTTAGTGTTTTGAATTGTCGTGGTTGAGTGCTTGAATGTTTTTGATTTATTATGATAATTTGATGTCCCTTTATAGGGTGGCTAAGTCCAATTTTAAGGGGAGACTCTGTCGAAAATTTTGTAGAATCTTAAATAAATAATATTCGACATTTAATTTCCACTTTTATTATATCCAAGATCAACGCAGTCCAGTACGAGACATGTCCCCGCCGGTCATGAGATCTCATTCACCGGGGGCATCTCGCGGACCTTTACGCTCACCCACTCCCCCGGTATGTTCATGAATTCAGTTTTCAATAAGCTATAATATTTTACTGGGGGTTAGTTTATTTCCTATTATATTTATTGGAGTTTATAATTTGAATTTGATATGTTTATGAGTTGAGAATAATTTTTGGAGTAGTTGGTGATATCGGAGTATTATTGAGTTGTGGTTGGTGTTTTGAATTTTCGTGGTTGAGTGCTTGAATGTTTTTGATTTATTATGATAATTTGATGTCCCTTTATAGGGTGGCTAAGTCCAATTTTAAGGGGAGACTCTGTCGAAAATTTTGTAGAATCTTAAATAAATAATATTCGACATTTAATTTCCACTTTTATTATATCCAGGATCAACGCAGTCCAGTACGAGACATGTCCCCGCCGGTCGTGAGATCTCATTCACCGGGGGCATCTCGCGGACCTTTACGCTCCCTCACTCCCCCGGTATGTTCATGAATTCAGTTTTCAATAAGCTATAGTATTTTAATGATCACATTTATATATTACAATATTTGAGTTAAATAATCAATTGTCATTTTTGTTTTCAGCGCCCAGTACCTCACATTGATGATTTGTTTGAGCGTCTGGTGGGCGTCATTCGTGATGAGATGCATGCCCTTCGAGATGAGCTCAGAGGTAAGGTCGACGCCCTCGAAGTGAAGGTCGACGCCCTTAGGGATGAGCTCCGAGGTGGGCATGGAGTAACAAATATGATGCCACAGCATGATGAGCTGGATAATATGATAGCCGGATGATGGAGCAGGATTTTTATAGGATGCCGACTTGGGTGGCTGGGGATGTGACTGAGGGGGTGCCGGTGGCGGAGGAGGTGCATCGGGTGGAGGAGGAGGTGCCTCGGGGGGCTGAGGAGGAGGTGCCTCGGGGGGCGGAGGAGTAGGTGCCGCGGGTTGCGGGGGAGGAGGTGCCTCAGGTGGAGGAGGAGGTGCCTCGGGTTGCGGGGGAGGAGGTGCCTCGGGTTGCGGGGGAGGAGGTGCCTCGGGTTGCGGGGGAGGAGGTGTCTCGGGTGGAGGAGGAGGTGCCTCGGGTGTCTGAGAATGTGACTAATCCGCATGTGTTGACGGAGATGTCGACAAGGGTGGCAGAGGAGGTGTCTCGGGGGTGGAGGAGGAGGTGCCTCAGGTGTCGGAGGTGCCGGAGGATGAGTCGACTGAGGGGCCGACGGAGATGGTCGAGAAGAGGGGACGGAAACGTACTGTCAAGGTGAAGGAGCAGATTATAAGTACGAGGACAAGACAACCCTCACAGCATGTTCTTTCTCCCTTCACGGCCGAGGCGAAGAAGAGGACATTCGTGGATGCCACTTATGTCAACTTATTCCGCGAAGTCGATCCGACGAAGCAAAAGGTGTTCGATATGTGGTACTCTCAACTTAAGTCGAAGTAAGTTTCTTATGATTTTGTTTATTTATTTCTTAACTGTTAAAATGATTGTATATGAATTTCTAATTATTTATTCATTCAGGTTTTGCTTCGCCATTGGGAAGACAACAATATCGGATGCCAAAGATTGGTTCGCAATAGTCCTCAGGAGCGGAGCTTGGCTTGCCGACGATGTGAGTGCATAATCGTAATTATGTGAACTCACTATATTATTTGTTGATTAGATAATATTTAATTTCCTTATATTTTATGTTGTAGCGTGTTGATCTTGCGATGGAGTTGCTGCATGATCGGGCTAGTAGGTACCCGAAATCATTCGGCTTTCCCAGGCGAGTGATCTTGTGCTGCGGCTTTAAAAACGCTGTCAACATCGAGTACTCACTGTACGAAAACAACCCTACCTCGTACGTGTTTCCAGATTACATGTTGGACTACGTGGTAGGGGCAGAGCCCGTGTGTGGCCAGTCATGGACGGGTTGTACACACATCTATATTATGGTGATCGCGAACTCGCACATCATTGCTGTTGAGGTCTTGTTCGCTGAATCGAAAATATATGTGTACGACTCCGATCATGGTTGTTTCACAGAGACCCAGCTCCAAGAAGCTCTGATATCCTTGGCAGTCATTGTTCCTCTAATCGCTAAGCGTGCTAGAATTCATGTCACTGATGTACTAGCCATTGAGAGGATCAAGGAGATTTCCAAACAAGGTGTCAGGTAAATTTTCTTATACTCGTATTCTAGTACTTCATTAAATTCTTAACTATGTTCATTTATTTCACTAAAGTTTTTTTTTTTAACTTACAGTGGCGATTGCGGGATTTTTGTAATAAAATATATTGAGTTCTTGAGCATCGGACGAGATGTCAAGATGATCAATCAAGAACATATACAGAAGTGGAGGATAAAGTTGGCTACTGATTTATTTACATACAATTGTGATCCATAAGATTTAGAAATGTAAAAATATAGTTTTTATATGTAATTATGTATATATATTTATTTGTCAATTTCTTTATTACTTTTGAAATTAAAAATGCATACATTATTTTCAATTACCGTCTTTCAATTTTTCCACGTGCATTAATTTACATATTAAAAATTAAAAAAATATAAAAAAATCCACGTTTGATTCCGGCCCGTGGGGTTTTAGGATTTAGGGTATGGAGGGTTAATTAAGAGTAAAGTTGAATAAATTGCCTCACAAGTATAGATAACAATATATTTTTTGGAACAAAAAAATAGTATATATATATATAAACCCTAAACCCTAAACCCTAAAATAGAAAATTAAACCCTAAAATATCTTTTTTTTTTCCCAAGAAACATTTATCATATTTCATCGTATGATAAGCAATTCACGAACTTTATTAACATAGATAAAATAAGATAATTTATTATCAACAACATTACAATTACAATAAAAGTTTTAATAGTAATAAAATTAATTATTCAAGAGAATCTGACTAGTACAAGTTTGGCGAGTATGACCGACTGTGCCGCACCTGCCGCACTTTCGCGGTCTGGGAAACTCTCCAGTAGATTGTATTCTAGACGTACGTACACGTCCAGAAGTACGTCTTCGGACATTCGGTGGCAGTAAATTATCAAGCGGGAGCAAGTGTTCGGGAAGTTCCCACTCAGCCTCATTTGGTAGAGGAAATATAGTTTCAGCATATGCTTCTCTCCACAAAGCAGTGGTATAGTACTCAGTTAATAATGACTGTGGTGAAAAGCCCCTATGTCTAGCAACTGCAACTGCATGAGCGCATGGAAAGCTCTCAAGCTGAAACTGTCTACACGTGCACGTGTTGTCATTCAAGTCCACAACATAACCAGCATTACGTCCGCATGCGACGTTGAATCTAAACTGATCCAGTGGCTCCACGCCCAACCTTCTAGTCAGGTCTAATGTCTTGAAGAGTTTGGTTTCCATGGCAGGGGTGAGATAAGATGTGCATGATTGAGATTCCTCGCATCTATCGTGAAACCAAACCTGTAACTTCTCCCTAATGTTCTCAATCATTGCCAAAATTGGTAACTCTCGATCCTTCTTAAATAATGCATTCAAAGACTCCACGTTATTTGATGTCATCATATTGTATCGACGTCCTGGAAATTGACACCGTGCCCAATGTTGAATCCCCAATTTATCTATTAAGTACTCCGAGGCTTTCTTATTCTTGTTATCTATTTCGATCATGAACTTATTATAATCTTCAAAAGTGTAAGCCTCTGCCGCTCCCTTAAACAAGGAAACGATCCCAGTACCACGGTACGTCGTCTTCAAATTGCCTTGTATATGGTACATGCAATAACCATGGTGTACCTCGGGAAAAACTTCAGCTATACCATTTATGATAGAATTTTCCCGTTCAGTTATAAAAGCAAGGTCATGGACATCTCCAATTACTTCCCTCAACTTTGAGAAAAACCAATTCATTGCTAGATTATTTTCTCTATCCACTATGCCGAACGCAAGAGAGTATATTTGAATGTTAGCATCTTGACATGTAGCAATAATTAACTTCCCTTCATATCTAGCTTTCAGTGTTGTACCATCTACTAGAATTAGAGGTCCCATCGATCTTCTAAATCCATTTATACATTGTCCAAGAGCCATGAAAAAATACTTGAAGCGATTGTCGTCGTCAGCCTCAATAAAGAATGTCGAACCAGGATTAGTTCTCGACATGTTATGACAATACCTGGCTAATTTCCCATAACTTTCCTCGGGTGAACCCATTAAATCCTCTAACGCACATTCTCTAGCCTTCCAGACCTTCTGGTAGCTCATGGTCACCCCAAAATCTCTCTACACATCGTTAATGATGTCTCTAGGTCTGTAAATAGTCCTTGGGTCATCAAACTTATGCATTATATGTCGTCCTATAAACCATGAACACGCTTGTCTGTGATCATTTCGACGAATGCCCACTTGACAAGTATGTTCTCGTGCATACTTGTGAACTACAAAGAATTGATTTGTGTCCATCCTCATTGCTCGCAGACGCCAACTACAATTATCATCTACACAGACAATTGTGTAGGTACTCCTATCTGATTTTTTCACTTTAAACTCGAAATTGTGTTTAAGTGCAATATTGTGCACCGCTTCTTGGAGATCTTGCTTGATATTAAATAATTGCTGGACTTCCAAATCTTCATCATCTGGAACCACATGTGAACAATTAGTCGATCGTGAACTTGGCCCAACCTGTGAGTTCTCGAAGTGCTCATGTTGACGTCTGGATAAATTAATCAGATCATTATTTGTAAATGGAATGTCCTCCTAATTGTCTCCGACTACATCATGACCTCTATGGGTGATAAGAGGATCATGGAGTACAACAACTGTATCAGGAATAACATCATCATCCTCACGAGCTATTTCTAATGTGTCCCAAATATCATTCTCATTCTGATCCCCACCATCGAATTCTTCATTCTGATTATCGGGGGGTATCCTTTCGTACTAAAGTTACACAGAAAGGAATAGTTTCCTTTTTATTCGCATCAATTAACCATGTAATTTGCACATCAGAAGTAACAAACAATGGTGGCAATGCAACAGTAGAATTAGAGTTATATAGAAATCCAAATTTCATATCATATTCAGATGGATCAACTTCGAGTTGATCTTGTAGTTTGCTATACAAGTCTGTAAATGACATACCTGGAGTTAACAAAATTACATAAATATTTTGATCACTTGTATATTTTCATGACCATCGCAGATTTTCGTTAACCACGAATTCACCAAAATAAGAAACTGGTATGAAAGCCATATATGCATTAATTAAAAATAATAAATTTTCAAAACAACAAGTTAGGGAAAATCAGAGTAACTGATAAAAAATAATTGTAAAAAAAATAGTTGGTCTGGCCGGTGCCTCGGTCCGGCCGGACCATGACCGAGATTGGTCCAGCCGGACCGATGACCGGTACTTTTTGGTCCGGTCTAATGTTCAATTCTTCCGATTTTGTTACTAAACTGATAAAAATCATACTTCGCCATATTAATTTTTATTGTTTAGTCTACATAATTATAGATCTATAATGATTATTAACTAAAAAATTAACAATATATGAATTTTTCGATAATTTTTTGTTACTGAAATTATAGATCTGTTGAATAAGTTTAACACAACAAGAACGAAATTAAATACAGTATAATAAATATTGCTATATCAACTTACCGATAAGAAGTAGCGAATGAAATCTTTTAGTTGATATTTGTATTTTTTTTAACACAAGCGGATAAAAAATGAGAGAATAATTTATCTGTGTATTGAGTACAAACAGATGAAAAAACGAGAGAATAATGAAAAGTGAGAATTGTATGGTATTTGTTTTAATATAAATATAAAATAAATGAAGGGTACAAAAGAAATATGGTTATTAAGGGTATACACGTCATTTTAAAAGAAAAGGGATATCGTTGTTAGTTTTTAAAAAATTAGAATATTTTGACTTAGTTCATGTTTGATTTGGGTATTTTGAAAATTCTCCCCTATCATACTGACCGCAAATTCATGGTCCAAAACTCCAAATCCATCTCATTAAAATCTGACGGTCAGCATTCGTTTCCGCAGACAAATATTTATATTTATATATATGAAATCAATATTGACAAAATCTCTGTGAAAGCAGTGCGAGAAGGTTTAACTCTCTTTCACATAGAAGGTGAGAATCATACTTCCCTAGTCCTTTTGCCCTAAATATCACGTTTGTGTTTTGTTAATAATCGATTGAGATCTAGTTGTATGTATTTAGTTCCAACATGTATCGTTGCCAATGAGTGTTTCGAGTTCGTAACTAGGGTTTAGGGTTTATGGTTAAATTTGAAACTATTATTTGAAGTTGAATCTTTATGTGTGAGCCCTTTAGAAGGGAGAGGTTTTTTTATTGGGTGAAGAATCGAGTGGGTATAGGGTATCAATTATTTTATAAGGGTTTCCATATGCTCAAATAAATTTAAGGTTTAGAGGTTTTCTGCTTTCTACTCTTAAACCATTATTTTGTCTTTCGATTTTTAAGGGCTAGAGAGGAAATTGAATGGAACTTTGAACTTGTGTTAAATTTCGGATTTTAAATAAATTTAATTTTATAAGAAAAATAGCAAATTGCAGCTGTCTCAAGTTTTGCACTCTTAAGTGTACATTCACTCTTACTCGAGGTGAATAAATGAAGAAAGGCACCCATTTGTGCTTTGAATATTTTTTGTACTATAATAATTCATTGAAAGTTATGGGAAATTGATCCTGCAGTTTGTTTAGAACTTTACAAATGAGGATTTTCATGCTGTATTATCTTCTGAGGAACAATTGCCAATAAGCTAAGTATTTTTTTATCTTATCTTTTAGGTACAATAATGGCTTTTGTCAACAGAATTGGCAATGTGTTAAAAAATACTTTGAGCAAGCATGTTCAGTTGGAAGTGTCGGCCTCAAATCCTTCACTTTTCCAGGCAATAAGAAGCATGTCATCTTCAAAGCTCTTCGTTGGAGGTGCAAGCTTTATGCCTTTGACTTTCACTTCAGCTGCTTATTTTTGCCTCTTGTTAATTATTCTTGTTTTCTGTTGCAGGTCTCTCATATAATATGGATGAAATGAGTTTGAGGGAAGCGTTCTCCGAATGTGGTGAAGTGGTAGAAGGTATATGCTGTATTTGTACAATTGACTAAAATTTGAAGTTTATGTTGATTTTAGTTGTTTTGTATTTTGATTGCTTCAATGCTACAGATGGATACTCTAGATGGTATCTTGGTAAGAATTAACTTCAGCTGTGTTGGGAAATTACGTAGATATTGTTGAAGGAAAATTTACTAGATTTTCGCTGGTCATTAGTAAATGTTATGAATCATGTTTTGCTATATATCTAACTTTCTATTGCTTTCAGTGGCGTTCGATTGTTCATAAACAGCAATATTATTTGATTAAAGATGTTTGAAAATGATAACCTTGTCTTTTGCATCATAAGTTGATCTGAGGTTGTTTGTGTAAATGTGAAATATTGTTTTCTTGCTGTATCTAACAAAATATTGTGCCAGAATTAATATTAATACAATCTTGTAAACATGGTGATTCTACAGCTGTATAGATGGTGATGTTTCTGATAAACTAACTAAACCTCTATCCTTCAATATCTATTTTTGCAGCTAGAATAATCATGGATCGGGAGACCGGTAGGTCCCGAGGATTTGGCTTTGTGACCTATACATCAACTGACGAGGCTTCCAGTGCCATCCAGGAACTAGATGGCAAGGTGTGTCTGATGTGATGACTTTACAGAAATGTTAGTGCAATGTTGGTATGTTTTACAATAACTGAATGGGGATGCATCCCCCACTATTGCAGGAGCTCATTCTTGCTAACAAAATGCTGACATTCAGCAGAAGTGAAATCTCTTTAGATCGATTTTAACACACATTTTATCTCTAATAATAAACATAAAGGAGTCACTATTCCAAGATTTAATCTCATAGAAGGGTCAGTTTCATCTCCAGATAGTCAACGGGGAAATATTTGTGGATGAGCATATCCTGCAAACAATTTTACCTAGATTATCAGGCTTCTAGTGCCCAAGACTGGTATAGTCCAACACCTTGATGATCGACTTTATGAAGGGTAACATTACAAGTGAGTTTTCTAAAGCTTCTACTTAAAGGCTAGGTTGCACCGACACTCTGTCGGGAGCCAGCGTGTCGTGTCCGACACGTGTTCGACACCGACACTCTCCAGACACTCTCCGACACGTGTCGGAGCTACACCATATAAATTAAAATGAAAAAGGGGAAGGGGCGAAATGTATGCAATTAAAAAAATGATAAATCTAACTTACAAAGTTTGTTTTTATTTGATATCCTCATTTTGATTCAATAAATATACAATGTGTTGTTTGTAATAAGACTAAAATAATAATAAATTAAAAATAATAATTTGCGTGTCCCCAACGTGTCATGTCATAACTTTTTAAAAAAATCACGTGTCAACGTGTCCGTGTCGTGTCGTATCGTGTCGTGTTGGAAGCTCTTTCTTTGCCTTGAAAGTACTTTGCCAGTAAGTCACTCTGACCAAAGAAAACCAGATGGGGTGTTAGTTATAATATTAAATCTGCAACCAAGGCAAGAAATGTTTGTTAAACTTTCTCCGAGAAGACCAGTATACTTGAACTTGCTTCCTATTGCATGAGTCGAAATTGTTAGATCCATAAACTGGTTTTTGGACTTGTAACATCTAATTTTGCATGTGATTTTTCAGGAACTACAAGGGCGAAGGATAAGGGTGAATCATGCAACAGAAAGACCTCGGGGTGGGGGTTTTGGGGGTGGATTTGGTGCAGGCGGTGGATTTAACTATGGTGGTAACTATGGAGGTTCTGGAGAATATCAAGGTGGCAGTTTTGGCAGCGGCGGCGGTGGCAACTATCCAAGAGCAGATGGAAATTTTGGTGGAGGGGGTGGATATGGGGGTAACAATTACCCCGGTGGAGGATATGGTGGCGGTAGCAGCAACTATCCAGGTGGAGGTGGTGGAGGTGGTGGCGGTAGCAGCGGCTATCCAGGTGGAGATAGGGGATTTGGTGACAGTAACAATTACCCCAGTGGAGGTGGCGGCTATGGTGATGAAAGTGGCTTTTCCTCCGCAGGATATGGTGGAATACCTGGGACGTACGGTGAAGTTCAAGTTGGTGGAATTGGAGGACCAACTGATATTGATGATGATATGGAGGCAAATGACAAGAATGAGAAGGAGGAACCGAATGATTATGCAAACACCAGGAGCTGAGTCCTTTCAAATGCCCCTGTAAACAATAGTATTATAGGAGCATTCTTAGAAATTAACAGATTTTAATACTTTCTGCTTTCTGCTTTCGATTTTGCGATGTTGATTTGATGAAACCGGATTATCTCCACATGGTTTTAACCATTTATTTATTAATAATGTAGTGTATTGCATATGCCTCCGATTTTTGTGCTCCAGAATTTGGAAAAGCTTTGGAAATTGACAACCGTACCCAAATAGGAAATGGGGAGGGAACAGATTTAATTGAACCCTCTGATTTGGCATGTATCCGGATGAAGTAATAGGTCTTAATGCGAAATGTGTTTTTCTAGAAGGTCCAATGTATCTGTTTTATATCTTCTAGGCGCAATTTTTCCATTGGCACGTTTGCAAATATACCCATATTTTTGTATCATAATTGAAATTTACTTCATTTTTAAAAAAACTGAAAAATATTTCATGTTTATTTTTTTGGAAAAAATACTGTTTTCACAAGTATCACAACATGATACTTTACAACTATCTTATGATACTTTACAAGTTTCACAACAGCATACTTAAAGTATCATAAGATACTTGTAAAATATCACAACATGACTTCAAATTTTTAGTATCAAAATATGAAACTTTATTAATTTTTTATGATACTTTGAGTGAAATTATAGTATCATAACTTGAAACTTTGTCTCAAACTAGAATCAAACGATTTTCACGCAATATTTTCTTATTTTCAGTCAAGCAGAATCGGAGTAGGAGAGGTGCTACAGTAGTACAGCTGCATCTTTCAACATTATTCCCAACAACCGCAAGCAAAAAAAAAAAAATCAATAAAAATAACATGGAATTGAATCAGAGCACCGGTGGAAAGTGAACGGAAATCTGATAGCAGCCATATTTTTTTAGCCATAGGCAGGTGGAATTGAATCTAGGGGTGGGCGTCGAGTGATTCGGTTCGGGTATCTTAAGAATCGGAACCGAACCATACATTTTTTTTTCTTGTAAAATGGAACCATTCGGTTCCATTGAATCGCAAGAACCAAAACAGAACCAAACTATTCGGTTTTGGTTCGATTTCGGTTCTAATTCGGTTCTACAATAATAATTTTTTTCGAGAACCTTATCGAGGAGTATCAGGCATCGGGAAGTGAGTCAATAATCATGAATTTTAAATGTCTTATTATTAATTAATTTATATTTGTATTTAAATATTTAATTAACTCCATCGTGGTCATTTACAACTTCGCTTATTAATAAGTTAGTCTCATTCGATTTTCATTTACTAAGAATTTTAGTCCCGGTGTGAAGTTAGAGGTTACAATGAGGCAAAGATGTAACAAAGTTCATAAAAAGAAATTAATCATTTTCACTTTACCCAAACAAATTACAAATTCTTTTGATTTTTAATTTTAGGACAACCAATTAAGGTTATAAAAAAAAAAAAAAAAATAAGGATCAAAGATCGGTTCTAACTTCTATTTTTCGGTTCTAAAGGTGGAACCGAGAACATAACCGAACCGAAAACCAATCGGTTCTCGATTCCATAACCGATTTCCTATTTTATTTTTTTAAAACCATATGATTCCGATTTTTTCGGTTCGGTTCGGTTCCGGTTCAATCACATCGGTTTCGATTTTTTTGCCCACCCCTGATTGAATTAGAGCGCAGGTGGAAATTGAACGGAATTCTGACAGTTGGGTATTTGTGGTGGTTCTTTACTGGCTGTTTCTGGTTGGGTTCTTGGTTGTGGTGGCTGCTGGCGATGATTGGTGACTGGGTGATCTGGTGGTGGTTCGGTGGTGTCGTGGTGGTGATTTGGTGGTGTCGCGGTGTTGTGGTGGTGGTTTGGTGGTGTCGTGGTGGTGATTTGATGGTGGTGAGGTGGTGGTGGTGGTGGTGGTGGTGGTATGTGCAAAAATTTCAAGAAATTAATTGTGCCCCAAAAATTATCCTTTCATGTTTCTCGGTTTGGGTTTGTTATACTGGATTATCACTTCGGAGCAAGATTTGGATCAAGCTAGGAGAAGTACTTTCAAGCTCATTTTCTAAGCAAATCTCTAATTAGTCCACTGAACTCAGATAAAAGTAACTCGGCCTTCTGACTGTGAATAGTCCCAATACTGCGAATAGTCCCAATACTCATTATACGCAATTCCTCACCTATAAAAGATTGGATTTTCGCTAGTACATATTAGGTATCGTGGGAACAAATCCAATTCATTCCTAAGTTGGCTTTCTAACGATAAAGCAAGTAGTACTCTTTCTGATGAAAGACTTCCAACTGAGTCCAATACAGTAAGGAATTCACAAAGTAGAACCATCAGACAACTGCTGAAAGACGGATCAAAAAAATAATTAACCAGATAATGTACAAAATTTAACATATCCCCCTTAGAACCGAGAACCGAACCGAAAACCAATCGGTTCTCGATTCCAAAACTGATTTCCTATTTTATTTTTTTAAAACCATATGATTCCGATTTTTTCGGTTCGGTTCGGTTCGGTTCCGGTTCAATCACATCGATTCCGATTTTTTTGCCCACCCCTAATTGAATCGGAGCGCAGGTGGAAATTGAACGGAATTCTGACAGTTGGGTATTTGTGTGGTTCTTTACTGGCTGTTTCTGGTTGGGTTCTTGGTTGTGGTGGCTGCTGGCGATGATTGGTGACTGGGTGATCTGGTGGTGGTTCGATGGTGTCGTGGTGGTGATTTGGTGGTGTCGCGGTGCTGTCGTGGTGGTTTGGTGGTGTCGTGGTGGTGATTTGATGGTGGTGCGGTGCTGTGGTGGTGGTGGTATGTGCAAAATATCATGGTTGAGCTCTCGCAAATTCCTTGTTTGATTAGGGAGGTGGAAAAGAGAATCTTTTCCATTTTTCATGGAAAATGTTTTATTACCTCCCTTCCAAGAATTTGAATTTTATAAAATCATGAAGAAAAAAAAACCTATTTTGACCTTAGTTGGAAAACAATTTTCATAGAAAACTTAGCTAATCCAAAAACCCAAAGTAGGAAGCTTGAGTAGAAGATATTTTCTTTTCCATAAAATTCCATGCAAAAAATTGAAGAAATTAATTGTGCCCCAAAAATTATCCTTTCATGTTTCTCGGTTTGGGTTTGTTATACTGGATTATCACTTAGGAGCAAGATTTGGATCAAGCTAGGAGAAGTACTTTCAAGCTCATTTTCTAAGCAAATCTCTAATTAGTCCACTGAACTCAGATAAAATTAACTCGGCCTTCTGACTGTGAATAGTCCCAATACAGCGAATAGTCCCAATACTCATTATACGCAATTCCTCACCTATAAAAGATTGGATTTTCGCTAGTACATATTAGCTATCGCGGGAACAAATCTAATTCATTCCTAAGCTGGCTTTCTAGCGATAAAGCTAGTACTCTTTCTGATGAAAGACTTCCAACTGAGTCCAATACAGTAAGGAATTCACAAAGAAGAACCATTAGGCAACTGCTGAAAGACGGACCAAAAAAATAATTAACCAGATAATGTACAAAATTTAACATATCCCCCCCCCCCCCCCCCAACCTTCCAATTAGGGTTCAGAATTAACTAACTGGTTACATCAATTGACGGTGATCAAGTACTTATAAATGTAATATCAGCCATAAAATTTATCCTTCTCCATATATTACATTTCCAGTTGTTAAAGCTAACATGAAGGTCTCATGCGACTCAGTGCTAGCTTGACGAATATTTCAGACTGCCCAGAAAGGTTTTGAAGCTGCTGATGCACTTGAAAGGACTTTAGAAGGCTCTTCAATGGTTTCCTCGAGGATATCATCATCATCATCTCCATATTCCATTAGCTTGATTAAAGTATCTGGCCCAAATAAACACAGGAGAAATGAATTAACTGAACAGATAAAGGCATCGCAGATTAATCAAAAGCATGAGAAGAGAAATGTTTCAACTATTGGAACTTTCCCAGCATATGCATGAGAAGCTACATCAAATTTTCTAATTAGAAGCAATAATACACGAGAAAGACTGGAAGTACCAGGGATGGCTTCCAGTTTTGATTGAAGCAGCATGCTGTTGTTCTCGTCAACTTTAGGAGTTGAATTAAACCTCGGTGGAGGAGGTGGTGGAGGCATGCTCTTGTGAGGGGGTGGAGGCAGAGGTGGTGGTGAAATTACATTAGGTGATGACCAGATTAACTTCCTTGGAGCAGGCATAGTTGGCCCGTCTCTTGCACCTACATGTGATGTTAGTTCACGTGGCATTTGAAATTCTGATCCTTGTAATTTATTCTGGAAAAACATTCAACATATCTCAGAAAGTTCGAAGATAATATGGTGTCATAAATGATGTCTTAAAAAGAACTACTTTATAAAACCTTTGCAAATCTTCATCAGAAGTGTTGCATCTGAAATATAAGCAAAATACATGTATATGTGGGGGTGAATATACTCAAACTATGAATGGGTACAGAAATTGCAATGATAAAAAGAACCTTAAGACTGATTCTATAAACAGTATGGACTATGAACTAAGCACAATGTGTTATTGTTATTTCATCTTCCATTCATGGTTCAGATATAACTTCTAGCATCCAAACGACAATGGAGAGAAAGGGTAGCAGGTGGAAAAATTGAAACCTAGAAAGACGTGACTTTTGACAGCAGAATTGGCAGTTGGAAACAACTAAAGTGCTCGGGTGCATTATATGAGGACACGTCACAGATCAGCTACAACAAAGATCACAAAATCCTGAATCGGTGCCAAAGAAAAGCAATGGAACAGCACACAGCCATCCCATGCCACTTCCATGTCAGAAAACCCTGTGAATATCGGCCTGTAAGCTTCATACAAGGTCAGAGAAAATACCTGGAATAAGAAGTAATAAACATCAGGACAGAAATAACAATGCAATTCATTTTTTAATAATAAGGACCAAATCTAAATTTAGATAGACAAAGCTTGAAGGATTCTGTAGGAATGACCAAATGCACACCTACTGCAGAAATGACATGTACATCAACTTGCAAATTGAAGAGGAATATATTTACATAAACTATTGTATGTTCGAAGCATGATGGATGCAAATGTTATATAGGGGTGTGAATAAACCAGCACCAACAATATAATAACAAAATATATCTTATTGCATTTCAATGAAATACTCAAGATAAAATAAATGGACTGAAAAATATAAAAAATAAAAACAATACACCCAAGTTGCAGATTTATCGAATATTTTAAACGTAGTCACTAAATCATGAAACCATGTAATCCAACAGGAAGATTGCAGCTGTTTGTTAAAAATACAGTCCCAGAACATGTATATGGATACCAAGACAAGATTATCAGTGTCGGCTTGGCTGCCTGTATGACACTTGAAACTAGTGATTTCCCTAAACAACTTCGTAGTCAGGTAGGCACTTTAGCCTTATTATGAAATTAAATATCCAGCTACCAGTTCCACTTTAAGTCTATTGAGAGAATGTAATGCATTTACCATGACAGAAACTTTGAATATTTGTTACACAGGATAACAGAGAAACAAGTACCTTTCTCGGATCGTTAAACAGAAGGCTTGTTCGTATATATTTAATAGGATACATCAATTATGGCATATTCATAAATTTAACATGAAGCAAAAAGGGGAGGGCAACCTAGTCAATTCCCTCTATATGGATAACCCAAAAGGTGTTTCGCTATTAGCATTTTAGATAACAAGAATTGTGCCTTGAACCAAATGAGAATTCGACTTCTATCCATATGATATCAACTTTGACCAGAATTAAATTACTCAACTTATCCCAAAGTCTTAGAGTAGTCCACAGGGATAGTTTAACTACCTTGTGAGATCCTCCAGCAGACTACGAAAAGTAGAGCAATAAAATCCTCTCAACATTCTAGTTAGGTTTCCTTTAATATCAGAAATCTAGAACTACATGCTTGAAGATATTCAACCTCAATGCTAAATGTTAATAATAGAGTATAAACATAAATATAATAATTTATTATATTGTTTAATTTTTTGTGGATAGGTAAGTATATGATTAAAAAATTGTTTGAAATAAAACACCTAGCGCTGGTCTTAAGAAGGCGAATGAAACATCTTCACTCCCAGACTCCCAAAAGAAGTGAAAACTTTGACTAGTCTCAAACACAGTAATAGCTGATACCTGGTGGGAAGTTGCTGACCCTTTTGCAGCAGTGGATAATTCCTGAAACTTTCGTCTCTGAGGGGGACGCTTCTCCTCGGAGGGGCCCACTGTCGTAGGTGAACTTGCACTTGTTGTTTTTGTTGCAGGACCAACCATAGCAGTAACAGGAGAAGTTGACTGCCTAAGGGCTAAGGCAACTTGTTGCAAAGCTGTAGCTTGTGGATATATCCCTTCATAACCAATATAGCTTGTTCCACCAATCAATGAAGAATGCGGATGGCAAACAGAGCTTGCCTGAGGCATTCCCGGATCCAACCCCATAGATTGCAATCCTGCTCCATGAGAAACATCATCAGTCATGCCACCTGAAGAAGTCAAACTGGAAGCAATCGGTTCTTTCGCAACCGACTCATTCCCAAAAATTTGGACTTCGCCTAACAACTGAGGTGGAGGTGGGACAGCAACATACACTTTACATGAAGAAGCCCTGTAAATACAGAGATGCAAGATCCCACATGTTAATCTGTGGTGTGAGAAATACCTTGGGGTCTAAAAGATACCAGATACCAAGTCTCTAAAGATGCACAACTGGCAGATAGAAGAGATTCAAGCATGGAAAAAGTGTTTTTTTTTTCTAAATTTGTTCTGGGAAAAACAAAGAATAAAAGAAATCCACATCCATTCTTCTCATTGAAAATATAACAAAACAAGTGACAATAGATAGATCAAAAATGTCTTGGTATATATGTGCTGAATGTTTCTCTCAAAATTATTTCATCCCAAAAGGAGCGATCCCGTAGAAAGACACTTTTTTTTTTATATTCTGATCAATTAGCATTATTGCTTTATAATTCTTTTGATATGTATGTTACTCTTGGAGTGAGATTGATTAGGGATTCATAAAACAAGGTCCACTAGATCTTTAAATACCCACAAGTGTCTCTAAATAAACTCGTTAAATTTATAAATGACATAATATGAACATATTTGTGAATATCCAGCAAAAGCTAACAGCTAATGATCACGTTGTACCTTTTACGAGAGGAATTAGAAGCCATGGAATTGAAGCATACAAGTTTCATTCCTTCTATGATCATTTTGCCCATCTATTTATTGTTTTTATGCATTAGTATAAACAAATCTCATTACCTAGAGGCACTGCATTCGGCACTTATTGTGTCCAAAAGATTTTCAGCCAAAAGTTTTGCACGTTCAAGACTAATTGGATCATTGCTTGACAACAACAAATGCAACGGCTGCTGTGCTTCTGCAAGTAGAACAGATGCAATAGAAATATTAACAGCGATCAGGACAGCCAAATAGCACAATGCAAATGTGATGCACAACAAAAGACTACCTTCACCCAGTGCATTTTCAGAATTCCTAGAACCACGTCCTCTTAGTAAGACAGTTGCTCCCGTTTCACTCATAATATGGTTTACAAACTGGTCCTGCATTTACAAAAGCCAACCAACAGCAACAGAAAAGAATCTCTCCGAGTTGTATGGAGATGTCAGAGAAAGCTTCAAACATTAGTATTTCATATTATCAGAAAAATAGATGCTAATATTAAGTCGTCAAGCAGTATCATGCATTCTTAAAAATACAGAGAACAGGAAAGAAGCTATAGCTGAACAATTTAAGATCAATGTACAGAAAGATGGCATGGACTAGTGAGATGATAAGCATGAGAACCAAGAAAGGCCCACTATTTCAATAAAGATATAAAATAGTGTTGATAGTTTTATCTTATGGAATCATTTGGTTTGAGTTTTTAACTATGTTTGACTCATGTTTATAAACACCCACTTCTATCTACACATTTTGAGGACCCACAAACAAGTATTACTCACTTATCCACCACTCATTTTTATCTAATCATATTAAACAATTTATAAATACAAACACGCCTTTAATATTATACCGCTAATAAATGATTAAGTGATGTGCATCACCGAGGGAAAAAGTTCAGCTGACCACTTCTCTGAGATAGAAACCTTTATAAGGGACGGATAGGAATTGTCACTCTCGCAAAGGAGAAACAATAAATATTGTTCTCAAACACAAGGAGAATAGCTCACTGCTAATGACATAAGAAATGACAGGTGAATTTGTCAAGAAAATTTGCAAACAGAATAAGTGAACAGAAGAAAAGGAGTCAAAGTCAAATTTGTGATACATATGCTCACTTAGAGCCTGTTTGGTCTATGGTTTTTTTTTTTTTTTTTTTTACCAAAACTTTTCAAACTCAATCTCAACCATCCATCCTTGGTCGAGCCCACAATTTTTTACTTTTCAAATCAATCTAAACCACACATCCATCAAAAAACACAAAAAAATCACAAAAACCAAAACTTTTCTATGGACCAAACGGGCTCTTAGATTGACATGCTCGATCCTAAGAGAAAAAAATCATTTTAGGATAGTTGAATACCAACTCTCCAAAACTTGGAAGACTCATAGTGTGACTTAGACTTTAGAAGCAAATTTTTCATTCATACTCGGATTACGGTCCTAAAGTTTGAAAATTTTGCATAAGATGTATTATTCCAGTATTTCCTCTTTTGCTGTGATGGGAAAATTGCATGCCTCACATGTAACGTGTGATATACGAGGAGTGAAGAACACTACCACCAACGTAGCATGGAGTTCCATATAACCCACAGACATTAACAGTGTTGTGTATTTAACCTTGAGAAAACTAGAGAGATGGAAAAATGCAGTTAATAAACCAATAAAAATTAAAAAAGAGAATTTGTAGGCCAAACACATAGAAAATACGATAGAAAAACAGAAGATGGGGCAAAGAATGGTACAGAACAGAAAGGAGAAGCTCACATTTGGACCACGTATACGAGAAGAAATATCCAAGGATGGGTCCGCCTCAAAGCCCAAAAACACACAGGCAGTCAATAAGGGATTAACCTGAAGTAAAGAAAACATCAAATTGGTGACGGAGAAAAACACTAGAGGCCAACCAATTTTAACAAAACTTTCAGTTTAGTCACTCCACTATTTTGTTTTCCAGGCTCAACCACAGTTCCAATTTCGTTTATGTTTGATCACCAATTACAAATCCATTAGTGGTGACCAAACTCAAATAAAATTGAGAGTTGAGTGGAGTTTGGAACCTCAAAAAAAAAAAAGGATTGAATGACTAAAAATGAAATTTCATAAAAAAATTGATAACCGTCAGTGCTTTTTACTACAGTTTTGCAGCTATGATGTGCTCTGGATTCAGTAATACCTTTACCCCATTGTTCACAGATCCATGATTCAGAATTTCTTCCACCATAGCAGCTGCGTGATCAATTGCTTTAATTCTTTCTACTGTTGTCTCCAACTGAAGCAAAGAGAGAGAGAGAGAGAGAGTATTTAGGGGAAATAAATGTTTGCAACAATCAAAGACAGGGTAAATAAAATTATCGAATTAAATAGTTACTGCATCTTTGAACAGACAGTAAACAGTAAGGAAAATAAGTAAATCTATTTAATAAATAAATAAAGGAGTAGTGGGAGACTTCATAATACTAATTTGGAACTATATAGGTTCAAGAAGCATTACTCATTAAATAACTAGATCAAATAATTTCACTATATCATATTATATAGAAAGCTTCTTCACTAATACCATAAAACCTAACCAAATCATACTTATAAACAGTACATAAAAAGAATAGTTCCTGCAAGCAAGAAAAGCAAGGAGATATCATTATATCAAGACTCAAAATTTCTTTTGAATTATTTTCTCCTTTAAACATTAAACATATATCTAGCAAACTCATTACAAAGACACTTACGTGTGCCCCAGCAGAAATGTGAAGAAATAGAGGTCTTTCACCATCGGGCAGTGCATTTGGAGGTCGATACTTTCCCCTGCAAATGCATTTTACAAACGCTTCATATTAACAAAATATAAAAAGTAAAAGCCTTGAAGACATTATCTACAGCCCCTACATACCGAGTTATGACTATAGCACCTGTGCACTTCTGAATCTGTGGAATATAGGAACTTATCAATTGTCAACACCGACTAATAGCAAATAACCATCTACGTCCATCTAGAATCAAAACAATAAGAATTGAACTAATCGACTACCATCTACCACATAAATCAAAAGGCCAAACAAACCTCTTCCTGTGTTTGGCGTTTAGTTAGCTTATAGCGAACAGCAGAATCAGCATCATTTATGACAATTTCTCTAGCTATCAACTCATCTTGGATTTTAGGCTACAAATGAAAATTTTTAATTACACAAAAAGTTCATAACAAATAATATATGCTTCAGAACAAAATTAAAAAATAAATAAATAAATAAAACTCAATATAATAAAATTTCAGCGATCTGGAAATACTATGTAATATAAATATTTAACTAGTATCAGTATGTACGGTATGCAACTCAAATTATGACTTGAGACACCATAAACAGGTGGTGAAAGTAAGATGCGAAAAATTGGGATATCAGTGAAGATTGAAGAAGACTTTTTACATTTAAAATACATATCTTATATGTCCACAGAAAGCATGTATAAAGTTTATACAAGATCGCATGAAAAACTAATAATGAAAACAGGATTCCCATCTTTACTTGAACAAACTTTTGGACAACGGCAGCAGCATGCTGCTGTAGAGGCACTTGAAGCACTTGCTGTATGGAGGCACCAGTAGAAAGAGGATTTACGATAGAAGCACCGGATGCCAGAGAGACAACAGGCAAAGTTGTCCTGGCAAGAGATCCAAGGTTTGCCAATTGAAGAATCCCAGGTAATGGTACTCCAGTTGAAACTAACAACTCATCTGGCTGATCCCACTTCCTCTTTTTTCTACAAATTTCAGTTCAAAATGTTAAAAAGAATCTGAACTATGATAAACTGAACATGTATTTTTCCTCCAAAATATGCCAAACTGAGAAATGTAGCAACTTAACTGAGTCCCTTTAGCTCAAGTGAATGTCAATACTATAACAAATTTAGATATTTTCCATTTTTTGTCTTAATGTTGCAACTCTGGCACATTATATCCAATAGACGAGATACCAAAACCATAACCCCAAACAAAACAATCATGCAAGTAATTTAATTTATTCACCAAGTTTCTCACAACAATAATTTGAAAACAGTAAATGAATCGTTAGTTGCATTAATCATATCTAGGAAATGCATTATGCAAACGTTCAACCCCAAAAGCATCGATAAATACAAAACATAACTAATCCATAAACCGGAAATCATTATACGGATTACACAATGAATAAAGGAAGCAACACAAAACCATTGTTTCACAGAAATTGAAAATTCAAGATGTTTAAAGGTACAACGATTCGACGAAAACTGGAGCAAAATAAAACAAAACTGGATGGAATAGGGGAAAAAAAAAATCACCTTTGTTTGGTTGTTGAAAATTCGGTAGATTCGGAGGACGAAACCCTAGGGCAATTATCTTCCGTCATTGAATAATTGTTGATTTACAGCTCTTCAGTTATTTCTTGATTGAATTTTCTTTACTGGAATTAAAACGATATGCTGTGTATATATATATACGTATGAGTGTATCTATTACGGCGTTTGACTCCGGTGAGAATGCTTATATTTTCGACAGAAATTTGAGGACGGCCAACAATTCACGATGTCATTTCAGGTGCACGTGAGTTGCACGTGAGAGCAATTTTCCGGAGGTTATTTTTCAGAAATACAGCTAAATTTAATACATGCGACTAAAGTTCAATCGTTATCAAAATTGTCATTAAAGTTTCAATTGATTACTCAAAATAAAAGTGAGCACGGTCCGATTCGGTCCAGTTTCGGAAGGAACTGAACCGAACCGATTACCAATGAAAACCTAAGTAATGGAACCATTAGTTTCATATTTGGCTACAGAACCGAACCAATTGGTTCTGGTTCGCTCCAGTTCGGTCCTTTACATTTGAAAATGTTAAAATAAAATGTTCTCTAATAAAGATTAAAAATTTCTTTCAATGCTACTTTTAAAAAAATTTCTTTCAACTCTACCGTTTGCGGAAATTTGCCTTCGAAAATCAGAATTCCATATCAACAGCTTTTAGAATTTTGTTTGTGAAATTACTTAGAATTTAGGTAATGCCGACAGATTTAGATTTGAGGTTGGGAATTGTGAATTAAAACTTAAATTGAGAGTTAAATTGATTATATAAAATAAAGAATCAAAGAGATTGGATGGAATTGGAGGAGGATTCTATTTATGTGGGAAGTTGGGAATGGAAAGGAATTTTGGTCAAATGAAAACTTGTCCAAACGGTTTCACCGCTTCACAATTTATATTAAAAAGAAAAAATCGACATGCAAGGGAACCGAAGTACCGTCGGTTCCAATTAATAAGAACCAGGAATCGGACCGATTCCCTTTCGATTCTAAATACAAGTACCAAATTGGGAATTTTCCTTGGTCGAACCGAATCTGGATCGACTGGTTCTAATCGGCTCCAGTCCGGTTCCAGGAAAATGTGCCCACTCCTAAATCAAAATGTCATTTTGTTAACTTTCCTATCCAAAGATTAGCACCAACACTCCCTTATGTTTGAAAAATTCAAATGGTCCTTAACATTTTATTTGATGTAAAAGTCCTTAATTGTTTTTTCTAAACTAGTTTCACATCCGTGCGATGCACGGACATATTCAATTGACAAAGATCAAAGAGAATCAATGTACAATTGAAAAAAAGCAACAAAAATTACGAAAATCCAATGTCAGTTTAAATTTAAATAATAATAATAATAATAATAATAATAATAATAATAATAATAATAATAATAATAAGCATTATGTTATCAAGATTTTTACAATTTTGAAAAATCTTCTTATACACAACATTTGTCATCACATTTGTTGGTTCACATTGTCATCGCATATCAATATTTTTATACCAGCATGACTCGTAACTCTCAACACTGCTACATATAATTGTCTATAACTGAATACTATTTTTTTTAGCAATAGTCACGTGTAGAAATATTATTGTCAATTTTAGACGTAGATTTCACGTAATGAAATAAATTAAAATTCAGATTCGAGTTCCTAAAGTTTCTTCTGCGGAATGTCGGAACTTTTAGACATTTTTTTGCAAAATTCTTTCGTTGGCTTTCTGTTGGAAGAGAGAACGCCTCATGACCATCACACAATGGGCGCGATAGTGTTACAGTTATTATCTTTCTGGTTTCACTCTTTTTCCATTTTCCTGAAAAATTAGCATCATATCATGATATTCGACAACTGAGTTCCATTTATAGAGTCATGTACATATAAGAAGATTATTATTTACCATATTTTGGCATTGGCCTTATCTTCACCAAACTCGTGATCTCTACTCTAGTGACCAGAAATTCCCTTGAAGTATTCATTCCCAACAGAAATCGAAGAATTCTCTGATGTTGCAGCCGAATCCATTTGCCCTTTGCCATTGATGAAGCCGATGTTATTGTTGAGGACGAAGATGATGTTCGAGTGAACTGATGCTTTGGATGATTATAAGTACAATAAGACCACAACAGAAAATTCTTAAATAGGTTAGAACACATTCTAATTAATAATCAAACAACGAATCATTCTCAACTCAAATGACAGAACATGAATCACAAAATTAAATCATGGCAGATATAATCAAAATGAGTAGAAACAGGATCTAGATCGCAACCTATTGCTTGAGTAATTGGAAAAGGGAGGGATATTCTTGAAATCTAAAAATGGGACAAAAGGACCGAAGAGAGTTAAATCAATCCACCCAAGAATCAAAAAGAAAAGATTTAAGAAATTGATAAACGAACCTGTTTGTGATGGATCTGATTTGGGAAAGCTGAAGGAAATGGGTGGCGCCACCCAAAATCTCAGTCACTTGATTGATTCCCAGTCGGTGGCCGGCACCAAAGAAGATATATTCCCATCACCAAAATAGAACGAATCCATTGGAGAAATCTGGCTCACCAGTGAAATCCCAAAATTCTGTGATGGAATTGGTGGTGTTGGTAAGACCTTAGGCTGTGTTTGAAATGGCATTTTTTCCATGAAAAATGCCATTTTCCAACCAATTTTTCCTCTTCGTTGTGTTTGATTGCTACTTTTTTCCCTTCAATTCATTTTCTAGCCATGGGTCTCACGCGTTGATTTTCCCTCAAATAAGTGAAATCATTTTCTCATGTATGTAGGTAAATTTATTTTTCCAGTCAAAACTTTTAACCATTTTCGTCATGTTTGATCATTTTTTTTGTTGTTAATTGATTTATTTTTTTGCAAAAAATTAACATTATTATTATCAAGTACAAATGTATATAAAAATAAAATATATATATATATATATTTTTTATTAAAATAACTAAATTTTGTTTTATTTACCATGAAAAATAATGTCAATCAAATAACAAAAGTTGAAAAATTCCCTACTTTTTTTACCTAGAAAATTAAACCAATCAAATACATTAAACTTCTAATTCCCAAGAATTCAATTCCCTGAAATTTATTTTCTTTCTGCCCAAATTTCACCCTCGCTATCAAACGCAGCCTTAGTTCTTCCAGCATCACAGTCCGAAGGTAAAACAGAAATATCGCTGACCTCCATCCATGGCGGAAATAGAAATACCACCAAATTCAATTTTTTTTCTTTTTGCCCACCCATCAGCCTCCAACCACAGCGAAAAACAGAAATACCGACAATCTCTCCGCAGCCAGAATCCAGGAGTGATTTTCATCGTGAGCATGAGATCTAGGACTTGAATGCACAGTTACTGATTTCTGTATAGAGGGGGGATTGATAGTAGGGAGTTACAAGAAAATGGGTAGTGGGCTTATACACGTTTATAGGTTCTTTTCAAATCATAGATTCGTTCAAAATTAAGAATCCAATTAAAAATTTTCAGAATCTCAATTCTCTTTGTTAACATATAGATAGATATAGATATAGATAGATTTACAAAAGTGGTCATTTTTTTTTAAATGACAAATATATTCTTAATTTTAAATAAAAAAATTTATAATTGAGTAACATTTTCAAAAGTAAAATCGAGTATATTCATAACATTATTTTTCATTAGGATTTTATCAATCAATTGGATAATATACATATAAATTGTTGTATAATCTAAAAATATTATGAATTAAATTAATATTTTTTTGGAATGGATTTTTTAAAAGAGTAGATTTTTGAAAAGGAAAAAAATCATTTTTTTACTTGAATAAATCTCTTAAAACATAAAGTGAAAAATAGATATTTTTTAAATAAAATATGTGGTTGAAAATTAAAAAAACTTTATGGGCCCCCTTTAAAATGTGTGTCCGATCACGCATTTTAAAGGGACCCATATTTTTTTCCTAATTTTCAAAGACACATTATGTTAAAAACTAATATACTAATTTAGTTAATTAAATATAAAAAAACCAAAGTTATGTCTTATAAACATGGTCAATTGTACTTTGGTAAAGGTTATGACTCAATTGTAAAATTTTATATTTAAAATTAAGAATACATTGGTCATTTCAATATAAAAAAATGATCACTTTTATTAATTTCGACAAAAAATTAAGGACTTTTTACATCAAAATAAAATGTTAAGGGCCATTTGAGCAATTTTTCTAAACATTTAGGGACTGTTGGCACTAATTTTGGATGAGAAAGTCAACAAAATGACATTTTGAATAATCAATTGAAATTTGAGTAGCAGTTTGTGTAATGATTGGATTTTAATAGCATGTTTAAAATTTAACTAAAACTTTAGTGATATTTCTTGAATTTAACCCATTTTTCAGTGAAAATGTTTAAAGTTGGAACTCAACCTTGATTCGTTTTAAAATACTAGTCGTAAGTGCGTTGTACGTCTCACTTAAATGATGCATGATATGAGTATTAAATTCGAAGCTATAATTTATTTTGAGGTAATTGGGGCAATTTAGAATGTTAAAGGAAAAAAAAATTGGAAAAAAAAAGATATAAATTAAACTTTAATTGAAAATATGGATAAAACTAGGGCTGTACAAAAAAATCGCCAAATCGCAAACCGAATCGAAATCGTTGGTTTTAAACCGTTGGTTCGGTTTCACGTAGACCCACCAATATTTTCAAATCAAACCATTTCAAAATGGTTTGGATTAGTTTTCAATTTTTAAAAGGGGAAGTTGCACTGATACCGTCTAATGAAACCTATTTTTGCTTATTGACACAGAGAATATTTTTATTGTTAAAATGACATCTTGAAACAAATGAATTGTAAAAAAGTCATCTCCTAAATCGTAGCAACTAATTTAGGTAAAATAATTCAGTTACAACTTAAAACATCAAAATAAAAATAATATAAAATAAAATAACTGATCAAATCCAATCACATTTCATTGTTATTCAATAGCTTTTATTTGTTTCATATTCTTGGAGAATGGAGATATATGCGATTACCATCGTCTCTTCATATGTGAAGGTAATTTCTTGTGGAGTCTGCAAGAAATGTAGGACTTGAAGGAGCAGCAAAATTTCTTGACAGTTTAAAATGGACTGAAGGAGTTTGTTTAGAAAATAAGAAATCTTATTCATCAATGGGATATGAATTTACTTTGTTCGTCTATTCTTTCTTTGAGTCATTCCACTGTCTTTCGTTTTCAATAACAAGGTTAAGCAAAGTAGGGTTATGATGTCTATGATTCCAAGAATAAAAAATCATGTTCGGATTTTAGCATTTTCTTGTTAGTCTGTAGTGACCCACCAAAATTTTCCTTTTCACAACGTAAACATTGATCTTCAGAAGTACTTAGCAAATATAATAGGATTATTATGTGGTAAGTCGAGGAAAAATCACTTCCAACGTTGAAAATAATTGTGCTAACTATAGATTCTAAACTAACCAATCCTTGCAACAGGTTAATGTGAAGTACCAATAGAGCGGAGACCATCCACCTGAAACCATCCTGAGAACTTTCCGAAGGGCTGCAAGCAAATAGAATGTTGTTTTCTAATCAACTATGGGGAGTCAATCATTAATTCAACAAAATGGATGGCTTGTTTTCGTTTCTTGTTTTCTTCTTGTCTGTTCATGTCATATTCATGTAATTAGAAAAGTGCGATGTGATTAAACTCAAGTTTTTGTAACCTTCGTAATAAGTGAAACTTTTGCACTAACATGTTTTGCAATGGATTGAAAACGATGATTTGGTAATATATTCGTGTTGTCAACCTCAGTTGTTTCAAATGATGTTTTCGAATGATTTCTTTTGTAACAGGCAATATTCAATAAAATATCCAATCATGATGCGAGTTGAGTAAAAAAACTGAGCATTATGCATAACATAACATAAAATAATTGAAAGAGTTTTTCCACCAGAAAGCTCTTTGGTTAACGGGATTGATACCCAAATTTTAACTGCAACACAACTAGTAGTTGAAATCCTATGATACTCCCATCGGACGACATGAACTGCTCGGAACATAAAAGAAAAAAAGCTAAAAAATAAGATCACATACTAGTATCATTCTTCAAAATTCAAGGCAATATATATCGTTACAGTAATGTCTACAACTTGGTGGCCAACTGCAAGAATAACAATTTAAGATTGAAATACGCATACAATTATCAAACATTCTCAGTAGTGTTGATGTTATAACCGGATAGGAATCTAGTTCCACATCAACGCAAAGTAAGCCATGCTGTGACATAGGGGACAATATCTACAAGAACAACTAGATTTGCTTGGGCCCTTGCAAAGTGACTTAGGGGAGAACCTCTACATGTTTCTCCATCCAGTGAAATCTTTGCTTCCACTGCAATATAACATGATAGAGATGTGACTAAAAACCATGACTTATGCAACTAAACCATTAATACATCATCGATGTTTATAAATTGTCACAGATCGATCGAGGCCACTGATCCTGCCACGATAGTTCTCCCTTGAGGCGGAGGCTTGAAGTTGTTGCACAGTAGCAGCCTCAGCACTTACCATCAGAGGCTTCAATTACAACGTGTGGTCAATCCATCCCCTAGAATGATAGAAAAAGTCATTGAGGCTTTTTCATCAAACACTCGGTGGGCGAGAAAGCAATTTGGTCCATGTCTATAACTTGAATTTGTGTTGTAGAAAATTTACACAAAGAAAGCCAAAAATAAGAATCTCAAAGGGCATCACTCAGTTAATTTGTCTCCACACTCATCGCATCATGTGCACAATGGCGGATCCAGTATTCAACAAACTAGAAAACAAAATTGGCAGTGATTTTCCAGAAAAATGTTCAGCGCTATTTTCCTTCAGTAGCATTTGGGTTTCGTTTTTGGATGGGCAATCACCTCATGCTGCTTATACCCCATCTTACAGTAGCCATGCTTGTACTGCTTCACAATCTCCTTATATACAATTTCTGATCGTTAACATTCTCCACCACCAAGTACCAGTCAAATACAATGGTCTTGAACTGGGAAGATAGGTCGGATAGAAGATGAAGAGAAGCAGTGATTATTTTCCCTTCCAATCGATCCGTTTTTCTATGATTCTATCGTTAAACGAGTGAAATCAGCAGCGCAAATTTCTCACTTACAGTTAATAATGATAAGAAAGATAAAATCTTTGAATTTTGAATAAGGTGATAAATAAATAAAATATTTTTATCAAAATGGCAAATTTCAAAATATATTTTTTTAGATGTCAAAAATCATTTTTCTAAAAAATAGATGGTGGTAGGACTAATTTCCTCTTTTTAAAAACCTTTTAAACCAAACCAAACCACTAATTTTTTAATTAAAAAATTAATTTTTATTCATTTAAATTTAGAGTTTTTTCCCAAAAAAACTCAAATTTATTTAATGAATAAAAGTTCTCGTCTAGTTTTTTTTTTTTTTTTTTAAAGTTCTCGTCTAATGTCCAACCACAAAATCCCATTAACCTTTAACTCATACCACATTTTAACAACATACTCCAACCCCTAAAACCCCATTAACATATAACACACATCATCCTTAAACCATATATTGCAAATCTAAAAGCCCAGTTAATTGAGATTCAAAACTAAAACGTTTCCACTTCCTAATTCAACTAGTCATTTTTTATTTTCATTCATCTTCCTTGCATCCTTTCAACTTCTAAGTTCATCTCCACTAATGTCAATTAGATTCTTTGACCAATAGACAGAGACGATACGTATACTTCCAATTTCTTCCGCCATTTGATTTTATTTTGGAGTCATGGAAGATTTTTCGATCGATATCAGAAGGTTCGAACCTAGGTAAGAATTTGAATATCACATGTTTAAATTTCTTTACAAGCAATATCATTCGAGTATTTTATTTTATTTTTTAGAATTTATTCTTTGCTGAATATCGGAATCTGGACAACAAAGGTAAGACCAGCAAGAAGAGAGACAAGACAAAATGTAATTACTGTGGGAAATTGTATAAGCATCATACTAAAAATTGCGGGACTAGTAATTTATGGAATCATATCACACATTTACGCAAGAAAAAGATTTATATGGTTTCAGATAAAAAAAAAAAAAAGAATGACTAGCTATGGTATGTCTAAAACTGGTGATTTTTCTAATAATTTTGATGACGATGACCTGTCACGTTTGTTGGGAAATAAATTAGGGAACAAATACAATGCAATCACAAATTTACAATTTTTTTTTAACTTCATATTTTTATTTTGAATTGAAAACAAATACGAATGAATTTAACATCTAACATTATTAATTCTCGTATTAGCTTATATATTAGCTTATTTTATCTTTATATTAAAATATAAGAATTAATTTAACATCTAAAATATATTATATTATATCGATATATAAAAAGTTGATTTAAAATCGAACCAAACCGCAAAAAATGGTTTGGTTTGGTTTGTAAAATGAAATGGTTTGGTTTGGTTTCAGAAAATGTCAACCCGCTTGAAATTGTTTGGTTTGAAAATATGTAAATAACCTCCCAAACCGAACCACATTCATCCCTATCATAAAACATTACAAAGTTTTAAATAAACTGAAATATAATGTTGCAAATATAGTAGTATTTCTTTGAACACAATTGTATAAAACCGAAATTTTATGTTCTTAGTAAAAACGTTGTAACCTACACCTTAGCATATGTTTGTTTCCAACCTTTGAACAATTCTAAGTATTAAATAAGTACATAATTTTTGCAAAGGCGATGCTGATTAGAACAAAAGATATGTTAATCAGAAGTATAACTTCCATAGGTGGAGTAAGAATTAAGGTAGTGTTTGATATGCCCATTTGTCATGGAACTTGGAAAACATTTTCCAACTTTTCACATTTTATTGTTGTTTGATACAATAATTTTGCCTTGGAAATCATTTTCTACTTTTGTAATTTACCTTGTTTTGATGGAAAACCAATTCTCAAGACTTAGGTGATAAATGGTTTCCTACTTTACATGACAAACATTAAACGTCACGTTTGATCATTTTTGCTGTTGTTAATTGATTTTTTTTTTCAAAAATTAACATTATTATTATTATTAGGTACAAATGTGTAAAAAAAATTGATTAATATAGCTAAATTTTTCTTTTTTTTAACATGGAAAATAATGTCAATCAAACAACAAAACTTAAAAAATTCTCCACTTTTTCACCTACAAAATTAAATCAATCAAACATATTAATCTTCAAATTCCAGGAAAATCAATTCCTTGGAACTCAATTATTTGAAATTCATTTTCTTTCCACCCTGATTATCAAACGGGCCCTAAGTCTTTCATTGTGGATGGAGGTGACAAGCTTTGAAATAGTGAAATATCTTTGGAAATAATTTACCTTTTAGAGTTTGTTTGGTGTAGGAGAAAATGAATTTTTCTTTTGAATATATAGTTGAAAAGTGTGTAAGTGGGTGTAGGAGAAAATGAATTTTTCTTTTGAATATATAGTTGAAAAGTGTGTAAGTGATGGGTCTCATAAAAATGCGCTACTGAAAATGAATTTGAAAAAAAAAAATATTTGTTAAATTTATCCCTTACCAAACATGGCTTTAATTCTGATGTCCAATGTATTAAGTTTCTATTTTACTCTAGTAAGTGCATAATCAATGAGACTGGAATCTATAGTAGGATTCCAAAAACTTCCAAATATATTTCAATATAAGTTAGAGGATGTATTTATTATTTTATTTTTCTCTAGTAAGTGCATAATCAGTGAGATATACAAGAAGCTATAGTAGGATACATGAGTAGACAAAATCACTTCCGTAGAAAACCGAGCATACCGTTGACTTCCATGAACAGCAGAACTAACATCAAAACCACTGCCAACTTTACCTTATGCAATACAGTGAGAAGTTTAAGCAATCATATGCACAATATCTACTTCCCTAGAATCTTTATTTACCTCTGGTAGACCTTTAGCCGAGGAAAGGTTGACAACTCCAAGGTAATGAAGTAAAGAAGCAACAATTGCAGTGTGATGTACAAAATTTTTCAAGACTAGAGATCTGATATCACTATTGTGACAATCCTAAAATCACATGAATATTTTTAACCATTGACATAAATGATGTCACATAATTGAGTTTTAAAAATAATTATAAATAATAATAATAAAATAGAGAGTTCAATAAAACGTGATAGTTCAAATGCAATAATTCTTATTCTATAGTGTGTCCACAAGTCATAGGCTATTATCTAGTTCAGCACTATCTATCTCACTTTCTGAAGATCAGCATTAATCCTTTTTATTTTTATCACTATTTGAAAAGTTAGAATTCATGGGATGAGCAAAAGCATGCCCACTTAGCAGAATATAGTGCACGTATTGTTGTACTTTAAAATATACAAGTCAACCTCACATACTCGAGAGAAGTTCAAATGTTGTATCCGTGTATCGTTTGAATTCTTAGTCAAAGTAACACAACTCTATATATGTGTAGAATATTCGTATATCCAAAATAATTGATAGATCAAGATTATGATGTGTTGTAGGCACCGTATCACCGGCTGCTCAAGCAATATATCCGCATCGTAATAGTCATTTATAATTGAGAAATCACTCAGGTATCATATCACCGATGACCCGTACATCATAGATATTTTTCAATATTGATAACTGCATACTATACCACAATGCATGACATAATAGTTCCCCTACGGTTCTCATCTCGTACCCCGAATACTTAACGCATAACAAATCATCATTGGTCACAACTAATAACTTCAACCATTCATATCCAAGTTGATCACACCAGAGATATCACAAAACTTCACATCAATATACCAACATGCCTTATCATTAGGCAGTTTAAGGTATATGACAACATATCTAGAATCACGAGCGGAGTACATTGGAGCAACCAAAGTCTAAAATGCATTTGATGAATATTTTAAAAAAGATTAGTCATATATTTCAAAATCTTATTCCATCATATTTATTCAAAATCTTATTCCATCATATTTTTATAACTCGAGGCTATCAATATGCGACAAATATCCACGTGTTCCGTTCAAATATATACCAAGTATGTATCGCATAAGCATGTCCAAAGAAATCATATAATTCTTGTAAACATATCCAACTAAAATGATATAATTTAGCCTTTGTTTGTTAAAAGTTTTTTGTTTAAAAATATGTTTTTTTTTATTTTTTTAGGTAAAATGTGCGGTTGAAAAATGGAGAAAGAAAATGTGTGTGGTTAAAAAATGATTTGTGGAATTGTGTAGAAAAAACATGTTTGCCAAACGGATTCTTAATTAAATATATTCTAATTATATAATCTATTAAATATACTCTACTCACGTATAATGGATCATATAACTCACATAAACATATGCAACCCACATCATGAATCAAATACTTCAAATAAACATATTCGACTCACATCATTAATCATATACTTCAAATAAACATATTTGACTCACATCATTAGTCAAATACTTCAAATAAACATATTCGTCTCACGTGATTAATGAAACCATATAATTCGTGTATACATATCTCAATCACTTATAATAAATAATATAATTCACATAAACATATCCACTCACTTCTTATCGGATGAATAGATCATGATGGCTCCTAGAATAGTTTTCTATTAGAATAGAAGTCTTTCAACTAGCTTGGCACGGAGTAGTTGGAGAATTAAGTACATAAATTTTGAAAGAATATTGAATCTAGAGTTCAACGAACTTTACAAATTGCAAATCGGAGTTGTAAAACAAAAGTTACGGCTGAATGAAATCAGACTGACGGGCTGTAAATTTGGTGTCGACACCAAAGTGTTTGATGGTCATCTTTCATCATTTTAAGCTAAGGTTTCGACAAAAAACCAGTAAGTGTCGACACCTAGCATATTTTCAAAAACTAAAACTTCATTTTCTTAATTATTTTGATCCCAAAACATATATTTTGATAAGGGGCTTTGATAAAACAAGTTTGAGAATGAAAAATGTGGATTAAAAGGGATTGAAACATAGTTTTAGCATGAATTCATTACCTAGGATTTTGAAAATGAAGAACAATATTGGCAGCATTTCTCCCTTTGATTTTCAGTTGTGAGGTTTATGTTTCAAACCATTGGCTATTTATAAGGTGAATTGGGTGCATGAAGTTGAAGAGAGTTCATGACCGTAGGAGATTGCTAACCTTGTTTAATAAGTAAGGAATGGCTTGGCTATTTTGGAGAGCTGGAAGTGGGTAAAGAATTAACCATGGATGTAGGAGGTGGAAACCATAGATACGATGAGTATTTTCAATTTTGAGAGGTCATATTTGAGCTTAAATCCGAGGTAGTAAATGATTTCAAAACCTTAAGTTATTGGTACCATGTCAAATTACTTATGGCATACTTTCATGTGCAATTTACCACGTGAGAAATGATTAACCGATGATGAAGTTATGACTTCCCGAAGTAAGCCACTTAAAACTAGTTTTCTTAATCGTTTGATAAAGCAGCGACTTAAAAAATTCACCATTGTCTATCCGTTGATCGAAATCAAGAACGGATTTCATATTCTTGAAGTTCTTTTCAAGAAATTATCCATGCATATATCACATGCATTAACCGGAGGTCGGAAGTGATCAAACGAGAGTCTCCTGGAGAGAAACGTTTAAGCACATTTTTTCGTAACTTTTCATTTAATTAATATTTTCATTTCTCTTTCTTTAGATTCCATAAAAATTAAATGAATTCTAGGAATAACTTATTACGTCATAATGGGCAATTAAGGACATCATAATTCGTTGGATCATTACATGCATTTGTCATGGCTGGTGATTATCCCAAGCCAGTTTTTGTAACTTCACGCTTGCTCTTTTATCCACCTGATTCTTATTCGTTGAGGGTAATTGAAGCAAAAGAGTGGAAGGGACGCTAATGATTCTAGTGTCAGTGGAAGCCCACGTGCTTCAATCTGATTCCAATATGAATAAGACTCATTGCAACCTAATATTGTAATGTCAAGACCGGCATGACTTGCATAAGAATTTTTTGCAATGTGTCCTACTTATTTTTGTCAAACGTAGCATATGCTGCTGCTATTGTGTATTGCACTGCATATTCTATAAATGGATTCCTTGATGCAATTGAAGAAACACACCCGGGTGTTAAATGCTTAATTGACATTTGCAAAAATTATGTAATGCAAGTGAAAGAAATTTTTGCATTAACAATCAATACCATATAGAATTAGTAACATGATACGCAAGAGCATGGCAGTTAATAGAAAATGGAATAATGCATGGTAGTTAAGAGAAAATGCATGGAATTAAACAGAAAACGCAACAAAAATGTTAAAGGGGACCAATGCTGCTAATAATCAAAAGGTTGGAGATCTGTGATGCCGAAAAACAAAGGTTTACTAACAAATATTTTAGATCGTGATGGATGGCTGGGATCCTGTGACCAGAGACTCTTGTAAGTTTCATCACATTATAGTTTATAGTTTCAAAAAATAGCCGAGGTCCATCTTCCAAACTATACATGTAAAACTATAAGACATCTACAAGGATTAGGATCAAAAGACTAGTATTGACAATTTCCAAAACACTGTTGCAAAACACAAGATGGTTCTTCGCACTTACTGTCCACACATATCTATATCAACATTTGTACTAAGCCAAGAAAAAAAACGTGTGAGTTGACAAAATCTACACCAATTATGCTTTCGTAAAAGCTAACAAAGATTTGAGTAGGAATTTAGTAACCACTTTTAAGCATCAACATAGACACATAAATAAAGAGATGTGCATACAGATATGTATGTCACTTAAGATGATTAATATTTGTCGCTCTCTCCAAGATCCATCATCGAAGCCACTAGATAAAACTTTTTGTCATTCAGTCCTAGATACACGAAAAACATGAGACTTGCAATAGCCCCAAACTAATGTGTCAGATAGGGATCCAAAAAATCCCCTTTAGTGTATTGAGATAAGGGAAAAAAGAAGTTTTTAGTTGTTGGGATATTTGACCCAAATTAAGAATGGGAATATCTTGGATAATTGATTTTCATATTAAAGTGGTTAACTTGGAGACCAAGTTAATGGTGAAAAGGAAAATAAAAGACTTTATTTTGGTATTCTATTTTAATAAAGAAACTTACTTGGACACGAATTCTATATATTCTAGGTGTTGTTTTTTTACCTATAAATATGTATGTTAGAGAGCCATAATATTGTGAATCTTATGTGAGACTAATTAGAGAGAATTGGAGAGTTTTATCTTTATAGTTTCTTGTGAACTCTTTGTGAGATATTTCAAAGGGTAGAAACTTGGGTTAGATAGAAGTTCATTATTAGTATTTTCTCTGTAGTCTATGAGATTGGGTTGGTGAGTGAAATTCTATATATTTGTAACAATTTAATATATAGTGAAAGGTTTTGGCGAACCGAAAATTTTGCGTCGCTGTTATTTATTTTCTTGTTGCTCAATTATTTCTTGAACATCAAAAAATCATGTGGGTTAAAGAAAAAAGGGGGAATCAACGTGTAATTCCCAACATGTGATATCAGAGAGTCAGGTGGTTCGAAAATTTTATTGGAGCAAAAGAAAATATGTCTGTCAAGTACGACGTGGAGAAATTTGATGGAAGAATTAATTTTGGCTTGTGTCAAGTACAAGTCAAGGATAATTTAATTCAGGCGGGTTTGTACAAAGCTTTGAAAGGAAAACCAACCGAGAGTTCTGACAAAGGAAAAGAAAAAGAAACTGAATCCAGCAAAAGTGATGAATATTGGGAAGATTTGGATTTGAGAACTGCTAGTACAATACGACTTTGTTTGGCCAAGAATGTTCTTGCAAATATTCATGGGATATCTGCTGCTAAGGAACTTTGGGAAAAATTGAAAGAATTGTATCAAACTAAGAACTTGTCAAATCGCTTGTATCTGAAGGAATAATTTCATTCGTTGAGAATGAGTGCAGGTACAAAAATTTCCGACCATCTTAGTGTTCTTAACGGGATTGTTTCTGAACTGGAATCTATTGGAGTCAAAGTTGAAGATGAGGATAAAGCGTTGAGGCTAATCTGGTCTCTTCCATCCACGTTTGAGCACATCAAGCCGATTTTGATGTAAGGGAAAGAAACGGTGGACTTTGCAGAAGTTACAAGTAAGTTGATCTCTGAAGAATGGAGATTAGGTGGAGGCGATAATTCATCTGGAAATAATTTGCTTGTTACTGAAAAGTGGAAGAGGGGTAATTCCATGAAGAAGAATGTTGTATGTTGGAACTGTGGACAATCCGGTCACGTAAGAAGAAACTGTCCAAAAGGTGGAGCAGACTCGGCTGACTGCTCGAAGATGGGCAATGCGACTCTCCTGGTGGAGAGCGGTGATGATGTACTCTGAGTAAGATGTGATATCCTCATGGCATGATGCCAGTTGCCATAATAAAGGATGTGTTCTTACTGGTGGGTGCATGTGTTTACACACAGCATTGGTTTGACTTGGATGCAAGTTGTGTGGTTAAATTCATGTCGATGGCTGATGGGCTCCTATGGAAAATCAAACAATAGGAGTTGCACCATAATTTTTCAGCAATTTTGTTTCAACATGGGCTGATGAAAAGCTCGGGATTCGTTGATAATTCTAAGTGATTATACTCATATGGTGGAGTATGGGATCGTCAAAGTGGAAAAAGCTTGCCTATTTACCCAATGATTAATTTTTGAATATTTTGGCTTTGATGAATTTGTATCAAGGTGGAGATTGTTGAAATATTTAACCCAAATTAAAAATGGGAATATCTTGGATAATTGATTTTCATATTAAAGTGGTTAACTTGAAGACCAAGTTAATGGTGAAAAGGAAAATAAAAGATTTTATTTTGGTATTCTATTTCAATAAGGAAACTTACTTGGATACGAATTCTAAATATTCTAGGTGTTGTTTTTTACCTATAAATATGTATGTTAGGGAGTCATAATATTGTGAATCTTATGTGAGACTAATTAGAGAGAATTGGAGAATTTTATCTTTATAGTTTCTTGTGAACTCTTTGTGAGATATTTCAAAGGGTAGAAACTTAAATTAGATAAAAGTTTATTATTAATATTTTCTCTGTAATCTATGGAATTGGGTTGGTGAGTGAAATTCTATATATTTGTAACAATTTAATATATAGTGAAAGGTTTTGGCGATCCAAAAATTTTGCGTCGCTGTTATTTATTTTTTGTTGCTCAATTATTTCTTGAACATCAAAAAATCCTGTGGGTTAAAAAAAAAGGGAAAATCAACGTGTAATTCCCAACATTAAAAACGAAAAAACATAGAGCATCGTTCTCAGCGTCAAGAGATCTCAGGAAAGAACATTGAAACAGTAACATTTTGGCAAAAGAAGGATTGCAGAGCAACAACAAAAAAAACATTCTAGAAATTAGTTCAAAAATTAATTCGAGCAATGAACTAAATTCAGTAATTTTTTCTGTAATAAAATAATTAATATTTCTTCCTTTCCCAAATAAAAATGCCAATTTCAAAATATATTGTAACAGATTTATACATAAATAGAAAGACAAACCTTCGAATATATTCTTTCTGTAATATAATATTTCTTTACCTTGATAGACACATTTCTTTTCACTTGGCTTTCCAATGCTTAACGCACCGTTCGGTGGCTTCTTGCCAGCAATTTTTTTTTTTTTTTTTTTCATTTTTTTTATGTTTTCTAGATAAGATGTGTGATTGAAAATCGAAGAGAAATAATATGTATAATTAAAAAAATGATTTAAAAAATGTATTATTTATAAATTATAATCATTGCGTAAAAGAACGCATTGTAAATCATCGACTTCAAGCCATAAAAATATCAATTCGAACTTGTCAAATTGAACAGTGACTTGAATAGCAAGCTCATTGCTAAGAACACCACTCAAAACCATCTCGTCAAACATTTCCATGAGGCACATACCTATTGTTGTTCTCCTGTACAACTCAAATGTCACCATTTTGACGCCGATCTACCCAAAATAAAAAATAAGAGTTATGAAAAATAACACAAATCATATCAATCCAGTTCTTTAAACCAACTCGAAAGTTGATCGATAATTTCAGTTGAATAACAAATAACAAATTAAAAAATACATGATATGAACTTGATAAATCCAAGATTTTTTACGAAGAACACATAGACAACAACAAGCCCGGAGAGAATCGGGAGATTTTGGCTGGGACGAAGAGTTCGTTTGCTTGAGTTGGGTTTTCAAATGGGGAATGAGGGTGGTGACATTTTGTTTTCTTTGATTTAGTGTAATGATAGGCAGGGTATATTTGGTTTTTTATCTTCTTTTTTTTTTTCTAAAAAAAAAAATAAAAAAATTGAAGGTAAATTCAGCAAACAAAAGATTCTCTCCTATTTACGTTTTTAAAATAGTGTAGATAGTGTCCTCAACCTTTCCGCATTGGCCCAACCCAACTAGACGACACATTGTGTAATATTCCATCAAATTGTCATGTGTCCATCTCATGTTGAAAAATGATAAATCATTATTAAGGGAGGATGAGCACAAGAGACTAGACAGTGAACACGATTTGATTTGAACGATTTGTAACAAAATTTCAAATCGAATTATTTAAAATAGTTTGAAGTTTTTCCTAATCAAATTCAACTATTTCATGTCTTAAACCAAATCAAATCATTTTTTGTGATTTGGTGCGGTTTGAAATCATGGTTTACCAACAAATAAATTAGTAAATTCTAAAGGAGCTTCAAGATACACATTCGTCTAAATTTCAAGTTAAATGTGCACTTTATATTTTGTAATAATAGTGGTTTGTAATTGAGTTTTTTTTTTTTTTCTTTTTGGTTACAAAATTAATGATGTGAAATTTAGTGTAAGATATTGAAGAGAGAATTCACTACTCAAAAATAAGATTAGTAAATTGTAAAGGAGCTTTAAGATACACATTCGTCTAAATTTCAAGTTAAAATGTGCACTTTATATTTTTTTATAATAGTGGTTTGTAAATGAGTTTTTTTTTTTTGGTTACAAAATTAATGATGTGAAATTTAGTGCAAGATATCGAAGAGAGATTTCATTGCTAAAAAATAAGATCAGTAAATTTAAAAGGAGCTTCAAGATACACATTCGTCTAAATTTCAAATTAAAATGTGCACTTTATCTTTATCTTTATTTTTATATCTTTATCTTTATCTTTATCTTTATAAAAGTAGAAGTGAGGAGAGAGAGGGAGAGTCATTTTGAAGGAGAAAATATTGCTTTTAATGACTCTCTCTCTCTCTCTCTCTCTCTCTCTCTTCGCTTATACTTTTATATATAAAAAAATATAATAAATAAATAAATTAAAGATAAATATTTTTGTAGGAAATATTATTATTTATTACATATTTTGTAAGATCTGTAATAAATGTATTATGTATAAATGTGTTACATTGAAAATAAAAAAATTAGATTAATATATTTGAACATAAATAATGTGATATCTATGTAAATGTGTTATGTAGGAAATGAAAAAATTGAATTAATATATTTGAACATAAATAAATGTAATATCTATGTAAATGTGTTACGTAGGAAATGAAAAAATTGTATTAATATATTTGAACATTAAAAAATGTCATATCTATGTAAATGTGCTACATTGAAAATAAATAAATACATGCTATATAAATTTGTTTAGTTAGAAATGAAAATTTTGAATCAATATATTTTGAAAATAAATAAATTAAATCATTGAAGTTTTACCTCCTAATATATCAATAAATGAGTAAATTCTTCAATAAGCATATTACAAACATAATTAATTATTTGGTATCAACTTTTTACCACCAATGATAAATTGGTAGAAAATTTAATCATTTCATCATTTTGACAAAAATTGATATGTTTAAAAAATAAGGAAAAATAAAATATATGTAAGCAACATATTAAAAAATAAAGTTAATTAAAAATTATAACATATTAAAAGGAAAATAGGTGATAAGGTGGACAAATTTTTAGAGAAAAACAAAAATAAAAGTCCAAAGAAATTTTATATAAAAAATTTAATTAAGTGCTAAACTTTGAGTGGCGCGGTACACTAAGTGTGCATGCAGAATTTTTTATTATGATTAATTAATTAATTTATTTTTTTTAAGTTTCAAATTCAATAACATGTGTTGTGTAGGAAATGAAAAAATTGGATTAATATATTTGAACTTAAATAAATGTCATATCATATCTATGTAAATATGTTACATTGAAAATGAAAATTTTGGATTAATATATTTAAAAATAAATAAATATATGCTATATAAATTTGTTAAGTTGGAAATTAAAAAATTGAATTAATATATTTTGAAAATAAATAAATTGAATTATGGAAATTTTATTTCCTAATATGTCAATAAATGAGTATGCTCTTCAATACGCATGTTACAAAAATAATTAATTATTTTCTATCAATTTTTAACCACACATATTTTTTCTCTCCAATTATCAGTCACTACTTTTTACTTCAAAATCATAAATAAACAAGTTTATAAACCAAGGATTATTACCAAAAGGAGGCTTAATCATTTCATCATTTTGACAAAAATTGGCATGTTTAAAAAATAAGAAAAAATAAAATATATTAATTAATATATTGAATTTCAAATAAAATAAATGGAAACAACACATTAAAAAATATAGTTAATAAAAAATTATAACCTATTAAAAGGAAAATAGGTGATGAGATATGCAAATTTTCAGAAAAAAACGTAAATAAAAGTCAAAAACAATTTTATATAAAAAATTCAAATGAGTGCCAAATTTTGAGTTGCGAGGTATACTAGTGTACATGTAGCATTTTTTATTTTGAATAATTTTGTCTTTTTTTAAATTTCAAATTCAATAACATTTTGTATTGAAATTTTATTGAAATTATGTTTTTTATTTGATATGATTGAATCAAAATATTTTCAAAATTATGATTTAAAAATTATATATTTCGTGCATCGCACGAGTAGACAAATAGTATTTTGTAATAATAGTAGTTAGTAATTGAGGTTTTTTTTTTTTTTTTTGTTACAAAATTAATGATGTGAAATGTAGTGCAAGATACTGGAGAGAGTTTTCACTGCTCAAAAATAAGATTTAAAATTTAGAGATGATTTGTAAATTTGATTGAGATTTTTAGTTGACTAAATTAGTAATTGGTTTTCTTGGATAATAATAGTTGATGAATTTGGAATTGAAAATAGGCGGAAATTAATAATTAAAAAAAAAAAGGAAAAAGTGTGCTACATTTCTTTTTCAAATAGACATTTGCCTTTATTTTTTATTTTTTAAAAAACTTGACAGTTTAGCTATTTAAAACCGCGATTTTGAGAAATGAAACATAAATCAAATAATTTAAAACGGTTTGAAAATTTTCAAATAAAATCAAACGATTTCACATTTGAAATAGCATCAAACCAAACCCTTTGTTGCAGTTTGATTCGATTTGACGTTTTAACAATTTATTTGTTCATCCCTAAATCAAACTAAATCAATAAATAAAAGTCGAAAATAAATCAAACGCACCCTTAAGGTCCCTCTGGTTCTAGTCCAAATTTTGCATTTGCCAGGGCTCGAGAGGGAATCAATTACCAGGAAACCAAAGACAAAACTAGCCAAAACTTTTCACAAACTTTCATCAAAACATCAACAAGATGCCTGCAAATCAATGCCGGACAAGATGACCACATGAAAGAATACATGGCCACAAAGTGTCTCCAGTAATAATAAACAAATAGATGAATAACTGTAACGCCAGAAAATGCTCAAAATTTCAAATTCCTATTACCAAAACACACGAATACAAGTTACAAAAAATGGCATTCTTTCAACCACTTATAACACATTCCGAAAGACAGGCAGACTGTGAGAAAAAAATTCTCAATACAATGTTTGGTAGCCTGGTAGGGTGTTTCATAAGCTAATACAGTATAATACTGTTTTTCAATATCACTTCTTAGAGCATCTCCAACCCATTTACTCCATTTTGGAGTAAATTTACACTAAAATAGTGTAATTTTGCACTATCCAGCAAAGTCATCTCCAACCCAGAACTTTAAATCTTACACCAAATGAACAGTAAAGTTTATATTTTATTATTATTTTCAATTCTCAACAATTAAATTAATTCGAAAAGTATTTAATTATATATTTTACTACCACTTAAATTTTATAAATTTATAATTTAAAATAATTATCGAGAATATTACGCTTATTAAAAAAAGACATTAATATTAATATCACAATTAACAAGATAACCATACGACTTAAAAACGTTACATATAACATGAAAACATTCGCACAATACAAATAGGATGAACATAAATCTTGTATACTAATTCTCGGAATTAGTATATTTATCCCACAAATGATCAATTAATGCATTTCGAAGTGCTATGTGAGATTCTTTATCTTTAATTCGTCTATGTTGAGCAAGAAATTCTTGAAATCAAACATTTTCATCTACAACCATCTCAACTGTAGGAGGGGGTCCTTCTTTAAAAACTCCGATAGGCGCTTGAAGATCACGTTCATCCTCGATAATCATGTTGTGCATAATAATGCACGCAGTCATTATATCATTTAATACATGTTTGGACCAAAATCGTGCCGGTCCAGCAACTATCGCAAATCGCTGTTGAAGAACGCCAAATGCTCGTTCGACGTCTTTTCTACAACTTTCTTGTCGTGCTGCAAAATACTTTTTTTTTGGACCTTGTGGATCATGAATTGTTTGCACGAGGGTAGACCATTTTGGGTATATGCTATCAGCTAAATAGTAACCCATGTCATATTCTTTTCCTTGAATGATGTAATTAGCGGGAGGAGCTATACCTTTAGCGAGGTTTGCAAACAAGTGGGATGCCTCCAACACATTGATGTCATTGTTAGATCCTGGCAAACCAAAATGTGCATGCCATATCCATAAATCATAATCAGCTACCGCCTCAAGAATAACTGTTGGGGATCCACTACGACCTGTATATTGTCCCGCCCAAGCCGTTGGATAATTTTTCCACTTCCAATGCATACAATCTAGGCTACCCAACATGCCTGGAAAACCACGTTGTTCACCAATATGGAGTAACCTCGCAATGTCATTAGCGTTTGGCGATCTAAGATATTGTTGACTGAATATCTCTACAATTGCCCGACAAAATCTCTTCAAACTTTCAATTACAGTGGATTCTCCTATTTTGACGTACTCATCAGTTGCATCTGCTGCAATACCATATGCCAACATCCTCATCACAGCTGTAATCTTCTGTAGAGCAGATAAACCCAGTCTACCAAGCCCGTCTCTCTTCTGTACGAAGTAGTTGTCATGTGATTGGACTGCCTGAAGTATACGTAAGAATAAGCTTCGTGACATTCGATATCGTCGGCGAAACAGCAATTCGCCAAAAAGTGGGTTTTCGGCAAAATAGTCTTTATAAAGGTTTGCATCAGCAGTAGCTCGATCGCGGTTGATAACGACATGACCAGGTATTGAGCCTCCATGAGTTGGGTTGTTTCGTTGCTGATCAAGGAAGTGAGAGATGACGATGTTGTTGTTGTGATACAAACGAGATATCAGTTCTTCTTGTGTATCAATTGCTTCCAGATGAAGAGTCAGTTGTTGATCTCTGTCATCATCTCCATCAGAAAGAGAAGACGAAGTAGAAGATGAATAGTTAGAGGGACCTCCAATATTGAGATTCATTTTTTACTTCGAATCAATTTGATGAATTCATTTGAGCACAACCTAGCCTCTTATATAGTCGTCCAATAATGATTTCATTTACATCTTAGCTGTTGGATGAAATTCTTTAGCTTGGAGTCGTTGGATTTGAATCTCACACCTTTATCTTGTACACTTCGAGTTGTCACATCATAATCAAAGAAAATCATTACCTAACCGTTGGATGAAATTCTTTAGCTTGGAGTCGTTGGATTTGAATCTCACACCTTTATCTTGTACACTTCGAGTTGTCACATCATAATCAAAGAAAATCATTACCTAACCGTTGGATGAAATTCTTTAGCTTGGAGTCGTTGGATTTGAATCTCACACCTTTATCTTGTACACTTCGAGTTGTCACATCATAATCAAAGAAAATCATTACCTAACCGTTGGATGAAATTCTTTAGCTTGGAGTCGTTGGATTTGAATCTCACACCTTTATCTTGTCTATAAATATGGTATGAAGTTTTACATTTTATCTCACACTTAACTTGTTGCAAATCCATCTATCATACTCTACGAAATCTCTTCACAATGAGTTCAAACAAACGTAGTGCGTCATACTCAAATGAAGAAGACAAACACTTATGTCATATTTGGCTTGATATTTCCCAAAATCCAATTGTCGGTATTAACCAATCGAAGGATAAATTCTGGTCTCGAGTTGAGTCTAGCTATAACAGCGCCAAACCAGAATATATCACTCAAAGTCGACCCCTTAGGTCTTTACAATCTCGAATGTCTGTTATTTTAACTGCTGTTGCTAAGTTGAGGGGATGTGTTCGACAGGTGGAACTTCTTAATCCAAGTGGTGCATCAGAACAGGATATCGTGAGTATTATATATAATATTTTATTTCACAATTCTATGTTGAATGAGCTCAGAAACTTAATTATTTTCCACAATCTTGCAGATGGATCGAGCAAAAATATTGTTTGCACAAGATAAGGGTGAGAAGAAAGGTTTCAAGTTTGATCATGTCTGGTATATCCTGAAAGATATTGAAAAGTTTACTAACGATGTTAGTACAACATTACCACACTTTCAAATGGAAAGTGGAAATTTTGCATCATCACAATCAGAGTCTCCCACTTCCGTTCATCCAACACCTGCATCTCCTGAATTATCATCGTTTTCTCTTCATCTAGATGAAGATAGTAGTGGCGGTTCTGTCCAGCGACCCATTGGGGTCAAAAAAGCAAAAGGAAAAAAGAAAGAATGATGACGAATTTTCAGGTATGATTCAATCAATTGCAGAGAATAATCTAGAAATCACTCAAATTCTAAAGAAAGGGAGCGATGATAGGCAAAAAATTTATGAAATTCATATGCTTCGAGCTGAAACTGAGTCGAAAAAAGTAGCCGTTGCAGAATTTCGTGAAGAGAATAAAATTTTATTGAAAGACTTAGACTCCATACCAGATCCAAGTCTACGTGAGTTTATTCGAAGCGAACAACTGCGAATTATGGAAAAGAGATCTCAGCAAAGAAGCAAGGAATCTCAAAATAGTTCAACTCCATTCAGTCAATATTTTGATGGTCTAGGAGGATCTGGAAATGATTTACCAGATTATTAAATTCTCGTAATTTACTTGTCGTATTTTATCATGTCATGTTTAGTTATCGTCTCGTAATTTTATGTTCATCAAGTATGTAACTTTTTATTTTTAATCATGGACAATTTTATTTAAATATTATCATTAATTGTTATTTATATTAGATTAAATTAATTCATTATATTAATAAAAATAATAACCCAATAACAAAGAATATAAATAAATTTTAACCAAACAAAATAATAACAAAAAATTGATCCATGGATATAGAAGGAAAAAACAATTTTAATGTAAAAAAAAAAAAAAAAAAAAAAACGTCAAATGAACAGTGGGACGCCATATATGGCGTCCCACTGTTCATCACACCATTTTGAAGATGAAAATAGAGTTTGGTTGGAGCTTCAAATCCACTTCAATTTGGTGAAAAACTCTAAAATAGAGTATGGTTGGAGATGCTCTTATGACCACCGTGTAATGATTTTTGGGATCCCTCAAAAAGATCTAAGAGGTGGTCTTCTAAATCATCAGCCGTGTATTTTAATTTAATGGGCTTCTCGCCAAATCCATTGACGTGCATTTTAACAAAAGACCGATAAGCCTGGATTACCTTTAGTGATGCTGAGATACGAAGATCATCTCGAAGCTGGCTATCCGGGATTGACCATCCCGTCTGGTTCTTGTAAACCTCTTCGAATGCAAGATAAAACCTCCGCAGTTTTTCCTTGATAATAGTCCTTGAAGTACTTGACACCCAAATCCCTTCCTTTAGCAAGGACAAGATCGAGCTCCAAGTAGCTCTCTCGTAATTCATAGCATGCTGGTTAAACTTCAAATTGTGCTTCCGAATCCATCCATCGCCTAGTACTGTTCTGAGTTTGGAACCTTTCACCTTTTCAGCCATGTAATGTATGTTGTTCATCAAGAAAAGTTGTTGTAATGAATCATCTTTGCATAATTTAGATATGTCATTGAGGTTGCATTCAAGGTTCGCAATGAGGGATTGGAAGTGTGGAGCCATTGGAGAAACTAAGGAACTTCCGTCAATATTCTCCTCTTCACTGACTGGACTCTTGTCGGGGGAGAATGTCAAGGGATCTTCTCTCTCGTGGTCCTTCAAGATCACGTCAAGGGTCTTCCGGACCCGGTGGTCAGCAAGACACTCCATGTAACTCATGACATACTTAGGGAGAGGATGGACCCCACCACCTGGGAAAGGGTTGGTCGATACTCTAGAGGAAACAGCATTCTCAAGTTCAAGAAAAGTTGCTTTTGCACAATCACCCAATCTCCTTAAGATGTCTTGCCATTCAATTCTAACACAAGATCCCCTGTCGTCCGAGTACAAAGTGTCGACATTGGGAATAAGATCTGCAAGCACCTTGTACATGTCAATAATTCGAATCAAGTTTTCTGGTTGATGGGGTTCAATGGCAATGGCTTCACCTAAATTCAGAAGTTGCAGAATCGCAGTTTTCGATGACTCAACAAAACATACTGAACTAATAGATTCAAGATCTCCAAAAATCTCATCACTCAGCAATTTCTCACTGGCAAGGTAGACCCGCAGAAAAATCTTCATAGCCCGTATCCATCTCCTGATTTTGGAGTTCCATGTAATCCATGTTGGGAATTAGGACACAACTAATCCCGCCCAGGATCGATGTGACACAAATAAATTGGACTGAGAAAATATAAATACGCAAAAATAAAATGCAAATACGAAACACAAAGATTTACGTGGTTCAGCAATTTGCCTACGTCCACGGACCCACACCAATATATTTCACTAACTCGAAAAAATGAGGAGTACAAAAATACTACACTGTATTTTTATCTGCCTATGCAAAGGCTATTCTCTCCAACTCACTTTTCTCCCTATTTTGTGAAATGCCTCTCTTGTGTTGCTCTCTACACAAGATCACTCTTTGTTGTGGTGGTGTATTTTTCATTGAGGTTTTGCCCTCTATTTATAGGGAAAGTTTGGACAAAGAATCAACAATGGAAGGAATAAAATAGGTGTGAACATATGAGGATTGTAGGCTAATGGTGTCTTACCAAATAGGTGTGAACATGGACTATTAATGGTGGCTTGCCAATTTCAACAAAGTTGGCTTTATTTTCCACATTTAGCTCCATTTTTCAACAATCTCCCACTTGGGGACAAATGTGGCTTCCCCTGAGATATCTCCTTCTTGCAACTCCTTGTGAAATATGGTGTGAGTCATTTCCTTTGTCTTCACTTCAGAAGACCAATTGAAGCTGAGCACAGCTCCAATTTTTCCTTTGTTACTGTCTTGGTCATCATGTCGGCTGGGTTCTTGCTACCCTGGATCTTCTCTAGTGTTAATACTTCATCCTCTAGAAGAGACCTGATGAAGTGATAACGGAGTCCAATGTGCTTGGTTCTAGAATGAAATGCTGAATTCTTTGCCAGATGTATCGCACTCTGACTATCACTGTGCAAAACATTCTTCTCCTGACTGAATCCCAATTCTGCCAACAAACCCTGTAACCAGATCATTTCTTTGCTAGCCTCGGTTACTGCCACGTACTCTGCTTCTGTAGTGGATAGAGCAACAATCTTCTGTATCTGCGAAATCCAGCTAACTGCAGTAGTACCTACTGTGAAAACATAACCAGTAGTGCTCCTTCTGTGATCTACCTCACCAGCAAAATCTGCATCTACAAAACCTTGTAGAGCCACCTCGCCTCGTCCAAAGCATAAGCATCTATCAGTAGTTCCCCGTAGATATCTTAATATCCACTTTACTGCTTCCCAATGCTGCTTTCCTGGATTTGCCATAAACCTGCTCACAACTCCCACTGCATGAGCAATATCTGGTCTGGTACAAACCATGGCATACATCAAACTTCCAATGGCTGAGGCATATGGTATTTTAGCCATGAAGTTTATCTCGTCCTCTGTCTTAGGACTCTGATCACTAGATAGACGGAAGTGATTAGCTAGTGGCGTGCTGACAGCCTTCGCACTGCACATGTTAAATCTCTGCAGGACTTGACTAATGTACTTGGCCTGAGATAACTGCAAGATACCCTTCTGCTACTAACATATCATCGACATAAAGTAGCAAAATTATATAACTGGACTCGAATCTCCTGAAGTAGCAACAATGGTCAGCATTACATTTGAAGTAACCATTTTTCTGCATAAATCCGTCGAACTTTTTGTACCACTGTCTCGGGGCTTGCTTTAAGCCATACAGGCTCTTCTTCAATTTGCAAACGAGCTTCTCCTTTCCTTTGACTGAGAAGCCTTCTGGCTGCTGCATATATATTTCCTCCTCAAGGTCACCATGGAGGAAAGCAGTTTTTACATCTAACTGCTCCAAGTGCAAACCCTCTGCTGCAACAATACTCAAGACTGATCTGATTGTTGTCAGCTTCACAACTGGCGAAAATATTTCCGTGTAGTCAATTCCTTCTTTCTGCTGGAAACCTTTGACCACCAACCTCGCCTTGTATCTCTTTGATCCATCATGTTCCTCCTTGATTCTGTACACCCACTTATTGTGTAGAGCTCTCTTTCCTGTAGGTAACTCGGCTAGTTCCCACGTCTGGTTAGAGATGAGAGACTTTATCTCATCTTTCATTGCAAGCTCCCACTTGCCAGAATCACCGACCTGACATGCCTCATGATAGCATTCAGGTTCACCTGCATCAGTAAGTAACATGTAGCTCATGTACTTTCTATTTGGAACATGAGGTCTGGTTGACCTTCTAAGAACAGGAACTGGAGACTGTGATGCATCAGTCTCTAGAACAGGCTCCTGTAACTGCAGATCCTCCTCTGTCTGCTGCGACGTACTACTTTCTGGAGCATCCAACTCAACATATGTTGGATCATCATGTACTGTGTCATCGGACTGCACTTCATTTCTGTCCTTGTACATAACCTTCTCGTTGAATATGACATCCCTGCTTCTGATGACCTTTCTGTTCTGGTCATCCCATAAGCGGTAGCCGAACTCATCTCCGCCATATCCAATGAATGTGCACTTTAGTGATTTGGGGTCTAACTTGCCCCTTGCCTGGTCACTAATATGTGCATATGCGACACATCCAAAAACTTTCAAGTGGGAAAGTTTTATTTCTTTTCTGCTCCATACTTCCTCCGGTATCCTGTACTCCAACGGTACCGAGGGTCCTCGATTGATCAAGTACACCGCTGTGTTGACTACTTCTGCCCAAAACTGTTTGGGCAAGCCTGCATGTAACCTCATGCTTCTGGCTCTCTCCGTTAATGTCCGGTTCATACGTTCTGCAACTCCATTTTGCTGTGGAGTCCCTGGCAACGTCCTCTCCATTTTGATGCCATTCTGGTAACAGAACTTCTTGAACGCCATATCCGTATATTCTCCTCCGTTGTCGGACCTCAGCTTCTTTACTCGCAATCCTGTTTCATTTTCCACCATGGCTTTCCACTTCTTGAACACATCGAATACTTCGGACTTGTGTCTCAAGAAATAAACCCACACTTTTCTCGAGTGGTCATCAATAAAAGTCACAAAGTATGACTTTCCGCCAATAGATGAAACTGCGGTTGGTCCCCAGACGTCTGTGTGGACTAACTCAAGTTTCTCTTGCTTCCGAGTTCTGCCACTAGTGTTGAAACTCACCCTGGTCTGCTTCCCAAAGATGCAACTCTCGCATAAGTCTATATCAGTAGACTGAAGCTCTGGTAGTTTCCCCTTTGCATGCATATACTTGAGTCCCTTCTGACTCATATGCCCAAGTCTCTGGTGCCACAAGTTTGGGCCCTCCTTGCTTTCAGCAACTGCAATTGTCACACAAGCATCCGTCGTTGTGTAGAGGGTGCCAGTATCCTTGCCTCGAGCGATAATCATGGCGCCCTTGGTGATCTTCCAGTTATCACCAGAGAAGGTGGTGACATGTCCTTCTCCCGACAATTGCTTGACGGAGATCAAGTTCTTCCTCAATTCTAGAATATGTCTCACGTCCTTCAGCTTCCACACAGATCCATTGATCTTGATCTGTACATCACCTTTTCCGACCACGCCACACGGTTGATCATTACCGATATATACTCTGCCAAAATCACCCCGCGTATAGTTTACAAAAAACTCCTTGTTTGAGGTAGCATGAAAAGATGCTCCGGAATCAATCACCCAGTATTCCGTTTTTCTCTCCAAAGAGCATATCAAAGCATCGTCCGCTTCCTCTTCCACAACATTGACTTCTGTCCTGTCCTCCTTTTCTTTTGGAGGTGCTGTGCACTGATTTTTGTAATGACCGGTCTTGCCACACTTCCAACATTCCACAACCTTTGTCTTGTTGGAATTGTTTGGATTTCTGGACCTCGATCTGCCACTTCTGAATTTGCCGTTACCCCGCCCATTTCCTCTGTTGGAACTCCTGCCTCTGCTTTCCACGTTCAACGCCGATCCTGAAGTTGAGACACCTTCTGACTGTCGTCTGATCTCCTCCGTTAAGATCATGCTTACGACATCATCGAACTTCAATTTTGACTTTCCGGCAGAGCCACTAATTGCTGTGACTGTACCATTCCAGCTGTCTGGCAACTGCCCAAGAATTAACAGAGCTCGAACTTCATCACTAAAAGTGATTTCGACTGTGTTTAGCTGGTCCGTCACTTCATTGAATTCATTTAGGTGCTCCCCAAATCTTCCGCCTTCGGCCATCTTCATATTGAACAGTTTTTTAATTAAGTGGACTTTATTTGCTGCAGATGGCTGTTCATACATGCTAGAAAGGGCTGCCATGAGAGACTCTGTCGTCTTCTCATTTTTTATGTTGAAAGCCACTGACTTTGACAACGTCAGCCTGATTGTGCCGAGTGCTTTTCGATCAAGCAACTCCCAATCCCCCTGGCTTATATCTTCTGGCTTTTCTTTTAGTGGCTTGTATAGATCCTTCTGGTACAGATAGTCCTCCATTTGCATTTTCCAAAATCCAAAATTTGAACCATCAAATTTTTCAATTTTGGATATTTTCTCATCTGTCGACATTGTTCACACTCAATCACAAAACAGTCTAAAGAAATCTTTTCTGATGTGGAAGATCAGTCAAAGCTGCAACCACAGAGCATACTAAGAATTTCAAAAGATCTCAATGAGCCAAAGCTCTGATACCAATTGTTGGGAATTAGGACACAACTAATCCCGCCCAGGATCGATGTGACACAAATAAATTGGACTGAGAAAATATAAATACGCAAAAATAAAATGCAAATACGAAACACAAAGATTTACGTGGTTCAGCAATTTGCCTACGTCCACGGACCCACACCAATATATTTCACTAACTCGAAAAAATGAGGAGTACAAAAATACTACACTGTATTTTTATCTGCCTATGCAAAGGCTATTCTCTCCAACTCACTTTTCTCCCTATTTTGTGAAATGCCTCTCTTGTGTTGCTCTCTACACAAGATCACTCTTTGTTGTGGTGGTGTATTTTTCATTGAGGTTTTGCCCTCTATTTATAGGGAAAGTTTGGACAAAGAATCAACAATGGAAGGAATAAAATAGGTGTGAACATATGAGGATTGTAGGCTAATGGTGTCTTACCAAATAGGTGTGAACATGGACTATTAATGGTGGCTTGCCAATTTCAACAAAGTTGGCTTTATTTTCCACATTTAGCTCCATTTTTCAACAATCCATTCCATCCTACACACCTCCTCGATGTTCAGTTTTTCCAATTCAAGGATGTAAATGCAGTCATCTACAGCATCTTTCTGGGCACTAATAAATGCTTGAGTACATTCCCCACCATATTTCGAGTCAAACATCAAATTGGCAATACTTTTTAGGTCTGGAATCACATCTGGGTGTACCAATTCGATGATGCATTCCTCCGGACCTCGGCTCATACTATCTCTTTGAACTTCAAGTGAATCGTCCCCTAACGAGATTACGGACCTTGCCTCTATAATATCATCTTCACTCGAAGGAAAAGACATATGCTCCAGTTCAAAAGGCTGCCTATTCTGAACAAGCAAGTGCTTAAACTCCTCTTCAAGTCTTGCATTAGACATCTGAAGAACATCACGAGCCCTATGCAGAAGAGTTGTGTTATTTAGGCTCAAACTCTCCAAACTCTCAGTCAACTTTCGAGCTTCGTCCACAGCCTTCAAATACTCACAAGCTTCTTCTGGGCCACAATCCCATATAGTAGACTGATCCCTCTCCCAATTCAAAACCTTATCTTGTATCAAATCAAGCTGCTGCTCAATCTCATTAGGTCCCCCATTTTCTTTAACGCCCTCGTATTTCTGTTCGTTCTCTCTAGTTATATCACACAACTGCGAGCATAGATTCCCCAAGATTTTCTTAGCATCATCCGTCAAATTCTTGATCGTTTCAAGAGCATTCATGATTTGCTTCGCAGCAGCAATCAGTTCTCCTTCTGTTTCCATCCCTGGTATGGTAGGTTTACAGTCTCCCATATCATCCAACAATCCGAAATTCAAGAAATCTCACAAAAACAAATATAAATTTTGAAATTACTAGACTAAAATTGACACCCCCTTTCAAATCCAACAAAATTTAAGCATATCCACCCACAAAACTAATCAAATGCAACCAATAAAGAAACCCTATAACAATCCTGTGCAATTTTGCAAAAACGAGCAGAGCTGCAGAGCAAAACAAACTCAATATGGGCCAGCATCATAAAGATCTTCACAAGAAAAAATCACATCCATATATTATAAGTATTGATGACTATAAATTTTACTCACACCCGAGCATTTACAAAAGTCTCAAGTCCGAGCTCTTTGACAAAATATAGTCTCCTAATCAAATATATAACCCCGATGACCACCATGAACACGAGGAGGACTTCAACCCCGACCCCCCGACCACATGAATATCACCCAATAATATATTTTCTATCCTCAAGGAAGACCTCAACCTCGACCACCATAAATTCGAGGATGACCTCGAGCCCGAACACATGAATATTATCCCATATTACATCTTGATACCCCCGAGGAGGACTTCAACCCCGACAATCATTTATACCCCGAGCATATCCTTTGTCCTCATCCTCGAGCACTTGAATATTTAGCCAGTCATATCTTGGTACCCTCGAGCAACATATGAACCTCGAGGCCGAGCATTTAAACATTACACCATACACCATATTGAGAACCCCGAGGACATGAACAACCCCGAGGAGAATATAACTCACGATCACACTTAAAATGCCCGTGGCGAAAACGTTGCCCCGACCACTCATAATACCCCCGAGGATAAAATACCCCGAGTACATATATCTCACCAAAAAGGTGCATGATGTGCTCGGGACACATGATGCTCGGGTCACGTCTCTCATTGATCGGGCATGACTTGATCTGACACGTGGAGTCTACAACCTCCTAATTCCAATATAACTCATCTTCCAACAGAATCCTATTTGGGTTTTACAACATCATCCCTAAAAAAATAGGAGGATGATTCCTAACAGGACTCATGCAATGCAGGTATTTCAATCCTATCATAATTCATCCACATATCTCTATAAATACATGGTATTCAATCATAATTCAGGTACACAATTATCTCTACAATTTATAGCCTTATGCATAAATTTTCTCTTTCCTCTTTACTGACTTAAGCATCGGAGGGGCGACTAGGACACACCTCCTCGCCTTTATTGTAGGTATTCGGAGATCCAGTTCATGCTAGTTTATTGCTCAAGCTCGGAATATTTCAGGTGCGATTTTTAGCATCATCATTGGCGCCGTCTGTGGGAACCATTACTAGAAGCCATGGTTAATAAACGTTCTGGACTTCTACAAGCCACATTACCTGCTCATGATCATCCTGTTGTGGGGGAGCAGGTGCCCTCGACGTTCCCAGCAAACCCTACTACATTACCAGGAAATCAGACATCACACCCCCAACCTTCTGTTGATACCCAGGCAGCATTGGAGGAACTTCGTCAGCAAGTCGCTGCATTGACTCAGTTGCTCACGCAGCAGAACCAGCGTGCGCCAACACCCGAGGAAGGGAATGCTTCAAGGGTCCAACCACCGAACCATACTGCTAGGGCAAGTACCTCAGGACTACCCCCGTCACCACTGAACATGACGAGTTCAAGAACAGTCGCCATGCCCCCTGTCGAGCTTACGAGAATTATCCAGGAGGGAATAGCAGCCGGTATATGACAAAATACTCAGGCCCCAGCAGGTTTTACCCTGAACACTCCATTCACGCCAGAGGTTTTAGCCTTTCCCTTACCAGACAAGTTCAAGTTCCCGAGGATAAAGGAGTATGATGGTACAACCGACCCCGTAAATCATCTCAATGTGTACACTGAAGTCATGAATTTGCAAGTTTCCCCCGATCAGGTCATGTGCAAGGCGTTCCCCCAAACCTTGACCAGTGCTGCTAGGGATTGGTTCTCAACTCTTGAACCAAACTCAATTTCAACATTCGCAGATCTTGCCAATAAGTTCTCGGCTTTCTTTGCGAGTAGTAAGCGCATAAGGAAAACGGCTGTCTCGCTTATGAGACTCAGTCAAGGACAAAATGAAACACTGCGTGAATTCATGACCAGGTTCAATGCTGAAAGACTACAGATCCCTGATCTTCATATCTCTGTCGTTGTATCTGCTCTTACTCATGCTGTAAGATGCGAGTCTTTCAAGATGTCTCTATCAAAAACACCACCAAAGTCAGTGACCGAGCTCCTTACTCAAGGAGTGAAGTACATCAATATGAAAGAAACAACGTACCCCAGGAAAAATAGCCCGAGCACTGAAAATTCGGATCATATAGAAAGTAAGCCCGTACACAAGAGACAACATGACCATGGTACATGGAAATATCAGGCTCGGGGCAAGCAAGAGCATGACCCTCCTACACCCTTCACACGTCTGAACGCCACAAGGGCAAGTATCCTCATGGAAATCAAGGATCTGGAGGAGTTGAAGTGGCCATCAAGAATCAAGTCTCATCCGGACACGCAAGATAAGAGCAAGTATTGCGAATTTCATCATGACCATGGGCATACCACCGAGGAGTGCCATGCATTACAGCGAGAGAGATTGAATCTTTAATAAAAAAAGGGTTTTTAAAATCTTACATCAGTACTGAAAAATGCCAAAGGAATGACCACTTTCAATGAAAGTCCGAGGATGAAAAAAACCCATGGCCTGAACAGTAAACGTCGTCGTTGGTAGAACAGCCTCAGGAAGAAACTCGCACAACGGCAGCCCAAGCATTGCTAGCTACTGATCATGCATTATTTTATAAGTTGTATGGGTTTTCATACCCTAGTCTTTACCATTTCTTTTCGTTATTTCGTTTTTCTTTTCTTACATATAACATCAGAGGCCTACGTGCCTACCTTTAATTTCACAGTAGATAGGTCGAGTCTATACAAGCAATATGGGATGTCATCCAAAAAAATAAAATAAATCTCCATCATTGTTGAACACACAAAGCCTTGCCCCGAGCAAGCACTCAAAGCCTTGCCCCGTGCAAGCCCTCAAAGCCTTGCCCCGCGCAAGCACACAAAGCCTTGCCCCGCGCAAGCACTCAAAGCCTTGCCCCGAGCAAGCACTCAAAGCCTTACCTGGCGCAAGAACACAAAACCTTGCCCCGTGCAAGCCCTCAAAGCCTTGCCCCGAGCAAGAACTCAAAGCCTTGCCCCGAGCAAGCACACAAAGCCTTACCTCGCGCAAGCACTCAAAGCTTTACCCCGCACAAGCACTCAAAGCCTTGCCTTGAGCAAGCCCTCAAAGCCTTGCCCCGCGCAAACACAAAGCCTTGCCCCGCACAAGCACTAAAAGCCTTTCCCAAGCGCAAGCACACAAAGTTTTGCCCCGTGCAAGCAAACAAAGTCTTGACCCATGCAAGTAAATAAAGTCTTGTCCCGCACAAGCATACAAAATACTTGCCTGCGCAAGTACACACGGCCACCCCGAGCAATCAAGTAATCAAATTGATATAATTAAGTCCTCGAGTCTACATAAACTCAGATTTATTTCCTAACATAAGCTCAGGCTTATTCCTTGCTTAACATAAGCTCTTGTCTATTTCTCCTTAACATAATTATCGCATCATGATACCTCACTATTACGCATCCATCTCTCCCTTAAACTCGATAATGGATGCGCGGGGGCCTATGATGAGTATAAATTTTATTCACACCCGAGCATTTACAAAAGCCTCAAGCTCGAGCTCTTTGACAAAATATAGTCTCCTAATCAAATGTGTAACCCCGAGGACCACCATGAACACGAGGAGGACCTCAACCCCGACCATACATTAAGACGTAACATTAAGATATTGCAAAGGCGTCCCCACATTAAGCGCATGCAAATAAATCTAGTTTCTCTAAAATAATCATTCCAAAGAATGAGTAAAGTGGTCACGCTAAGGTATAAAGCTGGCTGGTCATATGCCTATTATATACCATACTTCCCCTTGCCCTTGACTTACAAACAAGAAAAGAACATTATTTTTTGGGTCCCCTGCACTGCACTACTCACTTCTCTTCTCTCATAATGTTCCAATTGTCTCTTTCTATGTAAAACCATTTTTCTTCGTCAACTATAAAGCCCAACACTTTGTTTCTCCAGTATTTACACAGAATCTTGTTTCTACTATTGAAAATGGAGAGAAAATGTACAGAGAATGAACTGAGTGAAGAAGAAGAAGAAGAAGCATTGTCATTGTGTGATCTTCCAATCAACGAAGAGAATCATCAATCAAGAAAAGATGAGGTTCCAATTCCAATTTCAATAACCAATGAAAAAAAAGAAGACTTTGATTTCTGCTCTTTCTCGAAAGAATCCGATATGTGTGCAGCTGATGAAGTTTTCTATCAAGGCCAAATCCTTCCACTTCGTAACTCAGTTAGAATATCACCCTATAATATATTTTCTATCCCCGAGGAAGACCTCAACCTCGGCCACCATAAATTCGAGGATGACCTCGAGGCCGAACACATGAATATTATCCCATATTACATCTTGATACCCCCGAGGAGGACTTCAACCCCGACAATCATTTATACCCCGAGCATATCCTTTGTCCTCATCCCCGAGCACTTGAATATTTAGCCAGTCATATCTTGGTACCCCCGAGCAACATATGAAACTCGAGGCCGAGCACTTAAACATTACACCATACACCATATTGAGAACCCCGAGGACATGAACAACCCCGAGGAGAATATAACTCACGACACTAGTAGAAAAACGCGGAAAAAAAAGGGTTTAGGCGTCGGTTCTCGAAGAACCGACGCCTAAACCCGGTTCAGGAGTCGGTTCATGAAGAACCGACGCCTGAACCGAAAGTTTACGCGTCGGTTCTTGGTGAACCACGCTTAAACCTTAGACTTTACGCGTCGGTTCACCAAGAACCGACGCGTAAACTTATGGTTCAGGCGTCGGTTCTTCAAAAATTCGTGCGATTTCATTCCTGATCGCGCATATCTCTCTCTCAATCTCTCTCAACACTTCAACATCGCGAAGCCATCACCACCGTGCCTCCACCAACACCACGACGCCACCAACACCGCGACGCCACCACGAACCTGCCTCCATCTCGTAAGAACTTTACTCTTATATGTGTGTGTGCGTGTATGTATATATATATGTGTGCGTGTGTGCGTGTATGTATATATATATGTGTGTGTATATGTATGTATATATAAGTAGATCTATATGTGTTTGTGTGTATATATATATGTGTGTATATGTGCATATGTATGTATATATCAGTATGTGTGTATATATATATATATATTTGTATTGTGGCATTTTGATTCCTCCTACAGGTTGGGTAAGTCCAACTTATAGGGGAGACTCTGCCGAAATTACTGTAGGATTTTACAAATAAAAAATGAAGATAATAGTAATTATAGGTGATTTTCACTATCATAGAATTAACCATACTAAATAAATAACTAAACAAAATATACTAGTAAAATTATGAAGTATTCAACGTAATAAATTATCGTATGCATGTGATTTCAATTATTAATATATAGTTGGTTCAAGTATATAACTATCATTACAAATATTCACTCAAAAGTAATATTTTTTTAATTATATCTTCGCGTATAGGTTATTAGATATGGATCGAGATTGGATGTACGGCAGGCGTAATACACATGAATATGTGAAAGGAGTTGAAGAGTTTATGAAATGTGCGGACGAACACATGAGAGAGAAAGGTGAAGCAATGATTTTGTATCCTTGTTGTGATTGTAAGAATCTGAGAAAGTTTCGTACTTTTGAGCAAGTGAAGAGTCATTTGATTCGTCGTGGGTTTAAAGAAGGTTATAAACGATGGATAAGGCATGGTGAGAGTATGCTTCCTAGGACATGCACTAGTGACGATGAAGGTGGACTGCAGGAGAATAATTTAGGCAATATTGATGAGAATGATGTGAAAAATGACAATAATGATATGATAGACGAAATGATGTGTGATATACAAGGGGAATTCATTGAAAAGCCTCATGTGTTCGATATCTTGTTCAATGATTTTGAGAAGACTTTGTTTCCTGGATCTAGAAAATTCACAAAATTGTCTGCTATGTTGAAATTGTATAACTTGAAAGCAAATAGTAGGTGGAGTGATAAGAGTTTCACTGCATTACTGGAACTCTTACGAGAGATGCTTCCGGAGGATAACGAGCTTCCTAGTTCAATTTACGAAGCAAAGAAATTGTTGTGTCCAATGGGAATGGAGATCGAGAGGATACATGCATGTCCAAATGATTGTATACTATATCGAAATGAGTATATGGACTTGCGTCTGTGTCCAAAGTGTGGGGCATCACGGTATAAGCGAAAGAACATGAATGCTAATTCTGAGGATAAGAAAAGCCCTTCGAAAAAGGTGTTGTGGTACCTACCCGTAGTACCAAGATTTAAACGTTTGTTTGCAATGCAAAGGATGCGAAGAACATGCGGTGGCATGCTGATGGGAGGAAACAAGATGGAAAACTAAGACACGTGACCGATTCTCCTCAATGGAGGAACATTAATAGGTTGTTTCCTGATTTTGGGGGTGAAGATAGGAATCTTAGGGTTGGACTATGTACAGATGGAATGAACCCGCACGGTAACATGAGTAGTCGACATAGCACTTGGCCGATTCTTCTAACGATTTACAATCTTCCTCCTTGGTTATGTATGAAGCGCAAGTATATCATGTTGTCTTTGTTAATATCAGGGCCTAAACAACCGGGGAATGACATAGATGTTTATCTTGCCCCACTAATTGAAGATTTAAGACTGATGTGGGATGAAGGTGTATCGGTGTTTGATGTACATAGCCAGATGAATTTCACCTTACGTGCTATGATATTTTGCACCGTAAATGATTTTCCCGCATATGGTAACTTGTCAGGTTATACGAACAAAGGACCTAAAGCATGTCCCATTTGTGAAGAAGACACGATTGATCTTTGGTTGAAAAACTGTAGGAAAAATGTCTTTATGCGTCATAGAAGATTTCTCCCTGCTGATCACCCTTATTGAAAGAAGAAGAAGGCATTCAATGGAAAAATTGAGGATCGAGCAGCTCGCTTGCCGTTAACAGGAGGTGAGGTATATGAACGAGTTAAAAATATTGATGTTTTGTTTGGAAAACTTTTTAAGCCTCCTCAAAAGAGTCTTTGGAAGAAGAGGTCCATATTCTGGGATCTACCTTATTGGCAACATTTATCAGTAAGGCATTGTCTTGATGTAATGCACGTGGATAAAATTGTTTGTGATAGCATCATTGGGACATTGTTGAACGTTCAAGGGAAGACGAAAGATGGTATCAAAGTTGTTCGCGCTCCGCAAGTGCACGGGTCACGCAAGTAATAAAGTGGATTTTAAGTCCAAATATCGTTCCCACAGAGATTGTTTTAAATCGTATTTTAGACTACAAACCTTAACCGGAACAAGAAAATTTAGGATTTGGAAATCTTGATTTTGAAAAATAAATTAAAAATTAAACTAAAGAAAATAAGAAAATTCGATTTGTTAAAACGATGAGATGAATATGTTAGAATTATGAATCCACATTAAACATATCAACCATGTATTTGACTTAAACATTTAATAACAAGGTATGAGTATTGAAAATCCGTGTTCCTATATTTATTCATGTCCCCTTTCGAGCGATGCATAAACACATTTTCCTACAAGAGACGAGCCTATATTTCTATGACCAATCCAAACATGTAGAAAAGCATTAACGAATTATGAACACTTTTAAGGATAACACGAAGCATAGGGGTATATTTCTATCCCCTATCGGACTTCGCGGCAATTAATCAAGGTCTAATAGATTCCTACTCTTTCGAACATAGAAATCTATCACAAGTATCAATAATTATGCGTCCACAATCATAGATGAGAATAAAAACATCATTAATTGCATCAATCTCATAAATTGCATAATATAAATATAAAGTCAAAACATGGAATCAATAAATTAATGCTTCATCACAATTCTAACAATAAAAACCTAGCCTAAATACATGATTGAAAATAAATCACAAGAAGTATGAAAAGATGTCACCCCGTTCATATTCTTGATCTTTGTGCTTCAATCTTGAATTTGCCCTTCAATGGATCCCTCAGCAGTTGGACAGCGTTTTGGCATGAATTATGAAGATTGAGAACCCCTAATCTCGAGCCTTAGGTCTGGTATATATAGATTTCCCCGAAAATTAGGTTAATGGAGGAGAAAACTGCTGAATTCCACGTAAAAAGCCCAACTGAGGTCCAGTCGGGACTACCGTACGACCGCACGGTTCAAAAGTACGCGATCGCAGCCTCGAAAAGCCAATCTTCAGTCACTGATTTTTTTGGCCGAGTAACCGCACGATTTTTCAACCGTGCGGCCGCACGGTTATCTCGACAGCAACAAATTTCTTCTTTAAATTTCAGCAATTCGGTCATCATCCTTTTATTTCACAGCATTTAGTATTTTGATCATATCTTTCATTTCGCTTATCCGATTGAGGTGCTTCAAAGTCCGTTAGAAATATAACATAAAGGGATAAAATTCTTCCTGAAATAGGATTTTCCCAATTCGAACGTTTACTTCCCCGAAATTAGCTTTTAAACCTGACTAAAAATCTGCCCGAAAATCTTGTGTGATTGGAATGAATTTATGGTAATATTCTTACCATATTTCATTCCTTTTTGACTTGTAATTGCATCCAATTGACTCCTAAAAGTCCTCAAGTATCTTATCTTGTTCCGAATCAACTATTGAATATTTGCAACTTGGTCCTTCTTCATTTAATTTGTATACTTTAGTCCTTGAACTTCTACTTCATCCATTCTTGATTTGCATACTTTGGTTCTTTTATCATCCAATTTGCTTGTTTTTGCTCCGATTCCATTATTTTCTCGACTTTGAGATTATTTCTGAAATATAAACAATATTAACTAAATAAATAGCAAATATTGTTAAACAAACAAATAAAATCCTACTTTTAGAATAGAAATAAGTGTATAAAATACACTTATCAAAAGTCAGTAAGGACATGGTAGAAATGGGGATACGGGATCAATTAGCACCGCAAGAGTCGGAAAAACGTACTTATTTACCTCCAGCTTGCTATACTTTGTCCAGAAAAGAGAAAACATGTTTTTGTGAGTGCCTGCATGCTATTAAGGTTCCATCTGGATACTCATCAAACATCAAAAGTCTTGTGTCGATGAAGGACTTGAAATTGGTTGGTATGAAGTCTGATGATTGTCATGTGTTAATGCAACACTTGTTACCAGTTGCAATTCGAGGCATACTTCCAAAACATGTCAAACAAGTCATAATAAAACTTTATTTTTTCATCAATGCAATTTGCAGTAAAGTTGTTGACCCAGAGGCGTTGGATGATTTGCAGGCCGATATTGTTATCACTCTATATCAATTTGAAATGTATTCTCGCCATCATTTTTTGACGTTATGGTGCACTTACTTGTTCACTTGGTAAGAGAAATTAAGATATGTGGTCCGGTGTTCTTGCGGTATATGTATCCATTTGAGAGATACATGGGTATTTTGAAAGGATATGTCAGAAATCGATTTCGACCCGAAGGCAGTATCATTAAAGGTTATGCCGCTGAGGAGGCTATTGAATTTTGTACTGACTACCTTGATGACGTTGAGACTATTGGTGTTCCTAAATCTCGTCACGAGGGAAGACTCGAAGGTAAAGGGACGATTGGATGCAAATCAATTGTCCCTAGTGTTGAATTGCGAGATAAAGGACACCTCCTAGTATTACAACACCTTTCTCAAGTTCATCCGTATTTGGACGAGCACATGTCCATCCTAAGGCAACAGAATCCTTCTAAAGGTGAAAGGTGGGTAACTAATCAACACAATCATTTATTTGCAAAATGGTTCAAAGATAGAGTCATGAAAGAGTTGTCACAAACGTCGAAAACCATTGTTGAAACGGTAAAGTGGTTAGCGTATGGTCCTAGCACGATTGTGAGATCTTATGAAGCATATGACATTAATGTGTATATGTTTTACACTAAACGTCAAGATGATAAGAGTGCGGTGCAAAACAGTGGAGTGACACAAGTAGCACTATCAAGAGATTTTTCAAGTGCTAAAGATACAATGCCAATAGATGCCTCGATGTCCTATTATGGTGTCATTGAAGAAATTTGGGAACTTGATTACAGGGAGTTCAAGTTTCCTCTCTTCCAATGTAAATGGGTTGATAATCGACGGGGTGTTCGGGTGGATGAATTAGGTTTCACTTTGGTGGATTTTGGACGGTTGGGTTATCTTGACGAGCCATTCATACTTGCATCACAAGACAAACAGGTATTTTATGTTCTTGATCCTGCTGACACTAAGTGGTCAGTGGTCCTTTAAGGCAAGAGATGCATTGTTGGCATTGGTGATGTAGTAGATGAAGAAGATTATGATCACTTTGATGAAACTCCTCCATTTTCTATTGGTATACAAGGGAGTGCAACTTTAGAGGAAGATAACATTGAATCCACTTACATGCGTTGGGATCATGAAGAAGGATTATGGATTGACCGTCGTTCGTGATTATTCATTGTGTGAGTTCATTTAAGGTATATTTAAATGTACGCATGTGTCTTGTTGAGTGAAAACTAAAAACCTGTGATTTATTTCAGGAGAAAAGTAAGAAGGCGAGGGATAGTCAAATGCGGAACGAGCATCCTCATTATTTGGGCTCAGCCGGATATGCGGGAATGAAGCCACATTGGCTAGTAAGTGACCCGCTATCTTCTAGCTCTTCATGTGACATGATTAGCTCCTCAATTGTAAGCGAGGATCGCAGCCTAGATTGGGTTCGAGCTAGATCGAAGAAGAAAGAAGATGGAACGTATTACATCCCCAATGAGAAAACGAGGGGGTGTTTGATAAAATTGTAAGTATATCTTATCGATTTCTCATATATTCAATTGAAACTTACTTCAATTCTTATATTCAGTTTTCATTTTTTTTAACAGGTAGAAAAAGCGGAGCAAGCCACGCAGGGGACATTTGTGTCGAGTAGACAACATGATATTCTGAGTGAAGCCCTTGGTAAAGAGGATCACTCTGGTAGGGTGAGGGGATATGGCGTGTATGTCACCATGCGGGGTGTTTACGGCCGGCCCGATGATTACCTTAGACGATCGTGTGGGGTCGTGTCAGTAGACGACATTAAAGATATCATCAGGAAGGAGATGGAGGATAGCATCACAGAGCGGGTCAGGCATCAAACCATGTCGGAGATGCAAAGTAAATTTGACAGTATGCAGAGCGCGTACCATAGTATGCAGAGTAAATATGATGCCATCCTCTAGCGCTTGGGCCTCAATGTTGATGCCAAGGTGGAGGTAACTGCACAGCCCCGACCACCAACTCGAAGTAGTTGTCACTCTGTGAATCCAGACCCATTTGATGGTTTTCAGGTACTTACCCATAAAGTATTTAGTTTTTTTAGTATTGCTTTTTTTTTAAATGGAAAGGACTGACATATATGTTGAAAAATAGAAGCCGATTCCCTGTCGTCTCGCCGTATTTGTTGATGGTGACAAGCAAATAGTGGCCAGCGGGATGGTTTATCCGTCCGGACCCGAGACTGTGGTGCATCATCAACCACTCTGGATTGATCATGTGAAGGTGTCCGTTGACCATGTTATAGATGGTGCAGAAGCGTTCTATCTTTCAGCGCCATCTCAGCACCACACCACGGTGGGGGAAGCTATTGGAAGTTTTTTCCAATGGCCTAAGGAGTTGGTGATTTTTGGAGAGGTAATAAAATCGAGTTATATAAAAGTTTATGTCAATATTAATTTCTTTAAAATTTGTATCAGACGTGTTATAATGACAAAAATTGTCTTATTGCAGGAAGAGGCCCCAAAAAAGATCGTAAAAAATTCTAATAAAGGGAAAATGCCTCAGAGTTTTGAATTGTCATCTACCCAGCGACCTGCGATAGTCGACGATGAGACTTTACTACGTCTGGGTGATAAATGCAAAATGTTAAACACCCTGGTCCTTCAATTGCCTGTTGGTGATGACTTCTATCAGGTGCCCGTAGATGCCTCCGTCTTCAATTGTACGTTCGAGGATGGTATTTTTGTTACAGTCGCAGACATTACCGATCTGCTTAAAATGCAATGGTTGGATACATCTATCCTACAAATATTTGCATTGTAAGACTTCTGATCACAAATTACAACTTCAATTTAAATCATTGTTCGATCTCTATTTATTGGTGTCATTATTATTAGGTACCTTCATGAGTTATGTCAGGATTGCGGTATTGATTCAATTGGATTCATGTCTCCGTCACACATTGCGTCGGTGTCGGTAAGAACAAATGCCAATGGTGTTGTAAATTATATGGACGAGACCATGAGGGCAATGCAAACAAAGAAATTCATTCTAGCACCGTATTTTCAGGAGTAAGACCATTCTCTCTTGTTAACAGTTAATTTTTTTTTTTTTGTAACTTGAATCGCACATGTTTGAAGTTGTATTTACATGTTCATAATACATAGGAACCACTGGATGTTGCTAGTGATTTCTCCTCAGAAGAGTACGGTGTACTTATTGGATTCAGCTAGTGCATTTAAGCGTAACTTATATATCAAGCCGCTATTGAATACGTAAGTTATGATAATTTTCATGAAATAATTGTGGAGTTGTGGTGAAATTGATTGTGGAGTTGTGGTTTCACTTTGATGAATATATGTTGTGATTGTTGAGAAGTTGTGATAGATTCAATAGCAACGCGTCTATTTACAGGTTGGATAAGTTCAATTTATAGGGGAGACTCTGCCAAATTTTTTATAGAAATCTTAGTTTTTGTATTTATTTATTTTGTAACTGGTTCGAATAATTTAATTCAATTTTAGGGCTTTCAAACTATATTGGACACAAGGAGGCATTAGGACAAGAGCCAATACAACGTGGCTAAAAATAAAGGTATGAAAACACATATTTAAAATATATTACAAATCTTTGAAATATTTTCATATTCTATTTAGTGTGATTATTAATGTTAGTTTTCAATGTGAAAATTTCAGTGTCCTCAACAGCCCGAGGTTCTGAGTGTGGCTACTACGTCATGAAAAATATGTATGAGATAGTCACTGAACACTTTCAGCGTCCGTCGTTGGAAAATATATAAGTTATTGAACATGATAATTTTTAATTATGCCTTCATATTTTATTACAAAATAACTGATAATTCATTTTGATTATTTGTAGGCATTTAAAGAGTATTACTCAACGGAGGAAATTGCTGAAATTCAAAACTTATGGGCTAAATACTTCGTCGATAGGTGTGTGTAAATCGACGTGTATTCAAACTTCTATTTACTCAATTACATGTGACATTAAAAATCTTGTAAATATAATTATTTCTCATTTATTTAACATTATTTTAATTATGTCGATTATATACATATTTGGTGATGTGCATGTGAAAAATGTTCAGTCCACGTTTAGGTGATTGCAGGTCATGACCTGCAGTGATCTGGATCATTGCAGGTGATGTCCAGGTCATTGCAGGTGACATCTAGGTCATTGCAGGCCATGACCTGCAGTGCCTGGGTCATTACAGGTCATGACCTGCAGTGGCCTGGGTCATTGCAGGTGACGTCCAGGCCAAAGCAGGCCATGGCCTGCAGTGGCCTGGGTCATTACAGGCCATGACCTGTAGTGGCCTGGGTCACTGCAGGGGAAGTCCAGGTCATTGCATGTCATGTCTAGGTCATTGTAATTTACTCTATAGGCAAATGAATTTCGTGCCCAAAAAAAAAAATTGAAAACACGTCAGTTTTAAAGAAAACCGACGCCTAAAAAATTTTTTTTTTTCAACTTTACGCGTCGGTTTATAAACAACCGACGCGTAAAGATAGCCTTTACGCGTCGTTTTACAACCGACGCGTAAAGTCTTCACTTTACGCGTCTGCTTCATACGCGTCGCCTCAAAAACCGATGCCTATTCTCTTAAATAACCGACGCGAAAGACTGTTTCTGTACTAGTGCGATCACACTTAAAATGGCCGTGGCGAAAACGTTGCCCCGACCACTCATAATACCCCGAGGATAAAATACCCTGAGTACATATATTTCACCAAAAAGGTGCATGATGTGCTCGGGGCACATGATGCTCGGGTCACGTCTCTCATTGATCGGGCATGACTTGATCTGACACGTGGAGTCTACAACCTCCTAATTCCAATAGAACTCATCTTCCAACAGAATCCTATTTGGGTTTTACAACATCATCCCTAAAAAAATAGGAGGATGATTCCTAACAGGACTCATGCAATGCAGGTATTTCAATCCTATCATAATTCATCCATATATCTCTATAAATACATGGTATTCAATCATAATTCAGGTACACAATTATCTCTACAATTTATAGCCTTTTGCATAAATTTTCTCTTTCCTCTTTACTGACTTAAGCATCGGAGGGACGACTAGGACACACCTCCTCGCCTTTATTGTAGGTATTCGGAGATCCAGTTCGTGCTAGTTTATTGCTCAAGCTCGGAATATTTCAGGTGCGATTTTTAGCATCATCAAGTATATTTTCAAGTTGCTGCAAAAATCAAGATTTTTTTTCCAAGTATCTATACCCAGAACAAAAATTCATAAAACTTGAATTAAAAAACACAGAGGTTTGTATGTTAACAGACGTTGGATGAGAACAAGGGAAACTATGACCAACCCTATTGAAGCAAATCTGAAACAAAAAAAAAATAGTTTTTTGTGGTTTTTTTGGGTAAATGGATGGTTAAAAAGTTGATAGAGAAAATGTGTATGATTAGAGATTGATTTGGGGAATTATGTAATTTAAAAATTGATTTAAAAATCAAAAAAACCAAAAAAAACCCATATATCCGAACAGATAAGCTAAAAACCTGAGCAAATATCTTTGTGGGCTTTGTATTATAATATCTTGGAACTGTTGAGTTTTTTCTTTTCACCCGCCTTCGAGGAAAAGAGGAGAATGGAAGCTTCTGTTCATTTAGCAATTTCATGGTTCCTTCTGCGTCATTTCTTATGTCAGGGAGATTTCAAATTTGTCAAATTAGCCATGTGAAACATCTATTTTTTCAAAATATTCATCTTTCACATATTGTCTATATTATCCTTAATGAAGTGAATTATTTACTTTGCAATGTAAATTCTTAACTTAATTAGGTTGATTTAATTCAATATTCTTATTATATTCATATTTTTTAATCTTTTAAGTTCTTTTAAAAACGTTTTATATTGTAATAATTTTTCAAAAACTTTGGGATGATCTTTTTTAGTTATATATCCTAATGTTATTCCTTTCGATATTTCTTCTTCTATATCTTCGTATTTTTTTATAATTTAATGAACTGTATTTATATTTTTAGCTGTTTCGACAGAATCAAATTCTATCTATTTAATCAAGTATAGTCAATATCTTCATATATATTTTTTAGTTTGGATTGTCCAAAAGAATATATATTTTTAGATTTTTCAGTAATAGCTAATAAAAACGAAATATCTTTGTTTTCTAAATACTGTTTATGATCACAGTTATTAGAAGTTGATGTTTGTGAAGTGTTCATAAATTTTCAAGTTGATAAACTGTTATACAAACTTTTTGCATATAAGTCCATTCTTTGATCTAGTAAGATACAATAATCTGCCATATATTGTTCGTATTTTTCTAAAAGTTTATTATATTCTTCAGAAAATATATTTTCATTTTCCATTTGATGTTTAATATCTTCCATTTTATCTTTCAATTTTTCTAAAATGTTATCTAGTCCTTCGATTGTATATCTGGCATTAGGTTTGAGCTGTATTTGTCATGATTTTATTTTCTAATATTTTAAGCTGTAATATATTAGAATAATCTATAATATATTAATCATGATTTTCTGAAAGTGTATAATATTGTTCAGATGATTCATCCATATCTATTAATTGAGTTATAATGTTATTTATTTTTTCCATTATTCTTTCTAACAAATTATCTAATCCTTCAATAATAGATTCTGGCATTTTATATACTGTAAATACAAAAGTATAAAGTAGTTATAAATTTTCAAGTAACTTTTCAAATTTTATTAGTGTTTGAGAATTGATAATACCTATATCAGCCATGATTTCCAAAGGTTCAAATGATATATTATACTTTGAAATGTTCTTCTTTCTTTTTTCTAGTTTATCAATTATATCTTGGATATCTTGTATTACTATAGATCTTATAGTACCTCTAGCAAAATTTTCTATCAAATTTTCTTTAAAACATTTTAATATTTCTTGTGATGCATAAATTTGCTCTTAGTATCCTATTTTATTAATTTCATTTTCATATTCAATACCTTTTTTGCTTTTAACATTCTTTTTAACTTTATATGGACCTCTCTTAGATCTGAGTTTTCATGATATAATTTCTTTCATTCATGATATCAAAATTTTCAAAAATTGGTAAAGAAAGATTCATTTCTACCATCGCTGTCATAATCTAATATGGGATAATAATCATTATCACTACTAAACACATATTCTAAATATAACTCATTATTTATTTCAGTATTATCACTATCAAGCCAAAAGTAAATGATTGATTTTGTAATTTCTATTCCTAATAATTCTTTTAATTTTGGAAAAATAGCTAATAGACATGGCATATAAACATGATATAACTTTCTTATTTCATTATTAGGTTTAGTAAATTGTTTATGCATGAATAAATGTTCAATTATGCTATGATATTCATCTTTATAAGGACTGTTTTGATAATTAAACTTAATAATTCTAAATTCTCCCATAATAACTTGTTTTAACAATTCTTCTTCCTCCTAATTCCATAAAGACAGATATATTAAGAATATTAACATCTTTTCTTGTTCTTTGTACCTTTTTATTCTCTTTCTAATGTCAGTGACCTTAGGCTCACAGGTTCCTACTATCATTCCCTTCAACAATCTCCTGCCTTAATGGGTAATTAGCTTCACCTGAATCCATGCCTTCGCTGTATAACATTCTTCTGGAAAATATTTTGGACAAAGTGTAGAGAGTTTTCTTAATAATATATCTTCTTGTTGGAAATAAGATTTAGAAAACAGAAACTTAGAAACTCATATCTTTTTTTTATAAAACGATTGGGATTTTTTTGATTTAAAGAGGATTGGTACAAGATTTAGTATGAGAATTTTTTCAGAGACAGAGGATTTCTTTGGCTTTCTCAAAAATTAAGTGCTCAATTGATCTCTGTCTTTTCCTAGCAGAAGGCTTCTATTTATACAACTTCACGAGGTACTACTATACGACCTCTTATATCATTGCCTACATAATGGATACAATAATTTGAGACTTTTCATAATGTCACAAGGACACACCTGTCCCTTTATTATTTATTTCCTCACATGGCCCTTACATGGGGTTTTTTACTTTTTGACACACTACATCTTCCTTCAATAAAGCAAATTCCAGGTGTTCATCAATTTTGTTGTTATGTGGGGCAATTTCGAACAATGCATGCCTCTTGTAAGGTTGCAAAACTTCCATGGATCTATGAGTGTCAAACTTCTTGATGTATTCCTTCAATGACTTTTCTTTTCCTCCATTAGTGAGGAGGGTCCATCAATTATATTGATATATGCATTTGAGTTTTTTATCATACAAGTTTTTGGCAATGTTGTAGAGAACCTTAATTCCCAACACCCTTCGAGATCTAAACCATAATCTTGTGATATTTGGTATTTTTTCCAACTTCTATCTAGATATTTTGAGCAACATATCCAATTGTGATAATATGTTCATCAGGATAATACATCCTTCCATCAATTTCAGGACTGATTGAATAAAATTTTAAATATATAGATTTTCCTTGGACAAACTTTGAAATTTCTCTTTTTAATAAATCATCAAAATTTTCAATTTCTTTCAGATCTTTTCCTAGATTGATAAGATCCAAAAATCCATAATTCGCTGCCATTTTTGTCATAACGGGATCTCCTCTCTGAGTAACAATCAATCGTGGGTATACATGGTCTCCAGATGAAATATAATAACAATCACATTCTTGGAATTCATATATCATTCTTGCAGTAGTTTTATATTCGTTTTCTCTTGGTAAAAAGGGGAATCGTCTTCCTCCTCAGTACGAATTTTAATTACTCTTGTATGTTCGTCTTTGGCATTGATTGTTACTTTTCGAGGACTGGCTTCATTTATGATTACTTTATTAGAACTTGGTTCATCTCTTTTAATCGTTGGTCCACCACTACTTCTAGAAGATGTACCTATTTGTATTTTTTATATAGCCTAATTAGTATCAACCTGTTTGGTAATTAACGATTCAAACTGATATTTAATCTCAATTATGTTATCACTCAATTCTTTGGTATAATTGTAATGAGAATTTCAGATATCCATCAACTGTTTGAAACTTTCTTGGAGAGTCTCTGCTAGTTGCTCAATTCTAAGTTTTATATCTTCAGCTTCCTCTGTGAGGAAGTTTATTCGCTGTTTGACGTCTATCAAGGATTTTTTGATATTATCTATCTGCAAATTCAATATTCCTGCTTAAAAAATCTGCAAGATAATTTTTGACACATTTAATATGAATTATATCAAAATTATAAAATGTCAAATAGGTTTGTCATCTATGGAGCCTCTCCTATATTGATGTTCTGGTGGTAAATTATTTTTTACTAAGTCTGCAACTTGAAAATTATCAGTTTCAACAATGAATTTTTTGGTTAATAAAAATAATGAAAACTTTTTTTATTCTTCTGATAATTACTAACAATTATTTCTCATGGGTAGTATAATTTATTTCTGCTTGCTTAAACGTTCCACTGGAATATCTGCAAATTTCATTAAGATCTGTTTTTAATATGTTGCCCCATATTTATCTGAGACAATAGTATTAACTATTAGATTATCTTTTTTATCTGGTAATATTAATTTTGATAAATTTTTATATTCTTCCTTGAGGGATTTGACCATTTTTGTGTGCTCATTACTCCATTCTTTGGTATTCATTTTTCTAAGTAAAATCCGGATTTTATGTCTCTTTTTTGAAAAAAACTCAATAAGTCCTTCTGCATAATTTAAACATCCTAAGAATTTTTGTATTTATTTTTTTTATTCTAATTTATCTTGAATTTTTTTTTATCTTTTTAGATATGTGGGTTTGTAGTTTTATTCATTTTTTATCTATTGATAATCCAAGAAAATCAATTTTTTGTTTTTCTATTATAGCTTTGTTTTTGGAAAGAACAATTATTTCCTTTTTACATTCATTTATGAATTTTATTAAATGGTTTCTATATTCTTCTTTATTATTAGAATATATTAATATATCATCAACATAGACAATTAAGAATTCATTAAATTTTCTAAATATGTTATCCATTTTTCTTTGATATATTTGTGGTGCATTTTTTAAACCAAATGACATTACCATCCATTCATATTGACCTTGGGGTGTACTAAATGTTGTATATTGAATACTATCTTCTTCCATTTTTACTTGTCAAAATCTTGATTTACAATCAAATTTAGAATAGTATTGTTTTCCTTTTGCAAGATTTACTAGTACTTCTTTATTTGGTAAAAAGTATCCATCAAATTTGGTATATTTATTTAATTCTTTATAATTTATTACCATTCTAGTTTTTCCTCTTTTTTGTTCGGAATGTTTCATTACCATGAAAGCTGTACTACTATGGGGTCCATTACTAGGTCTGATTAATTTTTGGTTAAGCAATTCTTTTATTTGGGTTTTAAATTCTTGTGTATCTTGTATGATATACATCATTGGCCTAACTCTTATAATAACATTTTCTGTTAGTTCTATTTTAGCTTTTGGATGATGTAGTTTTCAAAATAATAATGAATTTTCTCCACAAATTTTTTCTAATTGATCAATAATTTTTTCCATGCTTGTTTATATATTATTTTTCAAAACTTTTTTATACATTATTCTTTTATTTTTTATTTCATTTTGTGTAATTGATTTTTTTCTCCCATTTATCACCACGCTACGTTGGCTGAATCTTGTAAGATCTAAATTCTCTTGGTATTTTTAATAAATGTCCGCAAGGTGTTTGTAACATTATCATGTAATTATTTTGTTTATAATATTGAAATTGTTGTATAAAGTCATTTCCTAGTAATATATCACATTCTAATTTGTTATAACTATATATCTTATTTACAACTATTTATTTACTCCCAAATATTATATCAATTTTATCAGTACTATTAATTATTTTATGTACTTTCTCCTATTATTCCTATAATTTTTATCTTTCCATTAGTATTCCATGATTTTATTAAGAAACTTTTGAATATTGTTATATTACTTCATGTGTCTATTAATGCACAAGTTGTTATATTTATTTCTACAATAGTAACTTGTATATAAACTTCTAGTGGAAAACTTATTTGGTTATTCATTTATCCAACCTTTCTACATAGTATAATTTGACCATTAGGGTTATGTATAATCCTTTACGTTTTATACTATAATCTTCTACTCTATTTAGGAAACCCATTCCTAATAATATATGAGGATTTACCATACTGCTATCTATATGACATGGTACTAAGATATTTATTTCTCCTATTTTTATTGGTACTTTGACTTCAAGTTCAGTAATATGTAATTGTCCATCAAAATTTATATATCTATACGGATCAGTTCTATGAGATATTAATCCTTTATTTTTGTTTGAAGATATATGACATTCACTAGCTCCTAGATTAATTAATATATTTGATCCTTTCATATTTTTTCCCATTAAATATTCACCTTCTATTTTCATATTTTCAGCATTTCTATGAAGTTTTATTTCTCTTGTATTACTAGTTTCTCCTAATTGTTTAGGTAAACTTGTTAATCTTCTAATTAATCTTCCATCTTCAAATATTATTCTATTACCAGGGTATTCTTCCTCTCTTAATTCTATCATCTCTGGTTTATTTTTTGTTATAGTAAGTTCATAGTCTTCTGGTACTAAATTTATTTGTTTATTTGGTTCTACAATTTTACTAATATCTTTACATTCTTTATGAACTTCAATCTATGATTTTTTTAGAGTAAATATTTTCATAGTTAGAATTAGTGAATGTGCATAAAGCTCTATATTTTATAGTCATGGTTTGATCTACTGGTTGCAGTATATCATTTCTATGTAACTTGAAATGTAGTCCTAAGACTTCGTTAAAATTTCCATCTTTCAATGAGACACAATATTTTGGGTAACATGTAAATATTAGTTTCCGGTAAGATAAATTTCCTTATGTTGTTCCTAAATGACTATCTTTTAAATTTATTATTCTTCCATCATGTAAATTTACAGTCAAATGTGAATCTATTCTATCCCCGAATAAGGGTTTAAACATTATTTGTATTCCTGCAAGATAAAATACTGAATCTTTTCACTTTATTTTTTATTAATTTTTGTTAATAATTCTGTAACTGTATTTTTTTGTTAAAAGGTTCAATTTATGGGTTCCTTGAGTTATTCTGACATTTATTGCCTTTTCAATCTTATGATATTCATTTATTGCTATTTTTCTCTTTTCCATATTCTATCCAAGATTTCCCATTTTCCAACTTTTAAATCTAAGGATAATTTTTATATTTTCTTAAACTTATTATTATCAAATGTCACTTTTAATCCATAACCATCTATTCCTATTCTTGTACATTTATATTATTGTTTTCTATTTCTTCTATTTCTCTATTCTGGTTCTGATTCATTGCTTTATGAATCTGTTTCACTTATATAAACTTCATGATCATAGTATTCTTTAATCTCAGATATTTCACTTAGTTCACTTTCTACTTTTAGATATTTTTTTTTTGTAATATTTTAACTTTCTTCTTATTACAATTAGGGCTTATATGTCATATTTCTCCACAATTCCAACATTTGCATTGACTTTTGTCTTTCTTATGAGATTTATTTTTCTGTTTTTATTTGGATTATATCTTTTTTAGTAATATTTTATCTTAGGTTTTATATATCTTTTCTTAAAGTTTCTGAATTTTTTAAACTTTCTATTTCTATATTTTCTTTTAATATTTTTTCTCCTTTCAGGGTTACATCCCCATTGTGTAGGTTTTTCCATATTTTCACAACATATTCTAGTTAATTTTTCTGATTTCTTTAATAATTGTCTTTGTTGACATATATATGCTAATATTTCAAATAGAAATTTTATCCTTGATCCTAATGTTCTAGGTATTCCAGGGTTATCTCTGATAAATTTTTCAAATTCTATTTTAAAGTATATTCCACATGAACCTGGTAATTTATTGTAATACATAACTTTGTATACTTCTTTATTTCATTACTATAGAATTGGACATAATAGTATTCTTTGAATTCACAAGTTTATTCTTTGAATTTACACATATCACATATTGTTAAATTTATTAATCTTATTCTTGCATTATCTTTTTCTCTAATTGATTCTGTTTCAGCATTACTTATTCAATTTTCTCCTAAAAATTCATCCGCAATATAATCTACTAACTTTTCTATACCTTTTTTATCTGATTTTATTATTTCCGTTTGTACATTCCTTCTTATTAACGCTTTCGTATCACTACTTATTCCTTCCCACCAATTCCTAACATGTCCCTTAAAAGATGCTGTTAAAAAATCTATCATTCTTTCAGTATTTTTCCATGTATCATCTTTATTATATAAAAAGAATAATATCATTGAATCTACTCAAGTTAATAAGGCTTTTTTAGTATTTATTTTACAATCCAAATCTAGTTTTATTCCTCCATGATTAATAGGTTTATCATAATTATCATTTGATTTAAATCTATCCTCATACTTATTTCCTTTAGGTGGTTGTCTATCCTTGATTCTATCATAGTATTGTTTATGTGGTTTACTATACAAATGTGCGTAACTTTCATCTGAATCTGGTTGTTTGGAAGTTCCTATTGGAGCTGGGCTAGGTGGTCCTCCAGTATTCATTAAAACTTGGTACTTATTAAAATTTTCTAGGCTTAATTGGTCAAAATTTTCTATAAGCAAGTCTAATTTTTCATTCATTTTAATCTTGTTTTTCTTTAGTTTTTTCTTCAGCTTTTAGTTTCTCTAAAAATTTTTCTATGAATTTTTGTAACTCTAATTCTTCTTCTAGTATTTTTGGTAATATGTTTTTTTCTAAATTTATCACCCATATTTCCTACTTCTATTATATTTTTTTCTTTCTCAAAGTGTTTCTTTTTCTATTCTAAGCATTTCTTTTTCTGCGAGTTTTTTTTGTCTATTTTCTTATCTTTGTTTTTATTATTTTCTTTGAATTCTCTAATTTCTAGTTTTAGTATATTTATATCATTTCTTACTTCTTTTAATTCATTTTTTTACTTCTTGAACACCACTTATTAATGATTTTATTAATATTTCTAAATCTTCAATATATTCACTTATTGACATTTTATATTTTTGGTTTAACAGTTTGAGTTTTTTGTACCTTAAATAGTCTGTCATACATATCATCTATTTTTGCCTCTAATTTTGGATTCTTTCTTCTATTAATATGATTTTTTAATTTTCATTTATCCTTATTTTTTTCATTTAATTTTTATATTTTTTCTATAATCATTCCAATTTTATCTTGATTAATTAATTCTCCTGATTTTCTTTGAAATTTTTTAAAAGTTTCTTCATCTATGTTTTTAACATCTCCTAGCATATCTTTTAATTCTTTGAATTGTATTGTTATTTTGTTTCAGATACTTTGTAATTTTTCTTTAACATTTTTATCTTGTATATTTAGTGTTGTAATTTCTCAATGGCCATTTTATCTTGTGTATATATGTTTTTATATGTTTGCCATAAAAAGGCACTTATCCAATTTAATTGCATATTAAGAAATTCATCGGATTGTCCCTATGAACTTAATGGTTGAAACATAGTTGTATTAGCTCCTTTTATTTGATAAGATCCAACTGGAACTCTTATATTTTCTATTATTTGTTTTTCAAATTTTATTTCTGGAAATATTATCATTAATTTCTTTCTTTGATATGTTCAATTTCTAGAATAAGTCCTGTTTCATATTTTGCTTCTTTAAAATTCATTATTTGATATTCACAAAATTCTTCTATTGATATAAGCATTAATAATTTGTGATATACTCTATAATATTTTAGATAGTCTTCCAATATTCTTATTTCATCATATTTCTCTTTATTAATTCTTTCTTTGTTTTCTAAAATCATTTGTAATCTAGGTAATTGCTTTAAAATTCTATTATAATATTCTCTCTTTTTCTCAAATAATTTTCATATTAGCTTTTCTTGTATTTTTATATTTCTTTTTTATCATATTTGATCCATTAAATTTCTTCTTTGTTCTATTATTAAATCTAATTTTTCATTTGTTTTTATGTCTAGATATCTAGCTAATTGAGGATATGTTCTAGGGTATTCCATACTCTTCTGTGATATCATTTTGTATTAATTCTTCGATGATGTCATTCTCTATTAAATCTAATATTTCATTTATTATAAAATCTTCTTTTATTATATTGAAATTTATTAAATCATAAATATCTCTTCTTATATCTTTATCTATACATTTTAATGCTCTTAAGATTTCTATTTTTTTATCTGAGTGATTATAAATTCTGGTGTATGTATAATATATTTATTTTTATATTTTGTTATATAATATTTATCTTTTAGATCTGTCATATGACTCTGATACCAACTGAGGGGGTGCTACAATGAGCGAACAAAAATTGTATAAACAAAAATCAATTAAAATTATATAAAAAAATTATCTAAGGACTAAATTGGAGTTTTCTAAATCTTGATGTCTATAGTTGAAATGTTATGTGTAAGGATATTCTTGGTAGTTTCTAATGTTTAAGGCTATTTTTAAAAGGTATAAAATTGTATGGATATTTTTAAGAATTGGTAAATTAAAAAGGCTATTTTCATGGTATTCCTCCTCATTAATAGTATACGTCTTCGGTCTTCTCCTTGTCCCGTTTCTCCTTTTCGTATCTATCGAAGCTTCCCTTCCATCTTTTCGGTTCTTTTAACATTATAATATTCTTCACAGAACTCTTCTCCTACCAACCGTTTAGCACTATAAGAGCATCTCCAATACACTCCCTCAATTAGGGCCGCTGTGACAATGGAATAGACGGAGGTCAAGAGAACATAGATAAATTGATGGAGTCAACTAAAATTTGCTCTCCAATGGTGATGTCGAATTTTCAAAAATATTGATTACATGACATTTTCTCAATTTTAAATTAATAACTGATTTAAACAACTGTCTAACGTATTCTTATCCCAAACTAATTTTTTATATCTACATCTCCTCCTCCGCTTGGAAAGTTGTAGGTGAAATTTTATTTTATTTTTAGAATTCGTAGGTTATCTTTTACAGGTATACATTTCATCCATTTTTTAATGGGTATAAATAAAGGACCGGATGAATGAATGTAGTTCTAATTTTCTATATGTGTAAAGATTTGAATTTGATTGATTGTTTAGTTCTGAGATGTGATAAAATATACTTGAAATAAATTAGTTGACTGAATTCTTGGAGAATTGAATTAATTTTGCAGAACTGCCCACCCTTTATTTAGTATTAAAATAATTATTAAATAAAAATAAATGCTGACTCACCAGGTCGGACGGAACGTCAATTTGTAGACGAATCACTTGACATTGTCAAATTTTTTCAGCCACATCAGCTTGATATTGTAATTGACGAAGTGCATTGGAGAGACATTTTTAACTAATTTAGTCTATTTGCTGACTTGTCACTTCTTTTTTCCCAATTGACTAAGTGCATTGGAGTTGCTCTAAGGTGCCAGACTTAGACACATGGGGGTGAGACACACAAAACAGGGGCCCACACCCTTGTGTCTCCATCGGCACCTTATGGTGCCAGACAGTTGGCAGGAGAACGGTTGACATATTCTCCATCTTTTAAGCCTCTGTTTGGATAAAGTTTGGTGATTATTGGTTTTTTGATGTAAGATATGTATAGTTAAAAATTGAAAAGAAAAAATATGTGTGATTAAAAAGTGATTTGAAAAATTGGGTAGATTATAAATTGATTTTAAATCACTTTACGAAATGGAGGCTAAACCGCACACAAGTTCGACCCCACTCGTCAATCTCTTTCAAGATTGTTGTCCGTGGTGCAAATTTGCTAAGGTATGTCATGATATTATTTTCAAAAATACATGTTGAACAATGGGGGGTATCGCCCCCTCACATTAGCGGGCCCTAATGTGAGCTAATGTGAGGGGGCGGTCCTACTGTACAACAAGGAGCCCCCTATTATTTTTATTACAGATTTGACTCATTTTTGTATCGTTATTTAATCTTCCTTTAGCCTCTATTAGGTAAAGGCGTGGAATTGATTTATAAGGTAATTTATAATCAATACAATTTCTCAAATCACTTTTTAACGGCACAAATTTTCTCTCTTCACTTTTCAACAACACATTTTAATTAGAAAACACAAATAAACCAATTTATAATCTAAAATTAGCCGCCGAACAGTGCCTTATTGTTTACCAATTTTTTCCCTTGGGAATTGAATGAGTTTAGTCTCTCTTTTTTTGTGCTTCGTGCTAATTTAAGTATTCTACTTATTTTCGGTGTGTGTTGGATTTTCTGTGAGAAATTTACAATTTGGAATTTGAACCCTAGATTTTGTAAAATGATTTATTTAATTTTTGTTTGCTTTAGTAAATAGATTTAAGTAAATGGGTGAGAACTTTCGTATTTCCACAAATGTATGTATGAAAATAAGTTTATGGTTTTCTGGTTTGAAAGAAGAGAAGAAGAGAGAAAGAAGGAAGAGAAGAAAGAAGAAAAGAGGAGAAGAAAAAAGAAGGGAGAAGGGAGAAAGAAGGAAGAGAAGAAAGAAGAAAAGAGGAGAAGAAAGAAGATAGATGGGAGTGGAGAAGTCGAACCAAGATATATAAAAGTAGTAGGCTAGGGAAAATATGTGGGTGGAAGGGGAGACCCCCTCCCGGGGGTTCAAGGCTCCCCGAAATTTTTTTTCCAAGCAAAAAAAAATAAAATAATTCAGGCTTCAAATTCGTAAATATAACAAAATAATTTTACTTAAATGTCAAATATCTAAAAGCTAAAAAAAGCACCACAAATGTGCAGTACAAAATATCTTGAGGTGTTACTTGTGATGCATCCTCCTAGCCACCATACGATAAAACTTATCAACGATGACATCTGTATCAATTCCAAGAGCAATTTGGAGTTTCTTGTGGAACATTTGAAATATTTAATGATCCAATATCATCTTTCTTATTAAAGTAATGAAAAATATTTTTTTTTTAGTGTACTAATCAATCTGTAAGGATATGTATTGTACAAAATTCAATCAACAAATTATCGTCACAAAAACCAAGTGTTAAAATAAATCAAAAAATTAACTATCACAAAAAACTAAGTAAGCCTTTAATAAAATTACTAGTCTACCACAAAAAATCTAGATAAACAAACCCTTTTATAACACATAAATTAACTACCACAAAAATCTCTAATTATAGATAAACCCTAAATAACTTAAATAAATTAATCAACATATTCAACACTCAAAACAATTAATAAGCAATATTAAATCTGAAATGAGCCCCCAAAATTAACTAGGATTATAGTGGGCTTTGCTTGGATAATTGATCAACTGAAATGGGTACCCAAATTTAACTTCAAAAATTTTAAAATTCTCTAGTTGGCTTGAGCGGACCCCATCCCAATGCTGGTTCCACCCCTGCTTGGAGAGGAGAAGGAAGTTCATAACTGTAGCTGTGGGGAGCTCGGAGGAAGAGGAAGTTTTCCATGTTTTCCATTTCGATGGATTTTGTATTGAAAATGTGGAAAACAATTTTTTATTGTTTTGGATTTTGTTTGTAAATTTTTTTCTTGTTTTTAAAAATTTGTTTTTGAAAATGAATAAGTGAACGCGTTTTCAGTATTCTTCGAAAATTAAAAATTAAAAATGACCCGATAACAGCCAAGAGAATGTGGCCTTATATTTGGTTGATTCAGAAATGAAATTTTATTTTAGTTTTGGCATTCTATGAGTTCCGAAGTGGGAAAAACTTAAATCAAGCCTCACCATTTTGTATTAAAAAAAAAAAAAATTAATCAAACTAATTTGGAGAGTTGTTCAATTTGAGCAGGGGTGAAACCCGAAAATTTAAATGTTGTGGACTAGATAAAATATGAAGGGTGGATGGGGAGGGCCCCTCCAGGGGGTTCTCCCCGATTTTTTTTTCAACCCAAAAATAAGAATAATTTATTCTAAGTCATTGATCTGGAGTTTCTCGGAGAACTTGATAATCCAGCATCATCTTTCTTATTAAAGTTATGAAAGATATTTCTTTTTCGCATTTTAATCAATCTACAAGAATATGTATTATCCAAAACTCAATCAACAAATTCTCATCACAAAAATCAAACCTAAATAAGCCCTTTCATAAAAATAAATAAATAAATTAACTACAAACACCAGTCTAGCACAAAAAACCTAATTAAGCCCTTCTATAATAATAATAAAAAAAAACTACCACAAAAAACCCTAAATAAAACCTAAATAATTTAAATTAATTAATTTACACTCAAAACAACTAATAGGCACTAATCAAAGCCCAAATGAACTTCAAATTTTAAAATAATAATAAAAGAACTTCAAAATTTTGTAGTTGGCATGGGCGGAGTAGTGCCAAGCCTAGTTCCGCCCCTGAATATGGGTATATTTGCACGGTAGGAGTTCAGTATTTTCTCGAGTATTTGTTTGATAACATTATCAACACCTTGTTTTCCTCTTTGTCCTTCATGGTAATTTGAAGAATTTGTACATGTTTTCAACCTTTTAATTTGGTGTAAGGTAATTTAATTTTTTAACCTTTCTGTTTATATTTATTGGATTGGTTTCTTTATACTATTTTTCGAGAATCCTAGTGAATAGCATGGATATTTGATTTAGAATACCTTGATTGTGTTTCTTTTGTTGTTTTTCATGCGATTAATGTTTTAATATTATGTTTGATTTGTGTTTACTTTCTTTATGTTAATCTATGTAAATAGATACAAATCTTACTAGGCTGTAAATCGTAATTCTTGGAGATAATTGTCCTAATGATCACTGAACTTATGTTTATATCTTCGATTGATCACTGAGTTTTAAAATGTCGAGTTTTGATCACTGAACTTATGTCTACGTCTTTGATTGGTCATTGAAATTTAAAATGTTGAGTTTTGGTCACTAAACTTATGTGTTTGTTGTCCCAATAATCACTAAACTTATGTATATGTCCTCGACTCATCACTGGAGTTTAAAAACTCGAGTTTTGATCACTAGACTTATCAAAATGGTAAACGTTAGCCATTGACAACGTGACATACGGAATGTGCACATCATGCCCGTCACCTTCAACTAGCCAATTGATAAGTATATTTTATACACTAATTTATATGTCAAAATTAGGATATTATATTGTCATTTGAGAATAAATGCTACTTAATTAGTGGTTATTTATTTATATTTCACATATAATCTGAAGCAATTGAAGCAAATAACGAGCAACTGGACGACAAATGAAGCTAAAATGCACAATCAGGAGTTGACGAAGTCAACCAAGAAATATAAGTGGAGCTAGAATGGAAGAAATCGAAAGTTTGAGGACCTAATTGAAGAAATTGAGAGTCGAAATAAGTTAATTGAGAAGATTCAGAAGTGTTAGGATTAAATTGATCTAATCAGTTGATGAAGGACTTGAGGCGTACATAAAAGATGGGGACCAGCTTAAACGGGATTGAAAGTTAAAGATTGCACTGAAAGTTAATATCACTCAACTGCGCCTCACTAAGGCACGCGACTGTGCCAATTTGGCCTGCGCGGTCAATCAACTTTCCTGCTAGGTAGTGTTTTGGGCTTTTTGCCCGAATTTTGTTTGTTCTTCTCCTAATTAACCTAGATTTCACCTAAACTTATAAATATAACATATAAGGCACAAATTCTAAACTTTTGCTCAGCCTCTCAACCACAATATTCAGAGTTTCTATTGTACAATTCTTGGGAGATTAAAGCTTGCAAAAGGCTTGGAAATTGAAGATCAACAACGGAGGATTGATTAGCGGTGCAAGACTTTGCTTTCTCTTTGTTAATTAGATAAACTTAACATGTTTCTTTTTTATTTTTAGTGCGTTTTTAAATCAATTGTGATGAACAACTAATTTTCTAGTTGGGACAAACGATGTAACTTAGTTTTATGATATTAATTTCATAATTCAAGTTTTGCATATATGTTGCATATGTAGATTTTATTTTGTATTTAATGCATGAATTAATTGGCCACTAATTCATAGATTTTGTGAGTTGTTTTCATAATTCGAGAGATGAGTTAGCAATTTAGATCATTGAATAAATTTGGTAATTGAAAGAAAGGTGGAGATACACTTTTATTATTATTGCGATCATTATTTGAATTCTTATGTTTCATGCACTTAATTAAGGAATAATTTGGACCCTCTGTATAAATTTGTGGTGACTTAGGTAGAATTGATTTAAACTCGAGTGAGGAATTTCAATATGCATTCATGAATTCAATTGAGCATTTATATATAGGAATAAAACTTGACGAATGAAATTAGTAATATTAACTATGGTGAAATCATCCGTCCCAACACCTTTAGCATCACTTTAGAAAAATAAATATTTTATTTTTATTTCTTTTTCATTGTATTTAGTTATAATATTTTTTAGCTTAGTTTTAATTAAAAAAAATCACCACTCAACCGTTCAAATAGAATCGAGAACTAACACATTTTTATACTTAATTACAATCCTCGTGAAAACAATAATTTGGACTCTTAGGTCCACTTGATTACTTTTTGTTATTCGTATACTTGCGGTATATTTTGCACACTGCAAAATAGAGTGAACACCAATCATGGCACACCGAATTGTTGAGTAAGAAATCTTTAAGAGCTTCTTTAATTTTCACTAAATTTTTAAAAACATCTTTGACTATTAATTTGTTGTATGCAACTGATAATTTAAAAGAGCATTTATAATTTTTCAGGTCAATCGTCTCATCTTTACAAGTTTAGCGATAAAAACTCGATCAATTTAAAGTTTAGGGAAAAATTGAAGATGCTTTTAAAGCTTAGTGACTAATTGATGATCATTTTAAAGATTTCTTATGTTGCAATTTGGTGTGTCTGATTGATCAGTTGAAGGTGATGTGATGCCACATGTCTATCTGTCACGCCATCAATTCTCTTAAGAAAGTTAAGTCAATGACTATCTTCCACCATTTTGATAAGTTTAGTGATCAAAATTAAACATTTTAAACTTCAGTGATTATTCGAGGACATTTTCATAAGTTGAGTGATCATTGAGACAATGTATCCATAAATTTAGTGACCAAAACCCAACATTTTAAACTTCCATAAGTTGAGTGATCATTAAGACAATGAATCCATAAATTTAGTGACCAAAACTCGACATTTTAAACTTCCGTGACTACTCGAAGTCATAGACATATTTTAGTGATGATTGAGATAATTAACTAATAAGTTTAGTGACCAAAACTCGACACTTTAAAATCAGTGATCAATTGAAGACGTAGGCATATGTTCAGTGATCATTGGGACAATTAACTCTAATTCTTGTAGTAAGTAAATAAAGAAATAAATAAATAGGGAAAAACTGCAATCATTTCCAAAATTGAGAAAGAATTCATGGAATTTTACACATCTTCATCTAATCCTTTGCCCACATATTGCTCTTCTGTGTTATCATTTGGGCATTTCATTGAAAAAACTAAAGAGTGTTTCAGTTTCGCAGTGTCTGCAATCATGGGAAATTTAGGCTCTGTTCTCTTTGTTATTTTCAGGCCATTTTTAGTTTTCAGTTTTCAAAAATATTAAAAACACGTTTACTTACTTATTTTTCAAACTTTTTTTCTTGAAAACAGAAATTTTTTTACAAAGGAAACCAAAAACAGTGTAATATTTTTTTTGGATGCTTTCAGCAAAGTCAAGTGTTTTTTTTTTTTTTTTTTTTTTTTTCAAAAATGCCAAAAACAGAATATGAATGACTTTTGATTGAGCAGAATATGGATTTTTGTTAGATTTTGAATTGTTTAATTGTTCTATTTCGAATTATAGTTATAGATGATTTTGTTTAGATAATTTATGTAAAGGGAGGCTCATTTTAAAGAGGATGTTTCTTTGGTTTTCATTATTGAAGTTAAACAAAAAATTTTGATTTGTTCCTTCACTGTAGTGGGTACTTTTTTAGGAGCTTTAATCGGGCAAGAGGCTGAAAGTGGTTTGATGGAGCCATTGTTGCCATTTCTAGTGCCATTTTCTCGATTGAGGTCTTCAAGTCTGCATTGCTTTTGTAACGCCCCGAATTCCGAGGAGCGCGGGAACGTCACTTTTCTAAATTCTTGAATAAACTTTGTTGCGGAAAATGGCTAAATATTAAATATCACATTTATGGAATAAAAGTTTAGCGATAATTCAAATGGAATATGTATTTTCGTACAAATTTATAAAAATGACACTTCTTGATAAAATGAAATAATTATTTCAAAGTTCACGACTTTTAAAAAAAAAATATCAATTTGTAATTTGTCATCATTGTCCATCACTCGCCACCGTCTCCGAAATCTGCAAAATTTGTTAAAATAACGGGTTGAGCATTTCAAAAATGAAATACTCAGTAGACTCATCGCCAATAATTAATCTACAAGATAATTGGACAAGTAATTATGCAAATAATGTAGTGACATTCTTTTCTTATTCATAGGCATCACATAGTGAACGCAAATGAACACATTCTTTTCTTTTCTTGGCTAGCAGATAAGTTATGTCCAGCATAACATAATTCTTTATCTCAAAAGAGATATTCTTTTCTCATGCAATTAAGCATAAAATCACACAAATCCACATAACACATGCAATTATAATATAAATCAATTAGTGGGGGCGAGTCTACCTCAAACCACGAGTTTGAAAGTTGAGCAAGAGAGTTCACGTTGTTCTTCTAACTGTCCAAGCGCCTCGTCTAGCCAATATATAAAATAAATCTTAAAGTCGAATTTGAAATTCAAATGTTTTGAAACGAAAGAGTTATAAAAGCTTTAGAGATTAATTTAGAAATCAAACATAGTGGGGATTTGAAAAGAGTTGAGATCAAAATAAATTATTTTGAAAAACTATTGGATCGACTCATGATTTTTTTGAAGTCATGGGGACTAACTAATTTATTTCCAAAAGTGCAATGTTCGAATAAAATCACTTTAAAATCCAAAGATCGACATAATACTTTTAAAACTAAAGGGGCTGACATGAAATATTTAAAACTTGGGACTAAAGATAAATATTTTAAAGCTAAAGGACTGAAATAACTTAATTTAAAAGTAGGGGATGCAATAAGACATTTTAAACATTGTAAGGACTGAATTGAATGATTTTACAAAGGCTGGGGACTAAAATGCAAATCTGAAAAATCAAAATATAAACATCAAAATCACTCCTCTCCATTGTCGTGACACAGAGAGAGAGAGAGAAGGCAGTGAAGTCGATGAAGGGTGGAGCCCTTCCGATTCCAGCTTCGCCGGCCATCCTCCGGCCGGCGGTGACACCGACGAAGCATGGGGAGAGATTGGGGCTTGGTTTGGTGCAAAAATCGGGGCTCAAGGTCAAACTTTTGGGGCTGCAAGTTGGGTGGTTCTTCCGGCGAGGAATCAACTATTGAGGTAAGAAAATGAATTTCTTAATTCATGGGTTTTGATTTGGGTTGGGGTTGGCCGCGATTTGGTGAATGGCAGTGGTCGGTTTGGAGTTGGTGGGTTGCGATGTGGATTTAAATTTGGGTTTTAGTTGTCATTGATGGATGTACATGGTGGTTGGTGATGAACTGATGATGGTGCAGGCGGCGCTATGGTGGTGCAGGCAGAGTGGTGTTGCTGCAGTGATGATAGCGATGGCTATTTAACAGATTGATGGTTTCGATTCTGTAATGGTTCTATGGTGGTGGTTATGGCAGTGATTCGTTGGTGGTGATGACGGTTTGGTAGAAATTGTGGTTTAGGTGGTGAATTGATGTATATTGGTTTGTGGTGTTGCAGTGATTGTGGTGTTGGGGGGCAGTGAACTGGTGTTCGACGATTGTCCTGGTGGTGTGGTCTGCGTGTGGGGGTGGCTGTGAAACGGTTAAGTGGTTGGGCACTGGTGAGGTGGTGATTGGCTTGCGGTGGTTGCAGGCTGTCAGAATTATTTGTGTATTGTGGTGACTTCGGCTGATTGAAATGGATTGATTAAATCTGAAATGGAGGTGGTTGCGGAGCCATGACAGTGGAATTGTGGTTTAGAGTTCAAATTTGAGCGGAGGCAGTTTGGGGGAAGCTGAAATGGATGTAATTGGGATTTTTTAGTTAGCTTTTGATAATGGCCGTGAATGAGGCTGAATCTATATTTGAAATAGAGGTGATTACTGATGAAATGATGGAGGAGAAGGAAAAAGGGGATTTGATCAGTGGACAACATCATAATTTGGAGGAATCTTTGATGGATTAATTTAGTGGAAATTATCATAATTTGGTTGATAATGGATGGTGGTTGCTTAGTGTAAAGATAGGATGATTGATTAGATTATTGTGGGAAATGGAAAGAAAATCTGATGAGGGAGGAGAATTGTAGGAAATGCTGATCATTTGGGTGCAGAATTGAGGGGTCAAAAAGGGGAAGATTATGATGGATTTCTGATTGGAATGAATTGTAGGCATCGCAGAATTTGGTATGTTATTTTAGGGAGGTGAGGGAGAGAATCAGGGAGTGTGAAATGGAATTGACGTGTGGGGAGGTGAAATTATTGGAAACGTGGGGGGGGAAATGGATTTTTACCAATTGAGATTGTGCTAAAAAAAACTAAATTTGGGGAATTAAAGGGATTTAAATTGGACAAAGATCAAAATATCGAAATAAATTAATTTGGACTTTAAAATCGTTAAAATTTGAATTAAGATTTAAAATGGTGACATTGGAAAATTTTGAACAAAATTCGGAAATTTAATTACGATGAAAATTAATTTCATTTCATTTATAATTTGGCTAGACGAACATTCCTTTACATTAAATGGACAAAGTCGTGACGACGTTCATTTAAAGTTCTAAAAATATTTTATTTAGAAAGAAACGAAAATTCCCGATCGCTACAACCCTACCACCTTAAAATAATTTCGTCCTCGAAATTTAAAACTTACTTGGTCTAAAATATCTGGATACTTGGCCAGAATTTCTTCTTCTTTCTCTCAGGTAGCCTCATCGCTACCATGTCTATCTCACTGGACTTTGACTAAAGGAATCTCTTTGTTTCCTAAAACATGGAATTTTCTCTCTACTATGCACATAGGTGCTTCTTCATAAGTCAAATCTTTCTGGACTGCAATAAACTAATAATTCACCATATGACTTGAATCATGAACAATAAGCCACATTACCTAATTTTCTAGCATTTTAAATGGTCCGATGAAATGAGATCTTAAATTCCCTCTCTTGTCAAAACGAAAGGTACCTTTTATAGGATCTATACTAATATCGAAACCACAAAAAAAAATATTCATTGACCCAATTGCTTAACCTAAAATCAAGAAGATTGATCAAGAATAATTCCTTATAATCCAAAACATAGAAATGCGATATTAATTCTAAAATATTGAGTATAAAACCCAAACTTGGCAGAATCTTTCTGAATAGATTTAACAACGTAATCATTTATAAGCTCGACTGAAACTTCCTTTTCAAAATCTGGAGAATTCAAACTTAAATCCTTTAATCCATACTTTTAGATCATGAATCAACTACTCGTATCACATACTCATTCTAACTGAGGGCTAAGATACTAACTTAAAACCACATCATATGGATCAGATATGATATTCTCAAACTTAAGAAACCTCACTAATTTCCCAATCTGAAGTTCAAAATTTAATTTCCTGTTCTCCCAAAACTTCGATTCATGTCACACTTATGAACAATACTCTAATTAAATATATCACCATTTAATAAAACTTCTGTGAATCATATAGGATTTCTCATCAAGTTTGCTTAACCCAAAGATACAATCCCATTATAAGAAAAAGTCACACAACTGATCATCTCAGGTTTTTCCATTATTGTAGCCAAAATATTTACTCACATCTAAAGTACACCCGGTAATAAGAAATCGAAACTGCATCACCAAAATCTTAAATAACCATATATTATGACTCAAAATGAAAATTCACAATCGTATGTAATATTTCATCATATCTTGTAGTACTCATGTAACCTGTCACTTATCATCGTATCATATGTCCTCAAATATTCGTATCAATATCTCTAAGATTTCAATATAATAACCATCATACCTTTCACGTGAACCTTATACGTCAATATACTCCCTAAGAATTTATATCAATCTCTCAAACTCAAAAAAAATCTTGGATTCTGCCATTGTCACTCTTTCTGTACACTACTCCATAATAAGTAATCATTCTGAAGTTTCATCCTTATTTTCCTCACAATTCCTATCTACAAAGACAATTTCATAAAAATTCATTTCTTATTTTCTAAACAAAATACCATCAATATCAATCTCCAAAATTTCAAGATATGATCAATCCTAAGACTTTCTCTGATCCAATGCATTGCTTCATCAATACTTGTACAAAATTTAGGACCTGGTAAAATTTCTGTCATCAATTTCATCCAAAAAATTTCTCTCATGATTTTCTAGTATCATCAATGAAAACTTAATGTACATCAGTGAATCATTCAAATTAAGAGGTAACCTGATTTATTTTCCATGACCGAGATTCATCATTCTTTAAATTCCACTTAGAACCAAATACAGCATAATCTATTCATGGATGGTCAACTTATTTCATCATCTCAGAACATCATCATCTTAAATTCTCGGCCTAAGATAATCACATGATTCCTTATCATTATCTCTTGTACTTTTATATACAAATAATCTTATGACAATCATCATTATCTCACATAATCCCAAACATTAAATCACATGTTCCCAATTTCTCAATTTGAATAATTGGTTACTCCTTTAAGGGCATCTCACTATAAAATACTTTCAATATCTCTCATTCATGATAACTGATTATTCCCAATAATCATATTACATGTAAATTCAACCAACGGTAAATGGTTTTCCTAACCATCAAAAAGGTCTAAAATACAAACTCTCAACATAGCCTCTGTATAAAGAAATATTTGCTGACTACTTAAGTCATTACTCAATAATCCAAATGACATCACGTCTCTTCACTAATCTCTGTAAACCCATGAAAATTTTCTCCAAATTTCAATAAATCTTTACTATTTCTTTAAAAACATATCAAACCATAATAATTTGTCATCTCTAAAATTTCTTATCACCAAATATCACCAAAATAATTAAAACGATAGAAATTTCCTGAATATTCTCTCAATGTAGTATACACAATAACATAATATCATCAGCTTTTCTCTAACATATCTTCCCGATCACATTCCAAAATAAATCAACAGTATTATCTCCTATCCTTATAATTTATAATATTCTCCAATACAAGTGATCATTCCTTACTAGTGATAAATCTGTTCCCAAAAATAATTAAGATTCTTCCCAATAACGTCATAATACTTGTCTTCACTCATCTTTCAAAATATAACTTATCATGTACTAAATCTCGCTTATGGTGTAAATGAACTTGCAATTCTAACCTCAATTCCTTTAACGGATGCTTATCGTACTATGCTCTTAATTCCAAATGATAAAATTCTAGGCATAATCTCCCTTTGTAATTTTGACTTATCCAATCCGTAGGTATACTTTATAACCAACAATAACAAATAACTCCACATTTGTCCATAACTATTTAAATATTGACAACAATTCCAACACTTCAATATCATCAAAAATATCCCAAAAATCAATTCATCATTCCTCAACATAACAATTTCAAATCATATTTGCCAATATCACAATATCACTTCATTCAATACCTTAATTGCCTCATAAGACTACTCATACTTATAAATATATGCCATAAATCATATTCCCAAAATTTATTCACAAGGCAAAACTTCATAATAAATTTCTCTAAAAATAGAGGAATAATTCACTTATTCAACATAATATCCATTACTTAATTTCCCAATAACCAAATCTTTAAATCTCTAACCTCATAATTCTTCTCATAAAAGTTTCAGTAAAATCATATCACTTATAATCTCGACATCTCATCACAACTTAATAAAACTGGCTTGCTATTTCTTGTTTAGTCAAAATGATAGATATTCCGAAAATATTGTCTAATCCTTTCTGTTGACTTCTCGTAAATGGTGCCATGTCTAAAATCAATTATGCAAAGTCCATGTAGGGTTCATCATTTCTAAATTCGAGAACAAAAATTATTTTGAAATCATTCTTAAATCATATTATTCCCATTATGCTCAACACTCGTTTTCTTTCTTTTCTTTTCTTTCAAATTTTTTTTCGTTATGCTCCAAAACTCATTTCTTTCTTTATTTCTTTCTCATTATTTCGGATACTAGTTTTTCTAATTCTTTCTCGTTTTTTCTTTTCTTTTCTTTTCTCGTCAAATTCTCAAAAAATTTATTCTCAAGTATCCGAAATAAATCAATAGAGTAAACATACTAAACTTCGTTACCTTCGGAGTCGGCGGGAAAATGATGGCAATGGCAAAAAGTCGTCAAAACAGTATTTCTATTATTTTTAGAAAAATTTATTTTCTTATTTTGTAAAAAAAAATTTGTAAGTCTACAGAAACGTAGACCCGCTCTGATACCACGCTGTAACGCCCCGAATTTCGCGGAGCCCGGGACGCCACTTCGTCCTTTAAATATGATTTTATTGCGGAAATAATTAAAAATCTCAAACATCATATTTATTATTTGAAACCTTTGAAACAACAAATTTTGCAGATGACGGAGTCGGTGGCGAGGCGTGCGATGGTGGCAATTATTGAGATTTTAGAAATGTTTTATTTGAACGTGAAACTTATTTATTCATGTTTTGTTCCAAGAATAATTTTTCAAATCATTTCAATATTTGAATTGTTTCATAAATGTCGTCAATTTAATTATTTATCGTTACTTTACTTTAAAACTTAAGATTTAATTTTTATGAATTGTTTTAATTAAATTGATTAAAATTTAGTTTCCGCTTTAACTTTTAAACAATGGATGTGATGTTTTATAAATTCATTTCTTCCGCAAAAATGTTGTTTCAAAGGTTTCAAATAATAAATATGATGTTTGAGATTTTTAATTATTTCCGCAATAAAATCAGATTTAAAGGACGAAGTGGCGTCCCGGGCTCCGCGGAATTCGGGGCGTTACAGCTTTTATGGCAATCAAATGAATCTGGCGTTGGGTGTCTCTTCTATTTGGTGAGCAACATGCTTTATCTAAATGATCATCATTTTTTTTAGGTCTAATTCTCTATTGAACTACTTAATTGGAACTTTTTATTTACTTCAATTATTAATTCTGAAATTGTGTAGATTGATGTGATCGCGAGCCTTCTAACCGGTAGACTTGTTCATGGGAGCATTGATCCAACTATGCTTAGCACGGTGCAAAGTCAAGTATGATTCTATTCGAAACAAGATTTAGGAATTTACAAAAACTTAGAATTCAGATGTTCTAAATTTTCTTTTTCTTGAATCAGGTGGGAGCTGTGGAAATGACGACATTTGAAGAGGTCTAGAACATTTTTGACAAATGAACAGTGTTTGGAGAAGAACACAGATTTCAGGAAGTGGGAGGTTTGTGTGAGAAAGTAAGGGGTTCTTTAGATTGGTGCTTTTTACGACACTCTTTATTTACTTTTGGTGAGAAATTCTGCTTCTATTCTTCAACTCTTTGATTTTATTTGTTCTGTTTCACTGCTTTGCTTCTTGGTCCAGTATTCTCTCATAGTTAATTTATTAATTAAAAATTAGTTGAATTGATCATATTTATTTAGCAGACACACTTAATGGCTATTAAAAAATGCAAAATGCACACATTCATCTCTTCAACAAAACATCTTGGAAATATTGTACAAATATAACCACCATATCAGTCCGTCAATATCGCACCATACACAACGATTAGTAATGGTGATTTTGAAGGAATTTTGGATTGTTAGAAAAATTTATGGTTGAAAAATGTAAAAGTGATGGATTTCATAAAAATATGTGGTTGAAAATGATTTTGCAAAAAAAGTACATATATTGGAGCAAACAGGCTTTAAGAGTTGAATATAATAAATAGAATAAAGGGACTCAAAAGTAAGGGTGGATAAAAAAATAGAAAAAAAGGAAATCGTTCGATGATGATGATGATGATAAGTAGAAACCAGTCAATTCTCAAAACCAAAACAAATATAAAAACTAATAGATGTTTTAAAGTCTGGCCCGTGAAAAGGAAATGGTCAAAGGACAGAGGGTCGGCCCAGTGCATTAAAAATGATCAAAAAAATAAAAAAATAAGTTATTTCCTGTCATACAATTCATTTATATAACATATCCATCAAATCAAATCAAACAATTAGCACAACCACAAATATTCAAAAACAATATCAATGCATAAAGTGCAACTCAATCCAAAGTCCAAATTCCAAAATATTAACTACATCGACACATAACTCAATCCAAAGTCCAAAATAATAATTAGATCACGCAGATATGCAACTCAATTCAAAGTCCAAAACATTAACAACATCATGTGGTTGAAAATGAGTTTGGAGGATATTTGGAAGAAATTTGAACTTTTTTGGAGAATGTGTGGTTGGAAAGAGGTTGAAATGTGCAAAAGTGGTGGGTCCCATAAAAATATGTTGTTGAAAAATGAGTTTAAAGGAAAACTTGTTCAAAATTTCCTGGACCAAACAGGGGCTAAGATTCATTTTCATCGTTCTCATCCATAAGATCGAACCCTCGATCACTTGTACGATGACTTGAACCAGCAAAACGATGAATAACGTCAAATTCATCTAAATCATCCGTCTCTAAAGTATGATCGTCATTATTTTCATCGTCATCTAAAACAAAATAAGTTGAATAAGCATATATAATTGATATAACATATATCAAATAATAATAATAATAATAATAATAATAGGAAAACCGTCACAATTTTATGCAAACAGTTTCCTGCCCAAAATTCAATTCCTATTCTGGAATTGTTGACAAAGAAAGAAAGAAACGAGTATTAAATATAATTAATAAAAATAGGAACTAGATGTTGGTATTAAATATTTATCCACGGTAAAAGTAGGTATTAAATGAAAATTGGTAATAAATGTGAGTCATTAATTTCACCAACTAATTAGTGTGTGTGTGTATTAAACTTAGTTCAAGCTAATTGTTTCAATATTTAAATTATTACCATATGTTAAATTGTATAATTACGTTATAATTATAAAATTCTATTAAATAAATTTAAAACCATATTTGGACTAAAGAAATAAATATTGTAAAACATAATAAATACATGTTTATTTTTTTTAAAGCCTATAATTTTATCCATACTTTTGATAATTAAATTATTATTTTGAAATCAAAAAATATGCACTATAGGTATCAAATCGAAGATCTCAACAAGAACTTTAATATTAACTTACAAATAAGAGTCAACTGTAAACATATCGTCATTAAAATCACATTAGAGATTAAAGGTAAAAGTTTTATTTTGAAAAATTAAATAAAATAGATTTTTTTATATTTTTTATTATTTTTAAGATATAAATAATTTTTTATATAAAATTGGATTTTTATATAAAATTTAAATATGCACAATATATAAAACTTTATAAAAATAGTGTTTTTTTTTTTAATTTTAGAATTACTAATTCAAAGGACATAGATTAATTATTATTAATTATATTTGTTACTATAATTTACTAGTATTCGCACCCCTGCGATGCACGGGATAATATTTAGAACTTCACCACTATTTGACATATATATTTTATAAAAATTAATGAGATGTGTAATTTAAAAGTGGTGTGATTGTGAAATGTGTTGTTAATTAAAATTACAAATGTTAACTATGACATAGATTATAATTTTTATCGTATTTTTATGGGCTTCGTTTATACCCGTCCACTTGGTACACATCTTTCGACAATTTTAAAAAAAAAATAATAAAATGTCCAATTCTTGACGGAAGCAATTCTTTGTTCACCTATTTCGGTATTTCAAAATAGACTAATGGGATATTGTCCGTCGCTATTTATAAACAAATTTTTTAAACGAATTATCAAGTAGACGTTTATCAAGAAATGTATGGTTATAAAAGATTTTTTATGGAAAAATAAACAATGAGAATAAAATGTGTTACAAAAAGTACACGTGGTTAAAAAGTTATTAGAAGAAATGTTAAAATAATTTTCGTTAATAGTGTGTAGTGATATTTCAATTTAAAATAATTGATAATATTATCCTAGCCATTTATCGATTTAATCTGAATTAACAATATAATTTTATTGTAGTTTTCTTCATTGACTCGAAACATTAACATTAAGTGAATATTTGGTAGATATATTCAGCCTTTTCTTGATCAACATTATTTTTAAATTATTATTATTATTGTAAAGTAATCATTTTTAACTACCCATTTTATCAATAAAACAATTTACCAAATGATGGCAATAATTCATAGGCTCATTATTTTATTTCAAATTTAGAATTCATTTTTTTATTACTTATGAAACTTTACTAAAATAAAAATTCATTATTTTACCTGAATTCGAAATTTGAAATAAAATAAAATATTGGTTATTTAATAAAATTACAAATGTTAACTATGACATAGATTATAATTTTTATCGTATTTTTTATGGGCTTCGTTTATACCCGTCCGCGTGATACACATCATTCGACAATTTAAAAATAAAATAAAATGCCCAATTCTTGACGAAAGCAATTCTTTGTTCACCTATTTCGGTATTTCAAAATAAACTAATGGAATATTGTCACGTCGCTATTTATAAACAAATTTTTTAAACGAATTATCAAATAGACGTTTATTAAAAAATGTTTGGTTATAAAAGATTATTTATGGAAAAATAAATAATGAGAATAAAATGTGTTACAAAAAGTACGCGTGGTTAAAAAGCTATTTGAAGAAATGTTAAAATAATTTTCGTTAATAGTATGTAGCGATATTTCAATTTTAAATAATTGATAATATTATCCTAGCCATTTAGCGATTTAATTTGAATTGACAATATAATTTTATTGTAGTTTTCTTCATTGACTCGAAACAATGAGCGAATATTTGGTAGATATATTCGGCCTTTTCTTGATCAACATTATTTTTAACTTATTATTATTGTAAAGTAATCATTTTTAACTACCCATTTTATCAATAAAACAATTTACCAAATGATGGCAATAATTCATAGGCTCATTATTTTTTTCAAATTTAGAATTCATTTTTTTATTACTTATGAAACTTTACTAAAATAAAAATTCATTATTTTACCTGAATTCGAAATTTGAAATAAAATAAAATATTGGTTATTTAATTAAAATTACAAATGTTTATAACTATGACATAGATTATAATTTTTATCGTATTTTTTATGGGCTTCGTTTATACCCGTCTGCGTGGTACACATCATTCGAAAATTTTAAAAATAAAAATAAAAAAAATGCCCAATTCTTGACGGAAGCAATTCTTTGTTCACATTGTTTAATATTATAGAGAGAAATAAACAAAATATACATTAAAGACTTTAAAAAACTGTTTTTTTCATTTTAAGCTTTAAATCAATTTAAATTAAAATATTTAAATAAATTTCTTAGAACGATAAACATACGATACGAAAAAATATGAATGTATTGTAATTTTGCATTTATTTGTAATTAATTGTCTTCCTCCGATTTTTTCATTTTTAATTAAATATTCATTTTATATATTAATATATAAATTCAATATATTTGAATTATAAATTACCGTGCATCGCACGGGTGTTACACTAATTGTATAATTAAGATAGTTAAGCATACAAACCTTGAAGATAAGCACACTTTTCATGGTCGTTAACAGTAGGAGCCACATTATCTTCATAAAGAGCATTCTCTAATTCTTTGTAATCAAAGACCTGAAATGGATCTTCTTCCTCTACTCAAAAAAAGTTGGTCTTGTCAATGCACAATTTCCACCATTCATCTGCATATATATAACTATTAAACAACTAAACTAACAATATATAAAGTTAAATAAACAATGTTAAATAAAGTTAAATTCTCATTGGGTTGTAACATTTTTCTTGTATTAATTGCGTATTGCCTTCCAAAACTTCCTTCGCGTTCACGATATATCCTTATTTCTCTAATTGCTTTTTTGTTCATCATCGTCACAAATGTTTTTGACTTCAATGAAACCAAGTAGACCATTCATGACTTCCACTTTTTGACTGAATCCTTCTTCATAGGTGAAAGCTAGATTAAGAAAATAAGTTGAATGCAAGTTAAGGCGAAGATGCATATCCTATCGCTCCATGATTAAGGTCTCTTTTTATTTAAGAATATTTTCTCGACGCCCTGCCTTACCGTGTGCATACACTCATAAACATATCCTAACAAATAGTTCGAAAAAAAAAATTGTTATAAACAAGTTTACCCAACGCTTGGTCATATTTATCAAAAGATACCAATTATTTTAAGTGGAAATTATACCTACCCCTACTTTTAAAGATCCAAATTCAAGAATGAGGTGAAACATATATATATATATATATATATATATATATATATATATATATATATATATATATATATACAATTTTCAGGTTTCATTAAGATTTAATTAATTAATTAATAATATTACAAAATTAAATTAATTATCTAAATCCAACCCATCATTTCCAAACCCTAATTCAAACTTTCCTCATTCTCGCACTACTTCCTCACTTCTCCTTAATCTCTCTCTACATCTTCTCCTTCCTTTCCAGCGACAATATGAGCACATTCGACCAACTAAGCGCTGGGAGCGCATCACCACAACAGGCCTACTCAGCGGCGGATAGTGGCAGCAGTCGCACGGCGGTGCTTGCACACGCAGCTCCTTCGTGTAGAAAATGCGAGCAGTCACTCGATGGCTTCTGAATCTCTATTCACACGATGCCGCAGATCTTGCGAACGCAGCAAAGCCTCTCAATGGCGGAAGCGGCCGCGGCGCCGCCTGCGTGCGCTGTGTCTTTCTGTCTCTGCGTGCGCCTGCTTTTGGAATTTGGAAATGGTCTGCAATTTTTATTTTTTGTCTGGTTTTTCTGGTGGCGGTGGCATTGGAGTCCGCTCCGGTGATTAGGGGCGACGGAGGTGAGGGGATATTTAAGCATATCTTGGTGATTGTGGCGGTGTGTTTGATTGTTTTGGGCATTTGAGATGGTGTTTGCGATTGTTTATTTTGAGATGATCTTGATTTTTCTGGTGATGACGGAGGCATAGAGGCCGCGCCGACGACTTTGACGGCGGAGGTGGGGATGGGACACAGTGGTTTGTTGTGGTGGTAGTGAGACCGAGGAGGCGGCGGTTGATGGTGATCAGTAATTGATAAATGTGACCTAAGAAACTTGTGACCTAATAATTGATAATAAAATATAATAATTTGATAGGTTGTGAGTCTTGTGACCTATAATTGATAAGGATAAAATAATTGTGACCTAATAATTTAATAGGTTTTGTGATCTAATAATTTAACAAGTTGTAACTTGATTGATTAATTTGACATTTTGTTATTTAACTATTTTGATAACTTGTGACCTAGAAATTTGTGATTGTAACCTAAAAATAATTACGATTTGTGACCTCCTATTTTGATAATTTGTGATCTAAAATATTGATGGACTGTGACCTTAAAACATTTGTCCTTTGTGACCTGCAATTATATAATATTGTGATTCTTTATTTAATTTAATTAATTAATAAATTCTAATTAAACCTGATTTTTGAAAGAATATAAGTTTGACCTCATTTTTGAAATTTGTATTTTAAAACACCTTATTTGTGTATTTTTTCCTTATTTTAAGGTTCCTCCTGTTCTAGTCCAGATTTTGCATTTGTTAGGACTCGAGAGGAATCAATTACTAGGAAACCTTTGACATAACAAGCAAAACGTTTCACAAAATTTCATCAAAACATCACAAATGTGCCTGCAAATCAATGCCGGACAAGATAACCATATGAAAGAATACATGGCCACAAAGTGTCTCCACTAATCAACAAATAGATGAACAATTGTAACGCCAGCAAATGCTCAAAATTTCAAATTCCTATTAGCAAAACACACGAATACAAGTTACAAAAAAATGGCATTCTTTGGACCACTTATAATTATAACACATTCCAAAAGACGGGCAGATTGTGAGAAAAAAAATTTCAATACAATGTTGGTCGGGTATCTCTTAATCTAATATAATATACTGTGTTTCAATATCACTTCTTATGACCACCGTGTAATGATTTTTGAGATCCCTCAAAAAGATCTAAGAGGTAGTCTTCTAAATCATCAGCCGTGTATTTAATGTGCTTTTCGCCAATATGATTGATATGCCTTCCAACGAAAGTCCGATAAGCCTGGATTACCACGAGTGATGTTGAGATACGAAGATCATCTCGAAGCTGGCTATCCGGGACTGACCATCCCGTCTGGTTCTTGTAAACCTCATCGAATGCAAGATAAAAGCTCTGCAGTCTTTCCTTGAGAATAGTCCTCGAAATAAAATTTGACCCCGGCTTATAGATCCCTTCATCCATTAGCAAGGACAGGATCGAGCTCCAAGTAGCTCTCTCGGAATTCATAGAATGCTGTTGAAATTTCCAATTGCGCTTCCGAATCCATCCATCGCCTAGTACTGTTCTGAGTTTGGAACCTTTCACCTTTTCAGCCATGTAATGTATGTTGTTCATCAAGAAAAGTTGCTGGAGAGAATCATCTTTGTATAATTTAGATTTGTCATCGAGGTTGCATTCAAGAATCGCAACGAGGGATTGGAAGTGTCGAGCCATTGGAGAAACCGAAGAACTTCCTTCAATATTCTCCTCTTCACTGACCGGACTCATGTCAGGGGAGAATGTCAAGGGATCTTCTCTCTCGTGGTCCTTCAAGATCACGTCAAGGGTCTCCCGGTAGTCAGCAAGAGTCATGATGTAATTCATGACGTACTGAGTGAGATGATGGACCCCACCACCCGGGAAAGGGTTGGTCGATACATGATAGGCAACAGCATTCTCAAATTCAAGAAAAGTTGCTTTTGCACAATCACCCAATCTCCTTAAAATGTCTTTCCATTCAATTCTAACACAAGACCCCGAGTCGTCAGAGTATAAAGTATCGATATCAGGAATAAGATCTGCAAGCACTTCAAACATGTCAAGAATTCGAATCAGCATTTCTGGTTGATGGGGGCCAATGGCTATGGCTTCACCAAAATTCAGAAGTTGCAAAATCGCAGTTTTTGACGACTCAACAAAACATACTGAACTAATAGATTCAAGATCCCCAAATATCTTATCACTCAGCAATTTCTCACTGGCAAGGTAGACCCGCACAAAAATCTTAATAGCCCATATCCATCTCTTTATTTTGGAGTACAATGTATTCCAGTCCATCCTAAGCACATCCTCGATGCTCAGTTTTTCCACTTCAAGGATGTAAATGCAGTCATCTACAGCATCTTTCTGGGCCCAAATAAATGCTTGAGTACATTCCTGATCATATTTCGAGTCAAACATCAAATTGGCAATACTTTTTAGGTCTGGAATCACATCTGGGTGTACCAATTCGATGATGCGTTCCTCCGGACCTCGGCTCATACTATCTCTTTGAACTACATCTTCAAGTGAATCATCCCCAAACGAGATCACAGACCCTGCCTCCATAATATCATCTTCACTCGAAGGAAAAGACATATGCTCCAGTTCAAAAGGCTGCCTATTCTGAACAAGCAAGTGCTTAAACTCCTCTTCAAGTCTTGCATTAGACATCTGAAGAACATCACGAGCCCTATGTAGAAGAGTTGTGTTATTTAGGCTCAGACTCTCAGTCAACTTTCGAGCTTCGTCCACAGCCTTCAAGTACTCATAAGCTTCTTCTGGGCCACAATCCCATATATTAGACTGATCCCTCTTCAAATTCAAAACCTTATCTTGTATCAAATCAAGCTGCTGCTCAATCTCATTAGGTCCCTCAGTTTCTTCAACACCCTCATATTTCTGTTCGTTCTCTCTAGTTATATCACACAACTGCGAGCATAGATTCCCCAAGATTTTCTTAGCATCATCCGTCAAATTCTTGATCGTTTCAAGAGCTTTCATGATTTGCTTTGCAGCAGCAATCAGTTCTTCTTCTGTTTCCATCTCTGGTACGGTAGGTTTACAGTCTCCCATATCATCCAACAATCCGAAATTCAAAAAATCTCACAAAGACAAATATAAATTTTGAAATTATTAGACTAAAATTGACACCCCTTTTGCCTCAATCAAACAAAATTTAAGCATATCCACCCACAAAACTAATCAAATGCAACCAATAAAGAAACCCTATAATAATCCTATGCAATTTTGCAAAAACGAGCAGAGCTGCAGAGCAAAACATATTCAAAATGGGCCAGCATCATAAAGATCTTCACAAGAAAAAATCACATCCATATGACCATATATTAAGAGTATATTTTCAAGTTGCTACAAAAATCAAGATTTTTTTTTTTTTTTTTTCCAAATTTCTGTACCCAGAACAAAAATTCATAGAACTTGAATTAAAAAATGCAGAAGATTGTATCTTAACAGACGTTGGATGAGAACAAGGGAAACTATGTCCAACCCTAATTAAAGCAAATCTTAAAATAAGTTCTTGGAGATTTTAAGCTAAAAAGTAAAAACCTTGGAACTGTTGAGATTTCTCTTTTCACCCGTCTTCGAGGAAAAGAGGAGAATGGAAGCTTCTGTTCATTTATCAATTTCATGGTTCCTTCTGCGTCATTTCTCATGTCAGTACGTCTCATTAATAGTACACGTCTTCGGTCTTTTCGTATCTAACGAAGCTTACCTCCCATCTTTTCGGTTCTTTTAACATTATATTAGTGAATCATCCCGTGCGATGCACGAGAAGAAACGTCTAAATAAAAATAATCCGATTCGAAATTAAATGAATCCTTAAACAAAATAAATAACATTCACAAATAAGATATAAGTTCATCATTTATTAGTTTCATGTATAAACATCAACCTTTTAGGGAGAAGTCATACATGCGAAAATGATTGTGGCAGACTCTTATTGATAGTCATGACATATGACACCATCAATGAAAATTGTTTTTTTTTTTTAAATCTAATAAGTATCCTAAAATTCGAATGACTCAACGACATCTTTGAAATAAAGAACTTGTATCCTGCATTGCTGTCAAATAGAATTTGACCTTATAGAATATGATCTTCAAGTTTTGTAACGATTATTCACTATCTCCTCAAACCAAAAATTCACATTACAAAATGAACACTTAAATGTAGGATCTCTAGTATTCATATACTCTGAACATTCAAACAATAGATGAAAAAGTTAATAATAGAGATCATGCATATAAAAGATAAAATTCAATATTTTGACCATTGATAATGAAAAACAACATGTATAATAATAAAAAAAAAATAAAAATTGCTAGGTTGAAAAAGATATTGCATTAAATTTATGATATTTTAGGTTTTCAATAATTATACAACGTAATTATTTTCTGATTGAAATTATAATTTAGTATTGATCATCTCAATTTTTAGTTAAGTAAATTGGGAGACAATTTATATATTATTGTGAAAAAATATCATAAAATTTGAATTAAAATATAGCAAAGAATATCTTGGTATGGTTAATTACTTTTTAAAATTAACAGTTAGGACAAAAACCATTAATAACTATATCATTTCAAACAATATAGATAAATTTGTTAACCGTTAATGTTAAAAAATGTGATATGAGACTTTTTGAAATAAAAAATTAATTAAGAATTAAATGTAATTGTCATTGAAATAATTTTGATAAATAATGCAATATAGGAAAGAACTTTAATATGTATATGTAATAAATAATTTAAAAATTGGATTTAGTTATAAAAATTTCAATACAACGTGATTTATAAAAATACGAATGTGTATAAATTTTAAATATAATTTTAATTGAGAATTTGACATTAGATTGTATGACTGAACCAAATATTTATCCATAAAATTAAGACCAATAAAATATCACAATTATTATAAGAAATTAATTACGTATTAAATGTAATTATCTATAAAAATATTTAATAATACGCTATAAAAAAGAGCTCAAATTTTTAGATGTATTAAATAACTAAAAATAAGATTATTTATAAAAAAAACTATACGTATGATGTGATTTATAATTTAGTACTCCATCCGTCTCATAAAGATAGTTCTCTACTCATTTTCACACAGATTAAGAACAAAAAGGAATATAAAATATTAATTTCACTCTTAAAAAATAAAGTAGACTGTCTTTTTTAGACAGACAAAAAAAAAATAGTAGACTATCTTTGTAGGATGGAGAGAGTATTATCTAGTAATAAAATTTTAACATAATTTTTAACTGAAAATTTTACTTTGGATTTGTATAACTGAACACAAATTTTTATTTGTAACATTGAAAACGTTAGAAGAACACTTTTTTTTTATGAAAAGAGAGATTTTGACACAAAAAAAGCCAAATATAAATAAGTAAAACCAAACAAATTATCGTTCTTATATCATAAAAAATAAAAAGCAACTTCTCGGTAAAAGCAAATTTAAAAAAAAATAATAATTATAGTTTCTTGTTTTTATTATTTTTTATACAATGTGATATACAATTTCATCAAATATATATACTGACCCATGAATAATATGTTTTTTCTTCGCTCAACGGCCGAAACCATTAACATATCTATCCAACCCAAAGCTATTCTAAATAGCTCAACAATAGTTAACACATTGCAACCCCAACAGAGAAATCTAGAACATAATATAAATAGACTATTAACAAATTCTCTTATTAGTCCAAAATAATTTTGCATTCTATATTGTTTTCGAAGCTTTTTCTACAATATTATTTTTTTAATATTTTTTCTTTTTTGTCAGAAACTCAAATCTATGTTCAACGACTCAAAATATCACAGGTCTTGAAGAAAAGAGTAGTGACAATCCTTTTTGCTTTTTCAAAAAATAATTTACGATTTTTATTTTCAACTGGTTTGTAATATTAATAACTAATAAGCATTACCACAGCACCAGAAATTTTGAATCATAAAACGTGATAAATAGAAAGTGGAGTAGAGGGGCCATGTTAAACAGTACACATTTTTTCAAAGAAATAACCATTTGATTGAATCTTTTATTATTGTATATATCTTCATAATAATTATATATAACAGAAATGAAAGATGTTGTATATCGGGAAATGGAAAAAAAAAAGATATAGAAAACAAAAATGAATAAACAGATTTTGAAAAAGGGGAAAAAAATCAAATAAATTCTGAAAAAGCGAAAAAGGGAAAAAAAAACTGACTTTCCAGTGTAATTAGGCGGTGAAAAATAGAAGTCATATAAACACAATAAATATTGAAGAATGTAAGTAGACGTCAGCGATTTTGAAAATAATAAATAAATATTGAAGGCCCAACTATTTTTGAAGTGGGTTTTGAAGTTGATTATTGGATGAGAGATGAGTAGTGTGAACATGATAAATATTGAAGTCCCCAAAAATTGGAAAAATAAATAAATAAATAATTAAAATCTGCACATAGTACAAGAGTTTTGGAGGGAAACAGTGAAGTTGACTGGGGTTGACTCAGCTACTTTTATATATTATATAGATACTGTTGCACATCTCAGCGTCAATTGATAATGCTATCCGAACGTGTATACTTAAGTAGAAGCATGAATGCTATTTTCTCCAGAGTGGGGAATATATTCCATTCCCACAATCATAGAACACATGAGAAAGTTGAAAGAATTAATCTACTTAATCAGATTGACTTACTTAATAATTTATCAATTTCTGTATTGGAACAATTATTGTGGTTGATTTTAAAGATGATGTGATGGGTAAAGTGATGGATGTCTGCCAAGTGTATTGTAGATAAGTCAGTCGGTAAATCAATTTGACAACGTAGCATGGTTCAAGTTGAAAATAAGTTCGCATATTTGAAAACAAATTTGATGGACAAATCTAACATGAAGAATATGACTTTGACTACCTTGTGTTCTTTTGACTCCCCGAGGGAAGAGCTTAATAATGAAAATTCTGAAGTGTACAATTTTGTTGACAGCAGCTAGTCTAGATAAAAATGAATCAGAAAAAATGAAGCATAGTTGAATTGGAGTTATGAAGTTGCACTGAATTAAAATAGGAAAATAACATCAACTTGAAAAATTCTACAAAAACACACTGATAAATACTAAAGTAGCTGTTTGAATATTTTACGAAGGAAAGCGTACACGAAATACATTTTATATTTTAAACAAACAAATAATCATGATTTTAATGTTCAGATATTGTAAACTTTGGTACAAACTAAATATACTTGCTAGCGAACTAAAAAGGATACCAAAAAAAGCCAGCCTACCTTTTGACATAACCACCAGGAGCTTCCATTATTGTTCAATAATTCATTCATGTGATGCAAAACAGATAATACAAGTTATGAAGCATTAGACATTGAAGCAATGATGAAGTAAAAGAAGATTAATATGAATTTACATTTCGTAAGAACTAAGGTGAGAGCTGGAAACTTGACATGAGAAGCCAGTTCTACAGAGGTTCCAATCAGCATCTACAAGACAACACATATTACTCCAAGGAAAGATAAACATAAAATACTGGTCTGGGAGTCTAAAGTTCAACCTCACTTATTAGTTGTTTGGTTACAACTTATCTAGAAATGTATCTCATAATTCTTAACATTGTCGTTACAAGCTTCACTTTTCGAAGACACAAAATATAACAGATCTATAGAATTACTGTCAATACTTTATATGTATACCACCATATTTTTTACCCCAAGAATGTTTACCTTAAAAGAAGATAATTGTTGAAGATGTAACCTATTGTTGTAAAAATGGACGTCTGCATAAAATAAAAAACAAACCATGTCATCTCAAAGTATGAAAAAGTATATTGAATTATAAAAGGAATCAAACTGATCAACTAATTCTATGATTATGCAAAGATAATTATGGACAGTATTGGTCTGCTACGAACTACTCAAGCAAAATTAAAAGATTGACAATCACAATGAAGAATACCATTCAAGCTATATCATAAATGAAGCAGAAACATGTAATCGAGATTAAAAATAGAGAAGGAGCCAATAACCTGACCTGGGTGGCGAAATGGGTCATATATACCTCCAAATAAAGTTGAGTATATAACATACCAGATCTATATTGAATTATAAAAGGAATCAAACTGATCAACTAATTCTATGATTATACAAAGATAATTATGGACAGTATTGGTCTGCTACGAACTACTCAAGCAAAATTAAAAGATTGACAATCACAATGAAGAATACCATTCAAGCTATATCATAAATGAAGCAGAAACATGTAATCGAGATTAAAAATAGAAAAGGAGCCAATAACCTGACCTGGGTGGCGAAATGGGTCATATATACCTCCAAATAAAGTTGAGTATATAACATACCAGATCTGGGAATCCATGAAATAGACCTGAAAAGGCACAGTAGATTTAAAGCAGGTGAGTCGAGACCTAATAAAAAAAGTCAAGAGAAGCTTCTCTCTAGAATGAAAAGACATAAGAAATTTTATTAGAAATAAAGCATAAACCATAAAAGTTGTTGGGCGCACAAGAGGCTTTATCTGCAATTCAAATATTTAGTAGTTAGACATTAGTTGTTGTGCGTCATACATTTGGATGAATAAAACAGATCAGACTGTCCACTACATAAGTACAATATAATAAACTTAACACTATGTTCAACAACTGTATGTGATTTATAATTTGGTTTATTTGACCTTTTTTATGTTTTTTAAGGTAAGATGTGATTAAAAATTGAGGAGAGAAAATGTGGTAAAAAAAATGGTTTGGAAAATTGTGTAAATTAGAAATTGTAATCACTACCACAAATTTTTTTGTAAAAGTGCAGTTTCTGAACAGAGGGTAATACGTTTTATCTTGACCACATGACATGATACATGAGGTCTCATATGTGGCAATTGACCTAACAAAAATACAACATGATCTTGGACCTCAACTGTAGAGACTCGGGCAACTAAGGGTTCTTTCCTGAAAACTGATATATCATATTCGATATATAGATTAGCATATGAGAATAAAATATTAATCAATGAGTACAATAAAAACCTCTATACAATAACTGAAAGCCAACTTAGTTATGATAAGAAGCACCTAGAACAAGGTATACCTGGAAAATTAAATAAAAGTAGGAAACAAACTATGTGATTTTAATAGTTTGAGCAAATCCAAGAGGATTTTCCAATTTATAAGCATAATTAACTGGCATAATAGCAGCTACGGGATTTTATAAAATCAATAGCTCATATTCAGTTATATATCTTGAAAAATTAATGGTAACTTTGTAACCTTCTTTGGAGACTAAATTTTTTTTTTTTCATAAACTCAAATAAGAAAAATAGTAGAGGATGCATAGAGGTAAGAAACCCTTTTAATATATTGGACTGAAGTATGAATAAGAATGAGTGAGTAGATGAATATGTGGAGTATTTTAAAGGTCTAATTAATTATTTGAAATCAATAAGATATTCAATATATATATATATATATATATATATATATATATATATAAAAGATGAGTATGCAAATAAAAAAGAAAAATAAGAACCCAATAATCACCAAGCCCCAACAAAAAAAAAAAAACCAATCTAACAACCACACCCTAATAACCGAATCACCAAGAACACAAACTCAGCCACAGTTGAAGCCAAAACCAAGTGTAGATAATGCCCAAAGCAGAATAAGCTCAAAACAAACATGTAAAACTCCAGATTATTCAACCGAAATTGAAGCAACTTGAGTGAACAGTATCAGGTCCCACCTACAAAAAAGTGAGCTTGAAGCTGCCCAATCGAAATTCAAGCATATACTTGAGGAAAAATTCATAGACAAAGAAAATGATAACCTATGTTCAAATGTAAGAAAGCCTAACTAAACTTAAGACCATTAAACATACCCTGCTAAATGAGTGTTCAAGCTAATAGGTAAATCAATGTTTACTGGAACCAAAATATATACATTCAGACAAGTTATAAGTTGATAGCAGTTATTACCTTCCTGCCATGATTTCAACCTGACTGCTGATATTCTGCAAAGTTAGTGACTTTGTTCCGTAGGCTGAGCAATTTCAATGGACAGTTTATCTGGAATAAAGACAAAACCATGTCAATTTTCATACCCCTATTATGTGAACCATATTGGGATCAACTAAACCATATACAAACCTTAGGTAACGTTGCAACCATTTACAAAAAGACAAAATATTAATCCAAGAAATGTAAAAAAAAAATACAATGAACAATTTAAACATTGTAAAAATAAAGTCATTTAGTAAAATGAATTGCACTGTCACGATGGCATTAACAAGAAAACACAACATAAAACTAAAAATCTCCGTCACTTACCTCACTTACAATGCAGAGTTCGGTGAGGAAATGTAAATTGCAAAAGTGAAGCTAATAGTTTTCCTATATATAGATAAAGGAAAAAAAAAAACTGAAAAGACGCATTGTACAAGTGAAGAAGTAAGGTGCAGATGTTTCTCGAAGTAAATAGCACATGAAATATATTTAACTTTTTCTCACCAAGAGAGAAGCGTTGCAGTTTATGGTGTTTGTCATTTGAAGTTGAGAATGAGACGGTTTAAACTTGTTTCTGTGTTTAAAATCTATAGGAAAATAACTATAATATATATATCACTATTATATATAAGATTTATTTAGAATTTCACTATTTATAAGGCCGACATACGCCTTTCAGCAAAGAAAAAACACGCTTCCCGCAAAAGAAAACACTAACGTTTTCCTGCTGTCCATCACTGAGCTAACTCTCCCATCTGTTGATCTAGAGTAGCCTAGAATCTTCCTCCATTTACTCTCTCTCTCGTTGTCGTCCTCTGTTCGGCTCTTCATCCCCGTCGTCTCCTTCCTACCTATTTCTGAACAAAAAAAATCAAGGTGAAGCTTACTCTTCAGACTTTGACACTGTGTTTATCTCAGTTCGGGTTTACGCAAGATTTTTAGTTCCGATTTCTTTATTTCTTGGTTTCTTTTTTTTTTCCCAGTATTTTGTATTCTCCTTTTTCCCTGTTGCTCCTATTGGTGTTTGATTTGAGTATCAACAGCGGTTCTTTGTGGAGATCGGAGTTATTTGGTTCGATTTTCGCTTACATTTGGGCGTTGTCTCCTTCCCACTTATATCTGAACAAAAAAATCGAGGTGATGCTTCGTCTTCCCACTTTGACGTCGTTTTTATCTCGATTAGGGTTTATATCATGATTTTAGTTAACAATTTCTTGATTGCTTTTTTTTTTTCCAGTATTTTGTAATCTTATTTGTTTCCTACTGCTTATATTGTATCTGGTTTGAGTATCGACAGGGGTTCTTCGTGTTGCTTATATTGTGTTTGGTTTGCGCATTTTGTACTCTTTTTTGTTTCCTGCTGCTTATATTATGTTTGGTTTGAGTATTTTGTATTCTTTTTTAGTTTCTTCCTCTTAAACTTTTCTCTTTTTTCTATCAGTTTTTTAAATTGTATTTGGACCTGAAATTTAGGATTTCATCTCTAATTGATTTGCTGCAGTACAATGAGATTCTTGGAAAAGGAGCTTCAATGACAGTGTATGAAATTTCTTTTAAAATATGGCTTATTTTTCTGATAAAGATCAACACTTTGTTTTTTTAGTGGGATTTTTTAAATCAAAATGCAGCAAATTTCTGATCTTAATTTGACTTATTTATGCAGATATAAAGCATTTGATGAGTATGAAAGGATTGAAGTTGTTTGGAATCAACATTTCTCTATTTGAATGGTACGTGACTTTTTATTAATTAATTTACCATCATTTTGGTTTGCAAATATAGTATTCGCATTCCTTACCAACTTCTCTCTCTCTCTCTCTCTCTCTCTCTCTCTCTATCTCTCTCTGTACACAAAGCGAAGCAGAGAATATCTTTTACTTCATCGGAGGTGAGTTGCTTGAAAGGCGATTCCATGATTTGACTGTTATTATTTTTTGAATTCAGTTTTAAATTGAGTTTATGATATGGGTTTCGCTTATTTTTATTTGATGATCACCATGCTAGGATTTATTTGTCTATTGATGATTCTGTTGGTTTATTGATTTTAATCTTGAAAGGAATCCTTGTATTGTCCAAATTTTGCTTCTCAATTTTAAAATGCTTCAATCTGTATGATTTAAATTTTAAGGTGGTTTAAAGCATGTTTGTCACCTCTCAAGTGTTTCAATTTTAAATAAATGCACTTAAAATCAGTGAGAAATTAGAGCTGAGTTAGTTTTGTACTGAAAAAGTTTTAACTTATCTTGGCATAAAAGGAACGTTAACTTTTTAGGCTGAGCCCAAGAGTGAAAGAATTTACTTTTACCATAATTCTTATATCTAAATTCTTACAACAAAAAGAATGATTTATTTTAAATCTAAATTTTTTTTATTGAAAGTTAATTCGCTTATCAAACAATTAAATTCAATTCATGTCTCTTATAGTGAAATTGTTTCAGAAAGCTTGAGGTAGCTAGGTAGGTAAGTGATACAATCCAAGAATTTACTTTGTAGGTATGCAATCCAGCTTGGAATAAAAATGTAAAAGAGCTGATAAGCACTCATGGATATTCCCATAATCAAATTATGTTGTGGAAGTATCCATCAATTGCAAAAGTGAATAAGTAACTAAATCTTTTCTTTAATCATCCACCATGGAAACAGAATTTATATGAATAATGCATATATCAAAATGCAAATTTAAGAATTCAGCACACAATAGTGACCGGAGCAGGGCATACTTTAAGAGGAGCACATGCTGAATTTTTCCTGAATCCACTTTGAATTATATTTGAGACCAAGAACATTAAAGTCGTGGAGCTTGCATTGGGTTGGCTTCATGTATCCATGTAGGTACTTGTTTTGGTTTACCTATATTCAGCTTTAAAAATTATATATTTATGCGGAAGATTTTTTTTCTATTCCTTTTTATCATTTGGCATTAGAAAGTTGATATTTTTAACATTTCCGAAGGATTTAACTCACCGCACCTGCATCAATTGTAGTCCCTTTTCAATTGAATTTGCATGTAGCTTCTTCAAAGTATTTTTTAGTCCCTCCCAAATTATTTCTCTTAAGCCATAGTCTTACTCTAAGTTTATCTTTTGGTTATTAAATTGTAATTTGAAAAACTTTATAAGAATTCTTAAGTTGTTCAAACATAAATGATCTCATAAATAAATGGTATTTGTACATAAAGTTGGATATCTTTATGTTTGTAGACAATGAAGGAGGTAGTTGCTTGCTTGACCCAATTCTGATTTTGACTTTGCTTCTTTTTGTGTTTTATTATGAGGCCATAGAGCTTACCTATTGTAGGGTCCATTACTTCCTTACTTCTTTAAGCTTATGTGACTCCATCTCTATAATGTGCCATACTTGATTTTCTTGCTCATCTATTGTTTCAATTTATTTTGTTTTAATTTGTTTTCTTGGGTCAATTGAGCAACTACATTCCTCTTTGTCACCTTTTATATGATGGGAGTAGTAATCCCAAATTTAAATTTTGTAATGGATTATCGAAATGAGAAATACTAATCTCAATTTTCCTTCTTCCTCTTTATCTTCGGAGATTAGGCTGGTACGTGTCTTCTTTTCATACTGATCATTTCAATCAATAAACAATAAAGAGATCAATGTAAAACGTTCCACCCAAGTACGCATGGAGTTCATCAAAACAAAGGGGAAGCCATGATTGCTTCTCTTTTGTTGGAAGAAGTTCCACAAAAGCTACCTAGACATTCATCCCTAATTCTGGTAAAACTTAAGTTAAAATTAACAATTAATTTTAGTCACACATTTGAAGAAGCCTATAATTTTTATCAATTTTTCAACCACATTTCAATTTTTTTTAAGATTTATTAAACGTCTTATTTTTAATAGGGGCATCATGTAGTTTGTCATGCCTAATAGATCTTCAGTCATTCCCATGAGAAGACAATAACTTTTAAGGAGTGAGGAAACTTTGATGCTTACACTTGGGGAACCAAGGATCTCCAAAGAAGATAATAATATAAGCAAATTAAGCTTGATCAAAGTCAAACTTGCCTTGTCCAGTAAATATGAAGTTGTGTTATCTCATGAAATTGTTGGAATTGATACGAGTAGCAATGGTAAATGTATGGCTAAATTCTGTAGTTTCAATTTTATTCAATTCAGTTTTTATTATTTATTTATGTGTTTTACATTCAGATCAATAACTTTTAAGGGGTGAGGAAATATTGATTTTTGATGCTTACGCTTGGGGAAAATTACTGTTGTGGAAACTAAGTTGCCCACTTCCATTTGGCACCAAACCTGTGAAGTAAACTGGACATTTAAAACTCCAATCTTTTAAATTAATATTGAAACTGAAAATGTTGAACTTGTTTATGTCCAAATAACAATTTTTTAACTTCCAATCTCACTCGAATGAATACAAAAATGAAATGTCACGTTTGCACGTGTATGTCTACTAGTTTGTGAAAAGCAGTACATTGAACGGATTGTAAAAGTTCAAATTGTCCGCATGATTCAGAATTTTTTAGGCGATGGACCCACAGAAGCCAAAACTTGATTAAATTTGACAAAAAATTCAAATAATACCCCCAACTAAAAACCGTGTATTTACTATTTTTTTTAATGGTTATCATATAGATTAATAAGAAAGTATTTTAGCCGTTGTTTGGTAATATTGTTTGGTTTATAAATTGATTTATTTATGATTTTGAGATAAAAAGTAATGGTTAAAAATTGGAAAGAAAAAATATGTATAGTTAAAAAATAGTTTGAGAAATTGTACAGTTTATAAATTGATTTATAAACCAATTTATTTTAGTTTTAATTTTTTTTAGAAATATAAAATTAGATTACAAAATTTGTTAAAAACATTTAACTAACTCGAAAATATTTTTGTCTAAAGAACTTAAAACGTGATATATTATGGTGAGATCCATTATTTCAAAATAATGTGGTTTATAATAGGAAATTTTTGGAGAGCATGTGATTGAATAGTAGGGAATCTTTTTGAGTATATGTCTAGTTTGTTTTATTGAAAGAATGTTTAGTTAAAAATAAATATGAAAAATTGAATTTGGAATAATGGGTACCAAACAAGGGCTTTAAAGAATATCAAACGCAATCGAAACAAAGCAGGGACAATATGCTCTTATTGTTATTTGTATATTTTGATTATAGGTACCATGATTATTTTTTAATAATTAACGTATTATTAACATTAATATTAAATGAATTCAGTCAATATTTATGGATATAAGTATTAAAATTATAATTTAAAGAGGTATTTTATTTATTAGTTGTTCTTAATATTATAAATCATAAGTTCGCAATACATTAAAAAGTAAACTTAATCAATAGTTAAAATATATTATGTTAGAAATCATATTAACTAAAAAATTGTTTTTTTGCATAGTCATTAAGAATTTTATTTGATTGCATCATATGACATGATTATTAACAAGAGCCATGGGCAATCAGTCTTGTATGTTGGACTGTATTTGAAAAATCTTATGTACATCAGTATTAAAATTATGTTTTAATTATTAACAATTAAAATAATTTATTATTGATCATTAATATATAATTATATTTTCCTGAAATATATTTTATTATTATTATTAACTATTTTTAATAAATTAAGCCTTCGTTCGGCGACTATGTTTTGTTTGTAAAAAAATATATTTTTGTAAAAAAATTATATTTATTCCAATAAGAGTGGAAATAAATATATTCTATACAAATGTGTTATGTTACAAATGAAAAACATTGGATTAATATATTTTGAAAATAAATAAATAGATCATTGAAATTTTTTCCTATACAATAAAAGAGTCTCTTGTAAGGGCACTATTCATAAGCCAAATAAGCCATTTTTGTTATCTTCATTGGCTTGAGCTGCAGCCGTTCATTTTCTTTGGCTAACTTCAAATCACTTTTTTCCCCCTTCACTCCACATTTTCAAGCCGAGGATTTTATAAGCTAAAATCATTTCCATTTTCACACGCAATCACCCATTTCTCTTTTCTCCAACTCTCACGCCATCATCATCCATTCTCCGCAGTTCTCTCTACCTTCCTAAACGCCTAACCCTAGCTTTGCATCTCCAAAGAAATTTCACGTTCAACCCCTGCTCATCAGTTTTTTGTGGGTTTGGATTTGGTTTGTATTTTATTTTATTTCATTTTGTATGACTGTGGTAATGTGAATAGATTTTTAGTTGTCTATTACAAGATCTTTAAATAGTGAAGTTCACATACCCCTAAAGAGTGAAAATGCAGATGAATTTCTATTCTTTATAGAATTTGGATTCGGGTTGTGAATGTGTGAGATATTTTTAATTTTATTGATTATTGATATTATTCTTATGCAGTGTTTGGTTTAGGCTGGCCATGAGCCTTCATTTGTGCAATATTTGGAGTACTATATGAGAAGCTATAATAGAACTTAGAAGGTTACACCCAGATTTAAATGCTCAAGTTTCCCTATAAAACTTAAGTTGGCATATAACTTGGAAATTTGAATACTGTTTTTATAGGCTAGCCATGAGCCTTCATTTGTGCTTTCTGTGTTATCTTCTGGGTTTTGTTGTTGTCTTAATGATAAAAATGTATTCCATTGTCAGTTTATCCTTTAATAGTTTTAGCAATGAGGGGCTGTAGCACATGTAGTTGGTCTTCTGGTCATTGAGTCCATAACATATGTCAAGCAGGATGAGTTCCTCCAGTGATATGAGTATACCATAACATATTAGAGGAACTAAAACGCGATTAGAGATTAATTATTTTTAATTTCATTATTATCATAAGATACCCAACAAAATATTCATAGATATTATGTAGCTGAGAGACTTGGTCTCAGGAATTTGTGTGCCCTATTCTTTCAATAAGAGAAAGAGTTATTAAATTTCTTGCTTATTCTTGGCTAAGTACGTTGATAATGCTTAACATAAAGTGTTTAGAATCGAAGTTGAAGATTTATTTTAGGGGCAACATATAAAGTTATAGAAGTTAAATAAAATATTATTTTCATTTCTTTCCCCCAAAGATGCATGTTCGAACATTTCTTAACATGAATTGAATTTATATTTTGGCATTTATAGGTAATAATGAAGATTCTAAAATCCTGGTGGCGTTTAGTACTCCAAATATATAAAATATTTTGTGTACTTCTTTCACAACCTTTGTGCAGTTATTTTTGCATGTCGTTTCTATTTCATTTTCAAGTTTAGGTTTGTAAAAGTTTTTTTTCCCTGTGATTTTGTTTTCGTTTACGGTGGACTCAACGTTCGGTGTCTTCGAATATAGATTTAGTTATGTTATTTCCTTTTGATCAAACTATTTTTTTATTTCATTTGTAAAAATTATAATTATATTGTATTAAAAGATACATATTTAACTGTGTTTTTCATGTGTGTTCCATGTACATTTTTTTAATTACACTTGAATGAAACCATGAATGAATACAATCCGTGAAAAAAATATTGCACTTAAGAAACTTTAGTACCTACTGATACAAACAAAGGATCCATTGGTGTGCAATGGGTCTTTGATGATGATCACATCTAAAAGACTTCACACTGGAGAGGTTAGGTTTAGGGGTGGACGTGGTTCATTTTGGTTCTGGTTTCACAAGAATCAAACGAAACCATAAATCGATGGTTTTTTATTAATGGAACTAATTGGTTTTTTTAAAGATATAGAACCAAATCGGAACCAAACCGATCGGTTTTGATTTGGTTTGGTTTGGTTCTGGGACCATTACTTGAATTTTTAAATAATAAATGCAAATTAAAACATGTTTATATCCGCTTCTTCATTAGAATCCATCTACATCATTACTAAATAAAAAATGAAACTTTTAGTTAATAAAACAAAAATTTAGAAAAAGTAACATGTTATTCTAAGTCAAAGAAGAAGAAACTCGCATGAAGGAAGCTCGTCGACCAGTTGAAACTTAGAGAATCGAACATAAAGGCCGTTTAGACTTATAGTTATATGTTACGATGAAGTTCTGAGTCCCATTCTACCGTGGTGCCTTGTGAGTTAGGGATGAAATTTGCAGTTTGAGTTAACTCTTAAGAATTGACGAATTGGACCGAGGTTTATAAATACATAAATTTTAAAAAATAAACATCAATGTCATCGATAGTGACTAAGGAGTACAACGATTGTTGTGTTATAGGAGTACAAGTAAAGTAGTGTGAATGCTTGTCTATAATTGAAAAGAAGAAAAATGAATTAGAATTAGAATTTAGATTTATGATTTAAAATCTTTGTCTAATAGGAAATGAGATAAAATGCATGGTAAATAATATTTTTGTAGATTTCACATTTATAATTTCAGATTTGAATTTTTTGGTGAGATGAATATCCACTAATTTGTAATATATATATATATATATATATATATATATAAATCGAGTTTGGCTCTTGGTTCTGGTTCTGGAAAGAGAACCGGAACCAGAACCGAAACCAAATGGTTCTTGATTCTAAGAACCAAACCATAATTTTTTTTTATGTAGAACCAAACCAAACCGCTTGGTTTGGTTTGGTTTTGGTTTGGTTATTTTGTCCACCCCTAGTATATATATAAAATCAAGTTCCAAAATTACTATTCATAGGATGAAAAACAGCACTTTTAGTTGAAATGAAAACATGCCACTTCTTTCTCTTCCAGGTAATAGCGATTATTTCGTCCTATCCCTACATCCCTACAATAATATAATCAGAAAAAATGGTGGTTCCAGAATCTTCGTCCCTCTTTCATTTCCTCTCTCTCGTTCCCCTCCTCTTTCAGCTTTCCGTCTCCGTCATCTTCTTTGTCTAAGGTTTTCGCTTCCATGTTCGTCCTCAATTTCTTGTAGATATAGGGAATACATCATGATTTGTGGGGGAATAAATCAAGAATTGTGATTTGGAATTTTTTGTGTTCGAAATCCAATTTTTCATCGAGTAGCTTCATTTTGTGATCTTCGACAAGAGTGTAGCTACCATGGAGGAATGTAGTTGCCTGAGTTCATGTGCAGTGAGACAAGAGTAAGGTGCATTTTTTTTGTTTTTATTTTTCTTTTCCCATGATTTTCAGCATATGGTTTCTATTTTTTGTGATTTTTTATTGGTTTCTATTTTTAGTTGAGGTGCGTACTAGCCGATCTGGGTTCTGAGCTACCAATAAGTCGATCTCGAAAGCTATCTATGTTTGCTTCATTTTTTGCCACTTTTTCATGAATCTTATGTTTCATGTTCTGTTTAGGCTTACAATTTTTTTGGTTAGCAATCCACTATAAATCCCCAAAATGTGGTCTTCCAGGTTTTGACATAGACATATAGACGATAGAATAAGTAGACTTGTTCCTTTGGAATTGAAAGGTAAAATCGGTAACAAAACAGAGACATGTATTTTCTTTTCTGTTGTGTCTTTTTTTTTAATTAAGTTCTTGATGTCTTTTTTTTTAAATTAAGTTCTTGATACTTGTTTCTTGTGAACCTTTAGGCCTGGTAGAAGATTTTTGTGTATAGAGCTATGGAAGTCTTGTTTTCATTCATCAGTGGATGTTCCAAAAAAATAAATAAATTGAGTATTCTACTTTTCCCAGGTTTATATATAGAAAAATAATATTTTGGTGTATTGAGTGTTATTGTGGTCGCATCTTTGATTGCAAGTTCAAGCTTGGACTTTTGTTTTGTTTTTTCGATTTGGTTAATTAGTTGGAGGTATCACACAATTAGAAAACTTAGTCTACCCTGAAAGATGCTACATTGTAATTTTAATATTCTGATGCTGGTATGCTCATTTACCTGTTTCATTGTTTTAATTTGCTTTGTTAAAGAGCATATCCTTCTTTTATTTTCTAGCATCTTTAGTTTGCTTCTAAATATTTTAGATATTCGAATGAGTCATGTGTTTTGCATGCAATTTATGCTCGATTTTTGTTTCTGCTCAGTATTTTTGTTCATGTTGGGATGCTTGTTGTCTTGTCTTTGTTCTTTAGTGATATAGATTCTTCTTTTATATTGTTTCTTTTAGTGGTTCAACTTTCGTTTTATCTTCTCAGGTGAAATGTTTTAGGTCTCGAAGGAGTTTGAACTATTTAGTGAGAATTTCTTTTTACTGTAGCGTGATATAATCACATTTTCTTATTGCCGATTTGTGGAGACGGATGCTAAAAATTTTGATAGTGTGAGCCATACTGAAATTGGGAACAAATATTTCTAGCTTACTCATTTTCAAGAGGTAGGACTTTTAAAATAAATTCTTCATTTCCAAAACCATCATATTTTTCAGACAAGATCATTTTGAAGAAGTAAGACCGAATATAAAATCTTCATTTTCGAACGATCATACACCGGGGGGAGACATATATCTTGCCACTAACCAATTAGACTTTTTAGCAAGTAAATGCTAATAATTTTTGGCTTACAGTGGATTCATTGTTAAGATCATAATGTCTAATGTGTTGGCTCTTGGTTCAATTACATCTTTATTTGGCCATGGTAGAAAGAAAGTAGAAGTTTATACATGTGCCCTCGCAGATCTATAGACATCTTAATGGTGCTCATAGAATGTCTATATTTAGCATTTCAAGGGTTGATAGTTTATTATTTACTGAATTTTCTGAGTCTTACTTTATTGCTTTAACCTAAATATATCCATCAATTAAACCTTCAGATTCAAATTTGCAAGAGACAAGCACTTTAAGCAGGTATTTATGAAATTTCATTACATAAAATTAATTTTGACCCTTGAGCATTATTTGAATTGTAATAGCTTTTTGTTCTGCAAGTCTTTTATTGAGTATTCCAAATTTTCCTAGCAAAATTTAGTGTTTCAATTTAACTCTCACAATTTGATTTCTATATCAAAAGGCCTCAACCTTGCGAATCTGTTTGATTCAGAACATGATCAAATTTATTCTTTTCTTCAGTCATGGGGCTTCCTCTATGTTGGAGTTTATACTTGTTAAGTACTGTGCTGTCTTCATGTGCATCCTAATTTATATTCTTAGTTACTTTACGCTCCTTTCCTAATATACGTTGATCCAAGTTTCACGTCTCTCTCCCTTTTGTATTTTCTTGTACCAATCTACTGGTAGTGTACACGCAAACACTCCCACCTAGGCACAACTGCCATTTGGTAAAGGGTAAGGTTATTGAAATTTAAAATATTTTTAGAGTTCTAAATTTTGATGCATTTTCTTTTGTGTCCATCTTGGGTTCTTCCTCTTTTTTAAGGATATTTAAGTTGCTATATTTGATGTTTAGCTCACTAATGTTCTGTGTAATGATGACTCATCGAGAGTTTCATTTTTTTTTATCCTACGTTGCTTGTCTCTGAAAATTGAATCCTTAACTATCCAACTACAAAAAAGTAAAATTATTTTGTGCCCCCCCTCCTTTCTCTAACGTTCTACACTTGGTGATTTGATGAAAATAAAACCTAATACAAACATCTTCATCCACGTTGATTGCAGAACGAGCAGAAGCCTCTTAACCTCCCCCATGAAGACTGGGGATCGTAGGTACCAGGGTCATGGGTCATGACAATGAAGAATTCCATGTGGCATGAACGTTCGAAGATATGGCAGGAGGGTCGATCAGAGGATCTCTCTCAGAAGTTTTTCTCTTTGTGCCTTTCCCTTTGGACGCCTTCGCCCTCATTAAAGCCTCGACTCTACTCGAATCGTAGCTCACCTCGTCTGAAATAGAAACAGAGAGTTATTAACTTAGACGAAAAAAGGTTTAACATGACTTCATAGTAAAAGGAAATATTACCCTCTGGAAAATTTATACGATGTTTGATCAAAACATCATCAGTCAGAGCTTCACTCATTCAATCACTGAGAGGCTCACATCATTGTATGATTTGAAGAGTCTCCTCTTCAACCTCTGATAAAAGTAGAGATGACAATTTTCCCCGCTTGACCCGATCCCCGCTTGACTCGCCCCTAATGGGACGGAGATGGTAATGATTTTATCCCCGTTACGGACGGGGATGGGATTGAGGTCCCCCACCCATCCCCTCCCCGTTTATAATTTAAAAAATTAAAAACTAGTAAAAATTTAAAAATTCAATACATTTTGAAAAATTATATATTCTTTTAATCCAAGTTGGATGATTCAACCTAGATTACTACCTTAGAGGTATGAGATAATAAGTTTTAGTTTTTTTTTTTTTTAAAAGGGTTGATCAAAAAAATAATAATAATAACGGAGATTTAAACGGGGAATTTTTAATCCCCGCCCCGCCCCGCATGGGGATGAGGTCCCCGACCCATACTTGTACCATTGCCATCACTAGATAAAACGACCGAACTATTGAAAGATTCAAAATTTGGTAGATTCCAAGCAGTTGGGAAAAGAAAAGTCCCATTATTTCGTTTGACAAAGAAGAACCTAGTCTTCCAACCAGGTTGAGAAGATGGACACAAGGGGATCTTGAAGTCATTCTTGGTGGTAAACACAACTAGACTATTGTAGTCTCGATGGGGTTTCAAGTCGACCAATGACCTTAAAACAATTAACGAAGGAGTGATGTCGTTTTGTAGACATATCAACAAAAGTAAATGATAACTCTCCACGCATTAGGAGCCAATTGAGCTAGGTTGAGGTCAATGAAACGAAGGAAAGAAACGAGGAAGGAATGAAGGGGGAATCGAAGTCCACCCTTCAAAGAATCTAAATAAACGGTCACTTCCCCAACTTCTCCCTCACCAATCCTCTCATCGACCAAAGGAGCACGATATGAGTGATCAGGGAATAAAACGAAAGAATTAAGTACTTCAACCAGACGAATTTCATTAAAACAACTTTGGCAGTTAGGGATTACCAAAGCATCTCGAGGACGACGAGTAGGTCGAGCACGAACCATGTTTCGCTGCATTAGAGGGGAAAGAGACAAAACATCAGAAATGGTACGATCAGATGAAATAGAAGGGGAAGGCGATGTAGGATGGCTCGTAGTACGATTAAAAAATTGGTTGAAAGAAGGGGGAGAAGATGAATGACTGCTCGACCTGCTTAAAGGAATAGACACCCTTCCCTCTTCCTCATCACTTTCTATAATGAGAATAGGTTCCATATGTGTATATGTATACAAAATTGTATTTATGTATACGAGGGCATATGTATGTATATATATATATATATATATATATATATATATATATATATATATATATATATATATATATATATATGAGTACGCTGAATCTTTTAAAACCCAAGAAGGAGGAAACCCTCTAAAAATCGCTGTGAAATCGGAAGTTGAGTCCCCAAGTTGAATAGAAAAAGAGAAGATTGCCAGAAATTACCTTTTGATATGCAAAACCTATAGTCACCAGGATGTTTGATCAAGATAAATGAAGAAAAAAATGTAGCAGAAATCGTCTTCAAGCAAGAATTGGAGTGAGAACGCATGTATGAATATATAGGTATATTGGGATAATGATTAGTTTTCAATTTCAGAAAAGACTCTTGGAATTCCCGCCAGCTTTACACCTTCAAAAGACGGCTTGAAAACTGAGGAGCCGTCAATCATACAGATGTGAGTGCTGATTCAATAACCTAGAGAAACGTGTGCCGGCGCATTTAATACATGGAACAACTTTCGAAGCACCATGATCGTTCGATTATATCATCAAACGATCAAGATTCGTTGTCTAGGAATCTCGATCGTCTGAGGGGACTATTGATACTTGAGTAGAGAAAGGAAACGAACGATCAGTGGTAGTCGATTGAAACATACCAGGATCAAGGGTCATATGGGTATACGAACGACCAGTATAACAAGATCCATTACGAAATAGCGAGGATCACGCCACTATTCTAGGAGGGTTATCCATAAATAGATAACCATTATCCCATAATTTCAGGGAACCAAACCTAATCAAATCACAATTCCGTATCAATCCCATATATTGTGGAGATTTTCACTCCCTAAAATCGGGGATACATACACCTATAAATACCCCCACATGCCATGCATTAAGGTACGCCATTATTCTTTCATAAAAGTGTTAGCATTACGAATCTCTTTTCCAAATCTATTATTGATTATCACGCTGGAGTTAAAATGGGGGTAAAGCCCCGCCTTTTTTCAGGTTCAAACACCAGATTGAAAATAGGCTCGAAGGGAGCGAAGTTCATTCCGCATCACCCATTAGGATGAAATAGTTGGAATTGCAAATTGTCAACGAACCTCAGAAACATACTCTAGTTTCCGTGAGGGTGGTGTCGGAACGCTAAGGACCTGTGCTTGCTGGGTTTACGAACCAGCTCCAGCCATTGCACAAACCTATAAGTAGGCCCCGACATTATATCCCGCAACATATACAATACCTGCATTTCTCAATCTCCTCAATACTGTCATTCAAAGATCTTAGTAATCCAAAAATAAAATTCAATTATTAAAAGCAAAAAATGGGACAATCAAACATACCCTTGAAGTGACTGGAGCAAAGGGGCCTTGGTTTCTTCAGAACCCAAATCAAATTCCTTCTCTTCCTCCTGTTTTTGCATAAAAATATAATCAACACACAATTATCTTCCAATATCTTTTCGTGGGTATATATATATATATATATATATATATATATATATATATATATATATATATATATATATATGAAAAAAACAACTTCTTATGAAGTAAAAATAAAAATTAAACTAATTATTTTCAGTTTTAAAGTAAGATATGAGTAACTTCTTGTTCTCGAAAGGAAGAAACTAAGTTCACTCAAGCATGCTTGGCAACATAGAGTTATTTCAAAGTAAGTTTTACTTGATATTCTTGGTCAATTTTTTATAATCCAAGTAGGTGAGACTCACATGACAGTCTGACCAAGGGGCATTCATTCCTTCCTGAACACAAAAGGTGTCAAACTATCTTTCAATCATAATACAGCATCGCAGAAGCTATAGAACCCCATCAACTGATCTATGTTAATAAACTTGTAATCAAAGTGGGCCTGCATCAACCATAAAGTAAACATTTATAGCAAGTATTTTATGGTTAAATTCTTTTCACATGTGAATGGCTCTTATTTTCTACAATTGTCTACCACTTCGTTCTCTTGTTACTTTTATGAAGTCCACTGGATTTATATTTTGAGATGGGGCTTAGAAAATGGAATTACAACATATTTTAGAAAATAATATGAAAAAAAAATGTAAAATCCATGTCAGTCACAAATTCATTTTGTTTACACATATTCCATTTCGGAAATAAAAAAGAAATCAATACCTCCTAGATTAGAAAATACAGAGTCCTCAATTTCTTCATTATCTCATTTAAATCAAGAACCATAAGCACAAAATTGCAAAATAGCATGACATACAGATACTCACCTTTAGATATTGAACAAGTGCATCGAGTTGACGTCGGAATTGTGGTCCTGGAACAAGATCCAGAAGTACATAAATGCTTTCAACACAAATGAGTAAGCAACAGTGACAAGAAGTTCCAAATATAAACTTTGCAATTTAACATAGATTATCATGCTAGTCAAGCAATATCAAAAACATAGAAGTAAAACTCGATGAAGTTTGTTGTCCTTCTGACTTGTAGACCAAAAAAAGGACACGAGATTAAATAATAGAATTTCTATGCAATTCCAACCTAATATAAATATTTTGGTAGAGAAACAACATATCGATGGAGCTCATGCTATCTTAAAAGCAGAATTACGATAAACCAAGAAACATGTACCTCTTTCGCTAGTACAAGAAGGGCCTTCTTCACTTTTAATATTGTCTTAGCTCGCAATACTTTAACTCCTCTTCGCCATTCATCATGAAATATATTTATACAAGATGGGTGCTAGTATTGCTATAATTACAAAACATTCTCTATTTTTTCGGTATTTGTTTGAAACAAACAAAATTAATTCTAATTTTGTAAAACTAATGCATAACTTCAAAAAAAAAAAAAACTAATTTGTAATATTTTGTAATCAGGTCCCAACAATAGTATGCAAAACTAATTCTTAACTTCAAAAAAATCAAAATAAAAATTCATTTCATAACGGATTCAGCATCAATTCAGACCCCTAAATTTTGAAGAACATGAATTCCCAACAAAATCACCATCTTCCACTAAAAAAAAACCTTTCAAATTGGTCAAACTACAAAAATCAGTATTTCTAAACTAAATAAAAAAAATAGAAAACTAATTATTTCAAGAAAATAATCAAACCTTTAAAGACCCGTAGCCGGTCGATTGGTTTGGAACGAATCCTGGGCATTCCCAACAAATAGTTTTGATCTAGTTCCAACTGCTGGCACAATGTGTCTGTCGCTGGCACCGTTATGGTGCCATCGTGTCAAGGACCGCAGCTAATACTTAGCCCCTTGACCCACTCGCAGCCACAGTTTGCCTAACTTCGGCTGCACTTTGTAAATATTGATGTAATTATTGTAATTCCCTTTTAATTGTAAAAGTTTATTATGATTCTTCAGCCTTTTGATGTCTACTCATGTCACTAGGGTTTTTTTTCAGAAGTCTATTATAGGGAGTATTAGAATTTAAAACTTTCAAGCTTTTGGTGTCCACCCCCTGCACCAACATTTGTAATTTACTGCTGTCATCAACCATTGTAATTTACTGCTTTCTGCAACCAATGAAATCTCATGTTTCAATGCATTCAAGTTTTCTCTTTAAAGTTTATTTCAATTTGTAATCAAATCTTCTTTCGTCCCGAGAAAAGCGAGAAAATGCGGAAGGTAGTCTAGTAGAGCAGACTACACATGATGCCCCTTTCTGTGCTAAGAGGAAAGGCTCCCCGTGAAAGTTGGTATTAGAGCCTCGGCTCACATCTCTCGATAAGAAAGCAATGGATCTGAAGGCTTTGGATCCAAATGCATCTCAGACCACCGCTATGACTGATGCTAAGAAGAGTACTAAACAGCGCGTGGATGCGCTTGATGGGCAAACCACAAGGTTATGCTATGCTGTGGATACCCTTGAGGAAAAGGTTGAAATGGAGAAATTGTATATTCGGGATATATACATTCAACTGGATGAAAGTCAAGCGGCTTGCACAGCAATGACTGAAGTTGTTGCAATCATTCCTAGTCTGCAGGAAGAGATGGAAACAATGAGAGTTCAGCTACGAATTCTCCAACGTGCGGTGGGAAATGGACAAGCTCTCGCACAAGAAGAGTATGCACCTAGGGTCAGAATCCCTGAACCCTATACCTATAGAGGGGCACGCGATGCAAAGGAACTTGACAACTTCTTGTTTGACATGGAACAATACTTTCTTGCTGCTGGCATCAGAGATGAAGCAAGAAAGGTGACTACAGCTACCATGTATCTGGGTGGAGATGTAAAGGTCTGGTGGCGGTTGAAATATGTTGATATTCAGGCCAACAGGGTCGAGATAGATTCTTGGGATCTTCTGAAAGAAGCAATTTGAACCCAGTTCTTTCCATAGAACGTGGAATATGAAGCGAGTCGGGCATTGCGGGAATTGAAACATACTGGCTCCGTCAGGGAGTACGTAAAAGCCTTTTTTGGACACATGCTTAATATTCGAGACATGTCAGAGAAGGACAAGCTTTTCACTTTCATGGAGGGCTTGAAACAATGGACACGTATGGAACTCCAGAGGCAGAAGGTTTTGGATTTGAGCACAGTAATGGGAGCTGCCGAATGCTTAATGGATTATCAGACTGAAACTAAGAAGGATAGACCATCCTCGAGTAATCAATCTAATGGTGGAGGGAATAAGCAATTTAGAGCTGGCTCGAGCTCGAATGGGGGAGAACGGTACTCCAACCAAAGAGGAGGTGGATATCAAGGTTCTCGTCAAAACAACTCTCAGGGTTATCACCAAGGTAGCTGTCAAGGCAACTATCAGGGTAGTAGCCAAAGCAATTGGAATAAAGGAAAGACAACAGAGGGTAGATCTGATACTGCTCGCAAAATTGTATGCTTTTTGTGTAAAGGACCTCATCGGGTGTCTGATTGTCCACATAAACGAATGGTAAATGCCTATTGTCAACTAGCAAGCAGAGTATCAACGTCAAAGCAAGATGCCCCACCTACTAGTAGTCATGGAGAGACCGATTCAGAAGAGGACAAGGAGGTGGTCAGTGCATTTTCCCATCGATGTAATACAATATCACATCGAACGACTGAAAAGGAGAAAGTTCATGTGAATGAGGCAAAACTGGAGGAACCAAAACCTCGCATTTGTCGAGCTAAAGGGTTAATGTACATTTATGTGAAGATCAATGGGAAACCCATCAGGGCCATGGTGGATACTGGAGCAAGCCTTAACTACCTAGCAAGTACTGAAGTAGGCCGACTTGGATTGGTTCAAGAGAAAGGGAATGGGAAAGTGAAGGACATCAACTCGGCTGCTCAGCCAATTTCCGGAGTATCCAAATCTGTGTTAATCAAGGAGGGTCCTTTTGATGGAAGGACTAATTTTTCGGTTGTTCAGATGGATGATTTCAAACTTATTTTGGGATTGGAATTTCTTCGGGATAGGAAGACAGCAGTGTTTCCACACTTTGATTCCTTAATGATGATGGGTAGTAAGCCATGTATGATACCTACCTTGGCGGGAAAAGTTAGCGAGAAGAGCATCTCGGCCATGCAATTCAGTAAGGGATTCAAGAGAAATGAACCCTCATTTTTGTGCACTCTTCATCTAGAAGAGATTGAGAAAGCATCTGGTCCTATTCCAAAACCTGTTAGAAATCTTATACAGGAATTTGAGGACATCATGCCGCAAGAGTTACCGAAGAAACTGCCACCGAGAAGGACTATTGACCATGAAATTGAGCTTATTCCGGGTGCCAAGCCACCTGCCAGGGCACCTTACCATATGTCTCAACCCGAGCTTGAAGAGCTTAGGAAACAATTGGGAGAAATGTTGGAAAGTGGAATTATCGACCTTATGGAGCTCCTGTATTATTCCAGAAAAAGTCCGACAGTTCTCTCAGAATGTGTTGTGACTACCGCTCCCTAAACAAGATCACTATAAAGAACAGTTATCCTATTCCGCTTGTGGCAGATTACTTTGACCGTCTAAGCAAGGCAAGGTACTATAAGAAGATTGATCTTCGATCTGGATATTGGCAAGTTCGGATCAAGGAGGGAGATGAAGCAAAGATGACTGTGGTCACCAGGTATGGAGCTTTTGAGTTTAAAGTCATGCCTTTTGGTTTCACAAATGCTCCTACTACTTTTTGCACGATGATGAATCGGGTGCTTCACGGGTTTCTGGATGATTTCGTGGTCGTGTACTTGGACAATATCGTGATCTACAACGAGACATTGGAGGAACATGTGCAACATGTTAGACAAGTCCTTAGTCGACTCCAAGAGAATGAGCCATCCAAATGCTCATTCGCCCAAACTTCTATCAGCTTCTTGGATCACATCATTGAGCAAGGAAAGGTCAGTATGGATTCGAAGAAAGTCGCAGCAATCAAGGATTGGCGACCACTAAAGAACGTACATTATGTACGCTCGTTTCTTAGGTTATGCAATTACTATCGAAGATTCATGAAGGGATACTCAGAAATTGCACTGCCCCTAACGGAGCTAACGAAATAGGAAAAAGTTTGGGATTGGTCTGCACAATGTGAAGCTGGTTTTGAGAAGTTGAAGAAGTCCATGTGGACGAACCCAATATTAGCCTTACCAGACATGACAAAATCGTTTGAGGTGCAGACAGACGCTTCTGATTTTTCGCTTGGTGGAGTCCTAATGCAAGAAGGACATCCAGTAGCTTTCGAAAGTCGAAAGCTGAATGATGCAGAACGTCGTTACTCGGCACATGAAAAAGAGTTTTTGGCGGTGGTCCATTGTCTCCGAGTATGGCGCCACTATTTATTGGGGTCCCCATTTATTGTGAAGACTGATAATATTGCTTGTCATTTCATGTCATAGCCAAAACTCTCGAGCAAGCAGGCTCGTTGGCAGGAACTTCTTTCAGAGTTCAATTTCATATTAGAGTATAGTCCTGGATCCAGTAATCACGTCGCAGATGCTCTCAGTCGTCGAGCTGACTTAGCTTCCATTTGTACATTGGGAGCGGAGTTACCACTGATATCAGGGATCGAATAACGGCATAGCTGGAGAAGGACCCAGCTACACACTATTTGATCGACCTCATTAAGAAAGGCAAGACTCGTCAGTTCTGGTTGGATGGGGGTCTATTAAAGACGAAAGGGGACCGCCTGTATGTTCCAAAGGGCGGAGATTTGAGGAAATCCTTAATAACGGAATGCAACGACACACTTTGGGCCGGACATCCAGGAGAAGAACGTACTTGTGCACTATTACAAAATTCGTTCTATTGGACGCAAATGTGGGACGACATTGCGACATATGTGAAAACTTGTCTTGTTTGTTAGCAGGATAAGGCAGATCATCAGAAGAAGGCAGGCTTGGTTGAACCTCTTTCTGTCCCATCCAGGCCATTTGAAAGTGTATCGATGGATTATATAATTGGATTGCCAAAAGTCGCAGATTTTGGCACCATTATCGTGGTGGTTGACCGTTTATCAAAGTATGCAACCTTCATCGCAGCGCCTAAGTATGTTTCCGCCGAAGAGACAACTCATCTCTTCTTCAAGCATATTGTCAAATACTGGGGACTGCCTAAAGACATCGTCAGTGATCGAGATACTCAGTTTACTGGAACATTTTGGATCGAATTGTTCAAACTTTTTTGTTCAACTTTGAGCATGAGTTCTAGTTTTCACCCACAAACTGACGGACAGACGGAGCGGTTCAACTCTATGCTGGAGAAATATCTTTCTGCACTTCATCTCTGCTTCGTAGAAAACTTGGGTGAAACTCTTGGATGCTGCCCAGGTATGCTTCAATGCCCAAAAGAGCTCTTCCACCAATAAGAGTCCTTTTGAGATTGTTACGGGCCAGCAACCCTTACTCCCTCATACGGTTGATCTGAACTCAAGTACCAAGTCCCCTCAAGCAACGAACTTCTCTCAAGAATGGAAACGAAATATTGAAATTTCTCGAAGCTATCTTGAGAAAGCTCAGAAACGATACAAGAAGTTTGCTGATCTGAAGCGCTGTTTTATTGAATTTAAAGTAGGAGATTTGGTGATGGTTAAACTTCTGGATAGAAACTGTTACAAGCTCACCATAGGAAAGACTCAAGGTTGGTTTCAAAATATATAGGGCCATTACCTATCATGAAGAGAATTGGAAATGTTGCTTACAGAGTAGAACTCCCTTCTTGGTGCAAGATTCATAATGTCCTCCATGTCGGTGTTCTTAAGCCATACTTTGTAGACAAAGAGGACACATCCAGAAATAAGCCGAAGCGACCCGTGTTTGAATTGAAGAGAACTGGAAAGAGAGTTTTTTAAGCTATTCTGGATCACCGATTTACCCGAGCTTCTAAAAAGAATCATCAAGAGTATTTGGTCAAATGGAGCGGATGCAGTAGTAATGAGAATACTTGGGAAAGAGAGAAAGACCTCAGAGCCTTCAAGCCTCTTATTGAAGAATATCATGAACTGATGGCACCGAGGATGTCGTCAAAACAGATAGGGGAGAATGTCAAGGACCGCAGCTAATACTTAGCCCCTTGACCCACTCGCAGCCACAGTTTGCCCAACTTCGGCTGCACTTTGTAAATATTGATGTAATTATTGTAATTCCCTTTTAATTGTAAAAGTTTATTATGATTCTTCAGCCTTTTGATGTCTACTCTTGTCACTAGGATTTTTTCTCAGAAGTCTATTATAGGGGGTATTAGAATTTAAAACTTTCAAGCTTTTGGTGTCCACCCCTTGCACCAACATTTGTAATTTACTGTTTTCATCAACCATTGTAATTTACCGCTTTCTGTAATCAATCAAATCTCATGTTTCAATGCATTCAAGTTTTCTCTTGTAAAGTTTTATTTCAATTTGTAATCAAATCTTCTTTCGTCCTGAGAAAAGTGAGAAAAGGCTGAAGGTAGTCTAGTGGAGCAGACTACTGCCGCACGGTGCCCCTTTCTGTGCTAAGAGGAAAGGTGCCCCATGAAACAGCGGTTGATACTAGATCAAAATTTTCCCAACAAAATCACCATCTTCCACTAAAAAAATATCCTTTCAAACTTGTCAAACTAAAAAATTCAGTATTTCTAAACTAAGTAAAAAAAATAGGGAACTAATTATTTCAAGAAAATAATCAAACCTTCAAGGACCCGTAGCCGGTCGATTGGTTTGGAAGGAATTCTGGGCATGGTCATTGTTTCATGATTCGTTGGATCTTGGAGGTGCTATGATAACGATGTGGTAGCAATAATGGTAGTTGAAGGGGCTGTGAGACCCAGAGTACTGTTGGATTCTGGAGGGGCGATGGTCGCAGTGGTGGCGGTGATGGAGGTCAAAGTGGGTGAAGTGATGATAGCAGTGGTAGAAGTAACGGGGTTCGAAGGGGCGATGGTCATAGTGGCTATGGTAATGGGGGTCGAAGTGGGTCGAAGGGGGGAGAGAGTGATGGAGTGTAGAAAATCTAAACAGAAAACCCTATGGTTTTGATGTTTATCGTTTCAGAACGTGACTCGGCTCAAGTCATTGAACAGTAGATGGCTTATGAACAATAACAGAACACTTCGTCTCTTTTAATATAGTGGGAAACGAATTCTGGGCATTCCCAACAAAATCACCATCTTCCACTAAAAAAAAACCTTTCAAACTTGTCAAACTACAAAAATCAGTATTTCTAAACTTAGTAAAAAAATAGAAAACTAATTATTTCAGGAAAATAATCAAACCTTCAAGGACCCTTAGCCAGTCAATTGGTTTGGAATGAATCCTGGGCATGGTCACTATTTCACGAGCCGTTGGATCTTGGAGGTGCTATGATAGCGGTGTGGTAGCAGTAATGGTGGTCGAAGAGGCTGTGAGACCCAGAGTACTGTTGAATTTTGGAGGGGCGATGGTCGTAGTGGTGGCGGTGATGGAGGTCGAAGTGGGTGAAGCGATGATAGTAGCAGTAGAAGTAACGGGGTTCAAAGGGGCGATGGTCGCAGTGACTGTGGTAATGGAGGTCGAAGGGGAGAGAGAGTGATGGAGTGTAGAAAATCTGAACAGAAAACCCTATGGTTTTGATGTTTATCGTTTCAGAACGTGACTCGGCTTAAGTCGATGAACAATAGACGGCTTATGAACAGGAACATAACACTTAGTCTCTTTTAATATATTGGGATATAATATCCTCCATAAAACAGTTCTCCTACTAACCGTCTAGCACCATAAGGTGCCAGACTTAGACACATGGGGGTGGGACCCACAACATAGAGGCTCATGCCCCTGTGTCTACGTCTGGCACCATAAGGTGCCAGACAGTTGGCAGGAGAGTGATTGACATATTCTCCATCTTTTAAGCCTCTCTTTGGATAAAGTTTGGTGATTATTGGTTTTTTGATGTAAGATATGTTTGGTTAAAAATTGAAAAGAAAAAAAAAATATGTATAGTTAAAAAGTGATTTGAAAAATTGGGTAGATTATAAATTCATTTTAAATCACTTTACAAAATGGAGGCTAAACCGCACACAAGTTCGATCCCTTCCCTTTCCTTCCCCACTCGTCAATCTCTTTCAAGATTGTTGTCCGTGGTGCAAATTTGCTAAGGTAGGTCATGATATTATTTTCAAAAATACAGGTTCAACAACAGGGGGTATCGCTCCCTCGGGCCCTAATGTGAGGGGGCAGTCCAACTGTACAACAAGCAGCCCCTATTATTTTTATTACAGATTTGGCTCGTGTTTGGTATCGTTATTTAGCATCCGTTTGTCTTTGTTAGGTAAAGGCATGGAATTGGTTTATAAACCAATTTATAATCAATACAATTTCTCAAATCACTTTTTAACGACACACATTTTCTCTTTTCACTTTTCAACTTTACATTTTAATTAGAAAACATAAATAAACCAATTTATAATCTAATAGTGCTGCCTGACCAAGCCTTATTGTTTACCAATTTTTTACGTAGGGAATTGAACGAGTTTAGTCTCTCTTTTTTTGTGTTTCATGCTAATTTAAATATTCTGCTTATTTACAATTTGGCATTTGAACCCCAGATGTTGTAAAGTGATTTATTTAATTTTTGTTTGCTTTAGTAGATGTATTTAAGTAAATGGTTGAGAAGTTTTGTATTTCCACAATGTATGTATGAAAATAAGTTTTTGGTTTTCTGGTTTGAAAGAAGAGAAGAAGAGAGAAATAAGGAAGAGAAGAAAGAAGAAAAGAGGAGAAGAAAAGAGAAGGGAGAAAGAAGGAAGAGAAGAAAGAAGAAAAGAGGAGAAGATAGATGGGAGAGGAGAAGTCGAACCCTGCTTGCAGAGGAGAAGGAAGTTCATATCTATAGCCGCTGGGAGGAAGAGGATGTTTTTCGCGTTTTCCATTTTGATGGATTTTTTATTGAAAACGCGGAAAACGATTTTTTATTGTTTTGGATTTTCTTCGTCATTTTTTTCTTGTTTTTAAAAATTCGTTTTTGAAAATAAATAAGTGAACGCGTTTTCAGTATTTTTTGAAAATTAAAAATTAAAAATGGTCCAAAAATAACAAAGAGAATGTGGCCTTATATTTGGTTGATTTGGAAATGAAGTTTTATTTTAGTTTTGGCATTCTATGAGTTCCGAAGTGGGAAAAACTTAAATCAAGCCTCACCCTTTTGTATTAAAAATAAAATAAAATTAATCAAACTAATTTGGAGAGTTGTTCAATGTGAGCAGGGGCAAAACCAAGAAATTTAAATGTAGTGGGTTAGATAAAATATTGAGGGTAGATAGGGAGGTCCCCTCTCGGGGCGCCCCTGAATTTTTTTTCCAACCCAAAAATAAGAATAATTTATTCTAAGGCATTGATCTGGAGTTTCTTGTGGAAGATTCAGAGAACTTGATGATCCAACTTCATCTTTATAATTAAAATTATGAAAGATATTTCTTTTTCACATATTAATCAATCTACAAGAAAATGTATTATCCAAAATTCAATCAATAAATTCTCATCACAAAAATCAAACCTAAATAAGCCCTTTCATTAAAAAGAAAAAAAAAATTAACCACAAACATCAGTCTAGCACAAAAAACCTAAATAAGCCTTTTATAATAAAAATAAAAAAATAATAATAACTACCACAAAAAATCCTAAATAAAACCTGAATAATTTAAATTAAAAAACAACTAATATGCATTAATCAAAGCGCAAATGAACTGAAATTGAGAGCCCAAATGAACTTCAAAAGTTAAAATAATAATAATAATAAAAAAAGAACTTCAAATTTTTCAAAATCTTGTAGTTGGCTTGGGTGGACTAGTGGCAAAGCCTAAAGTCAATTTTTATTTTTTATTTTTTATTTTTTATTTATTTATTTTTTTACACATTAGGCGTCGGTTGTAATATTACAACCGACGCCTAAAGTCAAATTTTTTTTTTTTTTTTATTACAACCGACGCCCATTCTCCGGATTCCCGCGTCGGTTCTTAAACCGACGCGTATTCCTTTATTTACTTATGCGCAGATCATCTCTATTTTTTTCACTACTCGATCTCTTCCCGCCTCTCTCTTTATTTTTCTCTCACTCGAACCACCGCACTATGACGCCGCCGCCACCACCACCACCATTCCTCCATTTCCCGGCAACGTTCATCACCACATTCCTCCCCTCGCTCTTTATCTCTTCCTCTCCCCGAATCACCGGAGTTGCACCTCCACCACCGCCGCGCACCTCCACCATCTCGTAAGAGACCCACCTCCCTCTTTATATATATGTGTTTTTATTTATATATATATATAATGTATGTAAATATATGTGATAATATTTATGCATGTATAATGTATGTAAATAATATGTATATATATGTATTATATATAATGTATATAAATGTATATATGTTTATATATATTATAGATGTGTTTGTATATATGTATGGGTGTTTCAACTAGTTATTGATTTAATTTTGTATTGTTGATTTTTATTTATTAGATGGATAAATTGCAATATTTGAATTATTGAATTTCTATTGCAGCTGAATGGATGAAAGAAATGTGATGCTACCCCCGCAAAAAAAAAAAAAAAAAAAGACTTTAGGCGTCGGTTCTACATTTAGAACCGACGCCCAAAGTTAATTTTTTTGTTTTTTTGTTTTTTTTTTTACTTTAGGCGTTGGTTCTAAATTAGAACCGACGCCCAAAACTGACTTTGGGCGTCGGTTTACAACCGACGCCTAAAGTCGAGACTTTACGCGTCTGCTTCATAGACGTCGCCGCTACAACCGACGCGTATTCCGTTTTCCAACCGACGCGTATTCCTGTTTCTGTACTAGTGACATGTTCTCAACCTTTTAATTTGGTGTAAGGTAATTGATGAGGTTCGAAGTGCGGAAGAAACGCCGAAAAGTTCCGAACTCAGGTTGTGGTTGGACAGATGAATCATGACCCGATATTCACGACGCGATGACTCGACGATGGGGAATAAAGAACCACGACTTTCGAAACGCCACAAGGATTTGCTCAATCTCCTTGATAAGTCTCTGATTTGAACGCCACAAATATTCTAGCAAATATTTGATAAGTTCGATATTTGAACGCCACAAGAAATATTCTTGATAAGTTCGAAAAACATAGGAATCCACCTAGAACTTTTATTGAATCCTCAATAAAAATTGTTTATATCAAAATCAAAGTCTCAAGTCTTAATTATAATGAATGGAAAAAGCGTATAAATAAGAAAATAAAACCCTAGTCGCTAATTTACTCAAAATAGAATTCTAATTAAACTAAAATTCTAAAATGGGCAAACAAATAATTAAAAACAAATTTAACCTAAAAATATGTAAAAACCCTAATTTCCGTCTGCATAATTGACTTGCTATTTTGAAGCCCCAAATGATAATTTGGCCATAAAATCAGTCGGCTCAAGGGCTTTAGCTCATGAGTTTTGCTTAGTGGCCCATTTCTACTCGAAAAACACATATTATGCATCTAATTCCGACATGGTTGACTGGATTGCACTTTTATTTGGCTTGAATATTTAACTTTTCCGTCAAGCCTGCTATGACTCCGATTGTCGAGGGTCCGAAACACATCATACCCTCCTTCTTTAGGATGATTCGTCCCGAATCATAGCTTTGTTCATGTTGTTTCACTTCACCTCCTGGATCAAACGGAAAATTTCTCCTGCCGTTGCACATGATCAACCAAAAATATTCTGCAACGAAGGTCACGTGAATGACTTGAAGTTGAAACACCTTTGGACATTGGTGGTGTTGCACAAATTTCCACGTACCATTAACCTGCAAGACAAAATTAAATAAAGCGGGGAGGGAAATGTTAAGTTCATGAGGTACAAGGTATGGATCCTTGTATTCATGAATTATCACCATCAATTCCACCTTTTGAACCACGAGGCCCTTCTCTTCACCTCGTTCTCCTTTTGCAACTTCTTGCTCGCTCCCCTCTATCTCTTTTCTCTCAAGCTCGGTTATTTCCTCTAACTCAAGATTTTCTAGCTCATCCACCTCTTCAATTTTTTTTCTTTCAAATTCAACCACATCTTCTACCTCCACATTCGTATCACCATGTTCGCACACTACCTCATCACTATCCAAATGTGGATTTTTCAATTCAAAGTTCAAATGTTGAACTTCTACACCAACTTTCATTTCATTCCTCTTATCATCAACAATTTCATTCCTAATCAATTCCTCATCAAATTTTGGAGTTTGTTTATTTGTTTTTAATTTCAACTCTCCCTCCTTCTTTTCAATATCCTTATCCCCACGATGCCTCCTATCACACCACTTTTCACTCTCCTTCCTTACCCTCCATGAATCTTCTAGTGCTTCCTCTAATGTCAACCCATATAGTGCGCATGTTTTCCCTTTCTTAAGGAATTTGTATATGTGCATACTCTTATCATAAATAGCCTCCCTCCTACGCCTCCAAGGTTTTCCCAATAAAATATGATAAGATTTCAATGGCACTACATCACACCATACATCCTCACTATACATTCCCTGGGTGATAGGCACTAGAACTTGTTTGGTTACTTTGAAATTCCCAAACTCCCTCATCCATGTCATCCTATAAGGTTTATAGTGTGGTTCTAGGGGTAATCCTAATTTTTCAACCACGGTGCTACTAACGAAATTAGTAAAACACTTTCCATCAATCGCCAAACTGCACCCCTTATGATCCACATAACATCTAGTTTAGAATAAAGAGTCCGGATCATAATCCATTCCTTATGTGACGTTAAAAAAAATTCAAAAATGAAGAGGATTTAGACATCAAATAGCAAGAATGACTTTTATTGACTTGGAAGGAAATGAATATCAAGAATTTTAATGAAACTCAAGAAAGTGGTTCTTGAATTTAGGAGTGACTTTTTTTTTTTAATTATGATGAATTTTCGGAATTAATAAAAATAAAAAAATAATTTTTTTTAATAAAATCTGAAAATTCAACACAAACGCAACAAAACAAACGAGACAGGATTTGGATAAGAATCGAATAAAATAAACAAGATTGAATTTTTGTTGAATTTTTATATGGATCAAACTGGAAAAAATTTACTGGTACGAAGAACACTCAAGAAAAGAAAGACTCAATAACAAGATATGGATGATTTTTATGGGACTCGATGATAAACATAAAAATCAAACTGGATAGAAAAACCTGAATTCAGAGTCCAGCTCTGATACCAGATGATGAGGTTCGAAGCGCGGAAGAAACGCCGGAAAGTTCCGAACTCAGGTTGTGGTTGGACAGATGAATCATGACCCGATATTCACGACGCGATGATTCGGCGATGCGGAATAAAGAACCACGACTTTCGAAACGCCACAAGGATTTGCTCAATCTCCTTGATAAGTCTCTGATTTGAACGCCACAAATATTCTAGCAAATATTTGATAAGTTCGATATTTGAACGCCACAAGAAATATTCTTGATAAGTTCGAAAAACATAGGAATCCACCTATAACTTTTATTGAATCCTCAATAAAAACTGTTTATATCAAAATCAAAGTCTCGAGTCTTAATTATAATGAATGGAAAAAGCATATAAATAAGCAAAATAAAACCCTAGTCGCTAATTTACTCAAAATAGAATTCTAATTAAACTAAAATTCTAAAATAGGCAAACAAATAATTAAAAACAAATTCAACCTAAAAATATGTAAAAACCCTAATTTCCGTCTGCATAATTGACTTGCTATTTTGAATCCCCAAATGATGGAATTTGGCCATAAAATCAGTCGGCTCAAGGGCTTTAGCCCATGAGTTTTGCTTAGTGGCCCATTTCTACTCGAAAAACGCATATTATGCATCTAATTCGGACATGGTTGACTGGATTTCACTTTTATTTGGCTTGAATATTTAACTTTTTCGTCAAGCCTGCTATGACTCCGATTGTCGAGGGTCCGGAACACATCAGTAATTTAATTTTTGAACCTTTTTGTTTATAAATCTTGAGTTTATATTTATTGGATTGGTTTCTTTATACTATTTTTCAAGAATCCTTGTGAATAGCATGGATATTTGATTTAGAATACCATGATTGTGTTTCTTTTTTTGTTTTTCATGCTATTAATGTTTTAATATTATGTTTGACTTGTGTTTACTTTCTTTGTTTATGTTAACCCATGTAAATAGATACAAATCTTACCAGGCTGTAAATCGTAATTCTTGGAGTTAATTGTCCTAATGATCACTGAACTTATGTTTATATCTTCGATTGATCACCGAGCTTTAAAATGTTGAGTTTTGATCACCGAACTTATGTCTACGTCTCAGATTAGTCACTAAAATTTAAAATGTTGAGTTTTGGTCATTAAACTTATGTGTTAGTTGTCCCAATAATCACTAAACTTATGTATATGTCCTCGACTGATCAATGAAGTTTAAAATGTCGAGTTTTGATCACTAAACTTATCAAAATAGTAAACTTTAGTCATTGACTTAACTTTCATAAGAGAATTGACGACGTGACATACAGAATGTGCAAGTGGCGCTCATCACCTTCAATTGGCCAATTGATAAGTATATTTTATACACTTATTTACATGTCAAAATTAGGATATTATATTGTCATTTGAGAATAAATGCTACTTAATTAGTTGTTATTTGTTTATACTTCACATTTAATCTCAAAATCAAGAGAATGAAGCAATTAAAGCAAATAATGAGCAACTGGATGGCAAATGAAGCTAAAATGCACAATCGGGAGGTAACGAAGTCAACCAAGAAATATAAGTGGAGCTAGAATGGAAGAAATCAAAAGTTCGAGTACCTAATTGAAGAAATTGAGAGTCGAAAGAAGTTAATTAAGAAGATTCAGAAGTGTGAGGATTAATGTTCGACAACCGCAAGTTCACGGGTCGTGCAAGTAATAAAATGAACGTGAGTCCAAGTATCGATCCCACGAGGATTGTTGTAAATTGTATTTTTGACTATTAACCTTAACCGGAATGAAAAATTTGATTGAGTTGAAAATTTTGATTTTAAACTTAACTAAAAAGAATGAGAAAATTTGTTTTGTAAAAACTAGTGTTTAGAAAATCGAAAATCGGTTCGAACCGGAAAAGGCAATGGGTCAAGGGTCAAAAGTTCCGACCGGGGTCAAACCTGTTTCAATTAAGACAAAAAAGTTATTCCAAAAATCAGAAAATTTTCTAAAAAATAAGTTATTTTACAAATAAACTAATATTTACTCATTTAGAAGATAAAATTACACACAAAAGTAGCTTACAATAACCATAGAAAATAAAAACAAAAAAAAAAAATTGAAAACCTGGTTTAAAAACCCAACCGATTTTCCGATCAGTTTTTGAGGTCAACCGGACCAATTTTCCGGTCGATTCCCGTTTTCCCGGTTGAATCAGCTGGTTCGGTCCGATTTTCTAAACATTGGTAAAAACTATAAAACGAATATGCTAGAATTGAGAATACACATTAATTCCATCAAATATGCATTACTTCAATTGTCTAACGATAATTCACTGGGTTTTGAAAATCCATATTCTTAATGTTGTTAAAACTCCCTTTCGGTCAATCATTAACACTTATTCCTACGCACGACCCAACTATATTTATATGTTGAATACTAATGTGCAGGAAAGTATTACAGAATTGTGAATACTATTGTAGATAACACAAAGCATAGGGGTATATTTCTATCCCTATTGGACTTTGTGGCAATTGAAGCTAGTTTAATGAATTCCTAATCTTTCGAACTTAAGAAAGCATAACCAAAAACCATACAATTAGTGATCAAGTAATTGCATAATAAGAAAAGCACGCATCAATTACTCAAACCCATGAATTAACTAAATTAAACAACAAAGTAATACATAAAAATTCGGAATTTAATGGTTCATCACAATTCTAACATTTAAAACCTAGCCTAGATACATAATTGAATAAAAATCACAAGAATAATTGATAGATGTCACCCTATTCATCCCTTGATCTTTGGTCTTCAATTGTGTTCTTGGCGTGACATGGATTCCCTCAGCAATTCAATAGCTTTTGGCATCAATTTCAAAAGTTGGGAACCCCTAATTTGGTGTCCCAAGTCTGGTATATATAGATTTCCTCGAAACTTAGGTTACTTGGGGAGGAAGACAGCTGAAATCCGCGTAAAAAGCTCACCAGATGGCCTAGAGGATAATCGTGTAGCTGCACAATAGAAATCAATGCGGTTGCGCGCTTCTGCAGGTGTAGCCTCAATCACCGAATTTTTGGGTCATGCAACCGTGCGGTATAACGGCATACGACTGCGCAGTTCAACTATTGAAGGAGATTTTCATCTTTTGATTTCGATTTAAGTTGGTTCTCAAAGTTTATTTTTGCATCCCATATCCTCCAACTTCCGATTGTTGCAATTTAGTCCCAAAACTTCTGATTTCTTCCAAATTTGATTTCTTCTTCAATTTTTCTTCCAATTGCCCCTTTCATCTACTTCATCAACTCTTGATTTTCATACTTTGACACTTTTATCATCCAATTGCTTGATTTTAGCTTCAATTCCATTATTTTCTCGACTTTGGAGTTAATCTTGGAATATAAACGAATACTAATGAAAGAAATAACAAATATTCTTAAAGAAACAACTACAATCCAACTTTTAGGATAGAAATAAGTGCATAAAATACACTTATCAATTAAATTGATCTAATCAGAAGATGAAGGACTTGAGGCGCACATAAAAGATGGGGACCAGCTTAAACGGGATTGAAAGTTAAAGATTGCACTAAAAGTTAATACCACTCGAATGCACCTCACTAAGGCACGCAATCGCGCCAGTTTGGCCTGCACGGTCACGCAACTTTCCTGTTGGGCAGTGTTTTGGGCTTTTTGCACGGATTTTGTCCATTATTCTCCTAATTAACCTAGATTTCACCTAAACTTATAAATATAGCATATAGGACACAAATTCTGGACTTTTTCTTAGCCTCTCAACCACAATATTCAGAGTTTATATCGTACAATTCTTCGGAGATTAAAGCGTGTAAAAGGCTTGGAAATTGAAGATCAACAAGGGAGGATTGATTCGCGGTGAAAGACTTTGTTTTCTCTTTGTTAATTAGATGAACTCAACATGTTTCTTTTTTATTTTTACTGTGTTTTTAAATCAATTGTGATGAACAACTAATTTTCTAGTTGGGACAAACGATGTAATCTAGTTTTATGATATTAATTTCATAATTCAAGTTTTGCATATATGTTGCATCTATTGATTTTATTTTGTGTTTAATGCATGAATTAATGGCCACTAATTCATATATTTTGTGAGTTGTTTTCATAATTCGAGAGATGGGTTAGCAATTTAGATCGTGGAATAAATCCGGTAATTGAATAAAAGGTGGAGATATACTTTTGTTATTATTGTGATCATTATTTGAATTCTTGTGTTTCATACACCTAATTAAGGAATAATTTGGACCCTCTGCATAAATTCGTGGTTGACTTAGTTAGGTAGAATTGATTTAAAAATGAGAGAGGAATTTCAATATGCATTCATGAATTCAATTGAGCACATCTATAGGAATAAAACTTGACGAATGAAATTAGTAACATTAACTATGGTGAAATCATGTGTCCCAACACCTTTAGTGTCACTTTAGAAAAATAAATATTTTATTGTTATTTGTTTTTCATTGTATTTAGTTATAATATTTTTTATCTTAGTTCTAATTAAAAAAAATCACCACTCGACCGTTCAAATAGAGTCGAGAACTAACACATTTCTATACTTAGTTACAATCCTCGTGAGAACGATAATTTGGACTCTTAGGTCTACTTTATTACTTGTCGTAAACTGTACACTTGTAGTATATTTTGCGCACTACAAAATAAAGTGAACACCAATCATGGTACATCGAATTGCTAAGTAAGAAATCTTTAAGGGCGTCTTTAATTTTCACTAAATTTTTAAAAATACCTTTGACTATTGATTTGTTGTGCAACCAATAATTTGAAAGAGCATTTATAAATTTTTAGGTCAGTCATCTCATCTTTACAAGTTTAGCGATAAAATCTCGATCAATTTAAAGTTTAGGGAACAATTGAAGACATTTTTAAAGCTTAGTGACTAATTGTTGACCATTTTAAAGATTTCTTACGTTGCAATTTGGTGCGTCGTGATTGGTCAGATGAAGGTGACGTGATGCCACATGTACATTCTTTCTGTCATGTCATCTATTCTCTTACGAAAGTTAAGTCAATGATTGTCTTCCATCATTTTGATAAGTTTAGTGATCAAAACTCAACATTTTAAACTTTGATGTTTATTCGAGGACATTTTCATAAGTTGAGTGATCATTGAGACAATGAATCCATAAATATAGTGACCAAAACTCTACTTTTTAAACTTCCGTAAGTTGAGTGATCATTGAGACAATGAATCCATAAATTTAGTGACTAAACCTCAACATTTTAAACTTCCATGACTACTCATAGAGACAGACATAATTTAGTGATGATTGAGATAATTAACTAATAAGTTTAGTGACCAAAACTCGACACTTTAAAGTTCAGTGATCATTGGGATAATTAACTCTAAAAACTGCAATCATTTCCAAAATTGAGAAAGAATTCATGGAATTTTACACATCTTAATCTAATCCTTTGCCCACATATTGCTCTTCTATGTTATCATTTGGGTACTTCGTTGACAAAAGTAAAGAGTGTTTTAGCTTCGCTGTGTTTGCAATCGTGGGAAATTTAGGCTCTATTCTCTTTGATATTTTCAGGCCATGTTTAGTTTTCAGTTTTTGAAAATATTAAAAACACATTTACTTACTTATTTTCCAAAATGCATTTTTGAAAACAGAAAAAAAATTACAAAGGAAACTGAAAACAATGAAATATTTTTCTTGGATGCTTTCAGCAAACTCAAGCGTTTTTTTTTTTTCAAAAATGCGAAAAACAGCCTATTTCACAAGTAGAGGGGCTAGCTCAACTAATAATGCATCAATTGTCCACAAGGTCGATGTTTGATTTGGTCTCACTACCTTAGCATTAGATTTTTTTTAATATCACTAGGAAACTGCATTGATAAAAATATGTCACCTTTGTGAGCAGTAGGACTCGAACTCAAGCCTCCGCATGAAATGTCGAGCCCTTTACCATTATGGCAACCATTTACTTGTTGAACTATTTAGCAAATTATATATATATATATATATATATAGTGAGCGAATTTCCAAATTTACAAAGTAAACGCATTTTTTAGTTTTCTATTTTTGGAAAAACTTTTTCAAATGACAAAAAGAATGCGTTTTCGACAATTTCAAAATGAACGCTGAAAACAAAAAATCCAAAATGCATTCAAAATTGAAACACGATGGAAACGACTCCTTATTCTCTAGGATTTTCACCTTTTCTTTGCAATAGGTGAGTTTTTGTTTTGATTTTTCTTCAACATTTTAGAAATTAATGAATTCTAGAGGGGGTTTCTTTTTTCTTTTTTTCTTTTTTGAAATGGTCAATTGCATTCACAAACAAGAAAAACAGATTCATTCCCTGGCCAAAAGGCTCGGAGAGATGAACCGAGGAATACAATCGCCCCATAGTTGATTACATGTAGTAAAAGCTGTAAATTGTGTAAGCTTGTGGGCTACCAAGTTCCTCTCACGAGGGACATAGTAATATGATCCTCAACTACTACGAATCAGAAGATCACAGATGTCACCAAAAGTATTGGCATTCGGGTCGCAACTGTCGCATGAAATTAATCTTTGAATAACACGTAATGCATCACTCTCAATAGCTTTAATTGGAATCTGTCTATCCATGGCCTGTAAAATGCCTTCCTTAATTTCCAAAGCTTCAGCTAGCTCCGCGTTACCAAAGTTTCGGACACGGTGCGCAAAGCCATATGAACCACCCCAGAATCATCTTTGAACCATCCCCCAAGACCAAAGACTCCATCCTCCATTCTAACAGCCGCATCCGTAGCCAAAATGAATCCGTTTGTTCTCTACCTAGGACCTTCCCACCTCATTTGACGGTCATCAGCCACTCTCCTTCTGGTATTCTCATGTCGATTAGCCATTTTGAAGTCACAACTAAGAACCTCCACAAGCCCGCTCATGTAAACCATCTGTTGTACCTTTCAACTATGCACAACTTCATTTCTAGACTTCTAGATACACTAAAGGCCCAAACAAATAAGTTCAAGAACTACAAAAGACTTATAACGAAGTAGACTAACCAGAATATCGCCCAAATCCAGAAAATGGTCAGCAACATATTGCTCTTTCCACAGTTCCCACACTCCAAGGAGTTTCCAAAAATCTTTCAACCATGGGTACATGATAAAGATGTAGTTGTTTGATTCTACCCCTCCGCACCTTGGGCAGTTGAGCTGAGAAGCTATATGCCTGGACCAAAGATTTTCCACAGTTGGCAAGGCTATGTTCAAGATATGCCATGCAAGGTGCTTCACTCTGGGGATGATGTCAAGCTTCCAGAGAATGTCCCACCAAGAATCTGAGCTGGATCCGTTGAAGTTTTCCTCAGTCGACCCATACTCCATGAGCAAGTAATAACCACTTCTAGTGGTGTACTTACCGTCCTTAGAATGGTTCCATATTAGTTTGTCTGAGATGTTGAAACTGCTTGGGGGAAGAGAGAGGATTCGTGTAGAATCAATAGGCCAGAATTCAGATTCAATAAGATTCACATTCCACCCTCTACTAACAGATTTTAGGTCCTCAACCAAAATGAGGTTTAGGGATCAAGGGGAAAGAATTTTCATAGATTGTCCATCCGCTAACTAGGCATCATCGTAGATTCTAACCTGTTTACTGTCACCAATTCTCCAACGACATCCATTTGACAACGCTTCCCGCCCCCAAGCTAGGCTTGACCAGGCATAAGAGCACCCATGTTTCATTTCTGCATCAAGAATATTGCAATTAGGGAAGTATTTACTCTTCAACACACGACTGACCAATGACTCAGGATTTTTGATGATACGCCACACTTGATTTGCCAGTATACATTTGTTAAAGGTTGGAATGTCCTGAAACCCCATATCACCTCTCTTTTTATTTTTGTACATAATCCTCCAGTTGATCTAATGTAGTTTCTTCTTGTCCACCTTGGCTCCCCGCCAAAATCTAGAGAGGATTCCGCAAATATCATTACAAAGGTTGTTTGGGAGTTTAAATATTCTCATAACATGTGTAGGAATGGCTTCTAAGACTGCCTTAAGGATCACCTCTCTCCCCGCGCTCGAGAATAAGTTATGTTGCCAAGATTGTACTTTCTTCGAGATTTTAATTATTCATAAATCTTGCAACTATTGAATAAAATGGCACTGATTTTTGATTAATTTATGTGCTTTCTTATTTTGATTTAGGTCTCCATGAATGTGATCTCTGTTAAATACGAGTTCTCTCTATCTTGAATTAGGGATTTCCCCTCGAAATGAATGAGTTTTGATTGAGCAGAATATGGATTTTTGTTATATTTTGAATTGTTTAATTGTTCTATTCGAATTATAGTTATAGATGATTTTTTTTAGATAATTTATGTAAAGGGAGGCTCATTTTAAGGGGGATGTTTCTCTGCTTTTCATTATTGAAGTTAAGCAAAAAAATTTGATATGTTCCTTCACTGCAGTGGGTAATTTTTTTGGAGCTTTAATCGGGCAAGAGACCGAAAGTAGGTTTGTTGGAGCCATTTCTAGTGCTATTTTCTCGATTGAGGTCTTAGAGTACATTGCTTTTATGGCAATCAAATGAATTTGGCATTGGGTGTCTCTTCTATTTGGTGAGCAACATGCTTTACCTAAATGATCATCTTTTCTTTTTTTTTTTAGGTCTAATTCTCTATTGAACTGCTTAATTGGACTTTTTATTTACTTCGGTTATTAATTCTGAAATTGTGTAGATTGATGTGATCGTGAGCCTTCTAATCGGTAGACTTGTTCGTGGGAGCATTGATACAACTATGCTTAGCACTGTGCAAAGTCAAGTATGATTCTATTCGAAACAAGATTTAGGAATTTGCAGAAACTTAGAATTCAGATGTTCTAAATAATTTTCTTTTTCTTGAATCAGGTGGGAGTTGTGTAAATGACGACATTTGAAGAGGTCCAGAACATTTTTGACAAATGAACAGTGTTTGGAGAAGAACAAGGATTTTCCCTTTAAACAACGAACTTATCAAGATTAAAATCTTGTGGCGTTCAAAACAATTGAACTTATCAAGGATCTGGACATTCCTTGTGGCGTTCCCACTTTGTGGTTCTTATCTCCGCATCGTAACGGGTCTCGGGTTTAATATACCCCTGGTTCTTGCATCGTGAGGTCGGGGTTGCATTGTTATCGTCCGTTCCAACCTGGATTCGGAACTTTCCAAGCGTTATTCCGCGAGCTACGACGAGGACCCCCTCCCGGGTTCTCATCATATGGTATCATAGCAGGACTCTTGATTCAGGTTTTGTTTTTCTATTCTATCCAGTTTGATTTTGTGTTTTTATCATTTTATCATAGAGTCTACACAAAATCATCCATATCTTGTTCTTCGTGTCAGTAAAACTCTTCGTTATTTGATCCATACAAAAATCCATCAAAAATCCAATCTTGTTTATTTTATTCGATTCTTATCCAAATCATGTCCCATTTGTTTTGTTGCGTTCGTGTCGAATTTTCGGATTTTATTAAAAAAAAAAAATTTATTTCTATTAATTCCGAAAATTCATCATCATTCAAAAAAAAAAAAGTCACTCTGAAATTCAAGAACCACTTTCTTGAATTTCCTTAATTGATAATCCTTGCCTTCCAAGTCCAAATTAAAATTCATTATTAGTCCTTGTGTCAAATTATTATTCCATTCCATTCCAAAATGTCCAAATTTCACGAAAATTCATCATCTAGGAAAGATAACCATCAATCTTCTCTACTTGTCATGTTGGAGAAACGGTTTGAGGAGTTAGCTGCGAAATTCGAAGCGCAATTTGATGCGAGATTAGATGCGAAGTTTGGGATGCATAGTGCAGAACTTGCTCAACGACGTGAAAGGGAATATAGGCGTAACCATAAACCTAGGGTTGGGATTGGAGTTGATTGGGATGAAGAGATTAATGCGAGGGCGCTTTTGAAGAGTCGAAAAGAAATTTATGAGGAAAGGATGATGTATGAACGGAAGGCTAGAAAAGAAGCAAAGTTAAAAAGGAGGGAGAGTGAAAGGGAGGCTGAAGCTAAATTACAACAGGGTGAAAGTGAGATTGGAGGGGATTTAAAATTGGAGTGTCAGGATATGAATGTTGAAAAGAAGGAGGGAGACTTGAGGAACGAGTTAGAAGATAAAAATTTGTGTAGTGTTGAGGAGGTGCCTAATCATGTAGATACAATTATTATGAGGTGGTGCATGAGCAAAAGCATGAGAAATTAGGAGAGGTGATTGAGCCCAGAAATTTAGAAGTGGAGGTTGAGTGTGCGAAAAAAGAAATTGAAGTAGTTGATCAAACTCCGAGTCTTGAAGTAGAGAATCAAATTGTGGAAGAGGAGGTTTAAAATAACATTGTTGATAATGAAAGGAATGAATTAGAAGTTGGGGTAGAAGTTCAACATTTGGATGTTGAAATTGTCAATAAAAATATTGAAGAGGTGGTTGAATGTGAAAAATTAGAAGAAGTGGTTGAGAAAAAAGAAGAGAATGAGCAAGAAAGTGTATTGACTTTTGGAGGCGATGAGCAGGGCCTCGTGGTGGGAAAAAATGTTGTGGAGGTTTTGTATCATGAGTACAAGGATCCATACCTTGTGCATGGAGACGCAAACATTTCCCTCCCCATTTTTTTAAAATCTTTCTTGCAGGTTTATTGTGCATGGAAGTTTGATTTACATCAACCTTGGCCAATTCCCCTCATGTCTCAATACCTTCTTGTCTACAAATTGGAGGAGGATCATTTATTGAATGCATGTCAGGGAACCGACAATTTTCCGTTTGATCCAGGAGGTACAGTTTGATTTTTCAAGAACAACACCATGATTCGGGACAAATCATCCTAAAGAAGGAGGGAATGGTACGAATTAGGGTGGGCTTGACGGAAAAATCTATAATTCAAGCCAAAACAAGAATTCAAGCAGGTTCGGAGAACATCAGATCAAACATTGCTTGTACTAAGAAGGTTCGTTGCTAAACCAAGTGAGCAAGCCAAGAACAGTTTTATTATTCGGGACGAATCATCTTAAAGGAATAGGGGATGATGTGATCCGGAAAAGAAGCTAACAATGTTATGATTCGGGATGAATCATCTTAAAGGAAGAGGGGATAATGTGATACGGAAAAGGCGTCAAAAATGAGAAATCAAGATACGGGCAATTCAACAATATTCTACATGGGATAATGAACAAGTTTCAAGTTGGGCTCGAGTTCAAATCAGATCAATTAATGTCAAAGGATCAGAAAATTGGGCAGAAGCATTCTTACGGCCGTAACACCCTTTTTACGGCCGTAAAATCATCATGGCGAAATTGGGCAGAAAGGCCATTACGGCCGTAACTTGTGATCTCACGGCCGTAAACTGAAGTGGAATTATTCACGCCGTAATCAAAATTCTCACGGCTGTAACCAAAGTCTTGTAACTTTTATTTTTTTGTTCAGAAGGTCATTTACGGATGTAAAAGAACTTGTCACGGTCGTAACATATTTTTGGAATTTTAGACCGTAAGTCACTTACGGTCGTAAACTTAAAGGTTATGGCCGTAACTTAGGCGCCGCAGTTTTGAATTAATTAGGTGGTTAGGGTTTTGTTTAGTTCTAGTTTATTTTTGTTATTTTAGTTATTTTAGCCTAATTAGAATTCTATTCAGAGTCAGTTAGCGATTAGGGTTTATTTTGCCTATTTATATGCTTTTCCATTCAATGTAAAACCAGAATACTTTTGATGAATAAAATTATTGAGTGCTTTTACTCTCTCTAAAGGTGAGGATTTTCCCTTTAAACAACGAACTTATCAAGATTCAAATCTTGTGGCGTTCAAAACAATTGAACTTATCAAGGATCTGGACATTCCTTGTGGCGTTCCCCCTTTGTGGTTATTATCTCCGCATCGTAACGGGTCTCGGGTTTAATATACCCCTGGTTCTTGCGTCGTGAGGTCGGGGTTGCATTGTTATCGTCCGTTCCAACCTGGATTCGGAACTTTCCAAGCGTTATTCCGCGAGCTACGACGAGGACCCCCTCCCGGGTTCTCATCATATGGTATCAGAGCTGGACTCTGGATTCAGGTTTTGTTTCTCTATTCTATCCAGTTTGATTTTGTGTTTTTATCATAGATTCTACACAAAATCATCCATATCTTGTTCTTCGTGTCAGTAAAACTCTTCGTTATTTGATCCATACAAAAATCCATCAAAAATTCAATCTTGTATATTTTATTTGATTCTTATCCAAATCATGTCCCGTTTGTTTTGTTGCCTTCGTGTCGAATTTTCGGATTTTATTAAAAAAAAAAATTATTTCTATTAATTTCGAAAATTCATCATAATTCAAAAAAAAAAGTCACTCCGAAATTCAAGAACCACTTTCTTGAATTTCCTTAATTGATAATCCTTGCCTTCCAAGTCCAAAATTAAAATTCATTATTAGTCCTTGTGTCAAACTATGATTCCATTCCATTCCAAAATGTCCAAATTGCAAGAAACTTCATCATCTAGGAAAGATAACCATCAATCTTCTCTACTTGTCATGTTGGAGAAACGGTTTGAGGAGTTAGCTGCGAAATTCGAAGCGAAATTTGATGCGAGATTAGATGCGAAGTCTGGGATGCATAGTGCAGAACTTGCTCAACGGCGTGAAAGGGAATATAGGCGTAACCATAAACCTAGGGTAGGGATTGGAGTTGATTGGGATGAAGAGATTAATGCGAGGGCGCTTTTGAAGAGTCGAACAGAAATTTATGAGGAAAGGATGATGTATGAATGGAAGGCTAGAAAAGAAGCAAAGTTAAAAAAGAGGGAGATTGAAAGGGAGGCTGAAGCTAAATTACAACAGGGTGAAAGTGAGATTGGAGGGGATTTAAAATTGGAGTGTCAGGATATGAATGTTGAAAAGAAGGAGGGAGACTTGAGGAACGAGTTAGAAGATAAAAATTTGTGTAGTGTTGAGGAGGTGCCTAATCATGTCGATATAATTATTTATGAGGTGGTGCATGAGCAAAAGCATGAGAAATTAGGAGAGGTGATTGAGCCCAGGAATTTAGAAGTGGAGGTTGAGTGTGCGAAAAATGAAATTGAAGTAGTTGATCAAACTTCGAGTCTTGAAGTAGAGAATCAAATTGTGGAAGAGGAGGTTGAAAATAACATTGTTGATAATGAAAGGAATGAATTAGAAGTTGGGGTAGAAGTTCAACATTTGGATGTTGAAATTGTCAATAAAAATATTGAAGTGGTGGTTGAATGTGAAAAATTAGAAGAAGTGGTTGAGAAAAAAGAAGAGAATGAGCAAGAAAGTATATTGAATTTTGGAGGCGACGAGAAGGGCCTCGTGGTGGGAAAAAATGTTGTGGAGGTTTTGTATCATGAGTACAAGGATCCATACCTTGTGCATGGAGACGCTAACATTTCCCTCCCTATTTTTTTAAAATCTTTCTTGCAGGTTTATTGTGCATGGAAGTTTGATTTACATCAACCTTGGCCAATTCCCCTCATGTCTCAATACCTTCTTGTCTACAAATTGGAGGAGCATCATTTATTGAATGCATGTCAGGGAACCGACAATTTTCCGTTCGATCCAGGAGGTACAGTTTGATTTTTCAAGAACAACACCATGATTCGGGACGAATCATCCTAAAGAAGGAGGGAATGGTACGAATTAGGGTGGGCTTGACGGGAAAATCTATAATTCAAGCCAAAACAAGAAGTCAAGCAGGTTCGGAGAACATCAGATCAAACATTGCTTGTACTAAGAAGGTTCGTTGCTAAACCAAGTGAGCAAGCCAAGAACAGATTTATGATTCGGGACGAATCATCTTAAAGGAAGAGGGGATGATGTGATCCGGAAAAGAAGCTAACAATGTTATGATTCGGGACGAATCATCTTAAAGGAAGAGGGGATACTGTGATACGGAAAAGGTGTCAAAAATGAGAAATCAAGATACGGGCAATTCAACAATATTCTACGTGGGAAAATGAACAAGTTTCATGTTGGGCTCGAGTCGAGATTCAAATCAGATCAATTAATGTCAAAGGATCAGAAAATTGGGCAGAAGCATTCTTACGGCCGTAAACTTAAAAGTTACGGCCGTAACTTAGGCGCCCCAGTTTTGAATTAATTAGGCGGTTAGTTTTGTTTAGTTCTAGTTTATTTTTGTTGTTTTAGTTATTTTAGCCTAATTAGAATTCTATTCAGAGTCAGTTAGCGATTAGGGTTTATTTTGCCTATTTATATGCTTTTCCATTCAATGTAGAACCAGAATACTTTTGATGAATAAAATTATTGAGTGTTTTTACTCTCTCTAAAGGTGGGGATTTTCCCTTTAAATAACGAACTTATCAAGATTCAAATCTTGTGGCGTTCAAAACAATTGAACTTATCAAGGATCTGGACATTCCCTGTGGCGTTCCCCCTTTGTGGTTCTTATTTCCGCATCATAACGGGTCTCGGGTTTAATATACCCCTGGTTCTTGCGTCGTGAGGTCGGGGTTGCATTGTTATCGTCCGTTCCAACCTGGATTCGGAACTTTCCAAGCGTTATTCCGCGAGCTACGACGAGGACCCCCTCCCGGGTTCTCATCATATGGTATCAGAGCTGGACTCTGGATTCAGGTTTTGTTTTTCTATTCTATCCAGTTTGATTTTGTGTTTTATTAATTTTATCATAGAGTCTACACAAAATCATCCATATCTTGTTCTTCGTGTCAGTAAAACTTTTCGTTATTTGATCCATACAAAAATCCATCAAAAATTCAATCTTGTTTATTTTATTCGATTCTTATCCAAATCCTGTCCCATTTGTTTTGTTGCGTTCGTGTCGAATTTTCGGATTTTATTAAAAAAAAAAATTATTTCTATTAATTCCGAAAATTCATCATAATTCAAAAAAAAAAAGTCACTCCGAAATTCAAGAACCACTTTCTTGAATTTCCTTAATTGATAATCCTTGCCTTCCAAGTCCAAAATTAAAATTCATTATTAGTCCTTGTGTCAAACTATGATTCCATTCCATTCCAAAATGTCCAAATTGCAAGAAACTTCATCATCTAGGAAAGATAACCATCAATCTTCTCTACTTGTCATGTTGGAGAAACGGTTTGAGGAGTTAGCTGCGAAATTCGAAGCGAAATTTGATGCGAGATTAGATGCGAAGTCTGGGATGCATAGTGCAGAACTTACTCAACGGCGTGAAAGGGAATATAGGCGTAACCATAAACCTAGGGTTGGGATTGGAGTTGATTGGGATGAAGAGATTAATGCGAGGGCGCTTTTGAAGAGTCGAACAGAAATTTATGAGGAAAAGATGATGTATGAATGGAAGGCTAGAAAAGAAGCAAAGTTAAAAAAGAGGGAGATTGAAAGGGAGGCTGAAGCTAAATTACAACAGGGTGAAAGTGAGATTGGAGGGGATTTAAAATTGGAGTGTCAGGATATGAATGTTGAAAAGAAGGAGGGAGACTTGAGGAACGAGTTAGAAGATAAAAATTTGTGTAGTGTTGAGGAGGTGCCTAATCATGTCGATATAATTATTTATGAGGTGGTGCATGAGCAAAAGCATGAGAAATTAGGAGAGGTGATTGAGCCCAGGAATTTAGAAGTGGAGGTTGAGTGTGCGAAAAATGAAATTGAAGTAGTTGATCAAACTTCGAGTCTTGAAGTAGAGAATCAAATTGTGGAAGAGGAGGTTGAAAATAACATTGTTGATAATGAAAGGAATGAATTAGAAGTTGGGGTAGAAGTTCAACATTTGGATGTTGAAATTGTCAATAAAAATATTGAAGTGGTGGTTGAATGTGAAAAATTAGAAGAAGTGGTTGAGAAAAAAGAAGAGAATGAGCAAGAAAGTATATTGAATTTTGGAGGCGACGAGAAGGGCCTCGTGGTGGGAAAAAATGTTGTGGAGGTTTTGTATCATGAGTACAAGGATCCATACCTTGTGCATGGAGACGCTAACATTTCCCTCCCCATTTTTTTAAAATCTTTCTTGCAGGTTTATTGTGCATGGAAGTTTGATTTACATCAACCTTGGCCAATTCCCCTCATGTCTCAATACCTTCTTGTCTACAAATTGGAGGAGCATCATTTATTGAATGCATGTCAGGGAACCGACAATTTTCCGTTCGATCCAGGAGGTACAGTTTGATTTTTCAAGAACAACACCATGATTCGGGACGAATCATCCTAAAGAAGGAGGGAATGGTACGAATTAGGGTGGGCTTGACGGGAAAATCTATAATTCAAGCCAAAACAAGAAGTCAAGCAGGTTCGGAGAACATCAGATCAAACATTGCTTGTACGAAGAAGGTTCGTTGCTAAACCAAGTGAGCAAGCCAAGAACAGATTTATGATTCGGGACGAATCATCTTAAAGAAAGAGGGGATGATGTGATCCGGAAAAGAAGCTAACAATGTTATGATTCGGGACGAATCATCTTAAAGGAAGAGGGGATACTGTGATACGGAAAAGGTGTCAAAAATGAGAAATCAAGATACGGGCAATTCAACAATATTCTACGTGGGAAAATGAACAAGTTTCATGTTGGGCTCGAGTCGAGATTCAAATCAGATCAATTAATGTCAAAGGATCAGAAAATTGGGCAGAAGCATTCTTACGGCCGTAAACTTAAAAGTTACGGCCGTAACTTAGGCGCCCCAGTTTTGAATTAATTAGGCGGTTAGTTTTGTTTAGTTCTAGTTTATTTTTGTTGTTTTAGTTATTTTAGCCTAATTAGAATTCTATTCAGAGTCAGTTAGCGATTAGGGTTTATTTTGCCTATTTATATGCTTTTCCATTCAATGTAGAACCAGAATACTTTTGATGAATAAAATTATTGAGTGTTTTTACTCTCTCTAAAGGTGGGGATTTTCCCTTTAAATAACGAACTTATCAAGATTCAAATCTTGTGGCGTTCAAAACAATTGAACTTATCAAGGATCTGGACATTCCCTGTGGCGTTCCCCCTTTGTGGTTCTTATTTCCGCATCATAACGGGTCTCGGGTTTAATATACCCCTGGTTCTTGCGTCGTGAGGTCGGGGTTGCATTGTTATCGTCCGTTCCAACCTGGATTCGGAACTTTCCAAGCGTTATTCCGCGAGCTACGACGAGGACCCCCTCCCGGGTTCTCATCATATGGTATCAGAGCTGGACTCTGGATTCAGGTTTTGTTTTTCTATTCTATCCAGTTTGATTTTGTGTTTTATTAATTTTATCATAGAGTCTACACAAAATCATCCATATCTTGTTCTTCGTGTCAGTAAAACTTTTCGTTATTTGATCCATACAAAAATCCATCAAAAATTCAATCTTGTTTATTTTATTCGATTCTTATCCAAATCCTGTCCCATTTGTTTTGTTGCGTTCGTGTCGAATTTTCGGATTTTATTAAAAAAAAAAAAATTATTTCTATTAATTCCGAAAATTCATCATAATTCAAAAAAAAAAAGTCACTCCGAAATTCAAGAACCACTTTCTTGAATTTCCTTAATTGATAATCCTTGCCTTCCAAGTCCGAAATTAAAATTCATTATTAGTCCTTGTGTCAAACTATGATTCCATTCCATTCCAAAATGTCCAAATTGCAAGAAACTTCATCATCTAGGAAAGATAACCATCAATCTTCTCTACTTGTCATGTTGGAGAAACGGTTTGAGGAGTTAGCTGCGAAATTCGAAGCGAAATTTGATGCGAGATTAGATGCGAAGTCTGGGATGCATAGTGCAGAACTTGCTCAACGGCGTGAAAGGGAATATAGGCGTAACCATAAACCTAGGGTTGGGATTGGAGTTGATTGGGATGAAGAGATTAATGCGAGGGCGCTTTTGAAGAGTCGAACAGAAATTTATGAGGAAAAGATGATGTATGAATGGAAGGCTAGAAAAGAAGCAAAGTTTAAAAAGAGGGAGATTGAAAGGGAGGCTGAAGCTAAATTACAACAGGGTGAAAGTGAGATTGGAGGGGATTTAAAATTGGAGTGTCAGGATATGAATGTTGAAAAGAAGGAGGGAGACTTGAGGAACGAGTTAGAAGATAAAAATTTGTGTAGTGTTGAGGAGGTGCCTAATCATGTCGATATAATTATTTATGAGGTGGTGCATGAGCAAAAGCATGAGAAATTAGGAGAGGTGATTGAGCCCAGGAATTTAGAAGTGGAGGTTGAGTGTGCGAAAAATGAAATTGAAGTAGTTGATCAAACTTCGAGTCTTGAAGTAGAGAATCAAATTGTGGAAGAGGAGGTTGAAAATAACATTGTTGATAATGAAAGGAATGAATTAGAAGTTGGGGTAGAAGTTCAACATTTGGATGTTGAAATTGTCAATAAAAATATTGAAGTGGTGGTTGAATGTGAAAAATTAGAAGAAGTGGTTGAGAAAAAAGAAGAGAATGAGCAAGAAAGTATATTGAATTTTGGAGGCGACGAGAAGGGCCTCGTGGTGGGAAAAAATGTTGTGGAGGTTTTGTATCATGAGTACAAGGATCCATACCTTGTGCATGGAGACGCTAACATTTCCCTCCCCATTTTTTTAAAATCTTTCTTGCAGGTTTATTGTGCATGGAAGTTTGATTTACATCAACCTTGGCCAATTCCCCTCATGTCTCAATACCTTCTTGTCTACAAATTGGAGGAGCATCATTTATTGAATCTATGTCAGGGAACCGACAATTTTCCGTTCGATCCAGGAGGTACAGTTTGATTTTTCAAGAACAACACCATGATTCGGGACGAATCATCCTAAAGAAGGAGGGAATGGTACGAATTAGGGTGGGCTTGACGGGAAAATCTATAATTCAAGCCAAAACAAGAAGTCAAGCAGGTTCGGAGAACATCAGATCAAACATTGCTTGTACGAAGAAGGTTCGTTGCTAAACCAAGTGAGCAAGCCAAGAACAGATTTATGATTCGGGACGAATCATCTTAAAGGAAGAGGGGATGATGTGATCCGGAAAAGAAGCTAACAATGTTATGATTCGGGACGAATCATCTTAAAGGAAGAGGGGATACTGTGATACGGAAAAGGTGTCAAAAATGAGAAATCAAGATACGGGCAATTCAACAATATTCTACGTGGGAAAATGAACAAGTTTCATGTTGGGCTCGAGTCGAGATTCAAATCAGATCAATTAATGTCAAAGGATCAGAAAATTGGGCAGAAGCATTCTTACGGCCGTAAACTTAAAAGTTACGGCCGTAACTTAGGCGCCCCAGTTTTGAATTAATTAGGCGGTTAGTTTTGTTTAGTTCTAGTTTATTTTTGTTGTTTTAGTTATTTTAGCCTAATTAGAATTCTATTCAGAGTCAGTTAGCGATTAGGGTTTATTTTGCCTATTTATATGCTTTTCCATTCAATGTAAAACCAGAATACTTTTGATGAATAAAATTATTGAGTATTTTTACTCTCTCTAAAGGTGGGGATTTTCCCTTTAAATAACGAACTTATCAAGATTCAAATCTTGTGGCGTTCAAAACAATTGAACTTATCAAGGATCTGGACATTCCTTGTGGCGTTTCCCCTTTGTGGTTCTTATTTCCGCATCATAACGGGTCTCGGGTTTAATATACCCCTGGTTCTTGCGTCGTGAGGTCGGGGTTGCATTGTTATCGTCCGTTCCAACCTGGATTCGGAACTTTCCAAGCGTTATTCCGCGAGCTACGACGAGGACCCCCTCCCGGGTTCTCATCATATGGTATCAGAGCTGGACTCTGGATTCAGGTTTTGTTTTTCTATTCTATCCAGTTTGATTTTGTGTTTTATTAATTTTATCATAGAGTCTACACAAAATCATCCATATCTTGTTCTTCGTGTCAGTAAAACTTTTCGTTATTTGATCCATACAAAAATCCATCAAAAATTCAATCTTGTTTATTTTATTCGATTCTTATCCAAATCCTGTCCCATTTGTTTTGTTGCGTTCGTGTCGAATTTTCGGATTTTATTAAAAAAAAAAATTTATTTCTATTAATTCCGAAAATTCATCATAATTCAAAAAAAAAAAGTCACTCCGAAATTCAAGAACCACTTTCTTGAATTTCCTTCATTGATATTCCTTGCCTTACAAGTCCAAAATTAAAATTCATTATTAGTCATTGTGGCAAACTATTATTCCATTCCATTCCAAAATGTCCAAATTTCACGAAAATTCATCATCTAGAAAAGATAACCATCAATCTTCTCTACTTGTCATGTTGGAGAAACGGTTTGAGGAGTTAGCTGCGAAATTCGAAACGAAATTTGATGCGAGATTAGATGGGAAGTTTGGGATGCATAGTGCAGAACTTGCTCAACGGCGTGAAAGGGAATATAGGCGTAACCATAAACCTAGGGTTGGGATTGGAGTTGATTGGGATGAAGAGATTAATGCGAGGGCGCTTTTGAAGAGTCGAACAGAAATTTATGAGGAAAGGATGATGTATGAATGGAAGGCTAGAAAAGAAGCAAAGTTAAAAAAGAGGGAGATTGAAAGGGAGGCTGAAGCTAAATTACAACAGGGTGAAAGTGAGATTGGAGGGGATTTAAAATTGGAGTGTCAGGATATGAATGTTGAAAAGAAGGAGGGAGACTTGAGGAACGAGTTAGAAGATAAAAATTTGTGTAGTGTTGAGGAGGTGCCTAATCATGTCGATATAATTATTTATGAGGTGGTGCATGAGCAAAAGCATGAGAAATTAGGAGAGGTGATTGAGCCCAGGAATTTAGAAGTGGAGGTTGAGTGTGCGAAAAATGAAATTGAAGTAGTTGATCAAACTTCGAGTCTTGAAGTAGAGAATCAAATTGTGGAAGAGGAGGTTGAAAATAACATTGTTGATAATGAAAGGAATGAATTAGAAGTTGGGGTAGAAGTTCAACATTTGGATGTTGAAATTGTCAATAAAAATATTGAAGTGGTGGTTGAATGTGAAAAATTAGAAGAAGTGGTTGAGAAAAAAGAAGAGAATGAGCAAGAAAGTATATTGAATTTTGGAGGCGACGAGAAGGGCCTCGTGGTGGGAAAAAATGTTGTGGAGGTTTTGTATTATGAGTACAAGGATCCATACCTTGTGCATGGAGACGCTAACATTTCCCTCCCCATTTTTTTAAAATCTTTCTTGCAGGTTTATTGTGCATGGAAGTTTGATTTACATCAACCTTGGCCAATTCCCCTCATGTCTCAATACCTTCTTGTCTACAAATTGGAGGAGCATCATTTATTGAATGCATGTCAGGGAACCGACAATTTTCCGTTCGATCCAGGAGGTACAGTTTGATTTTTCAAGAACAACACCATGATTCGGGACGAATCATCCTAAAGAAGGAGGGAATGGTACGAATTAGGGTGGGCTTGACGGGAAAATCTATAATTCAAGCCAAAACAAGAAGTCAAGCAGGTTCGGAGAACATCAGATCAAACATTGCTTGTACGAAGAAGGTTCGTTGCTAAACCAAGTGAGCAAGCCAAGAACAGATTTATGATTCGGGACGAATCATCTTAAAGGAAGAGGGGATGATGTGATCCGGAAAAGAAGCTAACAATGTTATGATTCGGGACGAATCATCTTAAAGGAAGAGGGGATACTGTGATACGGAAAAGGTGTCAAAAATGAGAAATCAAGATACGGGCAATTCAACAATATTCTACGTGGGAAAATGAACAAGTTTCATGTTGGGCTCGAGTCGAGATTCAAATCAGATCAATTAATGTCAAAGGATCAGAAAATTGGGCAGAAGCATTCTTACGGCCGTAAACTTAAAAGTTACGGCCGTAACTTAGGCGCCCCAGTTTTGAATTAATTAGGCGGTTAGTTTTGTTTAGTTCTAGTTTATTTTTGTTGTTTTAGTTATTTTAGCCTAATTAGAATTCTATTCAGAGTCAGTTAGCGATTAGGGTTTATTTTTCCTATTTATATGCTTTTCCATTCAATGTAAAACCAGAATACTTTTGATGAATAAAATTATTGAGTGTTTTTACTCTCTCTAAAGGTGGGGATTTTCCCTTTAAACAACGAACTTATCAAGATTCAAATCTTGTGGCGTTCAAAACAATTGAACTTATCAAGGATCTGGACATTCCTTGTAGCGTTTCCTCTTTGTGGTTCTTATTTCAGCATCATAACTGGTCTCGGGTTTAATATACCCCTGGTTCTTACGTCTTGAGGTCGGGGTTGCATTGTTATCGTCCGTTCCAACCTGGATTCGGAACTTTCCAAGCGTTATTCCGCGAGCTACGACGAGGACCCCCTCCCTGGTTCTCATCACTCTTTACTCACTGTTCTAGAATCAAATCTAGAAAGTGGTCATGTTTTCTCAAAATGTTATCCAAATTATAATGTTAATATTTTTTATCAACATATTCTCAAAACTTTAAAACTTCATATTCAGACTAAGAATCTTAGTTTGGATGAATCAAAATCTTTTGCTGTAATATACAGAGTATATTACAAATTTCTTAATACTACTCTCAATATTCGAGCTCTTCACTCCTCTCCAAGAGATGTATCACTTCTTATGGAAGTGAATGATCTTCATTCAAATACAATGATTCCAAAAAGAATCCCATGGGATATTCAAACTAGAAGTCTTGAATGGAATATTCTTACGGAAAATAAACTTGACCCAACTCCTATCCATGATACTCCAACTCAAGTTTTATCCTTTCTTGATGGAAGCGTTAATATGATTTTTGGAGGATCATCTTCCTCTTCAAATTTCTCAAGATCTTCATCAAGTAGATCTTTTCAATACTTTCCTCTTCAATCTGGAAGATTTTCAACTTCTTCTGATAGGCTTAAAGATGTTAATTTTAAACTTATCATTCCAAAACCTCAATATTCTGAAGAATCTGAACAAGGTTTTCGAACAGCATCAAATATGTTGCCTCCTTCAGAAGACATTCCTCTTCAAAGAAAAAAACCTCTTCATAGAAAAGTTTATCTTAACAACTCAATGTTATTTCTTCTAGTCTTGATAGAAGAAAGGAATTCAAAAATGATCAAACTCCTGATATCAAAAATTTTAGAATAATATTTTCAAAAGAAGAAATTGAATCTTTTTGGGATGAGTTCTTTGCTCAACCTGAAGATTTAAGTTTTTTCATATGGGTTAATTTCAAAGTTTATGGTAAAAAGAAATCAAAGTCAAAGTCAATTCAAACTACAAATTCAAAAGAAAAAACCTGGAAAACTTCTTCAAAGCAAATTTTCAAATCCGAATAACCTACTCTTGAAGAAATCATTTTCCTCATGGTTTTGCAAAAGTCACTGCATCTCCTTTCAAACAAATTTCAGAAGATAGAAATGATAAAGCTTCAGTAAGAACAATTGATATCAAAAATATTCAATCTCAAAATAATTTTACCAATATTGTTCTTCATTCTATGTGTTTTCAATTAACCAAAATTGAAGTAAATTCTGGAACTGAAACTTCTTCAAATTCTAAAATTTCAAACAATGTTTTTACTTCAATTAGGGATCAATCTTCCTCCTCTTCAAAATCTGAAGGCAAAAAAACCTTTACTTTTCAACCAATTGAGTCAAATCTTTCTCCTAAATTAGGAAGAAGTTCTTTAACTTCATAATCTGAAGTTCTTAAAGAACTTACTAGAAAATTTTCAAAATTAAGTGCATAAAGTAATATCAATACTACTGATATTTTTTATCTTGAAAATCAATTTATTGAAGAAGAACCTCTTCAAGTAAATAAATTAAAAAATTATAATTCTTCAAAACTTCCCACGTTCTATCCTCGACCTTCTGAACCAGACTTGCTTTTAGAAGAAAGTTATTTTAAAAGAAAGATCTTTGATACCTATTCTGTTGAAGAAATTGTCGAATGGAATTTCGATGGGATGACTGAATCCCAAATTATTCAAAAAATTGAAATTTTGTTTGTTTGTTTCCATGCCTATAAATGCTAAAATATTGACAAAGTAAGTGCCTATAATAATTTAATTATAGGATTTACTGGTCAACTCAAAGGTTGGTAGGCTAATTATCTTTCAAATGATGAACGAAATGAAGTCCTTAATGCTATCAAAAGAAATGGTGAGCAAATTGTTCATGATTGTTTCATGGCACTCATCTTTGCTATTATCAAACATTTTGTTGGTACCTCAACACTTCTCCAAGATAGGTTATCAGAAATTCTGATGAATCTAACTTATCCAAAATTACATGACTTTAGATGGTATAAAGATATTTTTCTGTCTAGAGTTATGCTTCGAGAAGACTGCAATCAAGATTTTTGGAAAGAAATATTTCTTTTTGGACTTCCTAAATTTTTTGTAGAAAAAGTTCGCAATTCAATCAAAGCTCAAAAATTTGATTCAATTCCATATTCAACTCTTAATTATGGTGAAATTATTAATTTCATTAATAAGGAAGGTCTTGCTCTCTGCAATGATATCAAATCAAAGCTATGCTCAAATATGAAAGATATGGGACTAAGAATGAGTTAGGATCATTTTGTGAGCAATATGATTTTGAAAGAATTTCTCCTCCTTCAAAAATCAAAAGAAAAAAATTTTCTTCTTTTCTTAGAAAAAAGAAATTTACTTCTCCTCCTCAATTTAAAAAATCAACAATAAAAGTTTTCGAAAAAAGTTTCAATCGAAACCAAAGAAATTTCAAAATACTTCCAAGGTTACTTGTTATAAATGTCATCAAACAGGTCACTATTCAAATAAATGTCCAATGAAGGAAAAAATTAATAATCTTCAAATTGATAAAGATATTAAATTTGAACTTCTTAATTTACTCAATTCCTCTTCAGACCATTTAAAAAAAAATCCCTCTTTAGAAGAGAATTCTGATTCTAAATTATAACAACTTTATCAGTATCAAGAAGATTCTGATAATGAATCTAATTCTTCCTTATCCTCTCAAAACAGTCATGGTAAAGAGATTTGTGGTTGTAAAACCATAAATTTCTTAACAAAAGAAGAAGAAGAAGAACTTATTCAAGAAATAATTGAGAAGATTGATAACCCTCAATTAAAGAATAAGTTCTCTTTACTTCTTCTTTCTTCTTCAAAAAAATTATCTAAACCATTAAGTATGAAAGAAATACTAAAGAGGCTTAATCAAGAAGCAGCATCAAAATCCTCTAGTTCTGATTTAAAATCAAAAGTTAAAGAAATGAAATCTCAAATTTTTAATCTTGAATGTCAAGTTAAAAACATCAAACTTGAAGTTACTCTTTTAAAGAGTAAATCTTCAAAAATTCAAAGTGATTCATCTTCTTCTTCTTCAGATGAATATGATTCCAGCTCTAAAAAAGAGCTAAAATATATTGAAAAATATGATCATCCTGAATGATATAATGACTTTGATTTTCCTCTAATTGATGAAGAAAAAATCAATGTTATTAATCGTGACCAACTTCAAAAATGGTATTGTCAAATGACAATTATCGTTGATAAAAATTCCAAATTAAAAACTAGAGTCTTAATTGATTCTAGAGTTGATCAAAATTGTATCCGAGAATGATTAATTCCTACAAAATACTTTGAAAAACTACTGAGCATCTCTATTGTGCCAGTGGTAAAAAATTAAACATTCAATATAAACTTTCAAAAGCTCATGTTTGTAAATTAAATATTTGTTTCAAAAATATTTTTTATTTAGTTAAAGATTTAGATCAAGAAGTTATTCTTGGCACTCCTTTCATTGTTCAAATTTATCCATTTCAAGCAAATGAAAAAGGTCTTGAAACAAATATTTTTGAACAATATTTGTTTTTCTAATTTATAAATCCTCCTTCTTTTAAAGATGTGAATGCTCTTAAGTAAGCATCGATTTCTCAAATTATCAACAATATTAATTTAAAAAAACAACATGTCCGTTTTCTCAAAGAAGAAATCAAATTTCAAAGAATTAATGATCAACTTCAAAATTCTTCAATTTTAGAATTCAAAAATTTGAAACTGAAGTATGTTCTACTATTCCTAACGCATTCTAGAATAGAAAGAAATATATTGTTTCTCTTCCATATAATTCTGATTTTCACGAATCAATGATTCCAACTAAATCAAGACCTATTCAAATGAACAAGGAACTCCTTGACTATTATACCAAGGAAATCCAAGATTTACTTGAATCAAGGAAATTTGGCTTTTGGCAGATTCAAATTAAAGAAGAAGATATATACAAAACTGCATTTAATGTTTCGTTTGATCAATACGAATGGAATGTTATGCCTTTTGGTCTCAAAAATGCCCCTTCTGAATTTCAAAAAATCATGAATGATATTTTCAATCCTTATCAAAATTTTATCATTGTTTACATTGAAATATGTTCTTCTCTATTCTGAAAGTTTAGAACAATATTTCAAACATTTAAATACATTTTTAATATTGTCAAAATTAATGGTTTAGCAGTTTCTGCAAAGAAAATCGTTTTATGTAAAATAAGTATTCGTTTTCTTGGACATACAATTTTTCAAGGAACTATTACACCAATTCAAAGAAGTTTGGATTTTATTGACAAATTTCCAGATCAAATTTTTGACAAGACTAGTCTTCAAAGGTTCTTAGAGTGCGTCAATTACGTGTCCGACTTTATTCAAAATATCAGGATACTTTGCTCCCCTCTTTTCAAAAGAATCCAAAGCCATGAGGTTCTGAGTGCAAATTAGCTGTCCAAAGAGTCAAAAGTGCTGTCAAAAGTATCCCATGCCTTTCCATTATTGATCCAGATGCCAATCTTATCGTTAAGACAGATGCGTCAGACATAAGGTTTGGTGGAGTCCTAAAGCATATTTCAAAAGGGTCAAATCAAGAACAACTAGTCCGTTACTGTTTCGGTGTTTGGACTGGTCCTCAAAATAACTATTCAACATTCAAAAAAGAAATTCTTTCAATTGTTCTATGTGTTTCAAAATTTCAAGATGATTTAATTAATAAATCATTTATTTTAAAAACTGATTGTAAAGCATCCAAAGAAATTTTACAAAAGGACGTCAAAAATCTTGTTTCAAAACACATTTTTGCAAGATGGTAAGCTATTTTGTCGTGTTTTGATTTCAAAATTTTATATATACAAGGAAAGAATAACGTTCTGGCAGACTTCCTCACAAGATAATTTCTTACAAAAAAGAGAGAAATTTCGAGCTATAGTAAGACCACTTCAAAAGAGAGTTCAAAAGAAAAGTGTCAACATAGATTGGTACAACAAGATCCTTGAGGATATGGCTTCCTCCATTGCTACCTCCTCAAAAAATAAGAACAAAGGCAAGAAAGTTGCCTTACCTTCAATTGAAAATTTTGTTCAAACTTCCAACAAAAATTCTTCTTCCTCAAATACTCCAACCCTTTCTACTGCAAACAACTTCTCTGTTCTTGGCAAAATTTTCCAAATTCCAGAAAAGCCAAGACCTTCAAACTTCAAAAAGGCCGTTCAAACTGGTTCTGGAAAACTTCCAGAAATAAATTAAAATCCTTTTCAATATTTCATCAAAAATAACTATTTTTCAATCTTCAATATGGAACCTTCTTGGATTGAAAAATATTCTGATCTCAATAAATGTTTATCAGATATTTTTCCTCCAGATTTCCATTTTATCCCTTCTGCCCTTCAAAAACCATGTGGTCTTCAATAATCTCTCACACTCCAAATAAACAAAATCCTCAATATATTGATTTTTCAAAATGTTCAATTTGCAAGGTGTTGTCTTATGATGACTGGGGACAACATCCTTGGGTTGAGAAAAAAAAAAATGAACATTGCAAAAAGTGAAAATTTCTCTTCTCATTTTAATTACTTGGATTATCAAGATGCCTGGTTTAATGTCTTCTTTTTTAGACCAGTTAATCATTCTTGGTTTATCATTTTTCATCAAAATTTTCAAAATAATTTTTCAAAATGGTTTCAAAATTGGTTTAATTATTTTGGACTTGAAGAGAACATCCTTCCCAGTCTTTCTCTTCAAGGGTTAAAACTATTTCAAAAAATGAGGCAAAGAAATTCTTACAGCCTCAAGAAAATATTATTTTTCAATTTGCTTATAATTTTAAAATCTCATGGATTCTTTGTTGGGACTTTTTTATGATTCAAGATGCAAACTTCCAGTCCTAAAAAGATTGTTAGGAGATTCAAAGTAAAATGGTGGTCTAAATTCCATGAAACAAATTGATGTCCCAAGGCCGTTCAATCTTGGGTTAATTAAAAAACTAATGAAGGACAGTCATCAAAGAAACTTCAAGATTCTCATGCTGATTTCCTCGTTGAAAAAAGTAGGTTATTAGCACTTCTTGAAAAATGCACCAGCCCTGAAGTAATGGCAATTTTAGCAGATTAAATTGTTGCCCTTGCTGAAAATGGTTCAAAACCTTCAGTTCAAGATTCTTCTGAGACCAACTCAGAAGCAAATTTTGATGATGACTTTTCTCAAAATGAAGATGATTGTTATGGGATTGACCTTGACTAATCCCTTCAAGAAAAATTTCAAAAAACTAAATGACTATATGAACGGAGTTTCCTTGATGATTTCAGAGAATACCGAGTTCAACGTTCAAAACATGTACTTTTCAATCTTTGCCAGCTCAAAAGAAATACCGATATTTGTCGGATCGGAGAAGACCTTTTTCAAACTTTTGGTGGAGTGGGATTCAAGCTTTTCTTTAAAGTGATTCCTACTTTTGGAAAAAGTAGTCGACAATCACTGTTCAATCAACGACTTTCAAGTTTTAATCACTGTTCAATCAAGGACTTTCCAGCTGCTATTTACTTTTTAAGATTCCTTCAATGTAACTTTATTCAATATAAATTTCTTGTTTCGTTTCATTGTAAGGCAGAGTTTATTTGAGCGATAAATTCTCTGCACGTTCAATCTACCTTGTATTCAATTTTTTTTATCAATAAAATTTATAAGTTTCTTCACATTTGTGTTAGTTTTTAACAAGTTATTATTTTCATTTTATATAATAATAATAATAACCGTCACAATTTTACGCACCCAGTTTCCCGCTCAAAATTCAATTCCCAAATCTGGAATTGTTGCCAAAGAAAGAAAGGGTTATTAAATGTAATTCATAAAAACATGTATTAAATGTTGTTATTAAATATTTATCCATAGTAAAAAGTGGTATTAAATGAAAGTTGGTAATGTGGGTCATTAATTTCACCAACCAATTAATGTGTGTGTGTGTATATATATATATATATATATATATATATATATATATATATATATATATATATATATATATATATATATAAACTAATTCAAGCTAATCATTTCAATTTTTAAATTATTACCATAGGTTAAATTGTATAATTACGTTATAATTATAAATTCGATTAAATAAATTTAAAAGCATAATCATTTAAGAATTTAAGTATTAATAAAATTACAATTTAAAAAATTTAAAATCATATTAGGACTAAATAAATAAATAAAATATAATGAATACATGTTTATTTTTTTTAAAGCCTATAATTTTATCCATACGTTTGATAATTATATTATTATTTTGAAATCGAAAAATATGCAATATGGGTATCAAATCGAAGATCTCAACAAGAACTTCAAATCAAAGATCTCAATAAGAACTTTAATATCTCAACAATATTAACTAAGAGCCAACTGTAAACAGGTCATCCTTAAAATCATATCAGCTATTAAAGGTAAAACTTTTATTTTTTAAAAAAATTAAATAAAATAGATTTTTTAATCTTGTTTTTATTATTTTTAAGGTATAAATAATTTTCTATATAAACTGGATTTGTATATAAAACTTAAATATGTACAATATATAAAACATTATAATAATATTATTTTTTTCATTTTACAATTACTAATTCAAAGAAAACATAGATTAATTATTGTTAATTATATTTGTTACTATAATTTATTTCAAAACTTTTAATGCTAGAAGTATTTTAACCCATGAGAAATTGTTCTAAAATTATTATATTAATAATTAAAATGAATATAAAAATTGGAGAATGAAAAGAAAAATAAAATTTCAGACTGAATATATTATTTAAAAAAATAAAATAATAACAGCATACGGGTATTTATAAAATAATGAATCACGTTTATTTTTTTTTAATTCTTATAATTTTATCATACTTTTGATAATTATATTATTATTTTGAAATCGAAAAATATTCACTGTGGATGTCAAATCGAAGTTCTCAAAAAGAATTTTAATACTAACTCACAAGAGTCAACTGTAAACACATCGTCCTTAAAATCACATCAAATATTAAAAGTAAAAGTTTTATTTTAAAAAATTAAATAAAATAGATTTTTAATATTGTTTTTATTATTTTTAATATATGAATAATTTTTTATATAAAATTGGATTTTTATATAAAAATTAAATATGCACAAGATATAAAACATTATATTAATAATAATATTTCTTAGATAGTGTTCAGTTATGGGTTATAACCCATATTATAACCAAATTATAATTTAAACAATTTCTCAAACCGCTTTTTAACCAATCATTTCCTTTCTCCATTTTTCAACCACACATTTTATCTAGAAAATACAAAAAATCACCATAAAATCCGTATACCCAGGCCCAACGGCCGAATAGCGTTTTAATTTTAGAATGACTAATTCGAAGAAAACATAGATTAATTATTGTTAATTATATTTCTTACTATAATTTATTTTAAAATTTTAAATACTGAAAAGTATTTTAGCCTTTGAGAAATTGTTCTAAACTTACTATATTAATAATGAAATACAAAAAATCGGAGAATGAAAAGAAAAATTAATTTTCTGATTGAATATACTACTTTAAAAAAAATAATAAAAGCATGTTGTATTTACAAAATGGAAAGTGCATAAGTGGAATACTATATTTCATTTACAATTGTTTTAGTGGAAATAGGAAAAGAACCATTCAAGGAAAAAAAAAAAAGGAAAAGAAAAGAATAGAAAAAGGCAAAAAAAAAAAAAAAAAAAGAGTTAATGTTGAAGGCAAAGAGGCCGGGGTAGGGTCAGGTGGGCATGCCCCTTGCCCTGCCTCGCTAAAAAGTGAGGCAGGGCAGGGCAGTGCAGTGCAGATCGGGGCACGAGTTATCGCCCCATTTAGTGAACCATTTATATTTTTCTTAAAAATCACAAATCTGTCAAAAATAATAAAATAAAAGAGTTATTTAGTATAAAAAAATTCTATAAAATTGTTAAAGAAGAGGAAAAATTATGCAACAAACAAATGAATTCTCTCACGATCTAATCAATGAAAAAAAAATTGGCTGAAGATAGACGAAATAGATTAAAATGCATACAGAGTCTAGAAGGTAATTTAACTCATGCTTAACTTACTTTTAGATGTCAAATTCAAATTCATAATTATTGATATTACAATGTTGAGAAGAAAGCTGAGAAAAGTTACAACGTAATAAACATCAAAAAACTTGAAGGCTTGTGAACAAAACATGAATATGATACAGAAGAAAAAAGGGGGAAAAACAAACCTGATGAAGAGAGGAGAAGATTCTGGTTCTAGTTTCTAAAGAGACAGAGTAGAGAGGGAGAGTTGGACTGATTCAGTATTTTAGCTTGATGATTTGTGAGGGTTATACTTTAGTGTCATGGCTTGTGGGTTGGACCGATATTGGGTTTGTTTATGAAAAATACAGAACAACATTTTTAATTTTTTTGTTTAAAATGGATGTGGTGCGGTGCGGGTCGGGTTGGGGCGGGGCAGGGATAAACTGTCCCCGCCCCACCTAGATCGGGTCAAAGTTTTCTTGCCCCGAAACCGCCCATTGCCTCATTTATGCGGGGCAGAACTGGGCAGGACTCCTCGAGTTTCGATTTTCGCAATTCATTTTGTCATCCCTACTTTGAATCTCACATCGGAAGAAAATGTTGTGAATGAGAGTTCAATGCCTTAAAATATAGCCTGTTTTGAAAGGAAAATCTGAGTGGTTGGGGCTGTAAATTTATGGTCTGGACTGCAGTTTAATATTTTTTATAATTAAAAATGTCTTGGAAATCGACCCGTAAGACTCGGTGAACCAGGTACTGGGTCTGAGTTGATCAGGTCGACTAGATTTATCATATCGAATATTTTAACATTTTGCAATTCACCTTTTTAACTAGGTCACGAGTTTACCGATTAGACTGGACGGTTTGTTTCTGGTTTAATAACATTGTTTAATATTATAGAGAGAAATAATCAAAATATATATTAAAGACTTTAAAAAAAAATCATTTTAAGTTTTAAATCAATTTAAATTATATATATTAAAGACTTTTAAAAATTGTTTTTTTTTTTCATTTTAAGCTTTAAATCAATTTAAATTAAAATATTTTAATAAATTTCTTAGAACATAAGCATTCGAACCGTAAAAAAATGAATGTATTGTATTTATACATTTTTTTGTAATTAATTGTCTTCCTCAGTTTTTCTCATTTTTAATTAAATGTTCATTTATATGTTAACATATAAATTCAATATATTTGAATAATAAATTACTGTGCAATGCACGGGTGGTACACTAGTTGTATAATTAAGATAGTTAAGCATACAAACCTTGAAGATAAGCACGTTTTTCATGGTCATTAACAGTAGGAGCCACATTATCTTCGTAAAGAGCATTCTCTAATTCTTTGTAATCAAAGTCTTGAAATGGATCTTCTTCATCTACCCAGAAAAAGCCTGTCTTGTCAACGCACAATTTCAACCATTCATCTGCATATTTATAACTACTAGTCGTTAGAACGTGCGTTGCACGTCTTATGTAAATGATGAATAATATGTGCAGTTTTTTATAGTAGTACACAATTTTTTACTAATTAAGATTGATAGTATATATATTTAAAATTGACCCAATTAATCTAAATTGAGGTGGAAAACAAAGATAAAACGTCCATAAGAGAATGAGAGGTAGATCAGTAAATATCTCTATAAATAGCGCCTCTAACAATAAATATGGACGAATTATAAATACAAAAAGCCCATAATAATTTGTATGCTACGTGAGATTGTAATTCAGTAATTCTATTAGAGACATTTGAGCGAACATCCTAATTATATTTAAATTTAATTACGCACATAATAAAATGGACACTTCTAATTTATTGTGTACGTGTGTATATTTCAAAATTCAATAGAATTAAAAAATATTTAATAAAATAAAATATGAGATAATATTAATATCAAAATAAATAAATTCGAGGGGGGGGGTGCAATTGGAAAGTATATAATCAAAGTATCAAACATCATAATAAATGGAACATTTTTTTCATTCATCTCATAAGATAAGTTGTGCACCATAAAGAAACACCTAGAGCAACAAATCAACACGTAGAGTCATATTACTTTCAAATATTAGTCCAAACTTTTGTACTACAATCAAAATAATTGTAAGTTTTGAACAGAGCATGTAAGCGTAGAAGTAATTTTTCAAAATTTGATATCATATATTTTTTATTCAAGTGGTGATTATTTTCTGCAAATTTGAATTTAAAACTAACCTATTATGTTTTTAACTTCCACTTCCACTTTAAACAGTAGCTTATATTTTCAAATCAGAAACCCCATTCCAAGCAAAATACGTAGATACGCAAAAATATAGAATATCAATCTATGAATTAGCTTATACTTGTGATAAAAAAGTAAATAAATCAGAAAGTCCATTTCCAAATAGGAAATATAATTATTGAGTGCAATCAATGGGTTGGGATGACTTACATGGCCATAGATAATCGGTGGCTTTGCACTACGAGATCAATAAGATTGCATCCTCCCATTATAGCAATGAAGGGGAAACCAAAAAATTGCTCTCCAAAGTACTCAACGCTTTGATTTAAACATCTCAACTGCATAAAGGCAATTGCCTTGTGTATTTTAGCTGAGTGTTTAGAACTCTGAAGACTGGAAAACACACAAACCATATTGCAACTACAACTAGGAACACATTTCACAAATGATAAGTGCACAAGTAATGAAATGAATATGATGCTAAATTATATGAAAGTATTATTATCCCATAACCAACCAAACCATTAAGAACACATTTCACAAATTATATGAGTTTTTCTTCTTTAAACACCTCATGACCTGTCACCTCTCCATTTTATGCATCAATTGCATAAGCCCCTTTAAATCTCCAATCCAATTCACGTGCCGAATTGACCATGACATTAGAGCACATTGCAAAACATGGATACTCAAATCGGTAGTCAACATTTCCATATCTAAATCGAACGAAAAACTAAGTCTGAATTCATGAAAATCTCAAGAACAATACAGAAATTATGGATAAAAGGGTGTGCATTATCAATAAAAAATTAAATTGAGATTTACCTCACTAGCAAGTAGTCACATGTTGAACTAACCATTGACATTAGAGCACATTGCAAGACATGGATACTCAATTCTATAGTCCAACATTCCCAGATCTAAACCGAACCAAAAACGAAGCCTGGATTCATGAAAATCTCAAGAACGATGCGTAAATCAATGACCAAAAAAAAAAAGGGTGTGTATTATGCATAAAAAAATTCAAGTGAAAGTTTACCTCGCGGCGAGCAATGCGATGAAGAGGCAACAATGGAGAGGACTGGAGATTTCTTCTCTTTGGTTTATATGTTTTCAAATTGAGGAGCTGCCGACTTATCGTTTCTTCTTCAGTTTATTTATTTATTTTTGAGGAATCGTTTCATTTAATTTAATGAATGGGCAATAAGGGTTATATATGGCTTAGAGGGGGGAAAATGTGTGGGCAAATTCGTCAATTAAATGATTCTCCCTCATTCACACTTTTTAGGTAGTGTACATGTAGATTAATGGACAATAGGGGATATATATGGCTTAGAGGGGAAAAATGTGAAGGCAAATTCGTCAAGTGAAATATTCTCCCTCATTCACATTTTTTTAAGTAGTGTAGATGAAGATAGATGTAGATGTATATATACTAAACAGCTAAACTAGCAATATATTAAGTTAAATAAGCAATGTTAAATGAAGTTAAATTCTCAATGTGTTGTAACATTTTTCTTGTATTAATTGCATATTGTCTTCCAAAACTTCCTTCGCGTTCTCCATAAATCGTTATTTCTCTAATTGCTTTTTTGTTCATCATGTCACAAATGCTTTTGACTTAAAACAAACAAAGTAGACCATTCATGACTTCCACTTTTTGACTGAATCCATCTTCATAGGTGAAAGCTAGATTAAGAAAATAGGTTGTATGCAAGTTAAGGCGAAGATGCATATCCTATCGCTCCTTGATTAAGGTCTAATATTTTCTTGGTACCCTAACTTACCACGTGCATACCCACATAAACATATCTCATATAGTTAAAAGGAAGGGGAGAGAGAGAGAGAGAGAGAGAGAGAGAGAGAGAGAGAGAGAGAGAGAGAGAGAGAGAGAGAGAGAGAGAGAGAGAGAGAGAGAGAGAGAGAGAGAGAGAGTTGTAAACAAGTTTACCCAACGCTTGGTTTTTTATCAAAATTTCATCAAAACATCACAAATGTGCCTGCAAATCAATGCCAGACAAGATAACTGATAACCATATGAAAGAATACATGGCCACACAGTGTCTCCACTAATCAACAAATAGATGAACAATTGTAACAACAGCAAATGCTCAAAATTTCAAATTCCTATTAGCAAAACACACGAATACAAATTACAAAAAAATGGCATTCTTTCGACCACTTATAATTATAACACATTCCAAAAGACAGGCAGATTGTGAGAAAAAAAATTTCAATACAATGTTGGTCGGGTATCTCTTAATCTAATATAATATACTGTGTTTCAATATCACTTCTTATGACCACCGTGTAATGATTTTTGGGATCCCTCAAAAAGATCTAAGAGGTAGTCTTCTAAATCATCAGCCGTGTATTTAATGTGCTTTTCGCTAATATTATTGATATGCCTTCCAACGAAAGTCCGATAAGCCTGGATTACCTTGAGTGATGTTGAGATACGAAGATCATCTCGAAGCTGGCTATCCGAGACTGACCATCCCGTCTGGTTCTTGTAAACCTCATCGAATGCAAGATAAAAGCTCTGCAGTCTTTCCTTGAGAATAGTCCTCGAAATAGAATTTGACCCCGGATTTTGGATCCCTTCATCCTTTAGCAAGGACAGGATCGAGCTCCAAGTAGCTCTCTCGGAATTCATAGCATGCTGTTGAAATTTCCAATTGCGCTTCCTAATCCATCCATCGCCTAGTACTGTTCTGAGTTTGGAACCTTTCACCTTTTCAGCCATGTAATGTATGTTGTTCATCAAGAAAAGTTGCTGGAGAGAATCATCTTTGTATAATTTAGATTTGTCATCGAGGTTGCATTCAAGAATCGCAACGAGGGATTGGAAGTGTCGAGCCATTGGAGAAACCGAAGAACTTCCTTCAATATTCTCCTCTTCACTGACCGGACTCATGTCGGGGGAGAATGTCAAGGGATCTTCTCTCTCATGGTCCTTCAAGATCACGTCAAGGGTCTCCCGGTAGTCAGCAAGAGTCTTGATGTAATTCATGACGTACCGAGTGAGATGATGGACCCCACCACCCGGGAAAGGGTTGGTCGATACATTAGAGGCAACAGCATTCTCAAATTCAAGAAAAGTTGCTTTTGCACAATCACCCAATCTCCCTAAGATGTCTTGCCATTCAATTCTAACGCAAGATCCCATGTCGTCCGAGTATAAAGTATCGATATCGGGACTAAGATCTGCAAGCACTTCAAACATGTCAAGAATTCGAATCAGCTTTTCTGGTTGATGGGGGCCAATGGCTATGGCTTCACCTAAATTCAGTAGTTGCAGAATCGCAGTTTTTGACGACTCAACAAAACATACTGAACAAATAGATTCAAGATCCCCAAATATCTTATCACTCAGCAATTTCTCACTGGCAAGGTAGACCCGCACAAAAATCTTGATAGCCCATATCCATCTCCTGATTTTGGAGTTCAATGTATTCCAGTCCATCCTAAGCACATCCTCGATGCTCAGTTTTTCCACTTCAAGGATGTAAATGCAGTCATCTAAAGCATCTTTCTGGACACTAATAAATGCTTGACTGCATTCCCGACCATAATTCGAGTCAAACATCAAATTGACAATACTTTTTAGGTCTGGAATCACATCTGGGTGTACCAATTCAATGATGTATTCCTCCGGACCTCGGCTCAGACTATCTCTTTGAATTACATCTTCAAGTGAATCATCCCCTGACGAGATTACAGACCCTGCCTCCATAATATCATCTTCACTCGAACGAAAAGACAAGCTTTCCAGCTCAAAAGGCAGCCTATTGTGAACAAGCAAGTGCTTAAACTCCTCTTCAAGCCTTGCCATAGCCATCTGAAGAACATCATGAGCTCTACTCAGAAGTGTCGTGTCTTCACCACCATTATTTAGGCTCAAACTCTCCAAACTCTCAGTCAACTTTCGAGCTTCGTCCACAGCCTTCAAGTACTCATAAGCTTTTTCTGCGCCACAATCCCATATAGTAGACTGATCCCTCTCCCAATTCAAAACCTTGTCTTGTATCATATCAAGCTGCTGCCCAATCTCACTAGGTCCCTCATTTTCCTTAACTCCCTCGTATTTCTGTTCGTTCTCTCTAGTTATATCACACAACTGTGAGCCTAGATTCGCCAAGATTTTCTTAGCATCATCCGTCAAGTTCTTGTTCGTTTCAAGAGCTTTCACGATTTGCTTCGCAGCAGCAATCAGTTCTTCTTCTGTTTCCATCTCTGGTATGGTAGGTTTACAGTCTCCCGTATCATCCAACAATCCGAAATTCATGAAATTACTAGACTAAAATTCACGCCCCTTTTTCTTCAATCAAACAAAATTTAAGCATATCCACCCACAAAACTAATTAAATGCAACCAATAAAGAAACCCTATAATAATCCAATGCAATTTTGCAAACACGAGCAGAGCAAAACAAATTCATTATGGACCAGCAACATAAAGATCTTCACATGAAAGAATCACATACATATATTATAAGTATATTTTCAAGTTGATGCAAAAATCATGAATTATTTTTCAAATCTTGCTATACCCAGAACAAAAATTCATAAAACTTGAATTCAAAAACGCAGAACTTTGTATCTTAAAGAGACGTGGATGAAAACAAAAGAAACTATGACCAACCCTATTGAAGCAAATCTGAAAATAAGTACTTATGGTAGCTTTTAAGCTATAAACCTGAGCAAAATGGCCGATCTCCTAAACTTATTTTGATATTCTTGATTTGATTCTGAATTCCGAAGCAAAAATCTTTGTGGGCTTTGTATACTAATATCTTGGAACTGTTGAGCTTTTTCTTTTTCCTTTTTTTTCACCTCTCTGTCTTCGAGGAAAATACTTTAAAAACAGTCAATTTCACTTATGCCCCAACACACACAAATATTTTAATCTTGATAAGATTAATGTATCATTATCCAACAGATAATGCTATAAAAATCTCTAATTAATCTAGAACTTTTTGACTTTCTGTTTATGAGACATTTAGCCATGTTCTCTTTGCTGTTTTGAGGTCGTTTTCTGTTTTTATTTTCGAAAACGTTAAAAACGCGTTCTCTTTACCATTTTCGAAAACGCATTTTGAAAAACAAAAAAAAAATTTGTACACAAAACGGAAAACGCCCGAAACATCGTTTTCGGCGTTTTGTGTGTATTTCGACAAAAATTGTCCAAAACGCGGAAAACGTGTTTTGGGATTTTTTTTTTTTTTTTTTTTTTAATTATAGAATTATCTTAACTTAGAACTAAACTTAATATAAAGTTTTTATTTTTTTATTATTTTTTTAGAATTATCCTAATTTGGAACTAAGCCTAAATAAAGATTTTTTTTTTTTTTTTAGAATTATTCTAACTTGAAACTAAGCTTAAATAAAGTTTTATTAAATTCAATATCAACATTACAAAAAAAAATTAAGTGAGAATTCTTATTATTATATTTCAAAAAATGCACCAAACTGCATGGAATCGAAATGTACCAAACACGCAAAACTCTACTAAACAAAGCTAAATCTACCAAAAAAGAGCAAAATTTCACCAAGATGTCTAATCTAATACCAAAAGCGCGATATGTACCAAATTGTGAGATGTTTCAAATTGTGCCCAAGAAATTTACCAAAATGCGCAAATAGCTCTAAAATTTACGAAAACAATGCCAATTGTACTGTGCTAACCAAGATGTGTGAAATGTTAAAAAATGCTTCAAAATGTACTAAAATACACTATATATACCAGAATTCACCAAAATATACAAAATGCATGATATCGACCAAAATGCACAAATCGTACCAGTGTGCGAATGTACCAAAATACAAGAAAACAAACCAAGTTAAAAGAAATGTATCAAAATGCACAAAAATCTACTAAAATTCTAGAAATGTACCACATGAGAATTGTAGCAGGCAAGACCTATGATTAATCCTAGAAATGTGCCTGAATCAAATGTGGACTGATTACTCCACAAGGTCAAGATGACTTTTAAATTTATTTTGTTTAATCAAACTCTGTATGAGTAATTAGAGTTACATGTATTATGGAAGTAATTTGGACTTGAATATTATGTTGTTAATTTCTTATAATATTTTTTTGGAGTTGAACATTAATGAAATTATTATTTGGTCCAAAAAAAAGTTAAACAATATAGATTGTTTAATATAATTCAGAAGCAAATTCATTGAAAATAGTATAAGTTGTATTCTGCAAAATTTCAAACAGAACTTGTTTTTCCAGCTTTTCATTTTCAAAAACAGTTTTCAGAAATGACAAACAGAACACGTTTTCAGCAACATTGAAAATAAAAATAAAAACAGGAAATACAAAACATTTTCCAAAATGAAAATACAAAATAAAATACAAACAGAACGCCACCTTACAGCCTGATGTATTTGTACGAGAAATTTATAATTGTACTTGTTGTAGCGAATAGCCGTAAACAAATCCTAATAGAAGTGTTACCTAAGGGAGGCAGAAGCTAATTTTATTACATAAAAATTCATTAATCTTGAGATTGTAAAGTTGTTATAAAATTTGGAAAAAGAAATCCCATGTCCGTTTTTCAAATTTTTGAGGAATGGATTTTTTTGAAAAAAATGTATAGCTGAAAAGTGATTAAAAAGAACCAAAAAAGATGGATCTCATAAAAATATGTAATTGAAAATGAATGTGATAAAATTTTAAAAATATAATAATAATAAAACACATGGGACTAGACGGGCCCTAAATGTAATGCCCCGAGTTTCGCAGAGCCCGGAACGTTACTTTTTTAAATTCTTGAATAAACTTTGTTGCGGAAAATGACTAAATATTAAATATCACATTTATTGAATAAAAGTTTAGTGATAATTCAGATGGAATAAGGTAATTCATACAAATTTATAAAAATGAAAATTCTTGATAAAATGAAATAATTATTTCAAAGTTCACAACTTTCAAAAAAAAATATCAATTTGTAATTTGCCGTCATTACCCATCACTCGCCACCGTCTCCAAATTCTGCAAAAATTGTTAAAACAACGGGTTGAGCATTTCAAAATGAAATACTTAGTAGACTCATCGTCAATAATTAATTTACAAGATAATTGGACAAGTAATTATGCAAAAAATGTAGTGATATTCTTTTCTTATTCATAGGCATCACATAGTGAGTGCAAATGAACACATTCTTTTCTTTTCTCATACTAGCAGATAAGTTATGACATGCATAACATAAATTTCTCTTCTTATCTCATAAGAGATATTCTTTTCTTGCCTTATCTCATAAGAGATATTCTTTTCTTTTCTCATGCAATTAAGTATAAAAATCACATAATGACGTGCAATTATAGTCTAAATCAATTAGTGGGGGCGAGTCTACCTTAAACTTAGCGAGTGTGGTTGTGCGGGAATGACTTCAATCTTTCAAATCTCCTTACGCCTCGTCTAGCATAACTATACTTTAAAACTGATTTGAAAGTTGGGGGACTAACATGAATATTTTGAAAGTTGGGGGACTAACATGAATATTTTGAAAGTTGAGGGACTAAAATGAATAACTTGAAAGTTGAGGGACTAAAATGAATACTTTTGAAAGTTGAGGGACTAAAATGAATACTTTGAAAGTTGAGAGGCTAAAATGAATACTTTTGAAAGTTGAGGGACTAAAATGAATACTTTGAAAGTTGAGCTGAGACTCAAAATAGCAATTAAACTATAGGGGTTGAAATAAGTGACTTTTAAAAATTAAAGGACTGAAATGATTGACCTTGGGGCTGAAATCAAAGGAGTTAAATCTGTCGGACTAAAATAAATAACTTTTAAAATTTGGGGGACTAAGGAGTAAATCTTAAAATCAAATTTTATAATATCAAATCTTCTCTCTCTCTCTCTCTCTCTCAACATTCTCTCCCTCTCACTCGATAGTTCACGCAGCAGCGAAGAGAGATGGTGCGGGAAACGACAGGCGAAGCTCCGGTCAGTGCTATACTACCGGCGAACTCCAGTGAAAACTCCGCCGGCAGGTGGCAGTGGTAGAGATGTAGAGAAAACAGCGGAAAGGGAAGATTTGGGCAGAATTTTGGGGGAGAACCGAGTCTTGGATTTGGGATTTCCGGTGACGAATCCGGTTGAAATGAGTCAAGGGTGAAGGTAAGTTTCTGGGCTCCGTCTATTCTTGGGTTTTGAGGGGTTTTGGTCAAGATTGGGTGTGAAATCGAGAGTAACCCGAGGCTGGGTTCAGGTGTTTTAGGGAGGTTGCGATTCCGGCAATGAAGGTAAGTAATTGGGCTTCTTGATTTATTTCTGGGCTTGCTTTGTATTTTCTTGGAGATGGGCAGTGCGGATTGGTATGGTGGTGCAGTGACTGTGTGGTGGGGGGTTTGGCATTGGCGGTGGTGTGATGCTCAACGATGGTGGTGATTCTTGGGCTGGTGGACTAAAGGCAGTGCTGCATATTGAAGATGAAGGTGGAGGTTTGGATGTATGGTTAGTGGTGATGTGGTTGAACATAGCGGTGGTGGAGGTGATGATGATGATGATGATTCAAATGATGGTGAAATGGTGGATTGGAATTGTGGTTGCTTGGCTATGGCAATGGCTGATTTGGTGTTGCCATTAGTGATGCTGGTTGGCTATGGGGGTTGGTGGTGATGGTTGATTGCAAAATTGGTTTTAGATTGATGTAGATGATGGAGGCAGTCGTGAGGTTGGCCTGGGCTTTATGAATTGGGCTGTGAATTGGTTTGATTGTTGTTGAATTGATGGTGTTGTTGTGGTCACTGTGGTTGATTCGATGATTTTGGTGGATGGTATGGTTTGAGTGATTGATGCAGATTGGTTTGGGTAGTGGCAGTGATGTGGTTTGATTTGCAGAGGATGGAATCAAACCTGAAGTTTGTTAATTGTGTTGTGAGTGAATCTGGGGGAAGATGATTTAAATTGATGAAAAGGGGAAAAATATAGGAAAGTGATCAATGGGAGACATCATAATTTTTTTAGGGTGGGGGGGTCATTGAGTGGATTAATTGAGTGGAAATCATCATAATTTGGTTTTGACAACATGATGATGGAATTGGTGTAAAGATTAGTTGGAGATACTTTGTGATTGGATAATGAGGTGGAAAAGAAGAAGAAAGAAGGAGCAAACGTGGGGGATTGAAGTTTGGTCGAGCTTTGGCTTAATTGTGAACTCAATTTGGTGATGGTGGTATTGATTAGGAATTATAGGAGAGAAAAGTGGGGGATTAGGTTGGAATGAAGTGGAAAGTGGTGTAATGAATCATTATGTTCTTGAGACATAATGATGATGAATTGGTGGAAAAGAAAAGAACAACACGGGGTTGAAATTAAGTTTAGTTAGGTAGGATTAGTTTTAGGGTAATTAACTAAAAATTAGACTAACTTTGATTAGGTAATGTATTTAAAATTGATATATTTTGGACTGAAAATAAATTTGAGAATAAATAAATTTTGAGATAAAATTGAATTTCGTATTTGGACTTAAAATAATTTAATAAGGAAAATTTTGATATTTTTAATAAATTTGGAATTGGATTCGGATCAAAATAAGTTAATTTCACTTGTAAATGGCTAGACGAGTGCGATAGTTCTTAAATAATGATCTTTAAAATTGGAGAGTTGTAATGACAAATTTTATAAAACTAATTTTTAAAAACTTGAAATTTCTTGGTCGCTACAAACTTCCCCACTTAAAATAATTTCGTCCTCGAAATTTAAACTCTTGATCTATAATATCTGAATATTTAGCCAGAATTTCTTATTCTTTCTCCCAGGTAGCCTCATCGCTACCATGTCTACCCCACTGGACTTTGACTAGTGAAATTTCTTAAGACATGGATTTTTCTATCAATAATGGACATAGGTGTCTTCTCATAATATAGATTCTTCTGAATCGTAATTGACTGAAAGTTCACTACGTGACTGAGATTGTGAACGTATTTTCTCAATAAAGATATGTAAAAGACATTGTGCACAGCCACATTTTCCACTTTCTCCAGTATTTCAAATGGTCCGATAAAACGAGGTCTTAATTTTCCTCTCTTGCCGAACCTAACAACACCCTTCATAGGGGCTATCTTTAAGAACACTTTTTCTCCTATCTCAAACTCGAAATCTTTTCTCCTTCGATCGGCATAGCTTTTCTGTATGTCTTGAGCGGCTAATCCGCAGTCTAATTTTCTCGATAGCCTCTACAGTCTTTTCAATTAATTCTGGACCTAATAATTCTCTTTTCACCAACTTTATCTCAATGAATAGGTGATCTGCTGTCATAAATAGCTTCATATTGTGTCATGCCAACAGTAGCCTGGAAACTATTGTTACATGTAAATTCCACAAACGGTAAATGGTTTTCCTAGCTATCACAAAGGTTTAAAATGCAAGCTCTCAACATAGCCTCTAAACTCTGTATAAAGAAATATTTGCTGACTACTTAAGTCATTATTCAAATAACCCAAATGACATCACGTCTCTTCACTGATCTCTGTAAGCCTGTTACAAAAATCCATGAAAAATTCTCTCCAAATTTCAATAAATCTTTACTATTTCTTTAAAAACATATCAAACTATAATAATTTGTCATCCCTAAAACTTCTTATCACTAAATAACCCGAATTAATTAAAACAATAGAAATTACCTGAATATTCTCTCTATGTAGTATACCCAATAACATGTTATTCACTAATCAACATAATATCATCAGCTTATCTTTTCCAATATTTGTAACCAAAACGTACTGCAAAATTCAATATAAATAAACAATTAGCTCCCAAATAACTAAGATTCTTCACTCAAATGTCACAACATTTCCTGCAAGATATATAACTTGGTATTTCCTATGTATACCTCAAACATATAACTCCACATATACATTGATACTTAATCGATTGCACACTTCACCAATCATGATGTTTATAAATAACAATCTCCAAAATTATCAAAATTTAAACTCCAAATCGATACTCTGTTCAAGATTTCACTCTTGTAGTAAACATGCTTACCTAATCCGCAACGTAAATAAATAACCAATAACTCTCAACCATCTTATACTTGAAAAATAATATTTCCTCATGGTTCATGGGTCAGCCAAAATTTCCTTTTCATAATCTCGAAGTGTCTCCAACAAAATCCTCAAATGTTCCTCATATTGTTTACTATCTCCAAAATATCGTCTATGAATACAATGAAAAACATGTCCAATTGATGTTGGAAAACTCAATTCATCAAATCCATAAATACTGTCGGTAGGTATTTATTCTTTATTGTCAACTTGTTAAGTAGTATAATTACTCCCTATAGAGATACACTTGGCCAAATAAAAACTTTAAATCCTTTTATCCAAATCTCAATCAAATGCTTAAGCAATAAGACAAAACTTAACCCAATAATAAGTCTAAGCATCACTATATTATCAAAAACCCAAAATTCAATTCTTTCTTCTTGCTACTATAAGCTTCAACTTCATATCTAATTCCAAAATTAAATCTCTGACGTATGTGTACCATAACCTAATTCAATCATGAAATAGAACTTGACCTAGTCTCCAAATTCCAATTAAATCACTATTTTCCCATTTTAAAAAAATCAGAGTTATAATCATCAATCATGACAAATATAAAGTAACCATTTTCGTCTGATACAATATCTACATACATAGTCTGATATCATTTGATATCAGCATATACTAGATCTAAATTCCTCGGTTGACTTCTTGCAAAATGTGACATGTCCTAAAGCAATTATGCAAAGTCCAATTAGGCGGGGTTTATTCATTTCTCTTAGTTAAAATTACGAGGACGTAAAAAAAATATTTAAAAACTCTTTCAAATTATGCTCAAACTCGTTTTCTTTCTTTCTTATTTCGGATACAAAAAATTTCTGATTCTTTCTCATCAAATTCTCAAAATACTTCATTTCTCATGTATCCGAAATCATCATAACATAAACTTCATGATAAAATCATTTACCTTCGGAGTTTTACTCACTCAAATACAATATCGAGTCCTTAATTTCCAATAATTAAGAGCCAAGTCTTTAAATCTCTAACTTCATAATTCTTCTCATAAAAGTCTCAATAAAATCACATCACTTATAATCTCAACATCTCATCACAAGTTTATAAAACTGGCTTGCTATTTCTCGTTTAGTCTAAACGATAGATATTTCGAAAATATTGTCTAATCCTTTCTGTTGACTTCTCGTAAATGGTGTCATGTCTAAAATCAATTATGCAAAGTCCAGGTAGGCTTCATCATTTCTAAGTTGGAGGACAAAAATTATTATAAAACCATTCTTAAATCATATTATTCCCATTATGCTCAACACTCGTTCTCTTTCTTTTCTTTCTTTCTTTCTTATTATTTCAGATACAAATTTTCTAACTCTTTCTCATCTTCTCACTCTTTCTCATCTAAATCTCAAAACATTTTATTTCTCAAGTATCCGAAATAAATAAGATAAATATGCTGAACTTCTTTACCTTCGGAGTCGGCGGAAGGAATGATGGCAGTGGCAAAAGTTGTCAAAACATTATTTATTATTTTAAAAAAATCTCTTAGAAAATTTTGCAAGTCTACAGAAACGTAGACCATGCTCTGATACCACATCTGTAACGCCCCGAGTTCCGCGGAGCCCCGGAACGTCACTTTTCTAAATTCTTGAATAAACTTCGTTGCGGAAAATGACTAAATATTAAATATCACATTTATTGAATAAAAGATTAGTGATAATTCAGATGGAATAAGGTAATTCGTACAAATTTATAAAAATGACAATTCTTGATAAAATGAAATAATTATTTCAAAGTTCACGACTTTCAAAAAAAAATATCAATTTGTAATTTGCTGTCATTTCCCATCACTCGCCACCGTCTCCGAATTTTGCAAAAATTGTTAAAACAACAGGTTGAGCATTTCAAAATGAAATACTCAGTAGACTCATTGCCAATAATTAATCTACAAGATAATTGGACAAGTAATTATGCAAAAAATGTAGTGATATTCTTTTCTTATTCATAGGCATCACATAGTGAGTGCAAATGAACACATTCTTTTCTTGTCTCATGCTAGCAGATAAGTTATGACATGCATAACATAAATTTCCCTTCTTATCTCATAAGAGATATTCTTTTCTTGCCTTATCTCATAAGAGATATTCTTTTCTTTTCTCATGCAATTAAGTATAAAAATCACACAAATCCACATAATTACGTGCAATTATAGTCTAAATCAATTAGTGGGGGCGAATCTACCTTAAACTTAGCGAGTGTGGTTGATCGGGAATGACTTCAATCTTTCAAATCTCCTTACGCCTCGTCTAGCATAACTATACTTTAAAACTGATTTGAAAGTTGGGGGACTAACATGAATACTTTGAAAGTTGAGGGACTAAAATGAATAACTTGAAAGTTGAGGGACTAAAATGAATAATTTGAAAGTTGAGGGACTGAAATGAATACTTTTGAAAGTTGAGGGACTAATATGAATACTTTTGAAAGTTGAGGGACTAAAATGAATACTTTGAAAGTTGAGTTGAGACTCAAAATAGCAATTAAACTATAAGGATTGAAATAAGTGACTTTTAAAAATTAAAGGACTGAAATGATTGACCTTGGGGCTGAAATCAAAGGAGTTAAATCTGTCGGACTGAAATAAATAACATTTAAAATTTGGGGGACTAAGGAGTAAATCTTAAAATCAAATTTTATAATATCAGATCTTCTCTCTCTCTCTCTCTCAACATTCTCTCCCTCTCACTCGATAGTTCACACAGCAGCGAAGAGAGATGGTGCGGGCAACGACAGGCGAAGCTCCGGTCAGCTATACTACCGGCGAACTCCAGTGAAAACTCCGCCCGCAGGTGGCGGTGGTAGAGATGTAGAGAAAACAGCGGAAAGGGAAGATTTGGGCATAATTTTGGGGGAGAACCGAGTCTTGGATTTGGGATTTCCGGTGACGAATCCGGTTGAAATGAGTCAAGGGTGAAGGTAAGTTTCTGGGCTCCATCTATTCTTGGGTTTTGAGGGTTTTGGTCGAGATTGGGTGCGAAACCGAGAGTAACCCGAGGCTGGGTTCAGGTGTTTTAGGGAGGTTGCAATTCCGGCAATGAAGGTAAGTAATTGGGCTTCTTGATTTATTTCTGGGCTTGCTATGTATTTTCTTGGAGATGGGCTGTTCGGATTGGTATGGTGGTGCAATGACTGTGTGGTGGGGGGTTTGGCATTGGCGGTGGTGTGATGCTCAATGATGGTGGTGATTCTTGGGCTAGTGGACTGAAGACAGTGCTGCATATTGAAGATGAAGGTGGAGGTTTGGATGTATGGTTAGTGGCAGTGGTGATGTGGTTGAACATAGCGGTGGTGGAGGTGATGATGATGATGATTCAAATGATGGTGAAATGGTGGATTGGAATTGTGGTTGCTTGGCTATGGCAGTGGCTGATTTGGTGTTGCCATTGGTGATGCTGGTTGGCTATGGGGGTTCGTGGTGATGGTTGATTGCAAAATTGGTTTTAGATTGATGTAGATGATGGAGGCAGTCGTGAGGTTGGCCGGGGCTTTATGAATTGGGCTGTGAATTGGTTTGATTGTTGTTGAATTGATGGTGTTGTTGTGGTCACTGTGGTTGATTCGGTGATTTTGGTGGATGGTATGGTTTGAGTGATTGATGCAGATTGGTTTGGGTAGTGGCAGTGATGTGGTTTGATTTGTAGAGGATGGAATCAAACTTGAAGTTTGTTAATTGTGCTGTGAGTGAATCTGGGGGAAGATGATTTAAATTGATGAAAGGGGGAAAAATATAGGAAAGTGATCAATGGGAGACATCATAATTTTTTTTTGGGGGGGGGGGGATCATTGAGTGGATTAATTAAGCGGAAATTATCATAATTTGGTTTTGACAACATAATGATGGAATTGGTGTAAAGATTAGTTGGAGATACTTTGTGATTGGATAATGAGGTGGAAAAGAAGAAGAAAGAAGGAGCAAACGTGGGGGATTGAAGTTTGGTCGAGCTTTGGCTTAATTTGTGAACTCAATTTGGTGATGGTGGTATTGATTAGGAATTGTATGAGAGAAAAGTGGGGGATTAGGTTGGAATGAAGTGGAAAGTGGTGTAATGAATCATTATGTTCTTGAGACATAATGATGATGAATTGGTGGAAAAGAAAAGAACAACACGGGTTTGAGATTAGGTTTAGTTAGGTAGGATTAGTTTTAGGGTAATTAACTAAAAATTAGACTAACTTTGATTAGGTAATGTATTTAAAATTGATATATTTTGGACTGAAAATAAATTTGAGAATAAATAAATTTTGAGATAAAATTGAATTTCGTATTTGGACTTAAAATAATTTAATAAGGAAAATTTTGATATTTTTAATAAATTTGGAATTGGATTCGGATCAAAATAAATTAATTTCACTTGTAAATGGCTAGACGAGTGTGATAGTTCTTAAATAATGATCTTTAAAGTTTGAGAGTTGTAACGGCAAATTTTATAAAACTAATTTTTAAAAACTTGAAATTTCTTGGTCGCTACACTAAGAGTATGTTTTGTAATGATGGTTTTGGAGGGGGGATTTATTGAATTAGCCATGCAAAAGATGCAACTTTCCAAAATGGCCATCTTTTGTAAATTGTCTATATTACCCTTAATGAAGTTGATTATTTATTTTGCAAGATATGTCCCTGAATTTAATTTGGTTCATTTAATTCAATACTTCTTATTATATACATATTTTTTAATCTTTTAAGTTCTTCTAAAAATGTTCTATATTGTGATAATTTCTCAAAAAGATTTAGGATGTTCTTTTTTAGTTATATATCCTAAGGTTATTCCTTCTGAAACTTCCTCTTCTATATCTTCGTATTCTTCTATAATTTTATGAACTGTATTTATATTTTTTGTTGTTTCAACAGAATTAAATTATATTCTATTTAGGATAGCATAGTCAATGTCTTCGTATATTTCTTTTAGTTTAGATTGTCCAATAGAATGTATATTTTTAGATTTTTCAACAATAGCTAATAAAAATGAAATTTCTTTATTTTCTAAATATAGTTTATGATCATAATTATTAGAAGTTGATGCCTGTGAAGTGTTCATAGATTATCGGGTTGGTAAATTATTATACAAAATTTTCTGGTATAAGTATATTCTTTGATCTAGTAAAATACAATAATCTGCAATATATTGCTCGTATTTTCTAAAAGTTTATTATTTTCTTCAGAAGATATGTTTTCATTTTTCATTTGATGTTTAATATCTTCCATTTTATCTTTCATTTTTTCTAAAAAGTTATCTAGTCCTTCTACTGTATATCTTGGTATTAGGTTTGGACTGTATTTGTCATTATTTTATTTTCTAAATCTATTTTAAGCTCTAATATATCAGAATAATCTATAATATATTGATCATGATTTTCTGAAAGTATACAATATTATTCAGATGATTCATCCATATCTATTAATTGAGATATAATGTTATCTATTTTTTCCATTATTCTTTCTAACAAATTGTCTAATCCTTCAATAGTATATTCAGGTTTTATAAATACAGAGATAAATAATTTATAAAGTTTCAAGTAATTCTTCAAATTCTATCAGTGTTTGAGAATTGATAATATCTATATCAGCCATGATATCTATGTTTGGTTCAAATGGTATATTATATTTTGAAATATTTTTCTTTCTCTTTTCTAATTTATCAATTATATCTTGAATATCTTGTATTATTATAGATCGTACAGTACCTCTAGCAAAGTTTTCTATTAAATTTTCTTTAAAACTTTTTAATATCTCTTGTGATACGTAGAATTGTTCTTGGTATCCTATTTTATAAATTTCATTCTCATATTCAATACTTTTTTTACTTTTGATATTCTTTATATCTTTATATGGGCCTCTCTTAGATCTAGGTTTTTTCATGATATAATTGCTTTCATTCATGATATTAATATTTTCAAAAACTGGTAAAGAAAGATTCATCTCTTCCATCACTATCATAATCCATTACAGGATCATAATCATTATCGCTGCTAAACACATATCATAAATATAATTCATTATTTATTTCAGTATTATCACTATCAAGCCAAAAATAAATAATTGATTTTGTAATTTCTAATCCTAATATTCTTTTTAATTTAGGAAAAATAGCTAACAAACATGGCATATAGACATGATATAACTTTTTTATTTCATTATTGGGTCTAGTAAACTGTTTATGCATGAATAAAGGTTCAATTATGCTATGATATTCATCCTTATAGGGACTGTTTTGATAATTAAATTTAACAATTTTTAATTCTGTCATGTTAAAAACTCTTCTTTCTCCTAATTCCTTAAAGATAGATATATTAAGAATATTAACCTCTTTTCCTGTTCTCGGTACCTTTATATTTTCCTCCGTTTGTTAGTGACCTTTAGGCTTATAGGTTTATGCTCCACACCCTTCAATGGTCTCTTGCCTTCACAGGTTATTAGCTAAACCTGGATGCCTTCACTGTATAACCTTTTAGAAAGAAAATATTTTAGGACAAAGTGTAGGGAGTTTTCTTAATAATATATCTTCTTTTTGGAAATAGGATTTAGAAGACAAGAATTTAGAAACTCATCATAATTTGATAAGTAGATTGAGATTATATTGATAATATGAAGATTGAAACAAGATTGGTATGAGAATTTTTCAAAGACAGAAGATTTTTGGCTTTCTCACAAACTGAGTGCTCAAGTGATCTCTGCCTTTCAACTAGCCCGGAGGCCTCTATTTATAATATTACATTTGACACAATTACATCACTGCTTATATCATCAACCTAACAATTTTACAGCTTTTTATTACATAAGGACACACATGTCCTCTATTATTTATTACTTCACATGACCCTTACATTATAGGGACACATATCCCTCTGTTTTTTAGTCTTTACATGGCCCCTACATTGTTTTTCCTTGTTGCATTAAAGCAGGTTTATCAAGTAGCTTCCACATGTCCATCAATTATGTTGGCATGTGGGGCAATTCCTGACTATACACGCTTCTTGTAATGTAGCGAAGCTTCCATGAATTTGATGAGTGTCAAACTTGTTGATATATTCTTTCAAGATTGTTGAATTTTCTTTTCCTCCATTATTGAGGAGGGTCCATCCATTATACTGGCATATGCATTTGAATTTTTTATCATACAAGTTTTTGGCAATATTGTAGAGAACCTTAATTCCCAACACCCTTTGAGATCTAAACCATGATCTTGTAATGTTTGGTACTGGTTTGGTATTTTTTTCAATTTCAATTTGAAAGTTTCGAGCAACATACCCAATCGTGATAATATGCTCAGCAGGATAATACATCCTTCCATCAATTTCAGGATTGATTGAATAAAATTTTAAATATATTGGTCTTCTATGGGCTAACTTTGAAATTTCTTCTTTTAGTAAATCATCAAAATTTTCAATTTCTTTCAGATCTTTTCCTGGATAGATAAGATCCAAAAATCCAAAACCAGCTACTATTTTTGTCATGACGGGATCTCCTCCCTGAGTAACGATCAATCGTGGGTATACATGATCTCCAGATGAAATGTAATAACAGTCACATTCTTGGAGTTCATATATAACTTTGACAGTAGTTTTATATTCGTCTTCTTTTGGTAAAAAAGGGGAATCATCTTCCTCCTTAGCAAGAATTCTTACTACCCTTGTATGTTCGTCTTTGGCATTGATTGTTATTTTTTGAGGACTGACTTCATTTATGACAACTTTTTTGGGACTTGGTTCATCTCTTTTAATCGTTGGTCCACCACTACTTCCAGAAGATGTACCTGTTTGTATTTTTGATATAACCTGTTTGGTATCAGCCTGTTTGGTAATTAATGATTCAAACTGAGATTCAATCTCAATTATGTTATCTCTCAATTCTTTAGGATAATTGTGATGAAATTTTGAGATTTCCATCAATTGCTTGAATCTTTCTTGGTGAGTTTCTGCAAGTTGCTCAATTTCAAGTTTTATATCTTCAGTCTCCTCTGTGAGGAAGTTCATTCACTGTTTGGCGTCTATCAAGGATTTTATCCATCTGCAAATTCAATATTCCTGCTTAAAAAATCTGCAAGATAATTATTGACACCTTTAATATGAACTATATCAAAATTATAAAATGCCAAATAGGCTTGCCATCTATGGAGTCTTCTATATTGAGGCTCTGGTGGTAACTTATTTTTTACTAAGCCTGTAACTTGAGAATTATCAGTTTCAACAATGAATTTTTTGGATAATAAAACAATGAAAACTTTTTTATTCCTCTTATAATTGCTAATAATTCCTTCTCATGGGTAGTATAATTTATTTCTGCTTGGTTAAATGTTCCACTAGAATATCTGCAAATTTCATTAAGATCTATTTTTAATATTGCTGCCCAATATTTATCTGAGGCATCAGTATTAACTATTAGATTATCTTTTTCATCTAGTAATCTTAATTTTGGTAAATTTTTACATTCTTCCTTTAGTGCTTTAACAATTTCTGTGTGTTCATCACTTCATCCTTTAGTATTTGTTTTTCTGAGAAAAATCTGAATTTTATGTCTCTTTTTGAGAGATTTTCAATAAATCCTTCTGCATAATTTAAACATCCTAAAAAAATTTGTATTTGTTCTTTTGATTCTAATTTATCTGAAAAACTTTCTATCTTCTTAGATATATGAGTTTTGGTAATTTTATCCTTCTTTTATCTGTTGATAATCCAAGAAAATCAATTTCTTGTTTTTCTATTATAACTTTCTTTTTTGGAAGAACAATTCCTTCTTTTTTGCATTCATTTATAAATTTCATTAAATGATTTCTATGTTCTTCTCTATTATTAGAACATATTAATATATCATCAATATAGACAATTAAGAATTCATTAAATTTTCTAAATATGTTATCCATTCTTCTTTGATATATTTGTGGTGCATTTTTTAAACCAAATGACATAACCATCCATTCATACTTACCTTATGGTGTACTAAATGCTATATATTGAATACTATCTTCTTCCATTTTTACTTGCCAAAATCCTGATTTGCAATCAAATTTAGAATAATATTGTTTTCCTTTTGCATGATTTAATAGTACCTCTTTATTTGGTAAAAAGTATCCATCAAATTTAGTATATTTGTTTAATTCTTTATAATTTATCACCATTCTAGCTTTTCCTCTTTTTTGTTCAGAATGTTTCATGACCATGAAAGCTGGACTACTATGAGGATCATTACTAGGTCTGATTAATTTTTGGTTAAGTAATTCTTTTATTTGAGTTTTAAATTCTTGTGTATCTTATATGGTATATATCATTGGCCTAATTCTTCTTATAATAACATTTTCTGTTAGTTCTATTTTAGCTTTTGAATGATGTAGTTTCCAAAATAATAATGGATTTTCTCCACAAATTTTTTTCTAATTGATCAATGATTTTTCCATGTTTGTTTGTATATTCGTTTTCAAGATTTTTTTATACATTATTCTTTTATTTTATTTTTTTCATTTTGTGGAATTGGTTTTTTCTCCCATTTATCACCACGCTATGTTGGCTGAACTCTGTAAGGTCTAAATTCTCTTGGTATTTTTAGTAAATGTCCACAAGGTGTTTGTAACATTATCATGTAATTATTTTATTTATAATATTGAAATTGTTGTATAAAGTCATTTCCTAGTAATATATCACATTCTAATTTGTTATAATTATATATTTTATTTACAACTATTTGTTTACTCCCAAGTATTATATCAATTTTATCAGTACTATTAATTATATGAGTACTTTCTCCTATTACTCCTGTAATTTTTATCTTTCCATTAGTATTCCATGATTTTATTAAAAAACTTTTGAATATTGTTATTTCACTTCCTGTGTCAATTAATGCACAGGTTGTTATATTTGTTTCAACAATGGTAACTTGTAGAGATGGCAAAAAAATCCGATCCGCCCCGTCGATCCAATCCGATCCGAAAAAATCCCGATCCGTGGATCGACGGATCGAAATTTATGTGATCCGCCCCGATCCGAAAATTCACGGAGCGGATTTGGATCGGGGCTGATCCGATCCGCCCCGATCCGCAATCTGACATTTTTTTTAATATAATTTTTTTATCATGTATAAAAATCTAATATGTAAATTTTGTAGCAAACTTTAATTTCTTGGAATAACCTGCAATCTTTGCATTTTAAAGAAAAGACATTTTTCATGTTCTTCATTTGAAGAAAGAATTCCAATAACTAATGGCAAAAAAACTCGATCCGTTGAATCGGCGAATCGGCCTCTATACGTCTCGTTTCAATAAAATAAATAAAATTTAATAAAAAATAATAATTTTTCTAATTTTTTTTAAAAGATTTAATTTAAAATATATTTAAAAAAATTTTAAAAAAATTAAAAAATTAAAAAAAAAATAAAAAAATAATTCGGCGGATCGGTGGACCGATCCGCCCCGACCCGAAATTTGACGGATCGCGGGGCGGATCCGGATCGAACCAAAAAAATTCGGGGCGGGGCGGATCGGGGTCCGATCCGCCCCGTTGCCAACACTAGTAACTTATATATAAACAGCTAATGAAAAACTTATTTGGTTATTCATTTATTCAGCTTTCTTACATATTATAGTTTGACTATTATGGGTTATGTACAATCCTTCACGTTTTATACTATAATCTTCTAGTCCATCTAGGAAGCTCATTCCTAATAACACATGAGGATTTACCATACTGTTATCTATATGACATGGTACTAAGAGATTTATTCCTCCTATTTTTATTGGTACTTTAACTTCAAGTTCAGTCATATGTATTTGTCCATCAAAATTTATATATCTATATGAATCAGATATTAGTCCTTTGTTTCTGTTAGAAGCTATATGACATTCACTAGCTCATGTGTCGATTAATATATTTGATCATGTTACGACCATGACTAATTGGACACAACACGCCATCCATATGAGTCCACCAGGGGATCCACAAAACATTCAGTAATCTAATCATGACCCACAGGCCAAAACTGTGGATCCCAAACTTGCTAGATTCTTATATGCCGAGGTACCCCTATACCGAGGTGATGTTATGTCGAGGTACCCTTATACCGAGGTACTCCTAAGCCGAGGTGAGTACCCCGGAAAGGTGACAAGACAGCTTGAGATGACTTGTCTGCAAAAGACAACTTGATATGATAACGTCTTTAAAGGGATTTGATGGTTACTTTAACCCTATGACATGTAATAATGATTATAACCAAAGAAATGGTTTACCTCATGAAGGGTTAGGATATTTCCATGTGTAAAGTATAACACATGTCACAATCTAAGGGAATTACTCCTACTATAAATAGAGCACAGTTGCCTCCAAGGAAAGGGTTAGAAACTCAATATATAGAATCTCACTCCCTTTCCTCTCTTTTACACACTTATATTTCCCGCACCCAATTTATATTTACTTAAAATGAGTACTGACTTAGGCATCGGAGTGCAAACGGGAGCCACCTCGGCCCCCTTTGCAAGCTGATTGTTTGTCCTAGTGCGCAGGAGATCCACGTGTTCAAGAGGGAGGAGCTGAGACGTGTTGATCCAAGACCCTACCAGATTTTGTGGTCACATTTTGGCGCCGTTCGTGGGAAACCACACTTCTAACCACGAAATCACGTGGTAAAAAGCTACACAAAACCTTGGAAAAGGGCTGATAACCTCTTGGAAAAGAATGAAGAACCACAAAAACCTTGAAAAAGGTGAAGAACCTCTTGAAAAAAAGAGGAGAAATACTACACAAAACCTTGAAAAAAAAGTGAAGAAACTCTTGAAAAAGAGAGGAGAAATACTACACAAAACCTTGAAAAAAGGTGAAGAACCTCTTGAAAAAGAGAGGAGAAATTATACAAAAAACCTTGAAAAATGAAGGAAACCTTTTGAGAAAGATTGGTAACAAATGCCTTGAAGAAAGGCCTCCCCGAAAGAGGGACTCTCCTTCTTATTGCCCTAAGTGGCATGGCTCCTCTTATTTCCTAACTGGCATGACTCCTCTTATTGCCCTAAGTGGCATGGCTCAAGAAGCCCTCACATTGCCTAAATGGCATGGCTCCTCTTATTGCCTAAGTGGCATGGCTCAAAAAGCCCATCTTATTGCCCTAAGTGGCATGGCTCAAGAAGCCCTCACATTGCCTAAGTGGCATGGCTCGTCTTATTGCCTAAATGGCATGGCTCAAGAAGCCCATCTTATTGCCCTATGTGGCATGGCTCAAGAAGCCCTCACATTGCCTAAGTGGCATGACTCCTCTTATTGCCTAATTGGCATGGCTCCTCTTATTGCCTAAGTGACATGGCTCAAGAAGCCCTCACATTGCCTAAGTGGCATGACTCCTCTTATTACCTAAGTGGCATGGCTCAAAAAGCCCATCTTATTGCCCTAAGTGGCATGGCTCAAGAAGCCCTCACATTGCCTAAGTGGCATGGCTCGTCTTATTGCCTAAGTGACATGGCTCAAGAAGTCCATCTTATTTCCCTATGTGGCATGGCTTAATAAGCCCTCACATTGTCTAAGTGGCATGGCTCCTCTTATTTCCTAAGTGACATGGCTCCTCTTATTGCCCTAAGTGGCATGGCTCGTCTTATTTCCTAAGTGGCATGGATCGTCTTATTACCTATGTGGCATGGCTTAAGAAGCTCATCTTATTGCCCTAAGTGGCATGGCTCAAGAAGCCCTCACATTTCCTAAGTGGCATAGCCCCCCATATTGCCTAAGTGGCATGGCCGAAGTGGCGTGGCTCAAGAAGCCCTCCTTATTGCCTAAGCGACATGGCTTATACCTCTTTCGAAGGACGTCTTCCATGGACCCCTTCCGAAGTACCTCCTCTTCCGAAGGACGCCTTCCATGGACCCCTTCCAAAGCACCTCTTCTGAAGGACGTCCTCCATGGACCTCTTCCGAAGGACGTCTTCCATGGACCCCTTCCGAAGCACCTCCTCTTTCGAAGGACGTCTTCCATGGACCCCTTCCGAAACACCTCTTCCGAGGGACGTCTTCCATGGACCCCTTCCGAAGCATCTCTTCCGAAGGACGCCTTCCATGGACCCCTTCCGAAGCACCTCCTCTTCCGAAGGATGTCTTCCATGGACCCCTCCCGAAGCACCTCTTCTGAAGGACGTCTTCCATGGACCCCTTCCGAAGCACCTCTTCCGAGGGACATCTTCCATGGACCCCTTCCGAAGCACCTTTTCCGAGGGACGTCATCCATGGACCCCTTCCGAAGCACCTCTTCTGAGGGACGTCTTCCATTGCCCCCTTCCGAAGTGCCTCTTCTGAAGGACATCTTCCAAGGACCCCCTTCCAAAGGACTCCTACAAGGGACTTCTTCCAAGAGACGAACTACGTCAATTGACACCCTGAAAAGGGAGACCACTGAACAAGGGACTCATAAAGAAGAGAACCTTAAAAAAAGGGGAGATCCTGAAAATGAACTCCGATGGAAAATCCCCCCCCCCTAAAAGAGGAGCGAACGTCTCATAAATGTCGCAGCAGCATAGTGTCAAAAGACCCTCGCAGTCATGTCTGATTTAAATGTCGCGGCAACGCAGACTCATGAAATAATAAAAGCTCTGCTTATTGCCGAAGCAGAACGGTTCGAAGCAGCCCACCTTTATTGTGCTAACATGGCAGGACTCAAATAACAATATATTATTAAGCTTGGCTTAAGTGTCTCCATGACACACGGTCTCAAAGATCCTATATTATTAAGCTCAGCTGAAGTGTCTCCACGACACACTGTCTCAGAGACCTTATATTCTTAAGCCTCGGCTTAAGTGTCTCCGAAATGACACGGCTATAGGAGCCCTACCCACTCGTCTCCAGAATGGCATGACCTCAGAAGTTTTCTCTGAATTCACACCGGATAAAACATGGATGAAGTAATATGCTGACGTGATTTAGCCCAAACCTGATGTGCCAAAGTAACACCTTTACAAGTTAACAAAAGAATAAGATCATTGATCTAAGCTCTCGCTAGGGGCTGCTAACAAGCATAATTCCAAATAAACATGAATAGCTTAGCAAACCCCCACAAATAAGGGATTTCACCACTCAATGGAATCAACCCCGGACTAACAAACTGAGTACTTACAAACGAGGCTATAAGGTATGAATACATGAGACTCCCAGGTGGATGTCCTCCTTTAACTCCGGAGTGAATATTCTATTAGATGAGGGCGAAGCATACTTGGTTGGTAAATCTATGAAACAACCTGAAGAAGAAATTGGAATCAATTAAAGAAACTAGGGTAAATGAACTTCCATGAGCCCTATGGGGAATCAGAATTACCTTGCACATCGCCACAGGATGAACTCCATTCTCACTGGATCATGGGTCAGAGGCAGTATATCCAGTACAAATTAGAGTGTTTTCACCTAGGCCATTTCACTTCGATAAACAATAAATGAAGAAAACTAGTAAGCAGAGAGCTTTCTTTCCTCCTAGGAAAAAGGGGTGATTCACTGGTCGTCGACTCAATATCGAGAAAAGATGGTCTAAATACTTCTAAAATTAAAGGTCCAATTTTAAAGAAACCCCTTGTCCTAACTCAAAAGGCCGGAATAAAGACTCCAGGGCATAGTTGGGGTGGACTTACGGAGTAGAGAATCTCTCTAGAAAATTCTTACTCAATCCATGAAGCATGGATCACCTCCACCACTAGTATCGTTAAACAAATTGTCCTCTGCGTGTTTTGCGTAAATTGGATTTCTTAAATTGCAAAGTTGTGTTCGAAAATGCAAAATTATGCAAACAAATAGAACATAAAAAAGGATTGGTCCCAAGTTATGGTTATTAAGGATTGGTTAAACTCGCACCGGAATGAAAGTGGTCGGAGTTGTCCATGATTATCACAATGCTTAGATCCGATAAACCCATTGATAGAATGATGAAACATAGCTTGAAGCACAAAAGGTTCGTTCATGCAAGGGACTCCGCCACTTGATGGTTAGTACCCCGGGGAAGTGGTACCTATGAAATACGTTGATCAATTCGGAGAGTAAAACTTACGACTTGTTCAAAAGAAACCTTTACCATTTAAAGGCATATCGCCCATGTTAAATTTTTAACCAAAAATGGCCCCAATGTAATCACCCCGGACGTAAACAGCGGACTTACGGGGAAGTACGGGTTGTGACCCATTCAGTCAAATCTAAGCAATGGACATAAATGTCTTAAGCGCTTAGATTTGAGGGACTATCACATTCACAAGTGACTCCAAGAACCGGCACAAGCTTCGGACTATCCTATATTAAACTATGTTCATCCTATAATGGACCATCTCATATTGAATGATGACCATCTTACAATACGAACTACTTGTGTATAGCATAGCAATATGTAAAATTCACATATAAAGATCAAAGGTGAAGTAGATAAAGATTTACAAAAGACAATGACAAAAACAGGCATCCTAAGCAGGAGCGCGGGAAAGGTCGGCGTCTTCAGAAGAAGGGCCACCAGTGACGTCTTCAAGGGGACTTTCCTTACTAACATCTTAGGACTTTGGATAGAAGGCCTCAAATCTTCGAAAGATTCAGATCAAGGATGTCATCCTTCATGTCTTTCAAAGCCATTCGTGCCCCGGTGTTGGCAAAGAACTGCAGCATAGCTTCGTATTCTGAGGTCCCTTCAGATGTATCCTTGAAATGCTGGATGCCATTAATCACAGAGAATCTAAGAGGGTGGTATTCGAGGTGCTTTCCTTAGCTTGCAGGACAGCCTTTATATAGCTAAGCTGAGCAGCAATTTCTGGGGTCACCTCCTGGTCCACCCCCGGAACAATAATCAAACCTTCATCATGGCCTGGGGGATCCGGAGCCTGGGAAAAGAAATCTGAGTTGGAGACATCCCCTTTGCCTCTGTTAGGATCAAATGGTGGAGGTAAATCGGTTACATCCACCTCGGAAGAACCAGATATGCCTTTGCTTTTCTTTAGCATCTTCAGTGGAGGCACCTTAGGCTCCATTACCTCCACAACATCCTCATCAGAAGGATCATCAGCCAAGGACTTTTTCTCTTCCTTTTGCTTCGACTTTCGCTCTCTCTCCAAAGCCTCATGTTTGGCTCTGAATTCCTCCTTCACTTCCAATAATTGCTGACCCTTAGACAACAAGACCGGTGGAGGGAGCAGCACCGAAACAGGCTCTATGAGCTTTGCAGCTGAGGCATCAGCTATGTTCTTTGCAACTTCCACTTGGAAACTGCTGAGCAAAGACTTCTGCTTACGACCATGACTAATTGGACACAAAAAACCATCCATATGGGTCCACCAGGGGATCCACAAAATATTCAATAATCTAATCATGACCCACAGGCCAAAACTGTGGATCCCAAACTTGCTAGATTCTTATATGCCGAGGTACCCCTATGCCGAGGTGATGCTATGCTGAGGTACCCTTATACCGAGGTACTCCTAAGCCGAGGTGAGTACCCCGGAAAGGTGACAAGACAGCTTGAGATGACTTGTCTGCAAAAGACAACTTGATATGATAACGTCTTTAAAAGGATTTGATGGTTACTTTAACCCTATGACATGTAGTAATGATTATAACCAAAGAAATGGTTTACCTCATGGAGGGTTAGGATATTGCCATGTGTGAAGCATAACACATGTCACAATCTAAGAGAATTACTCCTTCTATAAATAGAGCACACTTTCCTCCAAGGAAAGGGTTAGAAACTCAATATATAGAATCTCACTCCCTTTTCTCTCTTTTACACACTTATATTTCCCACACTCAATTTATATTTATTTAAAATGAGTACTGACTTAGGCATCGGAGTGCAAACGGGAGCCACCTCGGCCCCCTTTGCAAGCTAATTGTTTGTTCTAGTGAGCAGGAGATCAACGTGTTCAAGAGGGAGGAGCTGAGACGTGTTGATCCAAGATCCTACCAGATTTTGTGGTCAACAGATCCTTTTATATGTTCTTTTCCATTGAAATATTCACCTTCTATTCCTTCATATTCTTGTTTATCTATGTTCTTATTTGTTTCTATTTCTTCTATTTCTTTATTCTGATTCTGATTCATTACTTTCTGAATCTGTTTCATTTACATAGATTTCTTGATCATAGTATTTTTCAATATCAGATATTTCACTTAATTCAGTTTCTATTTCTAGATATCTTTTTTGCAATATTTTAACTTTCTTTTTATTACAATCAGGACTTATATGCCACATTTCTTCACAATTCCAACATTTGCATTGGTTTTTGTATTTCTTATAAATTTTATTTTTTTGTTTTTTATTTGGATTATATCTTCTTTTGTAATATCTTCTCTTAGGTTTTATATATCTTTTCCTAAAGTTTCTAAATTTTTTAAACTTTCTATTTTTATATTTTCTTTTATTATTTTTTCTTCTTTCCGGGTTACATCCACATTGGGTAGGTTTTTCCATATCTTCACAACATATTCTAGTTAATTTTCCTGATTTCTTTAATAATTGTATTTGTTGACATATATATGCTAATTTTTCAAATAAGAATTTTATCCTTGATCCTAATGTTCTAGGTGTTCCAGGGTTTTCTCTGATAAATTTTTCAAATTCTATTTTAAAGTATGTTCCTCATGAACCTGGTAATTTATTCTAATACATATCTCTGTATACTTCTTGATTTTCATTACTATAGAATTGGACATAGTAGTATACTTTAAATTCACAAGTGTATTATTTGATTTTACACATATCACATATTGTTAAATTTATTAATAATCTCATTCTTGCATTATCCTTTTCTCTAATTGATTCCATTTCAGCATTACTTATCCAACTTTCTCCTAAAAACTCATCAGCAATATAATCTATCAACTTTTCTATACCTTTTCTATCTGATTTTATTAGTTCCGTTTGTACATTTCTTCTTATTAATGCTTTCGTATCACTACTTATTCCTTCCCACCAATTTCTAACATGTCCTTCAAAAGATGTTACTAAAAAATTTATCATTCTTTCAGTATTTTTCCTTGTGTCATCTTTATTGTATAAAAAGAACAATATCATTGAATCTGCCCAAGTTAATAACGCTTTTTTGGTATCTATTTTACAATCCAAATCTAATTTTGCTCCTCCATGATTAATAGGTTTATCATAATTATTATTTGGTTCAAATCAATCTTTATATTTATTTTGTTTAGGTGGTTGTCTATCTCTGATTTTATCATAATATTGTCGGTGTGGTTTACTCTATAAAAGTGCATAACTTTCATCTGAATTTGATATTTCTTGTTTGGAAGTTCCTATTGGAGCGGGCTAGGTGCTCCTCCAGTATTCATTAAAACTTGGTACTCATTAAAATTTTCTAGGCTTAATTGGTCAAAATTTTCTATAAGCAAATCTAATTCTTCATTCATTTTTATCTTGTTCTTCAATTTTTTCTTCAACTTTTAATTTTTCTGAAGTTTTTTCTATGGATTTTTGTAATTCTAATTCCTCTTCTAGTATTTTTGGTAATATGCTTTTTCGAAATTCATCATCCATACTTCCTACTTCTATTATAATTTTTTCTTGTTCAAAATGTTTCTTTCCTATTCTAAGTATTTATTTTTCTATGAGTTTTTTGTCTATTTTCTTATCTTTACTTTTATTATTTTCTTTGAATTCTCTAATCTCTAGTTTTACTATATTTATATCATTTCTCACTTCTTTTAATTCATTTTTTACTTCTTGAACGTCACTTATTAATGATTTTATTAATATTTTTAGATCTTCAATATATTCACTTATCGACATTTTATGCTCTTAGTTTAATAGTTTGAATTTTTTGTACTTTAAATAGTCTGTCATACATATCATCTATTTTTAATTCTTTCTTCTATTGATATGATTCTTTCATTTTCATTCTTTCTTATTTTCATTTGTCTATTTTTCTATAATTATTCCAATTTTATCCTGACTGATTAATTCTCCTGATTTTCTTTGGAATTCTTTTAAGATTTCTTCATCTATATTTTTACTTCTCCTATCACTTCTTTTAATTCTTTTAATTGTATTGTTAGTTTATTTTGAATATTTTGTAATTTTTCTTTGATATTCATATCTTGTATATTCAAATGTTGTAATTTTTCAATAGCCAATTTATCTTGTATGTTTATATTTTTATATGTTTGTCATAAAAATGCACTTATCCAGTTTAATTGCATGTTAAGAAATTCATCAGATTCTCCCCATGAGCTTAATGGTTGAAATATAGTTGTATTATCTCCTTTTATTTTATAAGATCCTACTGATAGATTAATATTTTCTATTATTTTTTTTTCAAATTTTATTTCCGAAAATTTCGTCATTAAATTCTTCCTCTGTTATGCTCAACTTCTAATCTTAATTCCATATCATATTTTACTTCTTTACATATCATTATATTTTATATTCACAAAATTCTTCAATTGATTTTAATATTGTTTTTCTTTGTTGTGCTCTATAATATTTTATGTAGTATTTTATTTCTCTAGTTATATCATATTTTTCCATATTAATTTTTTCTTTGTTATTTATGATCATAAGTATATTAGGTAATTATTTTAGAATTGTATTAAAGTATTTTCTTTTACTTTCTAATGATTTTAATCTTAGAAATTCATTTCTTTTTATATTTCTCTCTTATATCATTTGATGTAATAGAATTCCTCTTTGTTCTATTATTGAATCTGATTTTTCATTTGTTTTCATATCTAGATATTTGATTAATAAAGTTTCTCCTCTATGATAATCCATTTTTGTAATCTTTATATAATTCTTCTAGTATATCTTTGTGGATTAAATCTAATATTTCGTTTATGATAAAATCTTCTTTTATTATATCAAAATTTATTAGATCATAAATATCTTTTCATATATCTTTGTCTAAATCTTTTAGAGTTCTCAAGATTTCTATTTTATAATTATCGGGTAGTATTAATGTATGCATAATCATAAATCTTGATATATATATTATGTATTTATTTTTATTTCTTGTCATTTAATATTTACCTTTTTGATATGCCATATGACTCTGATACCAATTGAGGGGGTGCTACTATGAGCGAATAAAAACCAAATAAAATCATATAAACAAAATTAATTAAAAGTATATAAATGTAAAGTTTTAAGGACTAGGTTGTAACTTTTCTAAATTCTAATAGGCTTAGTTGAAATATGATATTTAAGGTTAATTTTGGTAGTTCCTAATGTCTAGGGCTATTTTAATGAATTGATAAATTTTTTGGCTATTTTCACAAAAAGGCCATTTTCATTTGGCCATTTCCATTGTATTCCACGTTTTGGAGGAGGGAAAATACATAAATAATGTGATTATAATGCAAATTTTAAAATGAAGATGAAACTTGTATAATTTCAAAAATCAGGTTATAATTGAAAGTAATTAACTGAGCCCTTGTCTATTTGATAGAGATTAAAATCAGATTTTTATCAGATTTTGATAAAAATTGATGAGATATGTGGTTAAAAGTTGTGTGACCCATGAAATATATGATTATAATTAATTGTTAACTTTGACTTTGATAAAAATCTAATTTTTAATCCATACCAAACATGCCCTGAATTAAATAATTAAAAACATTTTATTAATTATAATGGTTACAATACTGTATATTTCAAGTCAAAAAACCAAAATTGTAGGTCACAAGTAATTTAGGGACACAAATTATCAAAATATTAGGTCACAAACTGGACTTGTTTTTAGATCACAATAACAAATTTTTAAATATCAAATTGATTTCAAGGTCATAAAAATGTTAAATTAATAGAATCCAACATATTTTTAGGTCACAAGTTATCAAATAATTAGATCACGATTTTTTTTAATCACAACTATCAAATTATTAGGTCACAATTAATTTCTAAGTCACAACTCAAATTATTATTAGGTCACATATCAATTAATGTTTTCAGATAAACACTTTTTAACACCACTGCTGCAACAGTGCCCTGCCGTCAGCGTCGTTTCCGTCGTCGCCGCCGCCACCACCGCCAAAAAAACTCCACTCCATCTTCACATTCCAATGCCAAAATCCTACTCCGTAACCACCACAGACTCACAACAGAAAATGTGACCTTAGAACCAACCGTAATCTACCACAGACGCACAACACAAACACTGATGCAACTACAATTGCACTGCCATCAATGTAACCACACAAACCAACCCAACATAGATATATCGCTCAACTACCATCACGTAGATCTATAACATCATGGCCACATCACCGCACCGCCATCTCCACAACCACAACTGCGGTGCAAACATAGAGAGCTTGTGAAGAAGAAGACAGCAGGTCATGGCGCTCGACTGGTCGCTAAGATTAGCTATGCGACACCCAGGGCGAGGATCATTTCGGGATTCTATCAGTGGCCTTACATAGATCACTTGCTCTGTTACGAATAGTGAGAGATGAGACATTTATGCGACACCCACCGTCATCGCGGCCTTCTCCAACTTCCCCAACTTCCTGTCCTCCACCATCCCAAGCCACGTCCACACCTCATCCCTCTCCTTCAATCTCTCTTTGGATCGTTACGACGACGACGCTGCTAGATCTATGCAGTGGTGTCTCCGCTTGATTGAGGCAGGGGCTCTAAATTGCAGTCGGTGCTTCCCTTGAAATCGACGCTGCCAATGACGGTTTGCTGGTGACGTTGGAAGAAGTGGCTGGATCTCGGCAGATATGATGGTGTGGCCATTGGGAAGAAGTGGATGAGATGGTGGTATGTGGTCGTATTGGGAGAGGAATGAATTATAGAGAGAAAAATAATAATTAGGGGTTGAAGTAGTGTATTGTGGTGTATTGTTGTTTAAAATTGGGATATGGTTAGATAATTAATAGAATATTATTATGTAAATTTTTTAATTAATTAAATTTTGAATTAAGACCTGATTTTTGAAGTAATATAAGTTTGATCTCATTTATGAATTTGTATCTTTAAAAGTAAGGGTAGGTGTAATTTCCTCTTTTGGAGGATTTTGAATTTTTAAAAGAATCTGTGGTCCAAAAGTAATTGAAAAGTGTGAAAAGTAATGAATATCATATAAACGTGTGGTTAAAAATGTTTTTATAGAAAATGTTGGAAAAAACCTATGGGAGCAAACATGCTTCAAGAGTAGAAAATACTACCCCTGTTTGTTGGAGATTAAAATCAAATTTTAGTAAGTTTTGATAAAAGTTAATGAAATGTGTAGTTGAAAAATTGTGGAACTTGTGAATATGTAATTGCGATTGATTGTTAAATTTGACTTGGATTAAAATTTAGATTTTAATTTATACCAAACAGGGACTAAATAGAACAAAGGGACTCAAAACTAAGGGCGGACAAAAAAATTGGAATCGAACCGATCGAATCGAAAAAATTGAAATCGTTCGGTAAAATAAAAAAGGGAAATCTATTAGTTCTCAAAATCAAAACTGAAAATCGAGAGCAAAACTTATAAAACATATTTAGCTAACCTTGGTATAGAAGTTAGCATGAACGTAATGCTCATAACTTCCTCTAGACCTAACTTCTAAATCTAAAACTCCAGATGTATCTTTCCACGAGTCAAAAAAAAAAAAAAGATATTTCTTATATTTTTCTATTCTGTTTAATCTCGGATTTGTTTATGTCTTTTGTTGAATTTTTTTCACGGCTCGATAGATAATTTGTTCTAAAGAATTTGGTAGACCTGAGGTAGAGCTATTGACGTACTTGTTTCAAAGAGATCTATGTAGAATACGTAGCTTCTTTTCATGATTTTCATTGATATTATTCCGATAAGAATTTTCATAAATTGAGCTATTTTTAGAGTTTGTCTCTGTAAATCGAAAGTGGGATTTTGGAAAATGATAAAAAGAAGGGTAACTCTACCCACACTAGAAAAATTCTCAACCCGCTTCAAGCCATGATGACTAATCAAACAATCTTGGGGTAAACAGTCTCGACTAATAAAAAATCGTCTTTCTCTAGGGTTAATTACACAAAATGTCACCATGTTTATCAAAAAGTTTAAATCTACAACTAATGTTTCAAAATGATTCAAACCACCACTCATATTTGAAATTCTTACACCATATATCATTCTCTTAACTTACAAGCCTAGTTGGATGTTAAATGATGACATGGCGATAAGTGGCCTTACCTTCTAGCACATTGGCGCCACATAAGCATTAAAATAGAACTTTTTTATTTATATTTTTAAAAGAGGTTACACATAGTTTTTATTATTATTAATTTTTTTTGTTGTTGCTGTTGTTATTATTATTTAATGAAAAATTAAAATTGAAATATCCAAAGTACTAGAAAAATTAAAAAATAGTTAAAACAAAAAAAAAATATTTTTTACACGAACATATTTTAAAAAATTAAATTATAAAAAAAATTTAAAAAAGTGAAAAATAAAAAAATAAAATATAAAAATTTAGAATTGAAAATTTTAACAAAAGAATTATTAATTTATATTTTTATTTGTGTATTTAATATTTTCTTCAAATTTTTATGTAAATACACCTTTGTTTTTAACGTAATCTTTACAATTTATAAATCAATTTAGCATTTGTTTGGTGGTTACATTATAATTCAATTTATAATTTACATATTTTTTAAAATTATTTTTTAATCACACAGATTTTCTCTCTCCAATTTTAACCATAAATTTTATCTAGAAAACTCAAATAAATCAAAATAAATGGCGGCACCAAGCCGCCAAACTGAGACTTATAAACAACATAATTTTTAGAACTAATTCTTCATCATGCACATTTTCTCTTTTCTTTTTAATCACATATTTTACGTCAAAAATAAAATAAATGTGTGATTAAATTATAAATTGAATTATAATGTAACTTCCGAACAAGTGCTAAATTGATTTATAAATTGTAATGACTCCGTTAAAGAACATATTTATCTAGAAGGAAACCTATTCTTACCCCCCCCCCCCAAGCGTTTAATAATATGACTGTGATCTGTCATTACGTGCGACTATCTCCACTATAGAAAGGAAAAAAAAATCTGCTAAAAAAATAGGCTTTGTACATATGCATCGTCTAAAACAACAATTTTTATCAGCTTTAGCAAAGAAAGAAACTTCATAGAAGTCAAAATAGGAAGAAAACTACTTTTTCTATGGATAAAAAAAGGATCTAATTGATCGTATCGACTTGAAAAATGGAAAGATTTGTACAAGTTATACGTTTTCGTCACCACTTTATGGAAAATAGTTAGGTATGAATATGTTAAATACCTGTGACTTGATTGGTGAAATAATATCTCTCCCATCAAAAGCATGTTTTTTTTTTACCGTTTACATAAAAAAAAAAAAACTAAGAAAATATTAAATACACAAATAAAAATATAAATTAATAATTTTTTTTTGTCTGAATCTTCAATTCTAAATTTTAATTTTATTTGCTAAAATATATGTGTGAAAAGAATTTTTTTTTCTTTTTTGCGTTTGATTAATTTTTAATTTTTCTAGTATTTTGGATGTTAAAATTTTAATCAACCATTAAAAAAAAACTGTGTAACCTCTTTTTTTTAAAAAAATAATTCTATTTTAATGCTTATATGGCGCTAACTTCTTAGAATGTAAGATCACGTCATCGTCATGTCATCAATTAATATCCAACTATGCTAGAAAGTTAAGAGAATGATACATGTTGTAAGTATTTTAAACATAAGTGGTAGTTTGTGACATTTTGAGACGTTTGTGGTAGATTTTAAATTTTTTGTGAACATGGATGATATTTTATGTAATTAACTCCTTTCTTCGAGGAAGAGGCGAATCATTTCGTACGTGCAAGAACGAAATGAAAGTAAATATAAGTAAAGTAGTCGTGACTTTTCAATTCTATCTTTTTTCCCTATTATCCTTTATTCTATTGTTCCCTTCCTAAAAGGATGTACAATATCTTGGTTTGTTATGTTTCGTGAATTTTTGTTTTCTACCAATATGTTGAATTATTCATGCAGTGAATTTTTTTAAATCATTTCTCGAGACAACATTTTAGAAATTTTGGAAATCGTGCATTTACTTCTCTTTGATCAAGGAAGACATTTAAGTAAATTATAGTTTTACTATCATTTTTACATGCAATTTTTTTTTCGTATAGCTTTGATTTTTGCGAACACTTAGGAATTTGCATCAAATTTAATTTTTAAATAAGAACCAATCAAATATTAAAAAATAACTGAAATCAAACTACAATCGAAATCATTCGTTTCTTGGGGATGAATGGACCCGAATCGAATAAAAGTTAAAGCAAAAGTCGCGTCAAACAGTCCTTATTAAATTTTTATAGAAGTTGATAAAATATGTGGTTGAAAAGTTATGAATCTCATGAAATATATGATTAAAAATTAATTATTTACTTTGTTTTGAATTAAAATCTTGATTTTAATTTTCACCAAATGGGGCTAAATAAAACATATCTCAGTATCCCAAAAATACTAAATAATCATAATAATTTTAATTATTATTCCACAATTTTACCTTACTTTCCATTTGATGAATATTTGCACACACAACTGTATCATTAAAAATCTTATTTGGCAAAAATAATGTGAGGCAATTATAGGAGTAGAGTACAATTAATTATAAAAATTGGATTTACGAAATGTAATCACGTTAAAGTCTTATAAAATAAAATTCAGTGCAAAAATAATTTTGGAGATTTTGCATGCCTTCATCAATAATTGCATGAATTGCAATCTCTTCTTTTGAATACACCATTATGTCAAGGCGTATGTGAAATATTTAAGTGAGCGAAAATTATATTCTCATAGCATAATTTTAAAGTCAACACTTAAAGTGTTCTTCAATTTGATCAAATCTAAGCGTTTAGAATATTTTCCCATTTTCCCATTTTAATTTATATCTGTATTATTTGAACTTTTCAAACTCTTTAAATTTCATTATAAATAATCATGAATATCAAGGTCATCTAATAATTAAAGATTATTCTGACATATGCTCACTTACATCCAAATGTAATAGGATCAATGGATCAATCATCCCACATTCTCCTTTTCCAGTAGACTATGACTTATCAATTTATCTCAAAGGTAAGATATATATCTCTATTAATTGAATTAGTCAAGTGTCAGATTCAAATGTGACTTCTTTTATACCTTATCAAGATTTAGAATGTAGACTATTTATTATTAGATTGATTTCCATAATACCTCATCAAAATTAACGAATAATTATTATTTTCAATTAAAGAGGAAAATCACTTCATGCCCAAACATGAATGGAAATGACTGTTTTCAAAAGAATTGGAAATAACAACTTGTCTAATTCCAAAATTGAATAAGAAGGCGAAGATAGATAACAACTTCTTAAGCTTTTCAAGCAACATTTGCTTTATTACCTACATATAGATCTATTACTCATTTTTCCGATTTTCAGCTTTGAGCCATTGTATATTATTAGTCTCTAATACTCTATTGTCGGAATAAGTGGATTATTGAACATCTATCAAATAAAAAACTGAAGTAGAAGATTTACCAAACTTCTTACTCTTCAATTCGGTTAAGGAAGACTTGTAATTATTAATTTAGTGTTCTATTATTTGCATGTTCGAGAAGAGCATTCTCGATCATATCATGTTTGAGATCATTTCTCAAATGACAATACCAATTTAAGGATTTTAGTCCAATAAACTTGTTAGCATCAATGATACTATACAAATTTGAGTGACAAATCAGATTTAAAGATCATACAACAATAATAAAAATTTAAAAATAGAATCATGTATTATTCATACATAATCAATTAATAAGGTCTTTTATTAAATCAATGCTCACGCAGTTTTACTAAAGTTAATGACCATCTACATTAACCTCATGAAATCTTGTTACATTCACTTTGAGCTAGGATCCCTTTTACTTTATGGAACCTTAAGTGACGTAACAAGTCCTAATAGAACATCCACGTTGATACTCTTACTTAGGGCTGGAAGTTGGGTTGAAAATTTCAATTCCGTCCGATTTCATTCGAAATTTGTACAAAAAAATTCAATTCCGAATGGTTCGAATTTCAAAATATTTCAAAAAAATTGGATTGGAATCGGAATGAGTTTCAAAATTCCAATCAAAAAAATTTCAAAGTATTCCGAACATATTCCCATATGAAAATTCTAATTTTTCCAAATAAATTCAAAAAAATCTTGTATTGCTTTACAATTAATAATATAAATCTAAGAAAATAATTTATTGAGCAATTAATAACATTAAAAATATTATTAACATAAGATTTAACATATAAGAGCATCTATAATGCACTATATCAATTGGGGTTGATGTGACAATGAAATTAACGGACTTCTAGAAAACATGTATAAATTGACGGAGAAATCTTAAATTTCATCTCCAATGGTTCCGTCTACATTTAAATATTGTTGATTCCGTGATATTTTTTTTAAAATTTAAAAATAATAACTTATTCACAAAATGATTAATATAATATTAAGTTTTTCATTATTATAAACTATAAATGTTATTTTATTGGACTATATTTCATTTTTATATTTTATTTTGGTAGTTAAATTCATTATGAGATTTTTTTTAATTATTACTGCAAAAAATTATTTATTAATTTTAAATTTTTTTTTATTGTTATTTTGTTAAGATATTTCAATGACTAACATTTTTATATAACTTTATTTAGCAATAATTTTTATTGATAAAATAAATTTATTAAAATGCATATATATATATATATATATATATATATATATATATATATATATATATATATATATATATATATTAATCTTAAATTTAATATAATCATGAAAACTTTAAATGAAAGTAATCAAAAGTTATTGATCAGAGATAATTTTCAACTAAAATCTTCATGCCATGATGCCCACATCCATTTTTAATATAGTTAAAATAATTATAAAATAAATTAGTACTGACTCATTTAGTCAGACGGAGCGTCAATATGTAGACAGAGCACTCAATATTGTCAATTTTTTCAACCACGTCAAGTTAACATTGTAATTGACATTGTTCATTGGAGAGACATTTTTAACCCATTTCGTCAATTTACTTACGTGTCAAATCTTTTTTTCCCAATTGATGGAGTGCATCGGAGATGCTCTAACTGATAGTTAGCATTTTCACTTAGATCTACATGGAGTTATAGGTTGAAAAAATGCAAGATTTGTAACATTGTTATCCTTGTTAACATTTATTTTATTGGATCATGATGGAAAAACTTGTATTAAATCTATTTATATATGTCATGCTGTTATTTTTTTTTTTATCTTTTGTGGTTTATAACTTTAATTATAGTTTTTGACTAGTTGCAATCTTGAACTCATTTAATTTCAGAAATTCAATTCCCCAATTTTTTTTTTCCATACACTTTTATTATAAATCTTGATAGAACACTAAATATTGATTTTTTGGAATGAAGTTTGTGTATTCCGAAATTTTTTGAATGGAATTTGGAACAACATTTTGATTCCAAAATTTTTGAAACGAAACTTAGAACACCTATTTTCGATCTGTTCTGTCCAAATAACACCCCTACTCCTATCAATCATATCTCGATGTGACTCCTAGATAATCAAATAGACAACTTTTTGACACACACATCTTATGTGTTTATTTGATTTGTACCTCCAAAATCTCATCTACTTGAGTGACTTAACAAAAGATAGATTTTTGTTAAATTCTAGCCATTATTTGGAAACATATTATGTTTCGTATTGATAAACACACATGCCCTCGTGCAGCCATGAATGACTCAATAACCAACATCGAGGACTGATTGTGATTTCACTATGACAAATTAACAAAAGAAGGCATTTTGTATTAATCAATTAATAAGAATTTAATAAATGCTTCCAAGATTTATATCCATTTTTTATTTACTCAATAAAGGATATGATTTTAGTTAACTCCGATTCGTTTTTCAGAAGTATCTGATACTTAATAAGGATAAGCATATCCATCAACGAGCAACCTTGAGTGGCTCAACAAGTTGGCATCGATAGTAGACTTTGATTTATATCATAACAATGGAAATCATAGGACTTAATAAAGTTTTAAGTGAGGTATTTTGTCTCATCACTCCTATGTATATTAACTAGCATCAGCCATTCAATTAATCATATATATAATAATATTGTGGATGACTATGGACAATATATATCTAGTCTCCTCAAGCCATGAAGAAGACTAGTTGGTCAATTCCTAAGGTACATTGTGTTTAATCATCGAATGTTAAATACAATAATCTCTATCTTCTGCTACAACATGTATCATATACTAGTCGTCTCCTTGCTGTCCAGCTGCAACATGTATCCTATACTAGTTGACACGCGTGCCTATAATAAATGGATACATAGGTCCATATTTATAATTAGAGCTCGTGAGCCCAAATAAATTAAATAATAGGTATGCAGACCCCAATTAAATAATAATATGCTCGTAGGCTCAGACAACAAAAAACAGTAATAAATTAATCATATTTCCAACCAATCACATAGGTCGTGTCCATAACCATCCATTATAGATCCATTCACTAATATCTAATATTAATAATAATATATATCAATTTCTAAATTTGCAATATAGGAAGTAACTATCTAAATTCTTTTAGATATAATAGATTGAACCAAATAATCAATCCAATTAATTTACTAATTAATTAATTTTGTATTAATAAAAATAATCAATTAATACAATTAACCAATCAATCAATTTTATTAATTATGGGGTTTTAAAATAAATGATTTATTTTAAGTCCCAAATTAGAGTAAAACTCTACTTTAGACCTTTCAAGATTAATAATGTAGGGTCTAATTTGCAATTTTATAGAAGAAGAAGTCAAATTTTAATTCAGTCAAAATTTCAATTAAGTGAAGATTCAAAAAGTTGGTTAAAAACAAATTCTATTTAATTAGAATACTTGACTAGATTAAATTTCATAATACTTACCATTTTTCTCAAAACATAATAACAACCAAGAACCACAATAATTCACTTTAAATTTCAGGCGCCTTTTACAATTTTCGAAATTACAAGAATTGTTAATTAAAGTTTTTAATATTAAGGGATTGATAATAATTTTAAAATTAACCTCACGGACTGCCTATGCAATTTTAGAAATTGCATGGGTTGCCTCACATCAAGTTCCAATTCCAAACCCGAGGGCGTAGGTGTGCAATTTCAAAAATTGCACACACACCCCCATCCCCAATCAACCCACCCGAATCCTTTTAGGTTTCAGTTGGACAACCGAAATCGGCATCAGTACTTGCCGATGCCTCTAGTCACAGTCGCGTCGTCGCTCTGGTTGTAGCAGTCACGAAGGGCAGCGAAGTAGTTGTTCTCAACAATATACAAATGTTGGATTGTGATGGGAGAATATTAATCACATGTTTATTAACTTGGAGTTTTTTGATTGGTTGCACAAAGTTATCCAATCATATGCAAGCACAAAGACAATAGTTTGGTAAGTTTTGATTGGTCCATTTGTTATGTAATCATTACTTCTTCACTATAAATACATGCACAATCTCAAGCACCAATAAGAGACAATTATATATGTGCACACGTGAAATGGTGTAGAAAAATAGCAATATTTTGCTCTTTGTTGTAAAACTACTAAAATCTAACAAAGAAATAGAGATAGAAAGAGATGGAGAGAATGAGGGGAGAATTCTTCATTTCAAGAGGTACCAAATATAACAATACATGCCTATATTTATTGGAAATTTTATAGGGACAAAATAGTCATTAATACAATAAATTAGGTAAGGAATTTATAACACTCACCCTTTAATGACTTATTGCTTAATTGCTAAATTGTCTGCCTCGTTAAAACTTTGCTAAAAAAATTCGATGGGATAAAACTTGAGCGAAGGAAAAAGAGTACAACTGCCCACCCTGATGTTGGCCATCATTAATCATTGAGTCTAATATCCAAAATGACATCAATGATAAGTAGTACAAATCATGTACTGAAATTTGAAGTTCTGAAGTGTTGAAGTGCTTCAGTGCCTTAGTACTGCCTCGTTAAAATCTTGTCAGTAAAACCCAATGGGACAAAATCTGAACGAAAGAAAAAGAGTACAGCCGCTGCCTCGTTAAAACCTTGTCAGAAAAACCTAGTAGGACAAAACCTGGACGAAAGAAAAAGAGTACAGCATGATTCTCCCCCTGAAGTGTGCAATCAAGTATTCATGGACCTTTTGAATAATGATATCATCTTTCGTTTGGAATATGTATATATGAAAATCTTTTTGTGTGTAGCCGATATCATAACATTCTTCATAAGATGTCTATGGTTTTCTTCATTTGTTGATACCATTCCAGATGTCTATGATTTTCTTCATTTGTTGATATCATTCCAGCACAATTTAAAGAGAGAGCTTGTTGTTGAATTATTACTTGCAGATAGCTGTGACAATGTCTCAAAAACCTTGTTGGGAAAACCCTGTGGGACAAAATCTTAGCGAAGGAAAAAAGAGTACATTATTCTCATTGATACGTCATAATTGCTGCCTCATTAAAAACCTTACTAGGAAAACCCTGTGGGACAAAATCTCAGTTATGGGAAAAAAAGTGCAACGCGTATTTGTTCCCTTCATAGGAACATCACAAGTATATTAATGCAATCTCAAATTATTTCATCAAACATACAGTTTGTGATGAGCTTTTATAAATAGTTTATAACTCATTTATGAGATCATAGCTCATTTATAATGTACTGAACATGATATACCAAGCAATGTTTAGTTAGTTGACTGATTGCATTACTCAAATCTAGAATTGATTCACTTCTATCAAAATCTAGAATTCACTTCTGATGAATAATTAAATATTCATTTTCAAATTCACCTCTGGTGAATATTCATTTTCGGTGGATAATATAATTTTGCATATTGAAAATCAATTGCATGCCCAAATATTCAAATATAATAATAGTACACTCCAATCTCATTTTCAACATATTATATTATGGGGTCATATGTATCATTCTTCATGTGATTTTATTTTAAGAATCACATTTCATTCTATAATGATACTATTGTGGGCAAATTGAATCTTTCAATGATTTATACATGTATGTTCTTGCACTTTATAAACTGTAATTTCTAATTTGCAGGAGTATAATCAATCATTGAAATAGATATCAATTTCGACATATAATCTATAATCATTTCGCTTGAAATCCCAACGTATCGCGATCAACTGGTACATCAAAGAAAACTCCCAAAGTACCGAGATGAGAATCACACTTTTTGATCTCAGTCATTGGTAATCAAAGAGCTCAAACTAGTGATCTAGATTATTTTTACATCCACCATATGTCATGCCAGTTCTTTGAAAAATTTCGCGCGCAACGAGTTGTCTTTTACGACTGTATAATATTTTTCATTTGTACAAATAATTACTGGCATTACACATTTAAGTGTTTTGGACTTCAGTTCCTATAACAATAATCCCTACATTGGGATTTTATACTTGGCCAAAGTATTATTATTTCATCAACCTAATTTTCATAAGAGGGTTGTTTATGTATGCAGTCGACTTATTTATCGATTCCATTTCATCTCAATATAAACATAACATAGAGAGATCTCTTTGTATATTCTATCATCAGGACTGAATCTCTTATCATTTAATTATGTCCCTTTTACTCACTATAAGTATTTAGCCTCAAAGAGATCATTTCAATTATTCAAGAGATATTTGTTTTTTGAATCAATTGTCATTATGCTTCATGCATAATTATGCTTTAAGCTTGATCACGCTTCATGCGTGTTATTGTTTAATTTCCCCATAATATCAAGAATCTTGTATTATATCAGTAGGCTAAAAATGTCGCAACACATGTCATACGTAATTATGGATATAATCACAATCATATATCAAGTGCGTATTGTTGGAGTGTATATAGATATCGCACTTCTTAGAAATCATAAAGCTTCACAAGCAAATCTTTATTTCATCGTATTGACATGTTTGTATGTAGAATATTGCTGCATAAGAAATATTTATATTCAAGTTGTTCTCATAGAAAATAACTTGAGGCTTTTAATCTGCTAAATCATTAGCAATATAATATTCTATTAACTCAACTAATTCGTAAAATCATTAATGACTTTAAGATATATTCATGCTAGCATTTATCACTTTGCTCGTAATATCATTACTTGAGCAAATAATCAGTCATTCATTTTCTTAGTGAGATAATTAATTTGCCTTTGAGAACAAGCAGCAATGATAACTTGTTAACCTGAACAATCTTCTAGTTCTTTAATGAATGCCATTTTGCATTCTCAATAAACTTCATTATTGAATTGGAGTCTAACCAATCATTATAAAACTTTTGGTTCAGCAAGATATTTTATTTGTACATACGTATGAACTTATGGTTCAATACAGTATTCATTTCTTCAGTACGTATTTTTGTATAGTACAAATCAGTATACCTTTATTAGTGTACTGAAAAAATCAGGTACAATATCCAAGAAAATATCTCATGTTCTCAATATTGTCGCCAAATCTTCCCTTATATCGAAAAAGGTAATGACGCATTATCTCATTGTTCCCACCTTTTCAATAATTTATTCCATTATTTCTTAATGGAATCGATATCACGCGGAGCGCTCCTTTACGCGTTTAAATAATGCATTTAAATAGATCGTTTGGGAAGAGATTAGATTCATAAAAAAATGGATGTTATATTATCAAGTATTCGCAAATATTATTCTAATCTTCCAGTAAATGTTTTGAAAAAGATTTACCGAGTTCGACTTGAAAGATTGAGGCTGCTGATGGATCAAGGCATTCCAGAAGATGTTCGTTGGTTGATCGAAGCAAAAGTTCGATTAGCTGGTGAATTACCAGATTCATTTTCTAAGCACATGCCTGGCTTAGGTAAGAGTACTTTTGCAAAAAAGGAAGAGCAAAAAGATTGAAAGGTTGTTACAAATGTGCTCGATGGACATGTAATACCCGTTGTAAGTCAGTAGGATATTCATCCATAAATCGAGATAATAAGATAGACTTCATTAAGGGTGGACTAAGTAAGGAGTCATTGGATGATATCCGATTGACTCTTGAGACGCACCCTAGTGGGTATGTGCAGCGTGAGCTACTATCTTTATGGGCTAAATTCATCAGCGATAAAGAGCGTTATAGTCTCAAAAATATAATAGCAAAATATCCTGTTTGCCAGGCTGTTATAAACAATGATATTTTGGCTATTCAGCATTGATACAAGGTAAATCAGTATATTCTGTGTATATATTTGCACATATATTTATAAAATATTTTCATTTTCATTTCTCGAGCATTGATAAAGTGTATTGAAAAATCACCAAAAGGTAAGCTTTATCAAAAGTAGTGTAATTTAGTCAGAAGTAGGTTTTCACTTTTACAAAAGACGAGCAGTAAATAGTGAAGTTTTTCAAGTTTAAAAAGCCAATGATTTTCACAGTTTCATGCATCCCAAAATATTATTTTCTCATAAGTTTTTCTTTCCTTATACTTTCAAAGATGGAAGGACCAAAATTTCGACAGATCAAAACTATCTGTGTATTTTGTGGATCAAAAGTAGGGAAATGTTTTGGGTATCTAGAAGCAGCAGTGGATTTAGGAAAGAAGTTGGGAGAGAAAGGTATCAATCTAGTATATGGAGGAGGTAGCAGTGGATTGATGGGTTGTGTTTCCCAATCTGCTCTCACAGAGCGAGTAAAAGTGATCGGTGTTATACCTGTTCCTTTGGTAGATATTGCAGGCAAAACACGAGGACATGAAGTACAAACCTTATCTATCCATGAACGCATAACTTGCATGCTATATGGTTCTGATGCCTTTATAGCCCTGCCTGGAGGTTTTGGTACTTTAGAAGAAATCTTTAATATTACCTCATGGACTCAACTGGATCTCCATACTAAGCCTATTGCGCTTTTAAATATTAACAATTTCTTTGATGGTTTGTTAACATTTCTTGATTATGCTGTGGAACAGGGATTCATCTCTCCATTTTATAGGAGAATCCTTATTTCTGCTCCTACTATCGAGGAACTGCTGGATAAGTTGCAATCATATATCCCCATACAAGATCCAGCAGGAGTTAAGATAGATTGGTCGCAAGGAAGGGGAATCAAGCGAAAATGGAGTCCGATTAATGTAAACTTAACTTTGTGAACCCTAGAATAGGTGGTGGTAGAGTACGGAGTATTCTCACTCTTGAGACACACCATAAATTTCTAGGATTTTATCAATGTTTAATCTTGTGTACCTCAAAGATTTAAGGTGGTAGAGTACGGAGTATTCTTACTCTTGGAACACACCTCTTTGAATGTTTCTTTATTTCCTCAAAAGATCAGAGGTGGTAGGATACGGCTACTCCCGAAACACATATCTAATCTTGTGATATTATCTTATCATACATCAACATTCTCTTGTTGAATAATTTATTTTCATCCACCCTTTCAAATACAGATATTGGTAACTTCTGGTACCATTGGATAAAATATTTTTATCAACATTTACCAACTTTTTGGTAATGATAATTTCTGGTATCATTTGATAAAATATTTTCTAACTTTAGTATTGATAACTTCTTGTATCATTTAATGAAGTATCAAATAATAATAATAATATTGTATATATATTAACAATAATAATACTGGGGTTATACCACCACGTATATATGTTGACAACAACCTCTAATATGTTAGAATTAACCAACAACTGAGGTGTTTCTGAAATAATGTAAAATATGAATATATGTAAAGTATTCCATATATTCAATTGATAGACCGACCATATAGGCGGTGTCAACATAATGAAATAATTACCTTTCATGAGTGAGCGAGTCATATCTTCAAATCTAGTCAAGGTATTCATAGTAGTGAGCGAGTCATATCTTCAAATCCAGTCAAGATATTCATAATAGTCCAATCCGTTACGATAATGAGTCATATCCAATCCATAATAACTCAATCCATTACTGTATAACAATAATTATATTACTTATACCTTGTTTAAACTCTTTAATTTATCTTGTTGATCACATATTAATTGTTAATTTACGATTAATATACTTTTATGTATTACCAAGGGCAAAATGGTTCATATTTTAATATATTGCTCATATGGATAAATTGAAACCATTAATAGGTTTGAAATTTAATTTAGAACAAACTTACTTTTGGTCTGAAGTTCAAAATCCCGTTGGAAGTGCTTCAAAAATAATTTTTAAGAAAATCGCCACGTTCGACCGCCGGAAAATTTCAAAACTGAACAAAACAGAAAAGTAAGATCATAGAAAAATCCAAAACATCAAGACGAACAAACTGCCTTTTGGCGTCATCGCCGGATTCGTCTCCACGCGCCGTCACTACGTCCGTGCGTGGGCTTCACGCGCCACCGTGCCGGTGACTCTGCCATCGACACTCGCCGATGCCAGAGGATCGTCCCGTCCCTGTGGTCATGGATCTGGTGTCCGATCATCATTTGGATATACGGTTTGGCGTGAATTTGCTTTGAAAGTTTCGGGTTACACAATTTCTCCAATTTTTCTATAGACTTGGAATTGATTTTCTAATCTATGATGTATAAATGATTTTCTAACACCAAAAACACTAGATTTGGAAAATGAAATGTTGATTAATAATAATCTAGTTTCTGATACAGAGGTTCATCATTTAGATGCAACTGTAGAGCATACTCCCGTCATATTACTCAATAGGCTAGAGACTCGTGTTGATAACGTGTTGTAAAACTACTAAAATCTAACAAAGAAATAGAGATAGAAAGAGATGGAGAGAATGAGGAGAGAATTCTTCATTCCTAGAGGTACCAAATACAACAATACATGCCTATATTTATAGGAAATTCTATAGGGACAAAATGGTCATTAATACAATAAATTAGGTAAGGAATTTATAACACTCTTTATTTTTGTTGTGTTTTTTTATATATATAAATTATCTTTCCACATGAATCTGCAGAAGTTATTGTATCCTCTTTCAAACAAATCTTAGATGATAGAACTGAAAATGCTTCGGCAAAAACAGTCTATATCAAAAATATTCAATCTTAGAACAATTTCACAAATATTGTTCTTCATTCTATGTGTTCTCAATTAACCAGAATTGATGTTAATTATGGAACTGAAACCTCAAAACCCCCTATTAATGTATTTTCAGTATTTAGGGATCCCTCTACCTCTTCTTCAAAATCTGAAGGTAAAAAACCTTTAATTTTTCAACCAGTAGAGTCAAATCTTTCTCCTAAATTAGGAAGAAGTTCTTTAACTTCAGAATCCGAAGTTCTTAAGGAACTTACAAAACAATTTCAAAACTTAGTGCATCAAAAAATATCAACACTATTGATATTTTTGATCTTGAAAATCAATTTATTGAAGAAGAACCTCTTCAAGTTAACAAATTACAAAATTTTAATTCTTCAAAACTTCCCACATTTTATCCTCGACCTTCTCAACCAGATTTACTTTTGGAAGAAACTTCTTTTAAAAGAAGATTTTTTGATACTTATTATGGTGAAGAAATTGTTGAATAGAATTTCGATGAGATGACTGAATTTCAAATTATTCAAACTATTGAAAAAATGTCTGTATGTTTTCATGCATAATATGCAAAAATATTGACAAAGTAAGTGCCGTAATAATTTGATTATAGGATTTACTGGTCAACTCAAAGGTTGGTGGTCTAATTATCTTCCACATAACGAAAGAAATGAAGTCCTTAATACTACAAAAAGAGAAGGTGAACAAGTTGTTCATGATTGTTTCATGACCCTCATTTTCGCCATTATCAAACATTTTGTTGGAATTCCAACTTTCCTTCAAGATAGATCATCAGAAATTTTGATAATCTAACTTGTCCAAAATTACATGACTTTAGATGGTATAAGGATATTTTTCTTTCTAGAGTTATCCTTCATAAAGACTGCAATCAAGATTTTTGGAAAGAAAGATTTCTTTCAGGACTTTCAAAACTCTTTGCTGAAAAAGTTCGAAATTCAATTAAAACTCAAATTCTGATTCAATTCCTTATTCTACTCTAACTTTAGGGTGAAATTATTAATTTCATTAATAAGGAAGGTCTTGCTCTTTGTAATGATATCAAACTCAAAGCTAAGCTCAAATCTGAGTGATATGGGACTAGGAATGAGTTAGGATCATTCTGCGAGCAATATGGTTTTGAAAAAATTTCTCCTCCATTTTCAAAAATAAAAATAAAAAATTTCCTTCTTTTCTTAGATAAAGAAATTTTCAAAATAAATTTACTTCTATTCCCCTCCTCAATTTCAAAAATCTACTCCAAAAACTTTTCGAATAAAATTTCAATCAAAACCAAAGAAATTTCAAAATGCTTCCAAAGTTACTTGTTACAAATGTCATCAAACAGGACATTATTCGAATAAATGTCCTATGAAGGGAAAAATTAATAATCTTCAAATTGATGAAGATATTAAATTTGAACTTCTCAGTTTACTCAATTCCTCTTTAGAAGAAAATTCTGATTCTGAATTAGAACAAGTCTATCAGCATCAAGAATATTCTGATAATGAATCTAATTCTTCGTCCTCCTTTCAAAATAGTCATGATAAAGAAGTTTGTGGTTACAAAACCATAAATGTCTTGACTAAAGAAGAAGAACTTATTCAAGAAATAATTGAGAAAATTGATAATCCCCAATTAAAGAAAAAGTTCTCTTTGATTCTTTCTTTTTCTTTAAAAACCCTTCCAGAACCATTTAGTATGAAAGAAATACTAAAAAGGTTCGATCAAGAAGCAGAGTCAAAATCTTCTCGTTCTGATCTAAAATCAGAAGTCAAAGAAATGAAATCTCAAATTTCTAATCTTGAACGACAAGTCAAAACTATCAAACTCGAAGTTACTCTTTTAAAGAATAACTCTTCAAAAATTCAAAATGATTCATCTTCCTCTTCTTCTTCAGAAGAATCTAATTCTAGCTCTGTCAAAGAGCGAAAATATATTGAAAAATATGATCATCCTGAACGATTTAATGATTCTGATTTTCCTCTTACTAATGAAGAGAAAATCAATGTTATTAATCGTATTCAACTTCAAAAATGGTATTGTCAAACGACAATTATCGTTGATAAAAATTTCAAATTAACAACTAGAGTCTTAATTGATTATGGAGTTGATCAAAATTATATCCGAGAAGGATTAATTCCTATAAAATATTTAGAAAAAACTACTGAGCGTCTCTATGGTGCTAGTGGTAAAAATTAAATATTCAATACAAAATTTCAAAAGCTCATGTTTGTAATTCAAATATTTGTTTCAAAAATATTTTTTATTTGGTTAAGGATTTGGATCAAGAAGTTATTATTGACACTCCTTTTATTGTTCAAATTTATACATTTCAAGCTAACGAAAAAAGGTCTTAAAACAAATGTTTTGGAACAAGATTTGTTTTTCAAATTTACAAATCCTTCTTCTTTCAAAGATGTTAATGCTCTTAAGCAAGCATCAATTTCTCAAATTGTCAACAATATTAATTTCAAAAAACAACATGTTCTTTTTCTTAAAGAATAAATCAAATTTCAAAGGATTAACGATCAACTTCAAAATTCTTCAAATGAAGAAAAAAATTCTCAATTTCTTTAAAAATTCGAAACAGAAGTATGTTCCACTATTCCTAATGCATTTTGGAATAGACAGAAACATATTATTCCTCTTCCATATAATTCTAATTTTCACGAATCAATGATTCCAACTAAATCAAGACATATTCAAATGAACAAAGAACTCCTTGATTATTGTACCAAAGAAATTCATGATTTACTGTCAAAAGGACTTATTCGTCCTAGTAAATCTCCATGGAGTTGTTATGCGTTTTATGTGCTTAATGAAGCAGAAATAGAACGTGGTACTCCTAGGCTTGTTATCAACTATAAGCCTCTCAATTTTGCTCTTCAGTGGATAAGATATCCACTTCCTCAAAAGAAAGATCTCCTCAATCGACACCTCAAAGCAATTATCTTCTCAAAATTTGATATGAAATCTGGCTTTTGGAAGATCCAAATTAAAGAAGAAGATAGATACATTTAATGTTCCATTTGGACAATACGAATGGAATGTTATACCTTTTGGTCTAAAAAATGCCCCTTCTGAATTTCAAAAAATCATGAATTATATTTTCAATCCTTATCAAAATTTTATTATTGTTTACATTGATAATGTTCTTCTTTACTATGAAAGTTTAGAGCAACATTTCAAATATTTAAATACATTTTTCAATATTGTCAAAATTAATGGTTTAGCAGTTTCTGCAAAGAAAATCGTTTTATGTCAAACAAGTATTCGTTTTCTTGGACATACAATTTTTCAACAAACTATTACACCAATTCAAAGAAGTTTGGATTTTACTGAAAAATTTCCAGATCAAATTATTGACAAGACTAGTCTTCAAAGATTTCTTGGATGTGTTAATTACGTATCCGACTTTATTCAAAATATCATGATTCTCTGTGCCCCTCTTTTCAAAAGACTTCAAAATAATCCAAAACCATAGGACCCTGAGTGCACCTTAGCTATCCAAAAGGTCAAAGTGCTGTCAAAAGTATCCCATGCCTCTCCATTATTGATCCAGATGTCAATCTTATCTTTGAGATAGATGCATCAGACATAGGGTTCAGTGGGGTCTTAAAGTATATTCGAAAAGGGTCAAATCAAGAACAGCAGGTCCGTTACTATTTCGGGGTTTGGACTGGTGCTCAAATTAACTATTCAACTGTCAAAAAAGAAATTCTTTCAATTGTCCTTTGTGTATCAAAATCTCAAGATGATTTAATAAATAAATCACTTATTTTAAAAATTGATTGTAAAGCATCCAAGGACGTTTTACAAAAAGACATAAAAAATCTTGTTTCAAAACATATTTTTGCAAGATGGCAAACTATTTTGTCATATTTTGATTTCAAGCTATATATATACAAGGTAAGAATAATGTTTTGACAGACTTCCTCACAAGAGAGTTTCTTACAAAAATGAGAGAAATTCCGAGTGAAAGTAAGGCCACCCCAAAAGAGAGTACAAAAGAAGAGTACCAACATAGATTGGTACAACAAGGTTCTTGAAGACATGGCCTCCTCCATGGCTATTTCCTCAAAAAACAAAAGCAAGGGCAAGAAAACTGCCCTACCTTCAATCGAAAATTCTGTTCAAAATAGCAGCAAAATTTCTTCATCCTCAAACACTCCCTCTCTTTCTACTGCAAATAACTTTTCGGTTCTTGGCAAAATTCCACAAACTCTAGATAAACCAAAACCTTCAAATTTCAAGAAAGTAGTTCAAATTGGTTCTGGAAAACTCACATAAATCAATAAAAATCCTTTTCAATATTTCATCAAAAATGACTGCTATTCTGTTTTCAATATGGAACCCGCTTGGGTTGAGAAATATTCTGATCTAAATGAATGTTTATCAGATATTTTTCCTCCAAATTTCCAATTCCTACCCTCTACTCTTCAAAAATCTCGTGAGTCCTACGAAAAGATCCTTCTCAAAACAGGATCCGCCATTATCACTCACACTTAAAATAAGTAAAATCCTCAACATATTGACTTTTCAAAAATTTCAATTTGTAAGGTGTTGTCTTACGAAGACTGGGGACAAAAACCTTGGATGGAGAAAAAGATGAACCTTGCAAAAGGTGAAAATTTCTCCTCTCATTTTAACTATTTGGATTATCAGGATGCCTAGTTTAATGTCCTCTTTTTTAGACCAGTTGATCATTCTTGGTTTATCCTTTTTCATCAAAATTGTCAAAATATTTTTCCAAAGTGGTTTCAAAATTGGTTCAAATATTTTGGACATGAAGAGAATATTCTTCCCAGTCTTTCCCTTCAAGGTTTGAATTACTTCAAAATTGAGGCAAAATCATTTCTTAAGCCTCAAGAAAATGTTTTATTTCAATTTGTAACCATCTTCAAAGTTTCATGGAACCTCTATTGGGACTACCTCCTTATTCAAGATCCAAACAATTCTTTCAGTCCGAAAAGGGTTGTAAGAAGATTTAAAGTTAAATGGCGGTCAAAATTTCATGAAATAAATTGCTGTCCCAAAGCAGTTCAATCTTGGATTAATCAAAAAATTAATGAAGGACAACCTTCAAAGAAGCTTCAAGATGCTCATGCTTATTTTCTTGTTGAAAAGAGTAGGTTATTAGTACTTCTTGCAAAACGTATCAGCCCTGAAGAAATGGCTATTTTAGTAGAAAAAATTGCCGCTCTTGCTGAAAACGCTTCTTCAGTTCAAGAATCTTCTGAGACCAGCTTAGAGGCTGACTTTGACGATAACTTCTATAAAAATGAAGATGATTGCTATGGAATTGATTTAGACGAATCTCTTCAAGAAGATCTTCAAAGGACCAAATGACTATATGAACAAAGTTTTCTTAACAATTTCAGAGAATACAAAGTTCTACGTTCAAAAGAAATGCTTTTCAATCTATGCCGGCTGAAAAGAAATCTCAATTTTTGTCGAATCTGAAGATATCTTTTCAAACTTTCGGTGCAAGTGAGAGACAAGATACTGTTCAATCAAGCATCAATCAACTATTCAAGATTCCTACTTTTTGAAAAAATAGTCGACAAGGCACTATTCAATCAAAGACTTTCCAGCTGCAAATTACTTTTCAAGATTCCTTTGTGTAACTTTATTCATTATAAATTTCAATTTTCATTTAATTGTAAAGCAGAGTTTATACAAGTGATAAATTCTCTGCACGTTCAAATTACCTTGTATTCAAATCTTTCAATATTCAATAAAATATCAGTAGTTTCTTCACATATTTTGTTAATATTTTGACGTTACTATTTTTATTTCTTCTCTATCTATCAGCTGGGCTTACATGATATCAATATATATATATATATATATATATATATATATATATATATATATATATATATATATATATATATATATTGGCCAATAGAAGGGTGTTCTTAAAGAGAGAGCTTTGGGTTAATCCTTTAGTGCAAAATAAGGATTTAATCACACAACATTTAAGTTGGACTATTGTATCCTGGAGGGGACAAGTCAGAGATTTCTGGTTGCACAGGTGATTGATGTTTTTCCAACACTACAGAGGGCTTGAATCTCCTTAAAAAGAGCGAGATATCCAAACCTCAGACTAATTGGTTACGGTTATTGTATCCATTTTTATTGTAATTTTTTTATTTATATTGCAATTTCACTAACAATTTTAAGGAGATTCAACAAATGGATCAAACCGTGGAAAAGACCAATGGTGGGGTTACCATTATCCTACTTGTAGTGATGAATTTTGTTTGTGTTCAAAAATATCATGGATAAATCCAAGCCACCTTTTCTTAAATCCAAGCGGCCTTTTCTTAAAGTGTAGGAGATCTGAACAAGCATTTTTGCTTCAAGGATATGAACTTTAAGCGTTGGAAAAGCAAAGTCCTCTTTTACCTCAACATGCTCAAAGTTGCTTATGTCCTCACAGAGAAGGATTCGAGAAAAATTAAAACTGATGGCATGGACGATGATGAATATCCTGAGCATGAAGAAAGAATGGAGCAATACAAAAAAAAGGTGAGTATAACTGTCGGAACTATCTTTTAAATTGTCTTGATGGTCATTTTTATGATTATTATGATACTACTTTCTCATCTGCCAAGGAAATTTGGAAAGTCTTGTAGAGCAAATATGATACTGAAGAGGCAGGCGCGAAAAAATATGCAGCAAGTTGATTTTTCCGCTATCAAATGGTAGATGGAAAATCTATGGAAGAGCAAGCACACGATTTTCAAATGATAGTTGCTGAGCTCTCATCTAAAGGTATTAAAATCGGAGATAATCTTGCTGATGCTGGCATGATTGATAAGCTCCCACCATCTTAGAGGGAATTTCAAAAGAACATGCAACACAAGCAAAAGGAGATGTCTCTTGAAACCCTTATCACACACATTCGTATGGAAGAAGAAGCACGTGGACAAGATGCACTTATTGAACAACATAATGGACATTCCACAAAGGTCCATTTAATTTCTGAAAATTTGCCTACTGATCAGAATTTGAGAAAATATGTTTTGAAGCCAAATAAGAGAAACGTAAAAAAGCATTGTAAACAAAACAAGGGAACTTCAAGCAAATGGAATAAGAACCAATCACATCATTCACAAAATAAATAAGGCAAAACTTGCTTTGTGTGTGGAAAAATTGGGCACCTTGCTAAAAATTGCAGGTACTGGAAGCGTGAGCCTGTTCCACAGGTTAATGTTACCAAAGAACCATTTGTTACTATGATTACTGAGATTTATATGGTACAAAGTGTTGAAGGATGGTGGGCTGATTCTGGAGCAAGCAGACATGTATGCCATGATAAGTGTTGACCACAAAATCTGATGGGACCTTGGATCAACACGTCTCAGTTCCTTCCTCTTGAACACATGAACTTCTTGTACACTAGGAAAAACAATCAGTGTGCAAAGGGAACCGAGGTGGCTCCCATCTGCACTCTGATGCCTAAGTCAGTAGTCATTTCGGGTAAATATTATTTGTGAGTGAGATTTGTATATTCAGTTTTTAGTAGAAAGTTTCTAACCTCTTTCTTGAAGGCAAGTGTGCTTTATTTATAGAATGAGTAATTCTCTTAGATTGTGACATGTGTTACACTTTATACATGTCAAGCTCCTAGTCATTCATGAGGTAAACCAAACTATTAGTTATAATGATTACTACCTATTGTAGGATTGCGGTTGTCGTTACATCCACCATAAAGGTGCCGTCCCATCAACTCTCCACTTGTTGGAAGGCCAAATATCTCTGACACACTTCCAGGCTTTGTCGCTTGATCCGAGTGGTCACTTCGGACCAGAATTAGTTCTGACAACCAGTACGGCTTAGGTCGAACTTAGGACGATACACTGTTTAAGCTGAAAACTTCTTAGTACAGCTAGTAGCCATTGGGTGCCGTGTGGGCCCTTCGAGTGACGTGTCTTAGTCCATTTAAGCTGGGTCATAACACTAGTCCCTCAAAAATGGTTGGTTCATTTATGTCCGAATCATATTTGCTGAAATTAGATCTGGTTATTAGATCTGGTTATTATGGGCACTCATTTTTACCCAAAATCATATTTCATGAACGGGAAATAATGACTTACAAATCTTTCATTGGTACATGCACGCGCATGGGACACGCGGGCAGCTGAAGGGTTTTATTCTTTTCGAATTCTGAACGTTTGGCGCTTCAATGGATGGTCAGCGGGATGCGTGGAAGGCCAAGATTGACTTGTGCTGTGGGTAATCAACAGTTTGGATCCACGATGATTCCCTTATAAAAACCACTCTCATTCCTCTTTATTTCCCTTTCGCGTTTTCAATACATCCTCAAGGAATTTCTTGTGATTTTTCTTTCGCCATTCCACCAAGGGTTATTCGTAGCTCTCCATTGCGAGTCCTCATTGTTGACATATCTCTTGCCTTGCCATTTCCTCACCAGGGAGCCTCCATTTTATTCCTATCGGGTAACTTCTCTTTACTTTGTGTGCGTTCATTTCTTCTTCTTTCTTCTTTCCCATTTTAGTGTCAGGACTCAGTTGGCTTTATTTCACGTGTGTCTCTTGGGGGTAAGTTTGATTTCGGGTAAGATTATGGAAGGAGTCGAGGAGATAAATTCGAAGGAGCTGGTGGTTACAGAGGATCCTATTAGGGGGTGAGAACCAACCTGGCCTTTACCTCCCGTTATTTTAGGGATCTTAGACAAAGGCGGGTTATGAAGTTGTCGAACATAATTTATTTGGATGATTCCGACAATGAAAAATATTTGCTAAGCTTCTATATGGCCAAGTTATCTGCGGAGGAGGAAGCTGTGTTGTAGGAGTGTAGGGACCAAAAACGCAGGGAAATCAGGGAAATGGAGCACATGGGCTCCTCTTCTGGAGCTGGGGAGTCTACTAGGGCTCCCTTTAGAGCACATAGGGAGGAGTTGGGAATGACCGAAGAGGAAATTTCTCAAGTAGAGGAGTGGGTGGATAGTGTGAATAAAACTTTCGGATATCATGTTGATCCAAAGCCTAATCCAGAGTCTTGGGCATTTAATGAGGTAGTGACCGAGGTCAAAGCCACTGGCTTAGCAAGAGTTTATTCAACTTACCGGATGCCTAGGGAGATTCGGGTTATACATCCGAGTCTGTCATGCAGACCTTGATGCCCCCCTGAAGGTCAAGCATCCGTACTCCTTGATGCATTTCAATATGGGATGCGCTTGCCTCTCCATCCCTTCTTTAGGGCCCTCCTCCGAAGCTATAACCTTTGCCCCTATCAAGTGGCTCCGAACTTCTGGACTGTGGGGACCTAGTTGGTGTGGTAAGAAGTCAGTCCAGACTATCCCATCTCACTATACATCATCTACACTCTTTACACCCTGAAAAAGGTGGCTCGGAGGGATAAGGCTGATGTTCCGAACTGGAATTACATTACTCCCCGGGGCAACATCCTCTAGTTATTACGGGGTATCCGACCTCCATGAAACGCTGGAGGACTCAGTAGTTTTGGGTATCCAGTGACTGGTAGTGCTCTCCTTTGGATCCGGTTCCTGAAATTATGGTTCCCCGGACTCTCTCTTGCCCTCGTGAGTCTTTATATTTTTAGCATGAATGTAAGTATGATGTATGCTGTTTCAAGCTTTAACCGTAGCTTCCTATGCAATTTTTGCAGGTCAGCAATACGCTCATCTTCTTCCTGAGGAGGACCTGGCCTTGGTGAAAAAGCTCTTCGCCTACCGTGCCACTTTCCCAAAAGTGATAGTAAAGTAAAAACTTTTTGTCTAACACGGACTTATGCGAGACATGGGTAAGTTTTGTCTTCATGATGTTTATTTGTGTCACTGCCCGAGGTGCCTTTGACTAATGCCTTCGTTTTGCACAGGTTTCAAGGAATTTCCCAAGGTTTCCCTTAAGGGCTTGCTGGCGAAAAAGATTCCACTTCCACTGAGGCCCGGGAGTGATGAGGAACATAAGCAGAAGTCTTTGCTTGGCAGTTTCCAAATGGAAGTTGCGAAGGACGCGGCTAATGCCTCAACTGCAAAGCTTACGAAACCACTTTCAATATTTCCCCCTTCGCCGGCCTTGTTATCTGTGGGCTAGCAACTATTGGAAGTGAAGAGGGAGGTCGGTACCAAGCAACCCTCTACTTTAGGAGAAGAACGGGGGTCAAAACAAAAGGAAGAGAAAATCCAAAAGGATTTTGTCTGATGGGTCTTCTGATGATGACGTGGTGGAGGTGGAGGTGGTTGACGTGCCCCCATTAAATAGGCTGAAGAAAGGCAAAGGCATAGTTGTGAGTTTCGAGGTAACAGGGAAGGACTTACCCCTACCTGAGGGGTCGGTTGGAGGCAAAGGAGATACCTCAAGTTCAAGCTTTTTTCCCTCAAGCTCCAGATTCCCCGGATCACAAGGATTTAGTCACTGTTCCAGGGGTGGACCAGGAAGTAATTCTAGAATTTGTAGCCGAAATTGGCCATATAAGGGCCGTCCTTTGAGCAAAGGAAAGAACCTCGGACCCCGCTGTCTTAGACTTTCCAGCTTCTCCTCCTGCCAAGACTGCTATGGCGATGGAGCAATTCTGGACTAAAGGCTGGGAAATTTATTCTTTGAACATATCCCAAGTCCAAAAATTGCACGTGGCCCGGGTCATGAATGCTAGGGCTTTGGCCCTGATAGATGCAGCTAAAACATCCCTAAAAGATTTGGAGCTAAAATGGAAAAGCGTCGAGACAGCTCTTCAAAATTTTGACAATATGGTGAGCCAGACTAACAAGCTTCAAGACTCTGTTACAACCCTTGGGAAGTCTCTTCACAAGGAAAAGATGATTTCTAAGCTCCTGCAAGAGGATAATGAGAGATCGAAGTATAACTTAGAAGCTGCGGATGCCGATGTTTCTAGCTTTTCCAAGAGGTTTGATGAGGCGGTTTGGTCTCAAGCAATAACTATCGAGGCTCTTGATAAAATCAACGCAGAGAAGAGGAGTCTGGTGGATAAAGTGGTCGAGCTTACTCATGAGCTGAAAAAGAAAAAGAGGCTAGATCGACAGGCATTGAGACCTTGAGGAGGGCAGAGGAAAAGATTTCTTCCATGGAGCGGGATGTTGAGGTCAAGGTGGCCAATGGCATCCAACATTTCGAGGACACATTTGAAGAGACTCCTGAGTATGAGGCAATGCAGCGATTCTTTGGCAATGCTAGGGCACGGATGGCTCTTGAAGATGTGAAGAAAGACTTCCCAAGTCTGGACCTTTTAAAGATAGAAGCCTTCTATCTAGAGCCTCAAAATGATGATGAGGAGGATACTGCTGCCCCGACTTAGAATGCCTGCCCCTATTTTTCTTTTGCCCTCATTCAAACTATTTTTAGGCTGTCTTCACTGTGTATGAATTTTGTTTCACTTTTCAATATGTAACTATTTTTATTTACAGTTCGGCTTAAGTGGCCATTCTATGATATTACTTTATATATCTGGCCTTATTTAATAGTCCCTCAAACTTAATCATTTTCTTTAAAGGCATTTATGTTTATCGGTTAAGTTTGGTTAAGAGAATGACTTAGTACTTTTAATCTCCACATGGATTTTCATCTTGGTTTTGTGGTGGGCCAACATATTTTACCGCAGCAAGTGAATGTGTAAGAGTTTATATTTTCTGAACTTCGCTTTGTGCGACAGAGTCCCTTGTTTGAGAGAGCCTTCTTGTAAAACAAACTAAATAGTAATGATTATTCCTTAATTTGGCCCTGCAGGTTGGACCTTACTTGGCCTTTGCACAATTTTTATAGAACATAAGATGCTTATGTTAAACCAACTAAAAGTTAGATTTATTGAAAATAACGACGAAGATGATGGGTATTCCAGGGGTTTGGCAGATGCACTCCGGATAGGTCTTCTATCTGGTAAGTCCCTGGTACTACCTCGGCGATGACCTTGTAAGGTCCCTCCCGATTAGGACCTAGAGTCCCTACCCCTGGTTCCTAGGTTGAAGGGAGGACTTTTTTGAGAACCAAATCCCCAATTCTGAAGAACCGTTTTTTACCTTCTTGTTGTAGTAGCGGGCCATCTTTTTTGATAGCTGGCCAACATAACCTGTGATTCATTCCTTCTTTCTAGGAGGAAATCTAGATCCTCCCTTTAAGCTTCCTCATTTATTGCTTCATCGTAGTGAATTTGGCATGGGGAGGGCACTCCGATCTCTACTGGACACATTGCCTTGGACCCATAAGCCATTGAGAAGGTGGTCTCTCCTGTTGTTGTATGTGAGATAGTTCGGAGCGCCCACAAGACTTGGGGGAGTTCATCTACCCATGTGCCCTTCTTTGACTCTAGTTTCCTTTTCAAGGTGTTCTTGATGGTTTTATTGACTGCTTCCACCTGTCCATTTGCTTGCGGATGGTGCGGTGAAGAAAACAATTTGCAAATTCCCAAATCATCGCACAACTCATCAACCCTTCTATTCTTGAATTGCTTCGCATTATTAGTTACCAAAAAATGTGGAACACCAAACCTGTAGATAATATTCTTCCAAATGAACTTGGAAGTGTTTGCTTCGGTGATTCTCATCAGGGGTTCTGCCTCGACCCATTTGGTGAAGTAGTCTATCGCAACGATCGCGAAGCAATTGTTACCGGTTCCCCAGAGCATGGGACCAATAATATCAATTTTCCACTTTGCAAAGGGCGGTACGATATGGAGGCATGTCGTTGACATTTATCACATCTTCGAACGAAGTCATCTGCGTCCTTCCGTGTGGTAGGCCAGAAATACCTCTATTTCAGGGCTTTCTGAGCCAAAGATAGCACCCCAGCATGATTTCCGCAAATGCCCTCATGAATTTCCCTCATTGTATACTTGTCGTCCTCTAGACTGGCACATCGTAACAAAGGAGTGGTGGTGTAACTTCGCTTATAGAGCAAACCATCGAGAAGGACAAAATCAGATGCATACCTTTGTAACTTTCGAGCTTCTTCTAACTCATCTGGTAGAGTTTGATATTTCAAGTAAGCCGAAATAGGAGTCATCTAAGAATTCTCTTCTTCTATTGCACATTCCTCTGCCCCTGGTTCAATGGAGGAGGCAGGTAGATGTTCGATGGGTACCATATTAAGGAGCTCAGCATCCTTATTACTTGCCAATTTGGATAAGGCATCTGCATTGGAATTTCAGTCTTGGGAATGTGGAGCAACTCGAATTTTTTGAAACGAGCCATCAGATCCTTTACTTTCTTCAAATGTGAGATCATTGCAAGTTCCTTGGCGGAGAACTGGCCATTGACTTGACTCATGACAAGTTGAGAGGCATTGTTCGCTATCAATGACTTGATTTTCAAAGCTACTGCGAGCCTTAATCCATCCAGGAGTGCCTCGTGTTCTGCTACATTGTTTGAAGCTTTAAAGCCGAAGCGAATCGCGCTTTGCAACTTATGTCCCTCTGGGCTTACCAGTATTACTCCTGCGCCGGACCTCCCCTCAGTAGAGGATCCTTCAGCGAATAGCCCCCACTCATGAGCGTTTCCCACATTCTCAATCATCTCCACCTCGGGTGGGTGTGTAAACTTAGCTATGAAATCTGCTAACGCTTGGCCCTTTACAGCTGTCCGAGGCACATATTGTAGGTCGTAGTGGCTGATCTGTACAGCCCACTTCATTAACCTTCCAGACATATCTAGTTTCTACAAAACTTGTCTCATAGGGAAATTCGTAAGTATTCAGATCGAATGTGACTGAAAGTAGGGGCGAAGTTTACGGGCCGTCGTGATTAAAGCTAAAGCAAGTTTCTCCATGTCAGGGTAGCGCGTTTCAGCGTCCAGCATGGATTTTCTCATATAATACACCGGAATTTGACTACCGTTCTCCTCTCTAACCAACATGGAGCTAACAGCCTCCTTGGAGACAGCTAAGTAAAGAAGAAGCGGTTAGCCGTCCTTCAGTTTGGACAATAGAGGGGCCTATCCCAAGAATACTTTCAACTCGGTAAAATCTTGTTCATATTCCTACGTCCATTGAAACCGTCTTACTCCTTTTAAGACCTTGAAGAAAGGTAAGCACTTGTCGGTGGATCTGGAGACGAATCGGCTCAAGGCAACGACTCTTCCAATTAAGTTTTGCACTTCTTTGGGGCTTCAGGGCTAACGCATATAAGGCAAAGCCTTGATTTTATCCAGATTGGCTTCGATTCTCCTACTGTTCACCATGAAACCAAAAAAATTTCCAGACACTTCTCCGAAGGCATACTTTACAAGGTTGAGCTTCATCCAGTACTTTCTTAATATATCAAAGGTCTTTGATAAATGGTGGACATGTTTTGAGGTGACCATGTTTTTTTACTAGCATGACATCTACATATACTTCCATGGTATTTTCAAGTTGCTTTGAAAACATCTGATTAACTAACCTTTGTTAGGTGGCCCCTGCATTTTTCAGCTCGAAGGGCATGACCCTATAATAATAGAGTCCCCTGTTAGTGATAACGAAGGTGTACTCCTCATTAGATTTATGCATGGGGATCTGATTGTATCCGGAATATGCATCAATAAAGCTTAACATTTCATGCCCCGTCTTGGAGTCAACTAGTTGATCAGTTCGGGGCAAGGGAAAGCTATCCTTCGGACAAGCTAGATTTAGGTCCGAGAGATAAATGCACACCCGCAGCTTCCCTCTTTGCTTAGGGTCCAACACAGGGTTTGACACCCACTTCGGATAACGAGATTCCCTAATAAAGCCATTTTTCAAAAGCATCGACACCTCCTCTTTCAAGGCCTCATATTTCTCTGGACTCATAGGTCTCCTCTTCTTCCTATGTCCAGGGTGTCTTGGATCAAGTTGGAGCCTGTGGCAGGCTACCTTAGGGTCTATTCCTACCATGTCGTCATGTTTCCATGAGAACACATCAAGACTTTGGAGGAGAAAACTTTTCGTTGCCCTTTGAATTCAACCGATAAGTCGTGCCCAATCTGCAACTCCTTCATTGTGTCGGATGGATCAATGGAAAAGCACTCCAACTTTTCAGTAGGGATAGTGTAACGGTTAGCGCTTGTCATCCTAGGATCTAAGTCTGCCATATCTTCTTCTTGCACCATAGTGACGTCTCCATCTGTTGCAGGTTCTGTATCCAATTGTTCAGGGTTTGAGGCAGCCTCGGCCATTGCTACATCGCTAATCATATTGATGGTTCAATCTTGGAATTTTCAGATAGCGTTTGTGTAGCAGAAGGGACTTCCTGCGAACTAGGAAAAACAATCAGTGTTCAAAGGGGGCAGAGGTGGCTCCCGTGTGCACTCCGATGCCTAAGTCAGTACTCATTTCAGGTAAATATAATTTGGGTGTGCGAAATATGAGTGTGTAAAAGAGAGAAAAGGTAGTGAGAATTGTATATTCAATTTTTAGTAGAAAGTTTCTAACCTCTTTCTTGGAGGCAAGTGTGCTCTATTTATAGAAGGAGTAATTCTCTTAGATTGTGACATGTGTTACACTTTATACATGTCAAGCTCCTAACCATTCATGAGTTAAACCAAACTATTGGTTATAATGATTACTACCTATTGTAGGATTGTGGCTGCCGTCACATCCGCCATAAAGGTGTTGTCCCATCCACTCTCCACTTGTTGGAAGGCCAAATATCTTTGACATGCTGCCAAGCTTTGTCACTTGATTCAGAGTGGTCACTTCGGACTACAATTATCTCGGACTACAATTATCTCGGACAACCAATTCGGCTTAGGTCGGACTTCGGACGATACACTATTTAAGCTGAAAACTTCTTAGTACAGCTGGTAGCCATTGGGTCCCATGTGGGCCCTTTCGAGTGATGTGTCTTAGTCCATTTAAGTTGGGTCGTAACAATAAGGATTGGTTCAAAACTTATACTCCTTTTAAGGAGCCCATGACTGTGATGCTTGGAGATTCTCATACTATACAGGTTCTTGGAACCGGAGATGTTGAACTCAAATTCACCTCTGGAAGAATCTTGACATTAAAAAGATGTACTATATACACCTTTCATGAGAAAGAATTTGATGTTGGGTTATCTTCTGAATTAAGCTGGCTTCAAACAGAAAATTGAATCTGATCAGTATGTGATTAGCAAAAAGGGTACTTTTATTGGAAAAGGATATGCTTGTGATGGAATGTTCAAATTAAATATTGTAAGTGCTAATAAAAATGCTTCTACTTCTGTTTATATGCTCTCTTCACTAAATTTTTGGCGTGCTCATTTATTTCATATCAATAAAAGATTTGTGGGAATAATGAGTAGTTCAGGATTAATTCCCAATGTGAAAAAGATTTAGAAAAATGCGAGACTTGCAGTCAAGTGAAATTTACAAAAAGACCTCATAAAAGTTTTGAAAGAAATACTGAATTATTAGAATTAATTCATACTGATTTATGTGAATTTGAAGGAATTTTAACTCGTGGAAGAAATAGATATTTTATCACGTTTATTGATGATTGTTCAAAATATACTTATGTTTATTTATTGAAAAATAAAAGTGTACTTTTGACTACTTCAAAAATTCCTCCTAGAAGTTGAAAATCAATTTGGTAGAAAAATAAAATGAATTTGAAGTGATAGAGGTTGAGAATATGAATCATTTGGATTTAATTCATATGTTGACTCATTGAGAATAATCTATGAAACCACTCCGCCATATTCACCTGCTTCTAATGGCGTAGTAGAGAGAAAAAAAAATAGAACATTGATTGATCTTACAAATGCTATGCTATTAGATTCTGGAGCAACCTCAAAATTTTTAGGGTGAAGCGATTTTAACTGCTTGACATGTGTTAAAAAGAGTGCCGCATAAAAAGACTAAAATTACACCTTTTGAGGTATGGAAAGGGTATAAGCCAAATTTGGGATATCTTAGAGTATGTGGATGCTTAGCTTTTGTGAGGTTAACAGATCCTAAAATACCTAAATTGGGAGCTAAAGCTAATACTTGTGCCTTTATGCTATTTTTCATGAAGAAAAATTTCCTTTTAAATAAAAAATAGTGCGGGCCAACAAATTGAAAAACGTATTTCAGAATCTAACTCTTCTACTCTGTTAGGTTTTTAATGTAATTGGTAATCCCGTGAACAAAAGGACTCATTTATAAAGTCCAAATTAGAGTCAAAGTATGGTAGTTGATTTAGTTGGGTATTTGGGTTCAAGAAAAATAAAGAAGTGTTCAAGAAGACTTGGGATGCAATTAGAAGATAAAGATGAATCCAAATCCTGCAAGGATAATGATCCAAATTTTTAGTCAGAGGTTGAGACTCGATTTTCACATAGTAAACACCCGAATTGGAAAAATTATATTTATACAAGAATTGTATATCTTTGAGATATATTTCCAAAGCACTTTGAATTGACTCAATCAGACATCAGGAGAGAAAGTTATGATGAAAATACTGAAGGTCGTCGAATCTGGACACATTCTGTTTAGCGAATTTTAAGATTCCTATAATCCTAAATTATCTCAAACACTTCATACTATGTATACCTAAGCCCTATGCAAGAAAATTATCATAGTCATAACATATATACATATCCAATCTTTGATCCCATGATTTGATGATCCAAGAACCAAATTCACCATTGTTTGAATCCTTAGCTTCTTGTGATCCGATAATCCAAGTTAGAAAAACATCACTTATTCCTAATCTTAAACACACGTGTCCTTTAACCTAAGGATTACTTCTTCGATTGTGAAATTTCAGAGTTGCTGGAGGTTGAAGAAGGTTGGACAACAAGCGCAGGAAGTTAACAAGAACTGGGAGTTCTTGGGGTATCCACTTGGAAGAAGCATCAAGATCTAGAAGTTGTTGGAGGTAGTTGTATCTTGGGTTAGTAGGGGTAGATTTACATTGTCTAGTAGGGAAAGCTGGATAAATCTAATTGTAACCGAAATTGCTTATAGTGGAGGTAATTGGCTTGGTCCCGGAGTTTTTCCCACGTTGGTTTTTTCCGTCATCATATTGTTGTGTTGATTGTTATTGCTTTTCATTATTTCAATTGTAGTAATTCAACTTAGGATGATTGAACTTGTTTGAATAACCATCTAGAAACTATTAAAACTGATGTGTTCATTTTAGTAGTGATTATTCCACACGTAAGGTCGAACTATTTGGGGTAACTCAGAACTTTCATACTCAAAGTTTACAAAATGAAGACAATTTTGAAATTAGGAGTAAAAGAGCTAGAATTGAAAAAGACTTTGGTCTTGACTACATTGTTTATATCATTGAAGAAAACTCAATTTCTTTGCAAGAAGCTTTTTCATCACAAGATGCTATATTTTGGCAAGCTGTACATGACGAGATAGAATCACTGATCTCAAACAAAACTTGGAAATTGTTTGATTTACCATCATGTTGTAAAATTATTGGGTGTAAATGGGTCTTAATGAAGAAATTAAAATCGAATAGCAGTGTAGACAAGTACAAAGTGAGGCTTGTTGCAAAAGGTTTCAAACAAGAAGTTGATTTAGACTTTTTTGATATCTTTCCTCCGATTATGAGAATAACATCCATAAGATTTCTAATTGCAATATCTGCTATTCATAATTTGATTATTCATCAATGGATGTTAAAACTGCTTTTTTAAATGGTGATCTTGATGAAGAAATATGTATGGACCAACTCGAAGGTTTTGCATAACAGGTGAAGAAGGCAAAGTGTGTAAGCTATCTAAATCCCTTTATGGCTTAAAACAGGCTCTTAAACAATGACATGAGAAATTTGATTCCTGCATGACTGAAAACGGGTATAAAGTGAATGAGAGTGATAAATGCATATATTATAAATCTTGAGAGAATTCGCATGTTATTATTAGCCTATATATTGATGACATGTTGATTTGTAGCTCTAATATTCATGTTATAAATGAGGCCAACACTATGCTAAAAGGTCATTTCATCATGAAAGATCTTGGCGAGGCTAATTTTATTTTGGGAATGCGAATTATTAAAACAAGTGGTGGTATCTTTCTTGATCAATCACAATATGTTGAGAAAATCTTGAAAAATACAATTATGTTGATTGCAAGCATGTTGCTACTCCTTTCGATTCAAGTTTACACGTATTCCCTGTGGAGAGGGAAGATGAATTGATAAATCAAAAGGAATATGCTAGCATAATTGGAAGATTGCAATATGCAATTGATTGCACAAGATCAGACATTGCATTTGCAGTTGGGGTAATTAGTAGGTATACTAATAAGCCAGGTAGAGAACATTGGCATGCTATTGATCGGATAATGAGATATTTACTTGGTACAAAAAATTATGGCTTACTTTATCAAAAATATCCTTCTGTTATTGAAGGATTTTGTGATGCAGATTGGAATACTCTATCAGGAGATTCCTTATCTACCAGTCGATATATTTTCAAATTGGGATGCTGCTATTTGTTGGAAATCTAAAAAAAAAACCATTATTGCTAACTCTACTATGGAGGCTGAACTAATTGCTTTAGCATCAGCAAGTGAGAAAGAAAATTGGCTGAGAGATCTATTACAGGAAATTTTAATGTGGGAAAAACCAATACCTCTTATTTTGGTTTATTGTGACAGCACTGCTGCCATTGGTAGAGTGAATAGCCGTTATTATAACGGTAAATCCAGACCTATAAGAAGAAAACACGGTATTGTGAGATCCTATTTGAGTAATGGGATAATTAATGTGAATTACATTAAATCATGTGATAATCTTGTAGATCCATTAACTAAGGCCTTGGTAAGAGAAAGAGTCTAGAATACATCAAGGGGGTCTAGAATACATCGAGGGGGATGGGACTGATGCCCATACCATCATGAGCCATGTATAAGGATACCCAACCTGGTGACCAGAGATCTTGTATCCAAGTTCAATTGGAAAAATGAATTATATGATGGTTGGTAAAATGCACAAATTTATTTTGTCCATCCTTATGGTGTAAGGTACATATATCTTGTAACGACAGAGGGTTGAGTTTTCTTGAAAAAACTCTTAATAAAATGTGTATCTCTTATGCGTGGGCTGCTATAGTTACAAGTGCACTCTTGACAAATTTTACCTATATGAGTGCGAGAGTGGGGCCGCTCTCTATGAGAATATTGGGCATATTCTTGAAATACACTCATGAATACCGGGATTAACACAAGGCCTTAAGTGCTGGCTATTAAAAGCTCAAATTAACACCTGGATTATTATTTGAGCAGCAATTCTTTATTTCCCTTAACTAGTTATAGTTATAGTTCAAGTCTGAGACTACTATTAATTGTGGAGTGAAGATTACTGTTTCACTAGTGAAGGTTCAATGCAGAATCACACCTATCATTATGCATAATAATCTGTCTATTGGTCAAATTGCATATATATATATATATTAATTTTAATAAATGAGTGGGGAATTGTTGTTACATTTATCAAAATTAATACAAACTAGTAATCGCACCCATGTGATGCACGGAAAATATAATTGACAATTATTTATTGAATAAATTGTAAAATTACAATGCCCAACATAAATTGTTCATTTATATATAATGAAAAATACTCAAAAAAAGTAAAACATAAATTGCGACTTGCATATTTCTTTCAACAGCTAATTTTTTTTTTTTTTTTTTTTGTCTATTTAGGGGAAGTAAGATATGAACATGTGATTTATTCTGTACTTTACAATTTTGATTTATGATTTAAGTTGAGTTTGCGATTTTTTGATTTCTAAAAGTTGAAATGTTTACAATTTTCAAATCGTAAAATGAAATAAAGAGGCTAATAGACATTTACAGAATTAATTTATCGACTCCCCGTATAGCTCTATAAGAATTTGTACTAACTATCTTAATACAATAATTGACATTTAAATATATTAAACAAATATTGCGTTTCATTACATGTAAAAAAGCAAATACATTACAAACAAAATTTACCAAACAATTTAAAAAATAAAAAATTGCTTAAACTTAAATTAAATGTTGCAATTTGTTAAACTTACATGTGATAAACTTATACGCAATCCTATATTTAAATGAATGTAACAAATAAATAATATGAAATACAAATTTTAATTAAATTTTATTGAATGAATATTACAAATATAATACTTTATATACAAAAAATCATTTATACATCTCAATTTATAAATAGGGTTTAACCCACAAGATATAAGAATTTATCACTTATTCGTATAGAATTGATTCTTTGAAAATAATTTTTTTCAATGTTCATTATCAACCACACATTTTTTAAAACTCATTTTCCACAATTGCACATACTATTTTTATGCATGCTAAATAAATATGTACCATATTCTATTTTTAAATAGAATGATTTTGTTAATACCTTCTATTTTACAAATTGAACCAATGAGTTGTCAGAACCTAAAGTTGTAGAGAATTAAATGATTTAATTGAATTTATTTAGAAAGATCGAATATCTATTATTTCTTTTAATTTCATAAGAAAAAGATTCAAAGTTAATCATTTAGGTAAAAAAATGATAGGTATCATTTTAGGATTTAAATGAGATAAATTAAAAAGATTGGATGTTGAAAAAAGTAAAAAGTATAAGTAAAACTTTTACATTTAGTATTTAAAACGATTTTATGAATGATATGTTTAGAGTTTTCTCTCATTTCTTAGTTTGTATTAAACTTCTCGTCGAGATTTTAGATTTTACACATATATTGCATATTTTCCGACTTCAAACTAATGCAATAATTATCAAAGAAAAAATAATCTATAATTTGATTTTAATAGATATTTTTTTCACAAATCCATAAATAATTTATTACATGCATTAATTGAACTTTCCTAATTCATGTATTAAAATAAATTGATAAAAAAAAGTTCCTAAAATGGCAGGTGAAAATGAGCGAGAAACTATGCGCGTAAAATGGTGACGATTATCCTATTATTAAATACGTATAGATTAAATGAGATAAATTAAAAAGATTGGATGTTGAAAAAAGTAAAAAGTACTTCTACATTTAGTATTTAAAACGATTTTATGAATGATATGTTTAGAGTTTGTTCCCATTTCTTAGTTTGTATTAAACTTCTCGTTAAGATCTTGGATTTGACACTCATATTATATATTTTTCGACTTCAAAATAATGCAATAATTATCATAGGAAAAAAATAATCTATAATTTGACTTTTTATAGATATTCTTTTCACAAATCCATAAATAATTTATTACATAAATTAATTGAACTTTCGTAATTCATATAATAAAATAAATTGACAAAAATAAGAAATTTGTTAAATGGCAGATGAAGATGGGAGGGAAACTATGTGAATAAAATGGTGACAATTATTATATTATTATATATGTATAGATGTTGAACTGTGATTGAAGAATATTAATAACACATGTTTATTAACTTGGAGTTTTTTTATTGGTTGCACAAAGTTATCCAATCATATGCGAGCACAAGGACAATAGTTTGGCAACTTTTGATTGGTCCATTTGTTATGTAATCATTACTTCTTCACTATAAATACATGTAAAATCTCAAGAACTCATAAGAGACAATTGGTCAATAGAAGGATGTTTTTAAAGAGAGAGAGCTTTGAGTTAATCCTTTAGTGCAAATTAAGGATTTAATCACACAACATTTAAGTTGGGTTGTTAGATCCTAGAGGGACAAGTCAGAGATTTGTGGTTGTACCAACGATTGATGTTTTTTCAACACCGTATAAGGCTTGAATCTCCTTAAAGAGAGCGAGTTATTCGCGTATCATCCTAATTGGTTACGGTTATTGTATCTATTTTTATTGTAATTTTTTTATTATTTATATTGCTATTTCAGTAACAAGCAGCACTCATTACATGCCAAGCAGAGGGGATTCTCACAGCTCCAGCTGCTCAGTGAGTGCGGCAATGCTCGTCTTTGCTACCCAGAGCAAAGGTGCTTCGTTGCAGTCGCAATTGTGTTTCTCTGCTGCAGTAGCAATCGGTACAACAAAAACACGATGATGCTCCCAAAGTGCCGCCTCGTTTCTTCACTTCCAGCACGAAGTTTTTAATCCAATTTTCATTGCTTACAATGTGTTCTCTTACGTAATGATTACAATTTATAAACTAATTTATAAACAACATATTTTTCCAAACCACTTTTAACCACACACATTTTTTCTTTACAATTTTCAACCACATGTCTTATCTAGAAAACACAAAAAAAAAATTGCTGCCTACAAGCCAACGAATAGTGCGTCTAAACCAATTTCTGTTCAACTACTGCAAGAATTTTTTCATTTACTCAAATCAAGTTGATATCACAATAACAATTAGTTATTGTCAAATTCATCAAAGAATTAACAAATTCTAACAAGTAATAATGTTGGACCATTGTTAGATTTCGAATTAGATATGCATAGCGAAAATTAAATGACTCGAACCAAAGCACGAATCAACCTTGTATATAAATAAAATCTGTGATAAAGATACATTTGATAAACATTGTGGATCTGGATTCTGATATAAGATGTAGAAACTCGTCACCACAGTCGTCCAATCATCTAGCCTCTGACATTAAACCACACGGCAAGTTATGACTGGAATGAATTGTGCTAGTAACCAAAAGCAGCTCTCTTGTTTCTCTTGTAATTAACCTAGCACTTATAATTTTAGTCTAGCCCTTATTAAAGTTAAGATGACGGACTTGAATCAACCCAAATTCGATCCAATTAATTAGACTTGGACACGATTCCAACATTGTCATCTCTATCCTCAAGCAACATCGACAACTCAAAAGAAGAGGCTGTGGCTCGAGGAAGACCAACAGTTGCTCAGGGAAGAACAACTCAAAAAACACGATCATGAGAAGCAAGATTGAAGCGCATGCCAGGCTTCAGAAATTGCTGCTGAAAAAAAAAAACCCTTACTCTTCATGTGTACTCATAAAACTCTTATCAATTTCCTTCAAATTACATTCTGCAAAATTCAATTCTAAAGAAACCATAAAGAATTTGAGATTTGAAATTTACGGTCGACCACCAAAGAACCGCCTCCGCCAATGATGTTGGGTCCACCGCTCTTCATACTTTCCATTGTATCCATCGTGATGATACTACTCTCTTCACCGTGATAAAATGCATATGCTAAGCTGAAGAAAGAAATGAATGAGGTCAACTGATTCGGAAAATTCAGGAAGATTAATTGTCACAACCCACTTTAATTTTACAAGTCAAATAATTATTTTATCAAGTCAACATTTATTTTTGACCAATTTAGTCAAAGTGGGGACCAATTTAAATGAATGGATATTTTGAGGATCATTTAAATTTAGTTATAAGTTGAGGGGCTTAACTTATTATCATTTATATTTGGGATTTTATTGGAGTGATAAATGAAGGACCAAGCATGCAATTCTAGCCAAACTTAAATTGTCTTGATATTAGGGGACAAAACAAATTCAACCAAACAAAACATATACACACTACCAGAGAGAGAGAGAAGTCACGCCGAGGAGAAAACCGGAGGAAGAAAGAAGAGAAAAAAGAAAAGAAAAGAAAAGAAAAAAAGAAAGAGAAGGAAAAAGGGGGAATTTCATTCAACATTCAAGACTTCATTTTCACTTTCAAGAGGTAAGGCAATACTCATTTATTTGAGATATGGTGTTGATTTTAGGGTTTTGATTTTTGAGTTTAATGTTAGATTTTTGGATGGATTTATGGTTCACTTGAAGATATTGAGCTAAATATTTAAGTTTGGTTGAATACATTGTGGTTACATGCTAGGGTTTGTAATAATAGTGGATTAAATTCATGATTTGGGCAAGATTAAGTTATTTGAGCCTATGTTAAATCATTTCATGCTTAAATGCTTAATTTGGTGATGTTTATTTGGAGATTAAATTACCCATGTAATTAAGTTGAAGAATTAGTCCATTACTAGTTTCTTGGAAAGGGTTTTTGGTGTCTATGAGGATTCCATTGAGGTATTGGTTAAATAAAGGATATATTAGTTATAATGAAGCTATATTTCACATAAGAGAATGTTGGTTGGATGTAATGTTGGAGGCATATGAAATTTGTGGTTATTGTATAGGATGTTATTTCATTTTGGGCATTTGTTAAATATTTGTAATTAGTAGAGTTGATCCAAGGTTTTAATTAAATTTTCAAGAGGCGACACGGAGATTGGCCAGGCCTATCAGCCAAACTAGGTTTCAGTCACAATCTCTGTGAGTGGAGAAACTTATTTTTCCTTAAAGTTAAATTTTAATATTTAATGGCATAAATTTTCCATAAGACTCATGTTTTCAATTAAGTAGCCAAGTTACAGAAATTATTACTTTTCGCACATACAAGTTTAGAAGCATGATTTTAGACTTCTTCTTTTAAAATTTCAAGTTAATCAAATTATAAATTTAGTACATTATTCTATAAATAATTTGTTACATGTAAATTATTATTGTGAAAAACCATCAGAAAGTACCCAGGCGATATTATCCGCTCTGCACTGATGTGAATTCGTTTCCACAGTGTATGATCATATTATCAAATTATCAGAGGTCTTTGGGACCCACTCTTGTGCACATATAGGTTTTAGGCCGTGTACTAGGGTGCTTTAGCCTTTGGGGCAGTCTATGCGCATATGACACAGTTTATCAGATTATCAGCTTATCAGATATGAATGTCTTTGCCTTGTACATCGAGAGTACTCTGTACTTGAGTAAAGTTATTCATTGGGTACACTTTGATGTGATTCTTTTCAGTACAGTATGATATATTTATTTATTCATAGAAAAATATTTCAGCTTCTCATTACAGTTCAACGAATTTTTAGTATTATCAGACAGTTATCACAATTTATGCCATGGTTTTAGTATTTATAAATTCTCATTTTAGTTAGATGTGATTTTCAGATAAGTAAAATCTTTTCTTATGTCAATCAAAAGTTATAGTTACAAAACAAATAGTGATTTTATAAAGAATTATAAACGAGAAAAGTATGACTAGTTTTCAAACACTCCACTCACTGAGTTAAAATCTCATATTTTTGTAACATTTTCCCTACCAGGATACTTTTGAGTTTTGAGAGGACGTTGGAAAGCCTGCCAAAGAGCTACAAGATCATTTAGTTGTATGTTTCTAGTTTTCATCATTCTTTTGGGATCCATGTATATATATTTAACTCGGTCCATTCTCGAGTTATTGTTTTGTCAAGTGCTTAGTTGATTAGAATGATATGTTGATGTATCAAATCTAAGTGGAATGGATGATATGTAGTAAGAACTAAATGGGCAGGCATGAGCTTTTTTGACTTTTGATATGATGGTGAGAAGGGATATGGATCCCCAGTATTTTACATGTGGTTGTTTGAGGATTTGTTGATTTGTTACATGGAGGTTATATCCAATATTTAAATGGAACTCTGTCAAATTTTTTTTTTAAAATCATGGGGTATTACGAGAAGTTTCATAGAATTTGAAAGTTTCAGTAGCCTTGGTGGTGGGTCCAGTATCTAGCTGGCATCCATCATCGGCGCACGCCACGTCTCGAGTCCACATAGGGTGATTCGAGATGGGGTCGTGTCATTAATCACTGGTATCGCCACCACCAACCGTGACGGGTAATGGTGGCAAAGCATCCAACCGTGTGACAGTACATGGTTCTAAGTTTCCCATTCCATATACCGTCAACGTAAGAACAAATTCTAAATTTATTGAGAATAAGATTGCTTGTTATTATTTATTAATGTAATTTTCTGTAAATCTATGAAGTAAATAATTGTCCATTATGTAGACGGAGGATGTGGAAATGGATATTAAGAAAGCTAAACAAGATAAGACGAGGAAAAGAAAAAGGAAGGAGATTGAGAACATTGTGAATTCTCAACTCAAGAACGGGCAACTCCTATCCTGGTAGCACGAAAACGGAAATAGAAAATGAAACGATAAACGTGAACGTGATTTTTGAAAAATATAGGAAACGAAACGTTATATTAAAATTAATTAATTATTTATTTTTTAAAATACATTATTTAACTTCAAAAATTATTTAATATAATTTTAATAATAAAAATACTACAATCCAATACTAATAAAAATACTAGAATCAAATTAACGCAAATGCATTATCGTTATCAATATCTATAATATTATCGTTGGTATCAACACTTATTGCACTGTCAACATGATAATTGAATAAAATGACTTCCATAAGTGGTTCATCTAAAACAAAATTTGAGATATCAAGTGTTCCCATATCTTCAAAACAATCAAATATCAATATCCTACATTGTAGTTTTCAATGACATAGTATTTTGGACTTCTTTTTGATAAAAGACGTAGTTACTACGAAAAAAAATCAAATCTTCAACACATTTTGGTGTGAATTTATTTCTTTTCATTGAAAGTTAATAGTTATTTTCAATGATTACTTATTTTTTTTGAGTGAAATATGTAAAAAAAATTCACGTAAAGTTTTCTAAAAGTTTCTTAAAAGTTTCCGAAAGTTTTCATAGAGTTTCTAAAACTAATTAAAAAATAGGCTTTTCGAGTTTCCGTGGAGTTGCTTGATATTATTTTTTATGAAAAAATAAAGTAAAAAATTAGCTATTTTAATGATTTTTTAATCTTTTTAATATATCTGTACTTGATGATAATAATGTTAATTTTTTTTAAAAAAAAAAGTCAATTAACAATAATAAAAATGATCAAACGAGACAAAAATATTAAGAAAGCAAGTTGGAAAAGATTTTCTCATCTAAACCTTGAGAAATCTTTTCCTAAAAAATGAGGAAAATCAGGGCGTAAGAAAATCAAGGAAAAAAGTTTCATGTCCAAATATTTGCAATTAAACACCCGAGAAAAGGAAAGTAAGAAAATGATGGAAAAAAAATTAGTGCAACTAATAAACAGTAATTAAACGGAGACATTTTTAAGTGACATTGTAATATTCACACAGTCATTGGGTGATGAAAATAACTATTTCACAATTCACTTTTTCACTATTCAATAAATGTGTGACGTATAATAATGTCACTTAAAAATGTTTCCAAAAAACGTTTCCCACGAATCTTATCTTATCTATATTATATATTAAAGTTCTTGAGTTGGAGCGGGTCCCAATTCAGATTTTCCCGTCCAAACTCACTAATTAATTGTGCATACTCTACAACTAATATATATTATATTAACGATTTTTTTTTGTGTATTTATTAAATTCATTTCATAATAAAATATGCAATAACAATAACATATTAATGTTTATACATTGATTTCCTAACTCTTTGTTTGCCTCTTCGTATCCCCATGAAAATAGTGATTAATAGGTTAAAAAATGATTTCAATTAATTTGTATGACATTTTTTTTCTTAATCTATATTAAATGAATGATAATAATATAAACAAATTAAAATAAATCAATTATATAAAGATGTTTAATTGTGCAAATTTAATCAAAGAAATATCAAATAAAAATAAGTTATTAAAAACTCAACGATTTAATCTATAATATTTATTTTTTAAAATCTTTATACACACATCTAGGTCATTGCAAAATAAAAATTCTTTTTTATATCTGTATAAAAAATTCATTAAATTCTAGGAATTCTCATTACTTTATTTAATTGTACTATTGAGAGTGATAACGGCTAAATAAGTCAACTAAAAAATTGACAATTGTATTGAAAAAGATTGATCTTTTAAATTTTCAAACTTTGATGGTTTCTAATTCCTATTATTGTATCTTTTCAATTTTGGCTCTTTAGAAAACTTTGCATTATTTATTATGATTATTGCTTTATTTGATCAAATATAATTTCTTATTTTATATATTAAAGTCTCACAAAAGTATGTCTGATGTTACTAATAATAATAATTTGATAAATCATATAATTTCTTATTTTATAACAAAATTCTCACTAAAGCATGCCAGATATTACTACTACTAATAATAAAATTCACACTATAAAATGTCTAATGTTTCTAATAATAATAATTTGATCAATTGTAATTTCTTATTTTAAAAAAAAATCTCACAAAAGCATGTCATTGTGAAGAAGATTGAAATAAGACAAGCATTTTGTTCATAATAATACTATTATAATCACAAAATAAGGTCCAAATAAAGCATATTTAATGTTACCATTATTAATGATAACTAATTGCATTAGGATGAACAGGATACGTCTTAAATCAATTTGAACTGTTTTAAGCATGGTATAAAGATAGCTTCTTAAAGTAATTATTTTGTTTGTATAATTACCTATAAGATTAACAATTGTTTTAAATATCTCAGTATTCAATAGTTGTTATCAACTTACGTTTTATATATTGAAAATAATATTGTTATTAGATATAATAAGTAATAGCATTAACATGTTTTATAATATAAAAAGTACTAACACAAAAAAAAATGTTTATAATTTCTAATAAAGAAAGCACGTCTTATATTATGAAAAATTACTAACTAATTTTTTTTTATTATAATACAATTAGAAATTATTACAAATTTCGATAGTTACTAACACCGTATAGTTATTATTTAGTTTTTTATATATACTTATTCTTTGTTTGAAACCTATTCCACGTTAGTAGTTGTTAATTAGACTGCATGATTATCCTGGATTCTTAATTGCTGGTATTAGAAGTTTAAGAGTCTATAATTGAGAATGGCAACGGTCAAAGTACTCCGTTTTCTCTTTAAATATTCGCAAATATTGAAAGTCATCTTACCTGCAATACTTCATATTCTGCTTCTATACATTCAACATTTGTACTCTTGAAAGATCTTAACAAAAACATCGTACAGACTTGAGGTTAAAACTCCATTGGGCTAGAAAATGGTTTGTACCCAAGCACGGAAAAAATAATAAATGCATGGAAATGATTTTCATAGAAAAAGATGTGTTATGGTCCCAAATTTAACGCACGTTTTTTAAATTTCTAATTGTATTTCAGTTTGTGTTGACAACATTGTTCTATAATCTACGTGCATTAGTTACCAATATAATTTGTATTCAGAGTAACAGGTTTTAAGCTACAGTAAAGGGTCACCTCATTAATACTTACAACCGTCTATTGAGCGAACATGAAATTTACTGCATTTGGCGCGTCACATTTGTTAAAAATCGAGGAAATTACCCAATAACAAGCCATAAGTTCAGACTCTATTTTTTTTTTTTTTTTACAAGACTTACGTCTGGCCAACAGCTGACTGTTTTTTCCCTAAAGCAATTTACAAGTTAAAGTCTTTTGTTGAAATAACGGGACCAGGTTTGCAACTTTGAATCCTAATGAAGACTCAACGTGTAATATAAAGCAATAATTGAAAGCACATACCCCTCAATGAAGGGTCATTCTTGCTCCAATATTGAACAATGTTGAAAACATAAATAGATACACGATTTCTACTAAATCATGCTGGATAATATATATATATATATATATATATATATATATATATATTAGTTCAAATATATTTTGTAAATTGGACAACATGACAGGTTTGTTTGGAGACGTACATTCCACATAGTTCTTAAATGGAGTAAAATGTTCTGGTGTGTATAACCACGAGTTGAAGCTGAGAGTCGATGCTCCAATAATGTTGTTGAGAAATATTGATCATTCTTCGAGATTGTGCAACAGAACCAGGTTAATTATTTCTAGGCTTGGACACCATGTTTTGGAGGCCTCAATTCTATTGGGGAGTAATGCAGGGCAAAAGGTTTTTATTCCAAAAATGTCGTTAACTCCTTTAGATCCAATGTTGCTTTTTAAAATTTCAAAGAAGACAGTTCCCTTTAATAGTATCTTACGCCATGACGATCAATAAGAGTCAATGACAACTATCCCACGTTGATCTTTTCTTGGGAAGATCAGTATTTAGTAATGGTCAACTATATGTAACAATATCTAGAATTACATATGTGACGAGGAAGGTAAATCAATCAATTTAGCTACAAATGTCGTATTTAAATAAGTGTTTCAAAATTTGTATTAACTTCTATTTAGAAATACAAAATTTTATAAGTTCTTGTGTTCATAATATTTTTTATTATATATTGTGATTCTACGTTTTCCTATAATAAAATATTACCACTATCAAAGATTCTGTGCAACGCACGGGTGTGAAACTAGTTTAATATTAAAGGAGGAGAATTTCCCGCCAATTTGACACAATATTTTGTGATTTTTTTAATACAATATTATATATTATATATTTCATTTATTTTCACACTCAATTTTTATTGCTTTAACACTTCAAAGACCAAAACTCAACTTTTATTGTGTTCACATTTCTACTTTCACTTAAATATTTTTATGGAGATTTTTTTTTTACTTATTTATATTTGATTATTTGTGTTTAAACCTCTATTTTCATAAATTTTTTTATCTTTTAATGTTTTGAATTTTGCAAATAAGTATTTGTGTGCAGTCATACAAATTCAATGCAAAATTTTCAGTTCAAAATTATATCGAAGTTGTATCACGCATCTAATACTAAATAAATCTTATTGTATAAAACTTTTTTATAAATAATCTTATTTTTTTTAGTTATTTAGTACATCTAAAAATTTGTGCTCATTTGTATTGCGTTCTATTAACTTAATTAATATTTTTATAGAAAGTTACATTTAATACGTAAATAGTTTTTTTCAATAATTGTGATATTTTATTGGTATCAATCTTATGGATGAATAATTTCGTTCTGTCATACAAATCTAATATCGACTCCCCCCGCCAATTTGACACAACTTTTTGTGATTTTTTTATACAATATTATATATTATATATTTCATTTATTTTCACACTCAACTTTTATTGTGTTCACACTGTTACTTTCACTTAAATATTTTTATGGAGATTTTTTTTTACTTATTTATATTTGATTATTTGTGTTTAAACCTCTCTTTTCATAATTTTTTTTTTATCTTTTAATGTTTTGAATTTTGCAAATAAGTATTTGTGTGCAGTCATACAAATTCAATGCAAAATTTTCAGTTCAAAATTATATCGAAGTTGTATCACGCATCTAATACTAAATAAGTCTTATTGTATAAAACTTTTTATAAATAATCTTATTTTTTTAGTTATTTAGTACATCTAAAAGTTTGAGCTCCTTTGTATTGCGTTCTATTAACTTAATTAGTATTTTTATAGAAAGTTACATTTAATACGTAAATAATTTTTTTCAATAATTGTGATATTTTATTGGTATCAATCTTATGGATGAATAATTTCGTTCTGTCATACCAATCTAATATCGAATTTGCATTTATATTTATATAAAATCTTATATTACTTAATATTAGAGGAGAATTTTCCGCCAATTTGACACAATATTTTGTAATTTTTTTTTTAATACAATATTATATATTATATATTTCATTTATTTTCACACTCAACTTTTATTGCTTTAACACTTCAAAGACCAAAACTCAACTTTTATTGTGTTCACACTGCTACTTTCACTTAAATATTTTTATGGAGATTTTTTTTACTTATTTATATTTGATTAATTGTGTTTAAACCTCTCTTTTTATAATTTTTTTTTATCTTTTAATTTTTGAATTTTACAAATAAGTATTTGTGTGCAGTCATACAAATTCAATGCAAAATTTTCAGTTCAAAATTATATCGAAGTTGTATCACCATCTAATACTAAATAAATCTTATTGTATAAAACTTTTTATAAATAATCTTATTTTTTTTAGTTATTTAGTACATCTAAAAATTTGAGCTCCTTTGTATTGCGTTCTATTAACTTAATTAGTATTTTTATAGAAAGTTACATTTAATACGTAAATAATTTTTTTCAATAATTGTGATATTTTATTGGTATCAATCTTATGGATGAATAATTTCGTTCTGTCATACAAATCTACTATCGAATTTTCATTTATATTTATATCGAATATTTAATCAATTTGTATTAAATTTTGTTTTAAATAATCATACTTTTAATTCAATATTTATTATTCTTAAATTTTTACAACAATAAGTAAATTGTCTCCCAATTTACTTAACTAATAATTGAGATGATCAATATTATATTATAATTTTCATCAAAAAATAATTACGTTGTATAAAAATTGCAAAAACTTATAATACCATGAATTTGATGCATCTTTGTCAATCACAATTTTAGTTTTTTTTCTTTTTTTTAATTATCGAATTCGTTTCTTATACGTGTTGTTTTTCATTGTCAATGGTCAAAACAATAAATCTTATCTTTTATAGCATGATCTATATTATTAACTTTTTCATCTATTGTTTGATTGTTCAGAGTACATGGAGATTGGAGATCCTACATTTAAATATTTATTTTGCAAAGCAAATTTTTGGTGCGAGGAGAGAGTGAATAAGCATTATAAAACATGTCGTAATTCGAAATTCTCATTTTGTTGTGGGGTGAACACGATTTTTAACAATATTTCAAAACAAACCATTTAAAACGATTTGGAATTTTTCCAAGCCAAACTAAACCTGTTGAAGTCACGCCCAAAATATGGCACATTGGGCCGCCAGTGAAGGCCCAACGAGGGTCCATTGGACTTCAGCCCATGATCAAAGTTTTAGAAACCCCCCGGACTAATGGCCGAGGTGGAAAGGCACAGGAGCCCTTCCAGCCGAACTGGTTTGTGTCTAATAGAGGCGCTTCATGCTTGTCGAGGTGTTTACGGTAGCGCCTTGGATGTAAAGATGGGACAAGGCATGAAGTCAGAGATGTGACACTGCCTTTACCAAGATGTGACAGACGCCCATCCCCTACAAAATGTAGCAATGATTACGGTCAAAAAGCAAGGTTGTCACCTCCAAGAGTTGGGGTGAAGACAAGTGTAAAGCATAACACGTGTCACAATCCAAGAGAATTACTCATTCTATAAATAGAGCGCACTTGCCTCTAAGAAAGGGGTTAGCATTTTCTCACTCTTAACTAAAGATATTTTTCTCACTCCCTTTTCTCTCTTTTACGCACCTATATTTCCCGCACTCAAATTATATTTGTTGAACATGGCCGCTGACTTTGACATCGGAGTGCAAATGGGAGCTACATCGGCCCCCTTTGCAAGCTGATTGTTTGTCACAGTGCGCAGGAGATCCACGTGTTCAAGAGGGAGGAGCTGAGACGTGTTGGTTCAAGATCCCGCCGGATTTTGTGGTCAACAAAACCATTTCATTTTTTAAACAAAAAAAAATCAAACTATTTTTTGCGATTTGGTGCGATTTGAAACCATAGATTGCCGATGAATAAATTAGTATATTTCGAAGCGAGCTCAAAGACACATTCATCTAAAATTTCGAGTTGAAACTAGCTCAAAAATAGTATTAAGTTTCTAATTGAGTCCTTTGTTGTGAATCAATCCATGTTGACAAACAAACTAATTATATAGAAGTAAACTATCGTTAGCTCTTATATTAAAAATTTTATTTTAAGAAAATATTTTGGATGATGATAATGAATTGTAGGAGGAAAAATTATTTCCAAATGATTGTAGATTTGAACAAATTAATCTTTGTTTCCTCAATTTTGATTTGTTGACAATAAAAAGTATATTGCTTTTTTTTTTTTTTAAATTGAACATTTGTCTTTATTTTTATTTTTTAAAATTTGGCGGGCTGGCTGTTTGAAATCGCGATTTTGACAATTGAAACCTAAATCAAATTGTTTAAGGTGGTTTGGAATTTTTACAAACCAAACCATTTGTTTCAGTTTAATTCGATTTTGCTGTTTATTTGTTCACCCCTACTTTGTTGTATACAAGAGAAAGTGAATATTTTTCTTATGGAAGATCATCTTCTAATTTTGAAAGATTTGTTATATGACAGGGAGACAGGATTAAAAATTCCATTGAGAAAATTCGGACATATAATATGATGTTTTCATTCACTTCTATGGGGGAATAGATAATGAGCTAAATGATGGTAGAGGGCCTCCCCTCTTCAGATTACACGATCAAAATTGCCATAAGATTGAGAGTCTATTGCCGATGACGGTCCAGCTCTGCAATTTGCTCGCTTTACATTGTTGACAATGTGAATGAGGTTGAAAGCAGAAAAAGGGTCGTGAGGTACGTATTATGTATTTATTGTTTTTATATTTATATTGTTTACGGATAATTTTGTTGTGATATTCTAAAATTTAATTTATATCTTTTAATGTCCCCGGGTAGGAGTGAATCATGCGATTCTATGTTGCATGATTTAATAGTTTCTGATTCAAATGATATGCTAGACAAATACAACAAATTGTTTAGGCAATTTAGGTCGATTTGAGAAAAAGATGATTGAGGAAACACTTCAAATTTAAGACTTATACTTATTGGTTGGTGGGCGACCAATGATGGCCAATATGATTTTTCTATTGTCGATGAAATTGCCGAATTGATTGTCGGTGGATTTTGACACACTAACACAAGGATAACACTATTGCGCCACGTGGTGGACCTTTGCAACAGATAAGTGAGGACACAAGTTCTTTCTGAGAAATATTGATCATACACAGAGATTGAGTAATGGAACAAGGTTGATAGTTACAAAACTTGACGACCATGTTCTAGAAGGTCAAATTTTTTCTGGCATCAATGCAAGACACAAGTTCTTTATTCTAATGTTATCGTTGAACCCTTCTGATTCTAGGATATTTATTAGATTTCAAAGAAGACATTTTCTATTGATGGTGTCATATGTCATGACTATCAATAAGAGTCAGGGACAATCATTCTTGCATGTGAAACTTCTTCTTAAACGGCTGGTGCTTACACATGGATAACTTTATGTTGCGATTTCTAGGGTGACAGGGATGGAGCCAGGATTTATACAATACTGGGGCAAAAAATTAGAGAGGTGGGGGTGGAGGGGGGAGGCCCCCCTCCCGGGGGTTCGGGGGCTCCGCCCCCGAAATTTTTTTTGACTAAGAGGATTGAAATCGACAATATTGAGTACCAAATCTAATATAAGGAAAATCAAAAATAATAATACATCAAAAATCCAATATATATAATCAAAATATAACTTGAATCACTATTACACTTGATCCCTACGTGTTTTCATACTTTGAAAACGACGTATAATTACATTATTATTATCAATTCTATCAAATATATCTTTCTCGATATATACAATCAAACTATCATTCAGCCATTAATCTCCAATTCAGACTTCAGTTTTTAGGAAGAATTGGGTTTTTTTGTATTGAACGGGCCAAATTTATTTTGGGGTTTTTTTTTTTTTTTTTTGTGTCTCATTTCAGTAATATTGCTGGGTCATTTGACCCAGCTTGCCCAAAGACAAATCCGCCCCTGTAGGGTGACAAATCGTTCCAGATTAAAGATATTGATTTGTGATAAGAAAGGAAGAATAACAAAATCAACAAACAACGTTGTGTACAAATAAGTATTCCGGAATTTGTAATCATATGAAATCAATAAATGATGATATTATCTCTTATTTGCGAAATTTATTTATTTTATGAAAATGATTTATCTAATTTCATATTGAATTATCTTTATCCAAACGTTTCTTCTCGTCCATCGCACGAGTGATTAACTAGTTATTGATTACTAAAAGAGGGCCTCATATCCACTCAATTGAAATTCTCCCTCCAAACGCAGTGATAATCTTTATTTCCGGCTAAAGCAAAACCAGGATACTTTATTCACGTTTCATGATTGAGAAACATTAATTTAAAGGTTGTTTGCTCTTTGTGGCTGTGGACATGTATGGCTTGTGCGTTTGAGCATGCAATTCTTTATTATTATTAAAGATTATTCGTCCTTAGTAGTTTTGTGGCTTGTACTTTTGACCATAGAATGATTGATTGTCTTTATTATCAATCAATCTGGCTACATACACATGTTAATTCACATACAAGTTGACATAAGACATATGTGACGCAATCTTATTTTTTCATAATCACATCCTCTTTTAATCAACAACCACAACTCATCCATATCATCTACTTGTCAATCTCTATGTCAATTAACATGTACAAGTAGCATTTTTGATTATCAATTGAGGATAAAAAATGTTGAACACATAAATTATTCAAATTTGATTAAATCTTTTGCCTTTAAAATCTCAAGGCGAATATTATTTAAGTAATCGTTTGGAACATTGTCGACTTTTTTATTTGCTATATAATATAAATTATTTGTATAAAATATTTTACTTTTAAGTATTAAGTTAACAAGTCAACAACTATTTCATTAACATTTATAGATTTTGCATGTATACTACATTTTTTTTCAAGGCGGGAGGGGGAAGGGGGGCTAAAAATGAATGAAGTTCACCTTATGCCCCAAAAATCACAGGACCAGCACTCTACTTACAACAATTTGTTTTGAGTTTTGTCAGATTTTTATGTTTTATTTTACGGGTTTTTTCTTTTTTTCTTTTTAAACTATTTTAATTATTTTTTATTTTCTTTTTGGTGGGAATTTTGTTTTATGGGGGGAGGTATTGGACTACTAAAATTTGGATGGACTATTGATTTTTGTATTGGTGATTAGTTATTTTCATTTTATTGTAGAATGTTTAAGAGTGACAGTGTCCAGTACAGGTCATTGACATAATTTTGATTGCTTGAGGTTTAATTTTGTATGAACAGTTGGAATTCAAGAATATAGGGAAAATGAGAAAAGACAACGGAAGATTGACTAAAATGAGGAATTCATTGACAAACAAAACGGATCTCTTGCTCGATTGCTTCTTCATTTGATGATAATAAAATCATCCGATTTCAATAGTGCATTCAAGATTTGATAATTATATCAGTTTTAATGTGCTTCGAATGTTTCTTTTTTATTTTTAAAAGTTTTGGGGTCCTAAGACATTTTTCTTTTGATTTTATGTTTTTTTTTTTTTTTTATCCTTTTGATATATACCAATGGACCAGTTCCGAATATTTTGATACATGTATTTGTACGTCCTCCATAATTCATAATTGATTATGCGGAGGATATTGTGTATGAACACTTTATTATCGATGAATTTCAAAGTTCTTTGATACTTGCATGTTGGGTGGACGTTTGTCGGTTCAGTTCGGTTATTGAAGGAATCGAAATGGAATCTAAACTCTTGGTTCGGTTCCTTAATAACAAGAACCGAACAATTTCAATTTCGGTTCGATTATCATCTATTTTTCGATTCTTGTTTGCTATTAAAAAAATTAATATTTGATACAAATACGAAAAATATCTAATTATTTGCAAACACCAAAGCTAAATAGAGTCAAATACAGTATCCAAAATATATCAATAAGAATTATTAAACTTAAACTTCAAATTAAAGGAAAAGAAACAACCAAATAATCCTAATATAAATATATATGATACAACTATATCAAATGACAAAATTTAAAGCGAAATATATCTTCAAAATATATTGATAAAGCTTTTTAAATATCAAATTTCACGAGTTCTTCACGTTACCAACTCCTCCTACAAGTAAAAAAAAAAAAATCAAGTGTGAATGGTAATAAACGTTGTTTAAAGTATTAGCTAGTGAAATAAAATGTTAAGATACATACCATTTGTGTAGCGCCCCGAGTTCCGTATACCCGATTCACTACGTCATTTTCTGTCTAAATTTTTCGAATAATATTTTTGCGGAAGAAATAATTGAAATTCATTTTTGGCAACATTAAATAAACTGTAATGGCCGCTAAAATTGAAAACATTTATGAAACCATTTGAAATAGTAAATCGAACCATTAATATTGTAAAGAAATTGCCAATATCATAATTTCTCAAATAAATGAACTTCTCTAAATTATTCGATTGTTTGGAAAATACGGAAATCATTAACGTCAAACTTTCAACCGTTCAACGATTATTGCCACCATCATTCATCGCTCGCCACCGTCTCCGAAATCTGCAAAACTGTTAAAAAGTAGGGTGAGTATTTCATGGGGGAAATACTCAGTAGACTCATCGCAAATTAATTTAATTTATAAGATGATTAAACACATAAATCCCGGCTCTTTATAAAACGGGCATTGATAGAGCTTCTTTATAAAACAGCTCTTGATAAAACTCATATTGTGCATTACAGCACGGGACATATTTTACAAATCATAGGCTCTTTGAAAATAGCTCTTTGAAAACAGTTATTTGAAAACCATATACTTATAAAACATTTTAATTATGCCAAGCATAATTTCTTTTGAAAGCATAACATAAGATAGGATTGAAATCCTCATAAACATAAATAGACACAAGAACTTTACCGAACTTAGGTGGCAAGAATTCTTATGCAGTAAAATCATAATAACAGTAAGTTTTCATCATAACATAGGATAATATCGAAATCCTCGTAAACATAAGAATTTTACCGAACTTAGGTGGCAAGAATTCTTATGTAGTAAGTCATAATAACAGTAAGATCATAATAACAGTAAGTATACCAAAACATAATTCATGAAATTCATAGGGATCATTTCCATCATAACATAAGATAGGATCGAAATCCTCATAAACATACGCGACAGGAATTTTACCGAACTTAGGTGGTAAATCCTCATAAACATATGGAAAGGCAGGAATTTTACCGAACTTAGGTGGTAAATCCTCATAAACTTATGGAGACACAGAATTCTACCGAACTTAGGTGGTAAGAATTCTTATGCGTAGCAATGATCCAAAACATATAAAACATTATCGTAAAAACATAGGGTATACTTACTTTTCATAAAACATACTTAATTTTCTTGAAAATTGACTTTCACAAGTCACATGACATTTATATGAAATCATAATTTAAATCAATTAATAAGTGCGAGTCTACCTCAAATCCGACGAGTGCAAAGTTGAGCGGGAATGACTTCAATTTCTTTAAATTCTCCGTACGCTTCGTCTTAGCCAATAAGTCACTTTAGTATATCGAATATATAGTTCAAAATGATAAATTATAATTTGAAAACTAAAATTGATGTTTTGAAAGTTCAGGGACTAAATTGAATACTTTTGAAAGTTGAGGGACTTAAATGGATACTTTTGATAGTTGAAAGACTCAAATGGATACTTTGAAAGTTGAGGGATTAAAATGAGTACTTTTGAAACTTGGGCTTAAAATCAAATAAATTAAATCAGCAGGGGCTGAAATTAAAAGATTTTAAAGCTGAAAGGACTGAAATGAATAACTTTGAAAGCTTGGGGTTGATTTGAAACCTTTTGAAAGTTAAAATATTAAAATCAAAAATCTTATCATCAGATCGTTATTCTTTCTCTCTCAACACTCTCACTCTCTCTCTCAAAGGCGAAACAACCGAAGGCTGCGAGGGCGGAAATTTTGGTGCTATAGCCGGCGGTTCACTGGCGAAACGTCGGGGAGGGTGGCGGAAAGTGGTGGTTCAAGAGGGTCCTGGATGTGTGAAAGTTTGGTACGAGTAATGAGGTAAAAATCGCGATTTGAAGTTCGGCCTAACTGCGAAATCCGGTGGTAATTCCGACGATGAAGGTAAGTGTTTGGTTTAAGTTTATTTCTGGGTTTTGGGTTTGAGAAACAAGGGCGAAAACGAAGCAAAAGTCGAAGCTGGAGATCGCGGTTTCCGGCGATGTAACCGACGATCGAGGTAGGTAGGTATTTTGGGTATTCTATTTCTTGGGTTTTGATTTGGGTTTTTCTGATTTGCGATTGAAAATGAAAGTGGGCAGTTGTATGGGACTAGGTTTGGCCGCGATTGTGATGATTCTGACTGTAGGCGATTGATGCAAATTGGTTTCCAGATTGATGTAGATGATTGGCGTTGAATTGGGAAAACGGATTGAAGGTGGGTAGTTATGGTGACTGCTTGAGCCATGGTTTCTTGGTTGATTGCAGTGATGAAACAGTGGTTGCTTGGTTCGATTTAGGCAGTCTGCTGATTAGGAATTTGGGTTGTGATCCTGTGGTGGTTTATTGATTGATCTTGGTTGAAATCTGAAACGAGGCAGTGATAGTGTAGTGACTTTCTTGTGATGTTGAAAATGGTGGACTGGTTTCAAATCTTGGAGGTGATGACTGATTCAGTTGTTGGTAAATTTTGGTGATGAATTGAGGGCTTGGTTTTTGGCAGCAAATTGGTGATGATTGCTGATTCTGAAATGGTTCTATGGTGATGTTTGTATGAATTTGGTGATGCTCGGTGGTGATTGTGATGAGTGCTAAGTTGATAGCTGTATATGGAGGTGAATATATTGTTTTTGTGATCATGTGTTGTGATGATAATGGAGAATATAATCATTATGTTCTTGCAACATAATGAATACATACGGGTGGTGGAGTTAGTGGGGAATAAAATCATTGAATGGAATAATTATAATTTGGTTTAATATGATATGGATTTGGTGTAAAGAGAAAAGAAAGGAGGAGAAAACATGGGGGATGAAATCAACTAAAAATTTAACTATCTTTGATCAAGAAACGTTTTTAAAACAGATATATTTTTGACTGAAAAATACATTTTGAAAATAATACTTTGAATAAATAATTAAAATAATATAATTTTAGAAATTCGGATTTTAATTTAAAATCGAACGAATTCGATATTTCTTGACTTGGCTAGACGAATTCGTCGCGGCATTAATTTCAAAACAATAGCGACTCAATTTTCTAAATATTAAAATAATTATTTATTGCATAAAAATTCTGGGTTGCTATAATCTTACCTCCTTAAAATAATTTCGTCCTCGAAATTAAACTTACTTAATCTTATAATTTCTGAATACTTAATCAGAATCTCTTCTTCTTATCATCGAATATTCTCAAAATAATCAAAACAATTCCCAATCGTATGTAAAAATTTCATCATATCTTGTAGTATTCATGTAACTTGTCACTTATCATCGTATCATGTGACCTCAAATATTCGTATATATCTCTAAAATTTCAACAAATCTTTACTGACATATCGTATCATAATATTATCAACTTATCTTTCCAATATTTGTAACCCAAAATTCAGTAAACAATTATCTCCCAAACTAAAATTCTTTACTTAAATGTCACCACATTTCCTGCAAAGTATTTCTTTCACTTGTATATACGTATGAATTCTGATTCAATACGGTACTCATTTTACTTTCCACGTATCATCACATTATACCAAGATTATCATTATTAAAACAAAATATCAGTACCCATAATCCAAGAAAATATTCCAAATCTCCAATCAAATCTCCTTTATCGATAAAATTTAACGGCGCATTACTTCTTGTCTCCTCTTTTCATTAAAATAATCCTGCGCTTTCTTGCTGGTCACAACATTACGCGGATTCACTCAGATCCTTTGCGCTTTTAAATAGTTCATGCTGGGAAGAGGTTGAATCATCAAACAATGGATATCATTCTTTCTAACATTCGCAAGTATTATTCCAGTCTTCCTATGAATGATCTGAGAAAGATCTATAAAATAAGGCTCGAAAGATTGAGGTTGCTAATGGCTCATGATATTCCAGAAGATGTTCGCTGGTTGATAGAAGCAAAGGTTCGACTATCTGGTGAATTACCATCAACATTTCCAAAACATATGCCTGGTTTAGGCAAAAGCACGTTCGCAAAGAAACGAAGAGCAAAAAGACTGGGTGGTTGCTACAAATGTGCTCGTTGGAACTGTAATACACGTTGCAAATCAGTAGGATATTCTTCTACTAATCGGGATGATAAAATCGAATTCATAAAGGGTGGACTGAGTAAGGAGTCTTTGGATGATATTCGACTGACTCTTGAGACGCACCCAAGTGGTTATGTACAACGTGAACTTCTCTCCTTATACGCTCAGTTTAACGAGGACAAAAATCGTTATAGTCTCCAAAATATAATAGCAAAAGATCCTGTTTGCCAGTCTGTTTTACAAAATGAGGCTTCTGGCAGTTCAGCAATGTTATAAGGTAAATCTTTTAAAATATTTTGCTGCTTTCTTTCACGCGTTTTGAAAATAAAATATATTTTCCTTTTCTCGAGTTTTGATAAAGCTGGAAATAAAATATTAAATCGCCGAAAGGTGACAGCCTCGATACGATAAAAATATTCAAAAGTGGGCTGATTTTGTCAAAAGTAAATCTTTACTTTTTCAGAATCAATCAAAAACAGTAAATTTTTCCGGCTTTAAATAGCCAAACATATTTCATAGTTCAGACATCCCAAAATCACATCTTCTTCGTAAGTTTTCCCTTCTTTACTATTAAAGATGGAAGCACCAAAACTTCGACAGATCAAAACTATTTGTGTATTTTGTGGATCAAAAGTGGGGAAAGGCTTCGGTTATCTAGAAGCGTCTGTAGATCTTGGAAAGAAACTGGGGGAAAAAGGTATCACTCTTGTATATGGGGGTGGTAGCAGTGGTCTAATGGGTTGTGTTTCCCAATCTGCTCTTGCAGAGAAATCAAAAGTAATCGGTGTTATACCTGTCCCTTTGGTAGATGTTGCAGGCAAAACACGAGGGCATGAAGTTCAAACCTTATCCATCCATGAACGCATAACTTGTATGTTATATGGTTCTGATGCCTTTATAGCCCTGCCCGGAGGTTTTGGTACCTTAGAAGAAATTTTTAACATTACCTCGTGGGCTCAACTAGATCTCCATACTAAGCCTATTGGGCTTCTGAATGTTAACAATTTCTTTGATGGTTTGTTAACCTTTCTTGATTATGCTGTGGAACAGGGATTCATCTCTCCATTTTCCAGAAGGCTTCTTATTTCTGCTCCTACTATTGATGAACTACTGGATAAGCTGCAGTCATATATCTCAATACAAGATCCAGCAGGGGTTAAGATAGATTGGTCGCAAGGAAGGGGAATCAAGCGAAAATGGAGTCCGGTTAATGTAAACTTAACTCTTTGAATCTTAGAATAGGTGGGGGTAGAGTACGGAGTATTCTCACTCTCGAGACACCCCTCCATTTACTAGGATTTCCTTAATGTTTAAATCTTGTGTGTACCTCAAAGGTTCCAGGTGGTAGATTACGGAGTATTCTTACTCTCGAAACACACCTCTTTGAAGGTTTTCTCTTTATATCCTCAAAAGATCAGAGGTGGTAGGATACGGCTACTCCGGAAACACATCTCTCATTCTGAGGATCTTTCCATGCTTTTCTCTTATGCTTTCATGTGTTTCATGTATTCCTTTCCAGTGTGACTCTTGTGTGTTCTCCTTATGAGAAAATAATAAAATCTCTGCTATCATCTACTAAATCTCGTTTGTGATGTAAATAATCTTGCATGTCTAACCTTAATTCCTTTAGTGGATGCTTATCATATTATGCTCTTAATTCCAAATGATAAAATTCTGGATAGAGTCTCCCTTGTAATTTGGACTTATTCCAAACCATAAGCATACTTCATAACTCACAATAATAAATAACTCCACATTTGATCACAACGATCTAAAAATATTGAAAATAATTCTAACACTTCAATATCATCAAAATATCCCATAATTCAATTCATAATTCCTCAACATAACAATTTCAAATAATATTTTTCAATATCACAATATCACTTCCTTCGATACCTTAATGGCTCAAAAGATAACTCATACTTATAAATATATGCCATAAATCATATTCCCAAAATTTATTCACAAAGCCAAACTTCATAATAAATTTCTCTTCAACATAGAGGCATAATAAATTAACTCAACATAATATCCATTACTTAATTTTCAATAAAATCATATTGTTCCCATTATGCTCAACACTCGTTTTCTTTCTTAAAAATTTCTCATAATCATACATTAAAGCATATAAGTTATGACAAAGCATAACAACATCATTATTTTCGAAGAAATACATTCTTATTTCTCATAAATCATAAGTATCCGAAATACTCTTCATTCTTTCTCATAAATTAGTAAAATGAGTATTCGAAATACTGAAATAACTTTAAACATCATAAACTTCTTTACCTCGGAGTTGGTGGAACGAATGATGGCAGTGGCAATCTTCATCAATAAAATTTTATAATGGAAAATATTTCTTGAAAATTCTTTTTGAAAATTTTTCCAGTCTACAGAAACGCAGACTATCTCTGATACCAACTTGTAGCGCCCCGAGTTCCGTATACCCGATTCACTTCGTCATTTTCTGTCTAAATTTTTCGAATAATATTTTTGCGGAAGAAATAATTGAAATTCATTTTTGGCAACATTAAATAAACTGTAATGGCCGCTAAAATTGAAAACATTTATGAAACCATTTGAAATAGTAAATCGAACCATTAATATTGTAAAGAAATTGCCAATATCATAATTTCTCAAATAAATGAACTTCTCTAAATTATTCGATTGTTTGGAAAATACGGAAATCATTAACGTCAAACTTTCAACCGTTCAACGATTATTGCCACCATCATTCATCGCTCGCCACCGTCTCCGAAATCTGCAAAACTGTTAAAAAGTAGGGTGAGTATTTCATGGGGGAAATACTCAGTAGACTCATCGCAAATTAATTTAATTTATAAGATGATTAAACACATAAATCCCGGCTCTTTATAAAACGGGCATTGATAGAGCTTCTTTATAAAACAGCTCTTGATAAAACTCATATTGTGCATTACAGCACGGGACATATTTTACAAATCATAGGCTCTTTGAAAATAGCTCTTTGAAAACAGTTATTTGAAAACCATATACTTATAAAACATTTTAATTATGCCAAGCATAATTTCTTTTGAAAGCATAACATAAGATAGGATTGAAATCCTCATAAACATAAATAGACACAAGAACTTTACCGAACTTAGGTGGCAAGAATTCTTATGCAGTAAAATCATAATAACAGTAAGTTTTCATCATAACATAGGATAATATCGAAATCCTCGTAAACATAAGAATTTTACCGAACTTAGGTGGCAAGAATTCTTATGTAGTAAGTCATAATAACAGTAAGATCATAATAACAGTAAGTATACCAAAACATAATTCATGAAATTCATAGGGATCATTTCCATCATAACATAAGATAGGATCGAAATCCTCATAAACATACGCGACAGGAATTTTACCGAACTTAGGTGGTAAATCCTCATAAACATATGGAAAGGCAGGAATTTTACCGAACTTAGGTGGTAAATCCTCATAAACTTATGGAGACACAGAATTCTACCGAACTTAGGTGGTAAGAATTCTTATGCGTAGCAATGATCCAAAACATATAAAACATTATCGTAAAAACATAGGGTATACTTACTTTTCATAAAACATACTTAATTTTCTTGAAAATTGACTTTCACAAGTCACATGACATTTATATGAAATCATAATTTAAATCAATTAATAAGTGCGAGTCTACCTCAAATCCGACGAGTGCAAAGTTGAGCGGGAATGACTTCAATTTCTTTAAATTCTCCGTACGCTTCGTCTTAGCCAATAAGTCACTTTAGTATATCGAATATATAGTTCAAAATGATAAATTATAATTTGAAAACTAAAATTGATGTTTTGAAAGTTCAGGGACTAAATTGAATACTTTTGAAAGTTGAGGGACTTAAATGGATACTTTTGATAGTTGAAAGACTCAAATGGATACTTTGAAAGTTGAGGGATTAAAATGAGTACTTTTGAAACTTGGGCTTAAAATCAAATAAATTAAATCAGCAGGGGCTGAAATTAAAAGATTTTAAAGCTGAAAGGACTGAAATGAATAACTTTGAAAGCTTGGGGTTGATTTGAAACCTTTTGAAAGTTAAAATATTAAAATCAAAAATCTTATCATCAGATCGTTATTCTTTCTCTCTCAACACTCTCACTCTCTCTCTCAAAGGCGAAACAACCGAAGGCTGCGAGGGCGGAAATTTTGGTGCTATAGCCGGCGGTTCACTGGCGAAACGTCGGGGAGGGTGGCGGAAAGTGGTGGTTCAAGAGGGTCCTGGATGTGTGAAAGTTTGGTACGAGTAATGAGGTAAAAATCGCGATTTGAAGTTCGGCCTAACTGCGAAATCCGGTGGTAATTCCGACGATGAAGGTAAGTGTTTGGTTTAAGTTTATTTCTGGGTTTTGGGTTTGAGAAACAAGGGCGAAAACGAAGCAAAAGTCGAAGCTGGAGATCGCGGTTTCCGGCGATGTAACCGACGATCGAGGTAGGTAGGTATTTTGGGTATTCTATTTCTTGGGTTTTGATTTGGGTTTTTCTGATTTGCGATTGAAAATGAAAGTGGGCAGTTGTATGGGACTAGGTTTGGCCGCGATTGTGATGATTCTGACTGTAGGCGATTGATGCAAATTGGTTTCCAGATTGATGTAGATGATTGGCGTTGAATTGGGAAAACGGATTGAAGGTGGGTAGTTATGGTGACTGCTTGAGCCATGGTTTCTTGGTTGATTGCAGTGATGAAACAGTGGTTGCTTGGTTCGATTTAGGCAGTCTGCTGATTAGGAATTTGGGTTGTGATCCTGTGGTGGTTTATTGATTGATCTTGGTTGAAATCTGAAACGAGGCAGTGATAGTGTAGTGACTTTCTTGTGATGTTGAAAATGGTGGACTGGTTTCAAATCTTGGAGGTGATGACTGATTCAGTTGTTGGTAAATTTTGGTGATGAATTGAGGGCTTGGTTTTTGGCAGCAAATTGGTGATGATTGCTGATTCTGAAATGGTTCTATGGTGATGTTTGTATGAATTTGGTGATGCTCGGTGGTGATTGTGATGAGTGCTAAGTTGATAGCTGTATATGGAGGTGAATATATTGTTTTTGTGATCATGTGTTGTGATGATAATGGAGAATATAATCATTATGTTCTTGCAACATAATGAATACATACGGGTGGTGGAGTTAGTGGGGAATAAAATCATTGAATGGAATAATTATAATTTGGTTTAATATGATATGGATTTGGTGTAAAGAGAAAAGAAAGGAGGAGAAAACATGGGGGATGAAATCAACTAAAAATTTAACTATCTTTGATCAAGAAACGTTTTTAAAACAGATATATTTTTGACTGAAAAATACATTTTGAAAATAATACTTTGAATAAATAATTAAAATAATATAATTTTAGAAATTCGGATTTTAATTTAAAATCGAACGAATTCGATATTTCTTGACTTGGCTAGACGAATTCGTCGCGGCATTAATTTCAAAACAATAGCGACTCAATTTTCTAAATATTAAAATAATTATTTATTGCATAAAAATTCTGGGTTGCTATAATTTGATTGTGCATTTAATCATCCACCTCCATCACATTAAACATAGCATTTGCAATCTCTATAAAAGTAAATAAAATATTACAATTAAAACAAGCGTTGATCAAAATAATTTATAACATGTAATATGTAGAAATTGTAAATTTAATCATCTGTTTCAATCTTCTCCAACTCTATTTCATCGATATATACTCCATCATTGCCTACTTTCAGAAGTCTAGATTCTTTACGTAACCAATCTTCTAAAATTAGTACACAAAATTTCATGTAAGATATAACCGATATGAACAATTTAGCAATTTTCATAATACATTTAAGTAAGCTGAATTTGTATACTTTGTCCTGTAAAACAACACAGAAAGTGTCAAAAGTGTCATATGAGCTTAATTTTTAAATTAGGAATGTTCGGTTTTCAGTTCGATTTTCGATTTTCAAATAGGAACCGATCGGATTTCAGTTCTCTATTTTTCGATTTCGGTTCAGTTTCGATTCTTATTTTTCTCCTAAAGAACAGATCGGTTTCAGTTTTTTTTTCGGTTCAGGTTCAGTTTTCTCGATTCCTGTTATTTTGTCCACTCTTACTCGCATGGACGAGCTTTTCAATTTTTTTTTTTTTTTTTTTTATAAAGTTTATTTTGTCATGTTTCATTTTTATTTTATTCGAAGTTGGCTCATGAATACTTCATTCTTTCCCAGTTATATGACTCAGTAAGTCACTGATGCCAGTTGATTATGTAAAATATTGTATTTTCCTCATTTGTTTGTGTTGGTTCAACTCTTGAACTTGGGAAACATATATATCTTTGCTTTGATATATTTTCATGGAAATTAGACTCACATGTTATCTTGTCTTCTTTTGTCTTGTCTTGTCTTATCTTATCTGGACATCCATCTACTCGCATACCTCCGACGGGTACATCTTTTGATGTCAAAGTCATTCATGTATTCGCATTAGTTTATTTACTTTGTTGATATTTATATTGCTCAAGATGTTCCTTTACCTTATCGTTTATATTTTCTTTTCTTTCGTGTTTAAATTTTATGTAGCTTATAATTTCATTATAGCAAGAAATGCATTGTTCTGGTAATGCATTAAACTTGCAAAATTGTTGACCAAAATAATAAATTAAGTGGGAAGTGTGAACAATATTGTTGTGTGCTTCAATAAAAAGAATAATTAAAGTAAAACAAGGTATACATTATGTCACTTTAAGTCACATGATTTAATTTAATTTAACTTACCTTTATGGAGTACTACCATGTAACTATGTAAAATATATTTGTTAAGGGGTTAAGATGCATATCAAAGGTTTGTTTACATGTTGAATATGGAAAAAATAGCGGATTTATTTATCCAGACATGTTGACAAAGGATGTTAATTAAGGGTTCTTGATGCCTTAATTACTGAACAAAGTATGGTTTTGCACCTGGCTGTGGTTTCTACCAAAGTTTCTATTGGACTATTACTATTTATATACTTGAGTAAAAAAAAAGAATTTTTTTTTTCTTAAAATCAATGCAAAATCACATGCAACGCCCCTATTTGCCCCCCCCCCCCCCCCCCCCCCTTTTTTTTTTGAAAATGATTTTTACATCAGTGAATTTTTAGAGAATGTATGATTAAACAGTATTAATTTTATTTTATTTGTTACTTTACGTGCAAAATAATTGAAAGAGGGACTGAAACTAAGTTTGAGAAACATGATTTTTTTTAAAAAAAAAAAATGGGACTCAAACATGGACTGAGTTTGCATGTCAAATTACTCAATAGACTAACTAACAAGCTATTAGACCAAAATATGTCTAAAGAATTCAATAAATAAAATAAAATATTGATGAACTGAAATTTTATTGATTATTGCGCGTAGTGTAACGTTAACTTAACAATTTGGATTTGCGCTTTGAGGCTGTTTGACATGATCTTGTCTTCAGAGAGTAATGCTACTCATTCTTACTTGGTTGAGTTTCAGTGAGTTGTAATACAAATTCATTGGTTGATAAACATGTGTTGTTTGACACACTACACTAATTAATGAATTGATACCAAATTCCATTGGAGATCAACCTCAATGATGATGAATTGCATTATTTTTTGAGAAGTGTGACAATCTTTTGAGACCCAAAAGTTACTTTTGGATCTATTTAATTAATTTTATAAAATTGTTTCTTTTAGTTATGAGAACACTTAGAGGAAGTTGGTTCGATGTAACTTACTTTGAAAGCTCTTCCCAAAGCTATAAATCTCTAAAAATTAGTTTTTACTTTTCAAAAACTAATTTAAGTAAATTTCTCTAGAAGATCTTCCAAAAGAAACAGATATCCTACCAAATGAACTCTTTAAACGGGTAATTGTGACACATATCAAATATTTTCATACCAACTTTTTTATTAGATAAAAAGATGTCCGAAACTTTGGACAACATATTAACACTCTGTTCAATTTATAAAAAATATAATTTTTCAAACTACTTTTAATCACATTTTTTTTTTTAAACTACCTTTTAACTATTTATTTTACCTTGAAAATAACAAAATTATATTTATCAATCATTTCCTACCGAACATGCCCTAAATAGAAAAATCTATAATGGAAGCTAAGAATTTTTTCTTAAGATGAGTTAAGAAAATAATCTTAAAAAGTTTGAGGACAAAAATGCCATAAAAAATAGATTGGAGACTCGTGTATTTTTCGTAGAAACATTCGAGGCTGAGACTGTAATTCTTTTCATAGTATACCCCTATGATTAAAGAATCTAATTACGAATTAGGTAATCATACATTGTATTTGTTAATTATAGTGTTTGAACTCACTAATTATTGTAATATCCAAATTAAATAAATAAAATATAAAATTGTGTGTGTAACCATGTTGATAAGTTTGTATTCAAACTCTATTGTTTTAAATATATCAAAAGTTAAGTTAAAATCAATCTTTTTAGATATACATATGTTGGGGTTCACAATTTTTCTATCATATATTGCATCAAAATTTATTAAAATCTACTAAAATTTTTATTTTTATCTAAACCAAATATGGGCTTAATAAATATCAAAAAATGTTTGAAGTGCCCATAACAAAAAGAATTAGAATAAATTTAGGGCTAATTACACCCACTCATGTATTAAGATTTAAAATCTTTAAAATCAGGTCATCTAATAATATTTCATCAAATCAGGTATTTAATCCTATACCCTTCTCCCCCATTGTGACTTCCATCTTTACCTTCCCTTCTGATGAGAATCGCGAAAGTTCAACTTCATTGCATGAACCTGTGGTACACAATGTTGCAAGATCAAAGTTCAAGGAGTTTCACGACAGTGCATTCAAGCAAGATTCGAGGTCGAATCCTTTTCAAGAGGGAGGGGATGATGAGAATCGAAAAAGTCAAACCTCGATGTACGTGCTCGTGGGACCCATGACGAGATCCGAAGTTGAAGAGGTTCAAAATTCGAGGCTAAACAATGTGAATAAATCAAGAAAAGCAAGTCGAGAATCAAGTTGAAGCCAAAAAGAAGAAGAAATTGGAATCAGCCAATTTCGGTCGACCGAAACTCTGCAGAGAATTTTTGATCCAACCTCAGTCACTTCCGGATGAGTGGCGGTCGACCGAAAGTCCAGTTTCGGTCGACCCAGAGATCGACCGAAATAATTTCGGTCGACCAGTTGGTCGATCGAAACACCTCATTTTTCAAAAAAACGGGGTTTTCTTGCAATTTCCACAAAAAACGGGGTTTTTCTTGTAAATACCGAAATTGCACATTTTTCCCATTTTGTACATTATATTCACATTTCTCTTCATTTGTAAATGATAACTTTGGATGTTAAGAAAATTGCTCTTGAGAGCTAGGTCTTGAAGACCCCCTTCTTGAGGTAAGGTTAAACTTCTTTGATCTTGTTATCTTCTTAGGAAATTAATCAACTTTATCTTGAGTATTATTATTCTTGTGTTGTTGTTTATTTCCGCCACCTTGAAATTTGTTTAATTATCTCCATTGGGTTAGGGTTAGTTTAATCCTTGAATTTTGGGTTAGATTTAAACTTGGGTTAAGGTGTTTATCCATTTATTTACCACTTTAGCTTTCTTGGGTTGGTATTAAAATTGTTGTGGGAATTTTCGGTCAACGCACTGAAGGGGTTCGCATCATTTGGTATCAAAGCTTGACTCTAATTTGGTAAACATATCTTTACATTATTGTTGTTGTTATACAAAAAAAAAAAAATTAAAAAAAAAATCCGAAAATTTGAAAAGAAAAATTGGAAAATTTCATATGCCCATGAGTAATTCTTGATTCCTACATTTTGGGTATATTGATTGTTGCATTGTTGGGGGTTTCCATTAGCCAAACACTTACAAAACATATACTTTCCAAATTGTATATTCAAAGTGTTTGATAAATTGTCCCAATGAAAAATACTCCATTCATGCTTTGTTGTTCAATGCCCATATATTGCTAATTACTTGGGGCTATCCAATTCTCATTGTTGAGATTGTGTTATCAACATCTTATCTCACATATCATTTGTTCCTTACATTGTGTATTGTTGATAATTCCTTCATTGTCCAAATTTGAGTTGTTGAGGGTTTTTATATATATCCACACTATATCCATTCAAGGTCATGAGTACAAAGTGTTTGATAAATTGCCTCATTGAAAATTTACACTCTTGTGCTTATTTGCTCTACATATATGACTTGTCTAATACTTGTGGTTATTCAATTCCATTGTTGAAATTGTCATCCTAGCATCTTATCCCACATAAATATTGTTCCTTTTGAGTATAGCAAGCACATAAATTCTACTTGTTATTTGTGTCTACTTGTTCTAAATTCCTTCTTCCTTGTTGGTGATTTCTTTAACTCCACAAGAATTATACTTTGTGGCTTAGTTGGTTACCTTCCTTGGAGAACTTGATAAATGAGATTTTGAGTGGAAAAAGGCAAGAGTGGTGAGCTCAATAGAGGGTAAAAGCCAAAATTGAGTGAAACACGAGTGAAAAAAATATTCTTGTGAGAACACTTTCACACTTGCACACCATGTCAAATTCCAATACTCAAACTCAAGATTTGAAGTACTTGTTACAAAATCTTTCAACCACCATGGCTAGACAAATTGAGGAGGCTGGGGGTGAGTTGGAAAATTTAGGAACAAGAAGGGAGAGTACATTAAATAGGGGAGGTGAAGAAATGGTGTGTAGTAGAAGAAGGGTAAGGGATAATCTTGGGGACATTGCGTATAGAGATGAAAGTAGGAAACAAAATGGGAGTTTGAATAGGAAAAGAAGAGATGAGTTAGAAGGTAGGAGAAATGGAGTTGATGAAAATATTGATAGTGCGAGAATGCAAAATTCATCACTCCATGGAATGGGTAGAAGACGAAGAGAATGGGTAGATAGGAGTGGAGATGGGATGGATGAGAAGGTTGATATTGAGCAAATGAAGACTTCATCATTCCATAGGAGGGAAGGTAGTGGAAGTAGAGAAGTAGTGGAGGAGATAAATGCTAGGCCACCAACATCTTTTGTCCATGATAATGAGAAGGAGAAGGATGGAGAAAATATTTTCTACACTAGATGTCTTGTGGGGAATAGGGCATGTAGTCTCATTATAGATGGGGAGAGTGACATGAATTTGGTGAGTACTAGTAGGGTGGAGAAATTGGGGCTACCGGTTATGAAGCATCCTAATCCCTATGTATTGCAAAGGTTGGGTGACGATGGGGGAGTGAGAGTGAGTGAACAAGTTCTTCTTGCCTTCAACATTGGATCCTATTGTGACCAAGTGATATGTGATGTAGTTCCCATGCACACTACACACATAATTTTGGGGCGACCTTGGCAAAGTGAAGTGTGACACATGACAAGAGGAAGAACCGATGTAGCTTCCAAATGGATGGGAAAAAGGTTGTGATCCTATCTTTGAGCCCGGAAGAAGTATGCAAAGACCGAATGAAGCTCAAGAAGGAATTTGAGGAAGAAAGGGAAAATAGGAAATCAAAAGAAAAATCACTTGAGGAAATTGATGTCAACACAAAAGTGAGGTCAAGTGAAAAAGAGAGAGTTGGGGCCACGTCCCTAGAAAAAGGAGAGGCAATGAGGGTTGAAGCCACGACTCCAGAAAAATGAGAGGTGAGAGAAGAACCGAGAGTTGAGGTTCCTACCTCAGAAAAATGTGAGGAAGTGATGAGTGCCACTAAGAAAATTGAGAGAAAAGATCACCCCGAAATGTTCTTTACTCTTGAATACTCTAACACTTCCCTCCCTAGTTTTGTCATGTCTTTGTTGCAGGAAATTGTGATGTCAACTTATCAAGGCAACAAAGAACTCCAAAAGCATGCCTTATGGAAGAAATTCATGGAAACATTTTCCTACAACAACGAGTACAACCGAGGTAAAGAAAATGGGATAACCAATGCAACATCTAGGAGGTATGCTCCTAACATTTCTTTGAATGCAAGGTTATTGTGTTTTGAATACATTGGAGGGTTGTATGACCTTGATGTAGATTTAACAAGTGTGTTGTTGACTTGTGAAAATGTAACATGTGGTAAGAATCATTGTCATGATGAGTGCTTAATTTGTAAATGCAACTTTTTGCGTGTACCCAATTGTATAAGTACCAAATCTTTTTGTGAAAATGTTGCATATAGTACATATCATTGGCATGATAAATTCTTATTTTGTGAAAATATGCTTGACATGCATATCGGCTCTCTAAAGGAATTGCTAGTTAGGGGAGTCCATGGGAGAGATTTATTGGGATGTCTTGATGATAAAAGGACTTCGCTTCTAACATTTCTAGATGCTCCCTCATTCCGTCTTGAACATAGTAAGAGCATGCATGTTAAATATCCGAATTTGTTAAACATTTATGAATCATGTTGTGAGCAATATTTTGATGGATTTTCTGGGCATGATGATTATTTGTTTTGGAAAATTGGATTGTTTCCTTGTAAATGTGCCATGCGTGAATTGCTAGTGGGAGGAGCACATGATGATTGTTTGATGGGGCGATTTAAACTCAACGGGGTCTTAGGGGTATTATGTGATCAATTTTATTGGCCTAATTTGAATGTTGGTGTTGAATATGTTTGCACTTGTTGTAAATACCTAACTTGCAAAATGGCTAAACTTAAGTCTAAGTTTTTGCCCCAAGAATTCCATGCATATTTGCCCATCATGAGTAAACCTGGGACTACTACTTCCATGGATTTTATAGTGGGTTTACTTGGAACAAAGAAAGAAGATGAAGCTATTTTTGTGATTGTTGGTAGGAGAATTAAAATGTCACGTTTGATTACAGGCCATGAAACCAACAAGGTCATCAACCTAGCTAATCTTTTCTTTCAGGAGGTCGTGCATTTGCACGAAGTTGGCGCTAATTTTGTGGTTGTTAAATTTGCTTGGATTTAATTTCTCATCATATTAGCAAGTTTTTTCCACTTAAAATTGCTTGTGACTTTAACCTATTAACTCTGTTGAACTTTATGCATATGTTTATTGAAGAAAGAGTTGGTTTAGGTGGCCACGAGAATGCACCTTTGGTTAAGCCCCTTTGCAGGAGGCTCGAGCTTCCATTTGAGGGAATTGGTATACAATGTATTTCCAATGCCAACCATGGTAGGAAGCATATTCCATTTGACCCGGGCGGCTGGATATATTCCCATTCGTGGAAGGAGCGACCCCCCGATCAAATAAAATCCAAATTGCTACTTTTCAGTGTTGGCACATCTCAAGCTTTTGGCAACGCCTACAAATTGATTTTGCATGGTGAGTATGAAATTTCAGTTACATTTATTGTGTCTGAATTTTCTATTTTTATTGTAGGTGCTGATTCGTGGTCGAATCTCTTTCGAGATGGAGGGGATGATGAGAATCGGGAAAGTCAAACCTCGATGTACGTGCCCGTGGGACCCATGACGAGATCCGAAGTTGAAGAGGTTCAAGATTCGAGGCTAAACAATGTGAATAAATCAAGAAAAGCAAGTCGAGAATCAAGTTGGAGCCAAAAAGAAGAAGAAATTGGAATCAGCCAATTTCGGTCGACCGAAAATAATTTCGGTCGACCGAAACTCTGCAGAGGAATTTTGATCCAGCCTCAGTCACTTTCGGATGAGTGGCGGTCGACCGAAAGTCCAGTTTCGGTCGACCCAGAGATCGACCGAAACACCTCATTTTTCAAAAAAACGGGGTTTTCTTGCAATTTCCACAAAAACGGGATTTTTCTGGTAAATACTGAAATTGCACATTTTTCCCATTTTGTACATTATATTCACATTTCTCTTCATTTGTAAAGGATAACTTTGGATGTTAAGAAAATTGCTCTTGAGAGCTAGGTCTTGAAGACCCCCTTCTTGAGGTAAGGTTAAACCTCTTTGATCTTGTTATCTTCTTAGAAAATTAATCAACTTTATCTTGAGTATTATTATTCTTGTGTTGTTGTTTATTTCCGCCACCTTGGAATTTGTTTAATTCTCTCCATTGGGTTAGGGTTAGTTTAATCCTTGAATTTTGGATTAGATTTAAACTTGGGTTAAGGTGTTTATCCATTTATTTACCACTTTAGCTTTCTTGGGTTGGTATTAAAATTGTTGTGGGAATTTTCGGTCAACGCACCGAAGGGGTTCGCATCACCTTCTCTCAACGGTAGCAGTGGTAGGGCACCCCTGATCTTCAATCAGTGTATAGTCGAAGCAGTGGTACCGCTGCATTGATCTAGGTTCATCCGACGACAAGAAAGGGCACATAGGCAATGTACACGAAGTAGCGCCTGGGATGGAGAGTCTTCGTTGTAGTGTTGTTGCCACCGAACGGAGAGTAGAACAACAAAATACTTAGCCCGGCGGAGGATGTGCGAGTGGAGATAGATCTGCACATTGGACTCGCTAAAGGAGACGGAATCAGAAGAGGTCACAAACGAGTCGATCGGTTGTGTGGAGACTTGGAGGCTGCTGGTTTTCGGTGGTGGAGACAGGGGTTACTGAGAAGTTGATGTGTAGATGGAAGTGTGATGAGTGCGGTTGCTGGAGAGTTGTTGATGAGAATCGGGAAAGTCAAACCTCGATGCACGTGCTCGTGGGACCCATGACGAGATCCGAAGTTGAAGAGGTTCAAGATTTGAGGCTAAACAATGTGAATAAATCAAGAAAAGAAGCCAAGAATCAAGTTGGAGCAAAAAATGAGAAGTTTGGAGTTTTAGCCAATTTTGGTCGACCGAACTTTCTTCCGGTCGAACGATCTTCTGCAGAGGAATTTTTGATCCAGCCTCAGTCGCTTTCGGCTGAGTGGCGGTCGACCGAAAGTCCCATTTCGGTCGACCCCAGTGATCGACCGAAACACTCTGTTTTACAAAAACGGGGTTTTTCTTGTAAATACCGAAATTGCACATTTTACCAATTTTGTACATTTTATACACTTTCCTTTTCATTTGTAAGAAAACTTAAGATGTTCAATGTGAAATGCTCTCTTGAGAGGCCCTTCTTGAGGTAAGGTTAAACCTCTTTGATCTTGTATTTTCTTGGAATTTCTTCAACTAAATCTAGGGTATTATTATTCTTGTGTTTGTTGTTGATTTCCGCCACCTTGAAATTTGTTTGATTGATACCCATTGGGCTATGGTTTGTTAATCCTTGAATTTTGGGTTAGATTTAAACTTGGGTTAAGGTGTTTATCCTTTATTTTACCACTTTAGCTTTCTTTGGTTTTATATTAAATTGTTGTGGGAATTTTCGGTCAATATACGGAAGGGGTTCGCATCAGCTGTGTTGTTGGCTATTGGCTGGTGGAGTGCGCGGCCGAAGGAAGAAACTAGGGTAAGGGCGGTCGAGGGATGGAGAGACTGCCGGCTGGAGTGGTGTTGGTGTGGTAGTGGTGGTTTCGGTGTTGATTGGAGTATTGGTCGTGACTGGTGGCTTCCTCTGTTTTCTCTGTTGTGGTGGTGGTGGAGGACGGTAGTGGAGGTAGAGGTGGTGGTGATATTGAGACAGTAATTAAAAATACAATTGTAACTAGTTACAAATTGAAATAAAGTTACAATTCTATTTTCGATGGTGGCCCAACGATGGCAGTGGATGATTACAATTGCGCTAATGTAATTAATTACAACTTACGTATTACACTAATACTTTACTATTTCATAAGTTACAATTGTAGTTAATTACAAAATTGAAAATAAAGTTACAATTGTAATTAATTACAGAACTTAATTTTGAATTAAAAAAATATATGATTTTGAAAATTATTTTGATACTTTTGTAATTAGTTACAAAATACCTGATTTCAAAAATTTTCTAATCTAAATGTTTATAATTGTGTACTTAACCCATAAATTTAAGCTAGAAAAAAGAGGATCCTCATCAAACGGCCTAAAGAGTGCCACGCGTCAACCATCCAATTCCAACCAATGCCTCAAAATTAAAGAGGCACAGGGCATTCCACAAATGCGACATTAGGCAGGTTTAGGAGCACACTTGCACACGTGCACAACATTGAATCTAACAATATTAAAAGTCAAGCCTCGACGTATTTCCCCAAAATAGAAAAGAAAGTCTTATTGATTAAAAAAAAATTTAGGACATATTTTTTCATTATTGAAAAGTTGAGAATACGAATACGACAACAAAAAGTGAGGATTAACTACTATATTAAGTCAAGAATAAAGACTGTCAATACAATGAAAAATTGGTGTAACTATAATATAGTGTGGTGACAAAATAATTTTCCTAACTTTTATTCAAATGTGTGTTTGTTATTGTTTAAAAAGAGTTTTTTTTAAAAATAAATGGTGATTTTTAAGAAAATAAATGATTGAAATTTGGTGAAAAAGTTAAATATGATGGACTTAACTTTTAATGGATGTTGGAATTGAAAACTGTCGAAAAAAGAAAAAAAATTAAAGAATATCAAACAAAGGCTAACACTCCTGTATGGTAAAAGTCTTTTGTCTATAAATAAATAAATTGCTATTTTCGAAGGAAAAATATGTAATTAAAAAGTAATTTAAAAAATATATATGATTTTAACATGATCTAGAAAATAAATTACCAAATAGTATGTAAATTTAATAAATAAGATTCTACGGATCTTGTTAGGTGTATAAACGGGTGTAGTGTATGTTTCATGTGTCTAGAGGATAATGTAACATCCTTTCAGTAAAAGTTAATTCATTGTTTAGAAATAAAATAATTTTTAAACCACATTTTAATCATATAAATTTTTTTTCTTCAATTTTTAATTATTATTTTTATCTCAAAATTATAAATAAATCAGTTTATAAATAAAAAATTCTTCTATATAATCCTTTTCCTAAGAGGGAAATATATTTATTGAGACAAAAAGGGTAAAGAAAAAAAATTCGGACAACAATGTGTTTCTCAAAGAACAACCCACGTCCCCTCCCGGTCCCCTCTCTCTCTCACACACACACGCACACGCACGCCGTTCTCTCTCTGTAGACTACTCTGTTCACAAGGAAAAAGGCGAAGAAAGCTCCCAAAATCAGGATTAGGGTTAGGGTGTTCCCACTCTGTTTTTTAACTTGAAATAGAGCATGTTTGTGGATGTGACAACGAGGGCCCATAATTTTTTCTTGGCTTTTTGAGGATTCTTCTGGGGGGTTTTGAGTAATGGGTCGTGTTTCTTTTCTGATAAAATGGCATCAGCTTCACAAGCCGTTGAAGTTCTTGATTTTGCTCTTGGTCCTGTTTTCAGCTGAAGGCGACATCGTCTTGGGCTCTGGTTCGGATAAATCTGCTCTCTTGGAGCTGAAGGATTCAATTTCGGACCCTTATGGTGTGCTGGCCAGCTGGAATTTGAATAACCCTGATCACTGCTTGTGGACCGGGGTATTGTGCGATTCGGGCTATCAGGTGGTGGCATTGAATATTTCAGGTGAGGGTAATTCATTATCTTGTACTAGAATTGCTCAATTTCCACTCCATGGGTTTGGAATTAGAAGGCCTTGTTTGGTAAGCAATAATAAAGTTAAAATCTTGGGTAAATTATCGCCTGCTATTGCGAAACTCACTGAACTTAAGGTCATATCGATGCCCTTCAATGAATTGAGTGGTTACATTCCTGTAGAAATTTGGGGTATGGAAAAGCTTGAAGTTCTTGATCTCGAAGGGAATTTAATTTCTGGGTCGTTGCCATCTCAGTTTAAGGGGTTAAAAGATTTAAAAGTTCTTAACTTGGGATTCAATGAGATTTTTGGGGGAATTCCAAGTTCGCTGTTGAATTGTATGGGTATACAGATCTTGAATTTAGCTGGAAATCAAGTGAATGGGTCTATTCCAAGGTTTATTGGAGAGTTTAGAAATTTGAGGGGACTTTACTTGTCATTTAATCAGCTTGGTGGACCGATACCTGTTGATATTTGGGATAATTGTGGGAAGCTTGAACATCTGGAGCTGGCAGGGAATTTCTTCACTGGAGCCATTCCAAAAAGTCTTGGAAAATGTAGAGGGCTGAAGACGCTCCTTCTGTACTCGAATGTGTTAGAGGAGGTGATTCCGGTAGAACTTGGTCAACTGAATCAGCTTGAAGTGTTAGATGTGTCTAGGAACAATTTCGGTGGTGCTATACCGTCTGAACTTGGCAATTGTACAAAGTTATCCGTCCTCGTGTTGTCAAACCTGTGGGATCCTCTTCTCAACATCTCTAGTTTTAGAAGTGATATCTCGACCGGAAAGTTGGCACTTATTGCTGATGAGTATAATTTCTACGAAGGCATGATTCCGGCTGAAATTACCAGTCTTTCAAGCCTGCGGATGGTGTGGGCTCCTCGAGCAACTCTTGACGGAAAGTTGCCTGATAGTTGGGGTTTTTGTGACAACTTGGAGATGTTGAATTTGGCTCAAAACTATTACTCAGGGAAAGTCTCTGAGGGGTTTAGCAACTGCAAGAAACTGCATTTTCTTAACTTGAGCTCAAACAGACTGAGTGGGGAGGTTTCTGACAAAATTCCTGTTCCTTGTATGACTATGTTTGATGTTAGTGGAAATTTTCTATCAGGTTCAATCCCCAAATTTATCTACAATGCTTGTGCTAATATCCCGTCCATAAATGGGGATTTCTTGGAGCCACGTGATCCATCATCTGTATACATATCATATTTTGCATACAGAACTCAAGTTGACACCCCTTTGCCATTTTTCAGGGATGATGCTAGCTTTACTGTGTTGCATAATTTTGGCTCTAACAACCTTACAGGCACAGTTAATTGGATGCCAATTGCACCTGAAAGATTAGGGAAGCAGACTATTTATGCATTTCTTGCTGGTGGAAACAAGCTCAGCGGATTATTCCCTGGAATTCTTTTCGAGAAGTGTGATCAGATGAGGGGTATGATGGTTAATGTCAGTAACAATCTATTATCGGGTCAAGTTCCTGATGATATTGGCACGAGGTGCCAATCTTTGAAGCTCTTAGATGCCTCCGTTAATCAAATTACTGGGATTTTTCCTCCCGGTATTGGGAATTTGGTTTCACTTGTTGGTCTTAATTTGAGCTGGAACTCGTTGAAGGGTCCAATCCCCAACAGTATTAGCCAGATAAAGGATCTTGAATGCCTTACTTTTGCAGGAAATAACTTGACTGGATCCATTCCCACAAGCCTGGGGCAGCTATACTCTTTAAAACTTCTTGATCTGTCTTCGAATTCTCTATCTGGTGAAATTCCTAAAGATCTTGCGAACTTAAAGAACTTGTCTGTCCTCCTCCTCAATGATAATAAGCTACATGGGCAGATTCCGCCCGGCTTAGCAAATATGACCATGCTCTCAGCATTTAATTTGTCCTTCAATAATCTCTCTGGCCCACTGCCTTTGAATGGTAATTTGATGAAATGCAGTAGTGTTCTTGGGAATCCTTTTCTGCACTCCTGCTACGCATCCTCTTTGTCATCATCATCATCTGCCAATCCACAGGCAAGATTTGGGGATACACAGACTTACGCATCTTCACCATCAACATCAACGCCAACAACCCAAATAAGTAGGAAAGAGAGTTTCACCTCTATTGAGATTGCATCCATAACAGCTGCAGCAGCCATTGTGTCAGTTCTTCTTGCTCTTATTATCCTCTTCTTTTATACAAGAAAATGGAAGCCGAGGTCCAGAGTTAGTGGAACTGCTAAGAAAGAAGTAACAATATTTACTGACATTGGTGCACCATTGACTTACGAAAATGTGGTAAATGCTACAGGGGGTTTTAATGCAAGCAACTGCATTGGAAATGGAGGTTTTGGTGCAACATACAAAGCCGAAATTGCTCCAGGAGTCCTTGTGGCAATAAAACGGCTTTCAATAGGACGTTTCCAAGGATTTCAACAGTTCGATGCAGAAATCAGAACTCTTGGAAGGTTTCGCCATCAGAATCTGGTGACACTGATTGGATATCATGCCAGTGAATCTGAGATGTTTCTTATATATAATTATTTGCCAGGTGGTAATCTGGAGAAGTTTATCCAGGAGAGGTCCACAAGAGCTGTGGATTGGAGGGTACTTCACAAGATTGCTTGGGACATAGCCCGTGCACTTGCCTACTTACACGATCAGTGTGTGCCACGCGTTCTTCATCGTGATGTGAAGCCTAGCAATATCTTGTTGGACGAGGATTACAACGCTTATTTATCTGATTTCGGGCTGGCTAGGCTACTCGGGACTTCAGAAACTCATGCCACCACTGGTGTGGCTGGCACTTTTGGATATGTTGCTCCAGAATATGCAATGACTTGCCGTGTGTCTGATAAGGCTGACGTCTATAGTTATGGGGTCGTGTTGCTCGAGTTGATTTCAGACAAGAAAGCGCTCGATCCCTCATTTTCTTCCTTTGGAAACGGTTTCAATATTGTTGCATGGGGATCCATGCTCTTCCGTCAAGGCCGTGCCAAGGAGTTCTTCACTGCTGGGTTGTGGGATGCCGGTCCGCATGATGATTTGGTTGAAGTCTTACACCTGGCAGTTGTCTGTACTGTTGACTCTCTTTCAAACAGGCCAACAATGAAGCAGGTCGTAAGACGGCTAAAACAACTCCAACCCGCATCTTGTTAGCATCGCACAACAGAAGTTTTTTTATTGACTAGTGATACTTAGAAAGGTTAGCCCAACAGAGATTTGGAACCTCCCACTTGATTTCTTAAATTGCTATCATTTGTTTTCTTATAGGTAAGGTCTTATATTTTAGCTGCTTGTATATTGCAGTGTAGGTTTCCCCATTTTTCAGCTTGTATATTGCAGTGTAGGTTTCCCCATTTTTCAGTGCTGTAATAGGGAATTCATTGATGAACGCAAATATTTGTCATGATATATATACATTTTTTTCATATTTGTTGTTAATAAGAACAAAGAATCGAGATATTCTGCGAAAAAATCTCCACCTGATTTGGCTCTATGTAGTTAATCTTATCTGGCAAGGGCTATCACTGAACATGCTTATAGAATGGTTGCAGGATTTATCAAATGTAACCTCACCAAAAACTCTGAAGGCTGGACAAAGATGGAGATGTTTTTGCTTCAGTTCATCTCGCAGGGAGTGGCCCAACCCCTCATCTTGGGCAGAGGATGAAGAAGATTTCTGTATCAATAGCTTCATTGAGTACCATCTGTGCTGGTCATACCCATCAAATCTCCATCTGTGTTATACAGATACCACAGGGCAAGGAAAATTGACAAAAATGGATATGTGGCTTCTGTCAACGAAGACTGGGATGGAACCCATATTGGCTTTGGTGTGAAGGCAAGCGGCACAAGGTATCTGCTTGGTTTTACGAGATTCAATGCCTTTTTGCATTTGTGTTTGTCTGTTTTTACACAAGCTTTGCAGAGCTTCTTCATCTTTACTGAGAGAGGATTGGTCCTGAGATTTTGGATGTCTTTGAAATGATGACTAAAATTTGCGTCTTATATTTAATTTTTCCTTCAAGTGTTCTATAATTAAAAAAAAAAATGGTGCTTCTATAACATTGATGCTCTGTGCAGTCGCACCTCTTGCGTACCCAAGGGCTGCCTCCGACAAAAATCAAGTCCAAAACTTTGATGCAGGCCATGCAGTTAGTGCAACAGTAATCAAATGCAGAACATTGACAGTGTCTTGTCGAATGCAGATCATTGACGCAGTTCAAAGCAACGAAGGCAACAGCAGACAAGCGCAGAACATTGTCCCACCGTCCAAAGCTACGAAGCTTAGACCACATTCCGGAGACGAAGCTGTATTAGATTTAGCTACAAATTTAGGATTTCTTTTCATTTGATTTTGTTCACTATGTATCACCCAGTTTAAAACAATGTGAGAATTCAAATGCCCATTTTGTGTGCCCAGTACAAAACATTGGAATTGAATCTTAATATTCTGAATTTGGATTCAGAACCAAGAATTTAAAAATAATTTGACTTACACATCTAATGTAAAAATTCTCACTTATAAAATCCATAATACACGGGAGAGAATGGCATAAAAGAAACTCAGGCTTCCATCAAGGGTTGGCAGAAGAGACAGTTACTACAAAACCGGAGAATGGTTAACAACTATGTGTTTCAACGGATGTGCGACGTCAGGACCTCCGGCATGATTTACAAATTCAGCCGGCGAGAGAAACCTGCCATGACAAACACAGACTATCTTCACCTCCTCTCCCTTCTTGTATCGGTATAAGAATCCTTCGATCTTTTTACCATTTGGGCCGTCTGCCTTTGTGGAGACACATGGCATATCGAGCAGGACGTTCTTAAGTGCTTCTTTCGATTCCTTCTCAGCAGCTCCAACGGGTTTCTGCTCGATCTTTGCTGGCAAAGATTGGACGCTGGGAGGGCTCTTCTCCTCGATACTTTGTTTTACACCTACAAGTTCATCATTAAATGTTACTTAACACGTTTTACCCATTTTCTCAATCGAGAGAAGCCTACATCAAAACAAAATAAACCAAGTCCTGCGGATATAAATCCAATTTTTCTGATACAAAATTTATGAATAATTTTGTGGAGATATTTATAATTGACATTGACACATGACGCACATAAATTGAGCTATGTAAATAACTATCATACCACTTACTTTTTTATCACCTAATTAGAGGTGTCAAAATGGACGGGCCGATCAGACCCGTAAAAATCGGCCCGGATTGACCCGGGACCGTGGACCGACCCGTGACCCGTGCAGGCTGTTCACGGGTCAAGAAAATTCCGTGGGTCAAACTTTTGCGGGCAGCGGTTAACCCGCTGACCTGCGGAAAAAAAAATTTGTTTTTATTAAATATGGTAACATTGAAAATCTTATTTCTTCTACAAATTCTAATTCAACTTTTAAAGCAAAATATTATTTTTTTTCTCCCTAATAGCTAAGAAATATAATGTTCTCTGATAATAGTAATTACAAATACATTTAACATTTAATTGTTATTTGTTTATATTTTATTTAAATTTGAAAATTTATAAGTAATTCATGTAACATAAAATATAAATTAAATTCTATGTAAATAATTTATGGTATAAATATGAATTTATCATTTTTTATTCAGAAATTTGACAAAAATTGCAATAAATATGAAAAAAAAAATCATTATTTTTATTCATACGGGTCAAATCAGAACGAACCGCATGGGTTAGCGGGCGGACCTGGGTTGTAATTCGAAATTTGTGAACTAACCCGGAACCGACCCAAACCCCGCAGTGGGGGGCTTTTTTCCAACCAGGCCGTTACCGAGCTTTTATACTGACGGGCCGAGCCGACTTGGACCACCAGGATTGACACCTCTACACCTAATGTATGTATAACAATGTTACTTAAAATATCAATTAAAAATGAGGCAATGGTACACTCCCCGGACTATGCTCACTGCAGTATGATCGGACACTCCCATGGGGTGAGACCCACTAGCGGGACCCACAGTGGGTCCCAACCCCATGTGAGGGAGGTTATCCCGCAATGTGCACCGCGGATAGAGTAACATAATATTTTTAAAAAAAATGTCTTCCTAGAAACAAATCCTGTTTGGGGAATCCATTTTCTCTACTCCGCTCAATTAATTCCTAGATTTACGCTACTGCATCTACTTTATCCTTTCCTATTTAGAATTCTTCCACAGAGATCTAGTCCCTCGAGTTCAATACAAAAACGAAAGAGAAACTGATATATATATATATATATATATGACAATCAAGAAGCAATTAAGGTAAACATAGCACGATTTTAAAATATAAAAATGTTGTAATCCATCAGTCAAACCGGAAAAAAAAAAATAATAATAATAATAAAAAAAAAAAAAAGATTTAACCAAATATACCTTCGGAACGTGGAATCTGAAAATCAGTAATTCCTGAAGAACCACTTCCCTGCGATCCAATTGATCCCTGTGATGATGGCATCTCATTCCCATTTCGATTAACATTAATTCTTCCATTAATTTCAATTTTATTATTGTTATTATTATCTACACAAGAATTTCCCTCCACATCAACTTTTTCTTTCACCACTCGTCCATTTTTCAACTTCTCCGATCTCTTTCTTTTGACCTCCATCCGCCTCACTGACTGCAACTCCTTCCTCTTCCTAAGCTCCTCCTCCGCCTCTACCGGCAGCGAACACGTCCTCATCAGCGGCGCGTACACGTCAGCCGACACCCCCACCTCACCCTCATCAAAACCACTAACACCACCAGCACCCACCGTGAAAACCAAATTTGGAATTGAAGAAGAATGTTTCAGTTTTTTCGCTGCCCTTTCCGGGTCCACACCAAATCTTCCATTCATAGATAGCCCCAAACTCAACTCTATTTCTTCATTTTCATTTTCATCCTCCTCCTCCTCTTCTTCTTCATTCGTAAAACGTTTTCCGTTCATGAATTTAGGCAACATATCTCTTGAAAATCCATTCATGTGCATGGAAAGATCAAAGCTTTCTCTATTTTGATTCATCGCTACATAAAAACAAAGAAACCCGGATTTATAAAACACGCCCAAATAGAACAAGAATGACAAAAGAAAACTTTATGAAAAATAGAAAATATTTGTGTAGAGGAAAAGGAGAAAAAGGGGAGGAAATTTTTTGAGGTAAAGAGGGAGTTTTTCGATAGCGATTACGCAATGACAAAAATAACCCTGAATAGGCAACGCCAGAAACGTGAAACGTCATCGTACGAATCAGGTTGATAAAGCAGGCGTCTAGAATTTGTTTAGTTTGAGGACACGTGTCTGTCACTGGAGAATAGATTGGTTGACACGTGTCGAAGGCATATCAGCCTTCTCTCTAGAATGCTGCTAGCTGTCAGAGCGGCGTGGAGGAATTTCAAGTGAACACGTGGACAGAAATTTGATTCTCGAATAATTGTGGTCTCAGCTTCGTAGATTTTTTTACTTTCTTATTTTTTGAAAAATAATTTTTATATCAGACCCGGTTTTAGCAGCTTAGCTGCATACTTTATATTGTTAAACGTTCTTTTACGCAATTATTATAATTTATGAGTTAATTTATAATCAATATAATTTCTCAAATCACTTTTTAATTATACATATTTTCTCACTCTAATTTTCAACCACACATTTTACGTAGAAAACACCAAAAAATAAAAAAAATGACTGCTAACGGTAGCCGAACAGTTCGTAATATATACTAATATTTCTCACATGCAATATACTGAAGTTTCTATTCAATAATATTGATTTCAATAAGTATTTTTAAAATTTTAGAGTTTTTATTATTTTTTCCACATTTTTTCACAAAAAAATAAAATAAAATGAAGATGCTATTTGCAAAAATATGATATTGTTTTCATCGAAAACAACAGATATTTGTACACGATTTGGAGTTGCGTCGTTTTTTTTAAAAAACTAATATTAAATGCTTATTAATTAACAATAATAAATGTAAGCATTTTTTTAATAAAAGTTTTGGAAGCAAAATATGTCCTCATGATATCATTGAAAATTACTTAATTATTATTACTTTCAATTATATTATTTTTTGAACATATATACAAAAAAATCAAAAATCAAAATCTCTACCGACCTATAGATTCAAACTTAGGTGTTCTATCTGATAAGGGAGCGCCTTTGGCTAACCTACATTAACTTTACTTTCAATTATTAATCATCATTCACTTTTTTTTTTCACATAATTCGAAATTTTATTTAAACATAGTTAAATATTAAAATTAAAAATCATTAATAATTTCAATTTCATTTCACATTGTACTAAATGTATCATTAAATGCAGTTAACGAGTCATCCATAACAAAAATGTAATTAATTATTTTCAAATTAATTACAAATCTTTCACTATGCAAAACGGGTTTCCATAATACCCTTGAAATTTATATCTATGTAATGACATAATAATTAGTTTTAGTTTCGATAAGTTTTTAATTATCATCAATACATCTTACGTTGATGCAAGCAAATTTTAATTCAAATAATAATTATAAAAAAATGAATAGCCATTGTTTTCTCAAAAAATAAAAAAATAAATATATATGTGTGTGTGTGTGTGTTAAGAGGCGTACCAAATTTATTTGTCACTAATATTTTAATTAAACAAAAGTAACAAATACTAAAGTTTAATAAAATGTTAATCTAATTAATTAATGCAAAAAAAAAAAGTCAATTCATCTTTATTTTTCAAAGTTAATGCACATTTTGCCAAATATATTAATTTCATTTATTTTTTTTATAAAACAATTAATGATGAATATAAGTGCATTCCAATTTAGGTTGCTTTAGAAATCATAAATATATGACATAAATACATCAGTCATTTTTAAAAGCATTTTAGGTGGAATAACATAAAATGACAGCTGTTTTGCTTTAATCTATTGTATTGTATAGATTTCAACCGTACAAAAATGTACTCCATCCGTCCCAAAAAGATAGTCATGTATATTATTTTTGTCTGTCCCAAATAGATAGTTTTGATAGTCCTATATACTATTTTTTGTCTGTCCCAAATAGATAATTTTGTTTCCATATTGAGCATGTATTAGATTTTTCATTTTCACATATACACTTATTTAATGTATCTTGGTACAATACATACCAACTAGTTAATTATTGTATTTTCAAATTTTTTGTGGGAAACGAAGTAAGTCCACTTAAAAGTTAAAATAATAAATAAGGGATAAATGGTATAAATGGAAAATATTGATAAAATTTAATACCTTAACTATACTAACTATCATTTCTTAATCCGTGTGAAAATAACCGTAGAACTATCTTTTTGGAATCGGAGGGAGTAAAAGCAAGAAAATGATATTCATTGAACATGGTGCCAAATTTGAATTATTAATTATTAATAAATATATTAGGTATTTGTTTCATTCTAATTAAATTTTGTTTTGAATATTAAGTTGAATTCAACAATTAACTTTATGAAATCCTCAACTTTTTAACTACATTTCATCAATTTCTATCAAAATTTACTAAAATATAATTTTAATAAATTGAAAGTAGACTTATTGTATATTTTATGTTTTAAAGGGGGGCAGCAAGTGGGGTTAATTAGACAACATGATGATATGATCCATTGAAAGAAACAGAATATAGTTTTCACAAAGTAAATAATTCATGCAACTTGCACATCTTTATCATAGTAATTTAATGCCAATTTGCAATGGAAAACGTGTCAGATTTTCAAAATAAGTGAAAACAACCCTAAAGCTACAGTATGTAAACTAAATTACACTACACTCTTATTGATTTAAATTTACCTAGAATACGCTCTGTATGAAAAAATTCATTTCAGTAATTGATCAGACGTGTCAATTGACTTAACATAGATAACATTCATTAGCAACATTATTTTATTCGATTCGATTGCTCTAAAATCAAAGTTATGGCTGATTAGATATGTTTGATGCGATAATAGATGAGATTTCTACGATTAATTATAATATGAAGTTTAATAATGTTTTTAGATTTTATATACAACGTAGAAACTTAGACTCGACTTATGATCAGCAATTATTTCCTCGTTTTCAAAGAGAGAATCAAAATACTAGTAGAATTTTACAACTACAATGTCCCAATGAAATGTGCTCTTTGTATGATTACCATTTTTTTTTCTCCACAAGTATGTTTGGCAATTTTCGAATGAACTTTATGGATGAAAAGTTATTTGTGCCATGAAATGTATTATTAAAATTGAAATTTGACCAACTTATATATAGTTGTTAGGGTTTTATCAAACACACACTTCATTTACTAGTGAGTTGTAGTTAATCCACAATGATTTTTGAGTTAAAAGGATTAATACATTCTTGAGAGTTGAGAGCAAAGTTCTAGGGTTCATAGCTATTGATAAAACTAATAAGTTTATGTTTAAAAATATGTTTTTTACAACATAATTTCTCAAATCACTTTTTAACCACACACATTTTCTCTTTTCACTTTTCAATCATACATTTTTCTTAGAAAACATAAAAAACCATTGTTTTCAAACTCGACTCGATTGGGTCGATCCGAAAACCTATGCCCAGGCCAGAAATCGGGCCGGGTCACCTCAGAAACCCAGTCGGGTCAAATCGGGTCAACGACCAGGGTTGTCTCGGGAAACCCCGCCGACTAGGACCCGGGTTTTATTTTATTTTTTTAATTTTTTAATATTATTTAATGTCCGAGTCGACCTCGAGTCCACTCCGGATTGACCCTCTGACCCTGACCCAATCTCTAGGCTGGGTTGATGACTAGGCCGATTCTGAGAACATTGAAAAAAATATATTTTTAAATACAAAACTTTATAACATATGTTTTGTTAAATATTATCTAGTCTAATATATTAAATTTGTACACTTTTACATATCCAAAATAATCTTATAATGCTCAATATCGATTAAAATTTAGATTATAATCTAATTCAATAATCATTTTCGATCACATATTACATGTGATTTAAAATTTTTCAATCACACATTTTGCCCTTGTTTGACTAAAATTAAATTCAATTTTTTAGCGAATTTTGATAAAAGTTAATGAGATATATGGTTCAAAATTGTGGGACCTATAAAATATATAGTTATGACTAGTTGTTGTCTTTAACTTTGATAAAAACTAGTGAATCACCCGTGCGATGCACGGGAAGTTAAATCTGAAAAAAGAAACCATGACACGACGTCAAATAACTATTGAGACAGAATACATAACATTAACAAATAAAAGACCACATCGTGAAATGTTGGTTTTGTGTTACTATAAATTTTGAAAAACCTTTTTGTACACAACATTTGTTGTTGAATTTGTTGATCTTTCATCCTTATCGCAAATTAACATCTTCAATTCCGAATGACTTATCATCCTTGAAATTGCAACATAAAGTGAGCACCAACCTTTTAAAAAAAAGTCCTACATGCAAATGTAATTGTCCCGAACTCTTATTGATGGTCATGGCATATAGGACAATATCAATGTAAATGTCTTTGAAATTTTACAAATATCCAAGTATTCGACAGGCTGAATGACATTCTTGGAATAAAAAAATTTATGATCTGTATTATTGTCAGATAAAATTTGACCTTCCAAAACAAACACCACACTAACACAAATGCGGAAAACAAAATTCTTACAAAAATCAAAATCAAAAATTTAATATTGATTTCAAATTTCAAAAAAAAGAAGAAAAGATATATATATATATATATATATATATATATATATATATATATATATATATATATATTTATTTTTACGATATCAGATTTAATTTTTTTTTACCATTTTAAAATTCAATTTTATATATGATAATTTAAATTATGAGATTGATCAAATTTTTATAATTTCAAAATTTTCAATATTTCTTATTAAATTGAATAAGCTAGCATATGCAAAATTTATAAAATTGGCTCAATATATAGGCCCAATAGATAGGGACAATACAACACAACATTATAGGCCATACCACTAACGATATTATAAATCAACGGGAAATGACTCACATTTGTGTGTGTAGCACGGTCTAATAAAAATATAAAATATCATCCTTCTAAATAAACCAGCTAGAAAGCATGTCTTAAATTGGATCCATGCTGCACAAGTGGAGTTTGGTGCTTCATTTTGGCTGCAGCTTACAGATATATGTCTCTCTTCTCCCATCTTGAGACTTAAGTTTTTTCAATGTTTCCAAAGTATTATTCATTAAATATGCTAATACATATGCTTTTTGAACATTGTGCTCAGGTCGAGGCTTGAACGGATAAACCCGTTTGGAACAGACGGAACGCGTCATTTAATGAAAACACTTATTTTTATTTGATGCTTTATGTACAATGTTAAATCACAGTTTTAGAAAATTACCAGTCTGTAATATTAATATATATTTTTGTTTGTAAAATAAATTTCACTTTAGTTTTTATTTTGAGAGTGGAATATAAACATGAGAGATCTATATATTTAGATCTAAAACTTCAGGAAGCCATTGAAGACAACTCAACAGGCGGGCACACATCAAAGGCAAAGCAACCGGGAAGAAACTTAGATAAAAGGTTCCGTTTATCGTATATATCTCCTTTCATATTTGTTATGTTCACAGATCTAACATTTTTTTTGTCTGCTGCTCATAATTTAATGTGTCCTAATTTTGCCCGATAATGATTTGAATATTGGTATATATTTATTTGAAAGTTTCCTGAATATTTCTTAAGCTAACGGACCACTAATTTAAATCTCTTTAACAATTAAAACTAATTTTTTAAATATTGTTAATTTTTTGAAAGTTCAAAATGTAGAACCCATTTTTCAATATTGTTACTAATAGTGATATAATTTTGCATTTGAATACATACACCTTATTACAAAACAACGACAATTGTTTAACGTAACATAGTTGGTAGGACATAGATTAATCAAATTTTTTTTTTAAAAAAAAGACATGTTTAAGACCTAAATCTTCTTATATTTTAAAAAAAATGAAATTTTCATAGGATGTTTGCATACTTTACAGTAAGAGAAAAAATGTAAGAAAATCACCTAAGAAAAAGAAAAATAAATAAAGTATTATTATTCGTCCAGATTTCCTCAAAGTAAAGAAACTATATAAGTGAGATATCATTTATTTGGTGATGTGATTAAATTATTATTACGTGTTAAAATAGATAATTAAATAAGTTATATTGGATGAAAAACAAAACGCTAAAGAATGAAAAAAATGTATCATTACATAAGGTGAGTTGGAAAATAAAATGCTAAAGAATTAAAATAAAGAATGAAAAAAAGTATTATATCTCATCCAAGAAAAATAATTCATAATATATAAATATATTACAAAATATTATATAGCATAATTTTCGCTTATATTTACTTTATATCTTCAAACACGTTTCTACTGGAAAGAGCATCTTTGGGTGAAAACTTTTGCACAAACGAAATATAAAGGAAGGGCACCGATACAAAATAATTTTATTATACCCCACCAAAATTAACAACACTTTAATTAAAGTAACATCAAAATATGGTGGATGTAATGTAGTTTTTATAAAATAGATTAATCAAATATTTTAAGAAAATAAAATTTTTAAGACCTAAATCTTCTAATACTTTAAAAAAACATAAGTTTTAAATGATGCTTGCATACTTAGTAGTAACAGAAAAATAAATGTCAGAAATAGTAGTTGCTAAGAGGAAGAACATGAAATAAAATATTAATACTGGTCCAGGCCTCAAAAAAAAACCCTGATATATCATCTATTAGGTGCTTTGATTAAATTAGTATTTCATGTTAAAATAGATAAAATAAAGTTTTTTTTTTTTTTAGAGAAAAATAGATAAAATAAAGTTAGTTGGATAAGAAAGCTAAATAATTGAAATGCAAAATGAAAAAAATATACTTTTACCTGCTAACATACCTATTTGTGGATGGATGTGATTATTGCATATTCTTGTTTTGATGTATTCCGAATGTCTCCTTTTGTTTGATCTTTTAAAATCAACATGCATTATGCCTCGACATATGTTCTTCGTTGATTGTTGACGAAGACCGGCCACTCAAATCCTCATGTGAAGATGATGAAGACCAGTCAGGTTTATGATCAAACTATATAAAAAAAAAAAAAAGCACAAAAGGCTAAAAAACTTCTTAAAAAAAAATTACATTTAACCTACCGCTTCATCTATGAAGACGGACTCCAGAATGGTTTCAAACTTATCAGATTCTAGAGCCAGACCTTCAAACATCAATCCATAAGTTTCTTGTTGATGTCCTTGAAAAGGCTAAACGTGGTCATCTACCTTTTATTATGACAATCTTGAAGTAATTGTTTAGTAGAAAAAGGAATGCAAAATTGACTTAAGTGAATTAGATAGATGGCATAATTATATAGATGGTAGCAGGCAATTTAATGGTCACAATAATTGAATTAATGAGGCTCTATAGGAAAAGAAAAAATAATTGAAAAAAAAAAATGTAAAGGATCTCTGCAGAATTTGAAGGGGCAGCACGGGAAAATGGGAAAAAAGAATTGAAAAAGAAAAGAAGAAAAAAATAAATAAAGCATCTCATTTTGAGCGGGAAAGTGGCATTGGGATATGGTGAAGCTCAACAACTTTAATATATTATATAGATTAGATTAAAATCTAGATTAGATAAGGGTTCATCAAATTTTTAATTCGTATAAAAAGGGCTAAATATATAAAATAATGTAAATGGTCCATAAAGAATTTCCCAACAAGTAAGGATAAGATATTCAAGCCTACGTAGTTAACGAAAAAATTTCTAGTATACCATGTGTATCGAGTACTCGATAAGACATTCATATAATCTTCGATATGTGGTCAGTGGGACATATAAATTAAAATAAATAAATATTTTATTTTCATCCACCTTTTTCATTTATGAACTGTCGTTTACCCCGTTAACTTGAAAATTAATTCTTCAATAAATTAATGGTCCACTGCCCGTCAATATTTTTACCATTCCTTCATTTTCAATTCCACGTGCACCACTGCTAATTTTTATGAGAGTTTCATGAATATAAATTTTTTGATTTCATTTTTATCAAATCAATCCTTGGTTATTGAGTCTGGTAATTGTGTTTGTTTAGCTGCTTATTCCCTTTGATATTCTTCTTTTTTTTTTTTTTTTTTGTAAGCAGCTTAATGCTTCTCTCATGTACAAAGGTTCCTACATGTACTTCAATTTTAGATGAATTGAGCTCATTTTGTTTTGGTCAACTTAATGACGACGTTAAGTGCATATTTGATTAACTAAATTCAATTATTTTTGTCCTTCAACGTGAAGGATGATATTCTTAAACTTTATAAACAATGAATTTTATTTGTATGTGGAAATTATATAGTGCCCACTGGGGGCATGTGGCGGCCCTCTATTTGGGGGTTGTCAGTGACGGCCCACCGGCTCCCGCCTAACAATGAATGCCCACCCGCTCTCCTCTGATGTATAACAACACAATGACAAAAAAAATAATAAAAAAAATAAAAAAAAAGAATAGGATGAGAAATCATGAAAAGGGGATTCCTGTAGAACAAAAATGAGAAATAAAATTAGTAGCGACGAAAGTGAAATTGAAAAATGAAGGAATGGTAAAAATATTTGCAGGCATTGGACAATTAACTTATTGAAGAATTAATTCTCAAGTTAATTGAGTAAATGACGGTTCACAAATGAAAAATGGGAGAAAATGAAATTCTTATTTGTTTTAATTTATATGTCCCACTAAATTATATGGATGCCGTACCGAGTGCTCGACACACATGGTGCACCAAAACAAATTTCGTAGTTAACGCGATTATTACAATTTATAAACAACATAATTTTTCAAACTACATTTTATTCAATTAGGTGACGTCTTGTTTGTATTTCATTTTTTATTTTTGAAAATGTTTTCTATTTTGTGTTTTCTTTTCATGTTTTTAAATTTGCTGAAACTCGTTCTGTTTGTCATTTCTGAAAACTGTTTCTAAAAATAAAAAATTGAAAAACATGTTCGATTTGAAAATTTGCAGAATATTACTCTGGCTATTTGTAATTAATTTGCTTGTGGGTTAAATTATTTAAAAAAAAAAAAAAATCTTTTGAAGATTTGCTTTCTATTATAAGAAAAAATTAGCTTATTTAATTTTTATTGCACTGATTTAAATGATAAGAAAAATATTTAAAAAATAGATAAATTCATTAATGATCAAGTCTCAAAAATATTATACGAAATTAGTTTATCTAATTATTATTGCCACAGTCATGTTCAAGTCACGTGTTACATGAGTCCATGTAAATAAAATAATTTTCGATAAAAGAAATAAAAATTCGATCAAAAATAAAATAAAATAAAATAACAATACAAAGAGTTTGACTCAACAAAATGAATGCAAGTAGTCCTAAGCCAAAATAATAACACAAAGAGTCCATGTTCAAGGCTTTTTTTGAAATATTACCCTAAATGTAGAGTTTACTGATCCAATTTCATTAAAAAAAAAAACACCAAAATGCATTTTCCGCATTTTGAACATTTTAAATTGAAATACATTCAAAACGTCCAAAATGAGGTTTTTGACGTTTTGTGTACAATTTATTTTTATTTTTTTTTTAAATGCGTTTTCGAAAATGGTAAAAAGAACGCGTTTTTAGTTTTTTCAAAAATAAAATAGTAAACAACCTGAAAATAGTAAAGAGAATATGATCTTAAATTTACTCCTTTTCATTTTTAATCATATATTTTATTTTAAAAAAATAAATTAATTAAGTCTCCATTCGGTAATGTAATTGAGTGTGGTTTTTAAATCACTTTTTAAATTACACAATTCCCCAAATTAATCTCTAATTCTACATATTTTCTCTCTCCAATTTTTAACCATCCATCTAGGGGTGGGCGTGGGTTGGGTTGAGTCGGTTTTTTGCCCAACCCAACCCAACCCAATCAAGTTTCGGTCGGGTTGGGTTGGGTGGTTTGGGCTTTGGTCCAATTAAATAAAATTCTTAGAAAATTAAAAAATTATGCCCGTAAATCAACTATTAACTCAAATAAATTATGTACAATACAATAAGCTCAAATATAATAAATTGAATATTTGCTAATAAAACTAAAATATGTTCAAATTATATTTGAGTTTCATCCAAATTAAAAATGAATTTAAGATTCTTGAAATTTAAATGGTCTTATATTTTTTAAATTTTGATTGTGTTGGGTTGGGTCGGGTTACATCCAACCCACAACCCGACCCAACCCAAACAATTTTTTTTTTTTTATAATTCAATCCAACCCAATTTTCATCAAAATCCAACTCAACCCGATCGGGTTGGGTTGGACGGTTTTGACGGGTTCATGCCCACCCCTACATCCATCTACATAAAAAAACAATAAAAAAAACCATTTTTTTTCTTAGGTAAGTTACCGAACAGTGATAAGTGGTAGATTATAAAAGGGGAATCCAAGAAAGAGATCTGATTGGACGACACAAGAGTGGCTTCAACTTGCACATTTGAAACAGGTTGTGTCTGCCACGCGGAGGCTGTTGGTTGCGATACTATCTATACTTGTCAAGCTGTGGTTACAGATTAACAGCTAAGCAGCAAACAACTTGCTGAAAGCGACGTCTTGTTGGGGTAAACACAAGTGGAAAGAAAAATAATAATTACGTGCATGTGGCTATCGTACGCACGGTCATTTCACGCGCCATGGGTTTTACTTTTCTGGGTTCATAGAATGGGCCGGGTCTTCCGGTGAATTTAGGGTGTGTTTGAAAGCACATTATTTTCCCTAGAAAATCCACTTTTCACCCATATTTTTTAATTATTGGTGTTTGATTGTCCAAAATTTTCTTGACAAATGATTTCTAGCTTTCTCATCCACGCGCCTCATTTCTTGGAATTTAAGGGCAAAGTTTTCTAACCTGTATAGGAGAACCAATTTTCTTGGCAATTGAACAGTAAATATTGTACCGTGTTTGATCATTTTTGTTGTTGTTAATTGATTTATTTTTTCCCAAAAATTAATATTATTATTATAAAGTACAAATGTGTTAATAAATTATTTTTTTTTGGTTAAAATAACTACATTTTACTTTATTTGCCATGTAAAATAATGTCAATCAAACAATAAAGTTGAATTTTTTTTTCACTTTTTCCACCTAAAAAATTAAATCAATCAAACACATTAAACTTTCAATTCCCAGGAATTCAATTCCCTGAAATTCATTTTCTTTCACCCAAATTCCACAATTGCTATCAAACGCAGCCTTAAGACTTTTCGACCGTATTTGATTTGATTTCATTGGACGTTACTTATGTTCGATTAATTAAAAAAAGTGATAATTATATAGATTACTTACTTTAGATAATAAATTTGATTTTTACTACCCAAATAAAAAAATTTGAAAAATACTTCATTGTTACTAAAAAAAATTGAAAAGTATCATAGGTATCATACTGTGATACTAACATATTTGAGAAGTATCAAAAGTATCAGATTGTGATACTTCACGTGATTATGAAGTATTTTTCAGTTTTTATGATTTTATTATAAGTAATTTTCAATTTTTATAAAATTTAAATAAATTTCAATTTGATCCCTAAAAGTAGTGTAATTATGTGAATAGCCCTTAAAAAAATTTAACAAATTAACAATAAATTTTAGGAGATTCGCATAAATACCAAAATTTTTGAGGTGAAATTGAAATTTACATCTTTTAGAAGTATCACACATTGATACTTTCAAATTGTTTATAATATTTTTGATTTACTAAAATTTACGTGATTTAAAAGTATAAGATTATGATATTTTTCAAATTTTTATAATAGTTAGATACTGAATTTTAGTATCACATTTTGATATTTATGATACTTAAGCATGTGTTCGGTAAAATAAAAAAAATGGTTTATAAACACAATTTCTCAAATCATTTTAACTACACATATTTTCTCTCTCCAATTTTTAACCGCTACTTTTTACCTTAAAATTATAAATAAACCAATTTATAAATTAAAAAGTGTTACCAAACGGAGTAATTTGAGTAATGAAAACACTAGTACGGAAATCATAAAAAAAATGAGGAATATACGTCGATTTTTAGTAAAATCGACGCCTATAAAAGGACGGTGACATTTTTGTAAATATGATCGAAGAATAGGCGTCGGTTGTCGCGTAAAGTTTAAACCTAAAGAATACACGTCGGTTCCTCAGTTGTAATATTACAACCGACGCGTATTCTCTGATTTTAAGATCGGTTCTTTAAGAACCGACGCGTATTCATTTATTTACTTATTAGCAAAACGCGCAGATCATCTCTATTTTTTCACTACTCGATCTCTCCCCGCCTCTCTCTTTATTTTTCTCTCACCCGAACCACCGCACTACGTCGTCGTCGTCGCCGCCACCATCATCATTCCTCCATTTCCCGGCAACGTTCATCACCACATTCCTCCCCTCGCTCTTTATCTCTTTCTCTCCCCGAACCACCAGACTCGCACCTCCGCCACCGCCGCGCGCCTCCACCATCTCGTAAGAAACCCACCTCCCTCTTTATATACATGTGTTTTTATCTATATGTATATATATAATGTATGTAAATATATGTAATAATATTTATGTATGTATAATGTATGTAAATAATATGTAAATATATGTATTATATATAATATATATAAATGTTTATATGTTTACATACTTTCTCTTTGTGTCTATATATATATATATGGATATTTATATTATAGATGTGTTTATATATATGTATGGGTGTTTCAACTAGTTATTGATTTAATTTTGTATTGTTGATTTTTAGTTATTAGATGGATAAATTGCAATATTTGAATTATTGAATTTCTATTGCAGCGGAATGAATGAAAGAAATGTGGTGTTTACCCCGCAAAAAAAAAAAAAAAGACTTTAGGCGTTAGTTGTAGGTTGTAATATTACAACCGACGCCTAAAGTCGACTTTAGGCGTCGGTTTTTACAACCGACGTGTAAAGTCAAGACTTTACGCGTCGGCATCATATACGTCGCTTTTACAATCGACGCGTATTGTAATATTACAATCGACGCGAATGAGTCATTCTCTACTAGTGAAAGAAACTGACATAAATTTGAGTAAAATTTTGAAAGATGTTATATTTTAGTTCAAAGAGAAAAAGGATTCAAAGTGCAATTATCCCTAAATTTATTCACATGAACTCATAAGTTTGATTAACTTTTAAAAACGATATATTCCACTAACATTTATTAAAATTTATTAAGAATTTGAATTTTAGCAAAACTAAACTAATCATTGTTGAGTATTGACCCAAAATAAAAAAATAATTATTCTGTCAAAGTTTTAATTGTTTGGTGAATAAAATGGCCTATTAGGTTATGGTTCAAATGTTTAAATGATAGGCAGGTTTGAGGAATTGAACGTGAGCGGCTGTGTAAAATTGGGAATGAAAGGAAGTAATTGGGTTTAATTATGTGATGATTAAAATTAAAATGGCCTATTAGGGCATTAATAATCTTTCCTTTTGTTTTCTTATATATAATGAGAAGCATTGTGTGTCGCGTGCAACCAAGGGAAGTGAAAAAAGCGTTGGAATTATCTTTGGTTCTTAGATACCTTTCGGGCTCAGTAAGCTCTCCAAATCTCAACCTCAAACATTCAAGCTCGACCCAACAACAACTCCACATTGGTTGCTCCAATATTACTCTACCCACATCTCGGTAGAGGGAGAATGAAAACCCTAGACAAAACAAGGCAATTGATAGATACTTATAATGTTGGGCTAGGTCACCATAAATGAGTCAATCAACACCCAAGACCCAACGTAAAATCCAATGAAGTCCAAAGTTTTTGCCCAATAAACACCACAAATGGGTCTTCCAAGTGGACCACGAGCAGCTATCAATTAAGTTGTTTCAAGTGACCCCAAGTCGTTATCGAGTCGAGCTATTCATTATGGTGTCGATAATATAATCCCACGATCGTTTTACATCATCGTCCGAATTTATTGGGTATAAAAAAATCCAACAAATCTCTACCTTGATACTCGATTAACTCGTAAGAAAAACAACACAATGTTTATAGTTGCTCAATCAAGGTAATCCAATAAAATTTGGAATTACAAACCTTACCTCGTGTCTCACCCAGTCTCAAGTCCAAACCCCAGGCCCAAGTGAGGTTCCAATCAAAAACCAATTGGTAATGGGTGGAGTAGCCCACTTGGGTTATATGGTTATTTGCTCGAATTTATTGGGTATCAAAAAACCCAACAAATCTCCACCTTGATACCCTATCAACCTGCAATAAAAACAACACAATGTTTATACTTGCTCAATCAAGGTAATCCAATAAAAATTGGAATTACAAACCTTACCTCGTGTCTCACCCAGACCCAGTCCCAAGACCAAACCCCAAGCTCAAGTAAGGTTCCAACCCAAAACCAATTGGTAATGGGTGGAGTAGCCCACTTGGGTTATATGGTGATTTATTTCCTTTCTCAACCGATGTGAGATTATTTGCATTCTCAACAATCCCTCTCTTAAACAGGGCCCACGAGGTATGCTTTTCCATCTGGCCCTCTCTCAAGATAGATCCTGTCACATCTCCTTATGCCCAGGGAGATCACCATTTACACTGAGATAATCCACCATAACCATTGCACACTATGTTACTATGGATCGTCCATCTCATAAGAAATCACATGAATTCTTCATCTTGAGGCTCATCATCTCGATTCATCTGCCGTTGTTAGGGGGTTATGTTCATCCACTCGATCGTACGTCCACTAGACAATCTTTCCGGCTCTGATACTACTTGTTGTATTCAAAAAAGTCAAGAGTCCACCCTTATTAAAAGGAAAAGATAAAGTTTTATTTTGATTTGAAATCCTTTTCAAAATACCAACCGAGAATCCCCAAAAAATTAGGTAACAAATAGATAATGATAGAGTTATATGGTTTATGTCTTTTCCAACAATATCTCCAAGGCGGGTATTGAGTACCAATCCCAATTGGTTGACTCCCTCAAAATAGTAGTGTAATCTACACCACAATTGCTTGTAACCCCTTTGGTCGGGTATTTTGAAGGAGTCAACACAATTGAGATTGGTACTCAATATCCGTTTAGTCAGGTATTTTGAGGGAGTCAACCCAATATGGATTGGTGCTCAATACTCGCCTTGAAGATATTATTGGATAAGAGATTGCGAACAACTCTATCATTATCTATTTGTTATCTAATTTTTTGGGGATTCTCGGTTGGTATTTAGAAAAGGATTTCAAATCAAATAAAAATTTATCTTTTCCTTTTAATAGGGTGGACTCTTGACTTTTTTGAATACATAAGTGGAAAATGCCAGCTTCATATTTTGTGTGTGAAAAACACCAATACAGAAATAGGAATTCGCGTCAGTTGTAGCGGCGATGCATATGACGCAGACGCGTAAAGTCTCGACTTTAGGCGTCGGTTGTAAACCGACGCCCAAAGTCAGTTTTGGACGTCGATTCTAATTTAAAACCGAGGCCTAAAGTCCAAAAAAAAATAATAATAACTTTGGGCGTCGATTTTAGTATAAAACCGACGCCCAAACCTTTTTTTTTTTGTATTTATATATTATATGACCTGCAGTGGCCTGCAATGATCCAGGCCACTGCAGGTCGTGGTCTGCTGTGACCTGCAATGACCCAGGCCACTGCAGGTCGTGGCCTGCAGTGACCCGGACGTGGTCTGCGATAACCTGAACATGCGCATCACCAAATATATATATATATATATATATATATATAATCGATATATACGTAATAAAATTAAATTAACAACAATTATACTTACAAATTGTTAATTTATGTACAAATTAAATATATATGTAAGTGCAAGTTTTTATTACAATTCGATTTACACAAACCTATGAACGAAGTATTTTGCCCATAAGTTTTGAATCTCGATTACTTCCTCCGTTGAATAATATTCTTTAAATGCCTACAAACAATCAAAATGAATTATTAGTTATTTTTTCATAAAATATAAAGTCATTATTAAAATTCTCATTTTCAATGACTTATACCTTTTCTAACGAGGTAAGTTGAAAGTGTTCTGTGATTATCACATACATATTTCTCATAACGTAGTAGCCACACTCAGACCCTCCAAGTTGTTGAGGACACTGAAATATTCACATTGAAAAATAACAATATTAGTAATCAAACTAAATAAAATATAGAAATAATTCAAAGATTTTTAGTAAAGTTTAAATCCGTGTTTTCATACTTTTACGTTTTTCCACGTTTTATTAGATTTTGTCCTCATGCCTCCAACTGTCCAATACGTTTTGAAAGCCCTAAAATCTCAATAAATTATATCAGCAAGCTACAAAAAAATAATATGACTCAAATTTCCTACAGAAATTTTGGCAGAGTCTCCCCTATAAATTGAATTTATCCAACCTGTAGGGGGACTCTGCTATTCAAAACTATCAACTTCTCAACAATCACAACTCCACAATCAATTTCACCACAACTCCACAATTATTTCATTAAAAGTTTTCTAACTTACGTGTTCAATATCGGCTTGATATCTAAGTCACGCTTAGATGCAACAGCTGAATCTAAGAAGTACACCGTATTCTTCTCAGGAGAAATAACTAGCAACATCCAGTGATTCCTACGTATTATGAACGTGTAAATACAACTTTAAATATCATATCATTCAAATTAGGTTAAAAATTAGAGAATATCAATGATCTTACTCCTGAAAATACGGTGCTAGAATGAATTTCTTAGTTTTCATTGCCTTCATGGTGCTGGCCAAGTAATTTATAACACCATTTGCATTTGTTCTTACTGAAATCGATGCAATGTGTGTCAGAGACATGAATCACTTTAAACTATAATTTTCATTTTTTATTTACCAAATTCTACAAAACTTTTGACAGAACTTCCCCTATAAATTGGACTTAACCAACCTCTAGGAAGAATCAACATATCACAATAAACCAAAATGTTCAACATCGACATATTCAAAAATCAAATACAACTCCAATCAAACTTCAACATCATCAACTACTCCAAGTTTAATTCGAAATCCATTCTCAATTCCTAAAAAGTCAAGCTAAGATTTCATGACTTAATATCTCATAATTTCAATTTAACACCCAAATTTATATATATTAAAATTTAATCAACACATTTATACATATTAACATGTAATTATCATATTTATATAATAACAAATATACATATATATATATATATATATACACACACACACACATAAATATATATACACAAATATATAATTCTATAGACACATATATATACATACATATATATATATACACACATACATATACATACATATATACAAAAATGAGAATCGGATCTTACAATGTAAGAGGTGGCGGCGGTAGAGGAGTACTGGGCGGTGGAGGTGGCGACGGGAGAAGATAATCGTGAGACTCACAAGAGAGAGAGGCGTGAGAGTAGAGAGAAGAGAATTGTGAGAGTGAATTGTAAGAGAGAGGCGTAAGAGTAGTAGCTAGTGTACTGAAAGAGAGAAAGAGGCGCGAGAGTGTGTATGAAATTACCGGGAGAAAAATTATTATAAGAAGAGGCGTCGATTTTTTCTTGAACCGACTCGCAAAGTCTGTCGGTCCGACTTTGCACGTCGGTTTAAAATGGAAACCGACGCCTTTTCCTAAATTTTAATTACGAAAATGCCACCGTCCTATTTTACACGTCGATTTTTTGAAAAACCGATATGTGTTCCTCATTTTTTTATGCCTTTTTGTACTAGTGAAAAGGACTTCTTCCTTCCTTTGTTGTGTCCATCTTGCGATTCTCTTCTCTGCTCCGTGATAAATAAAAGCCTTGTCTTGTTTTTCTTCGTGCAAAACAATTGCTTCCTTTCTTTGTGGTTATTTTCTTCGTGAACACTTCTTCTGTTTCGGTCCTTTGTGATTACCTGTACTTCCTTCGTGATTGTACAAATCTCCAGATAGTGGTGTTGCACTTTGTGATTGTGGATCGATTTTCAGAGTCAAAACAAAAGGGGAAAATCAAATTCTAATTTCTTTGTTATTTTAATTTACTGTTGATTTTTCATTTCACGTTTTGATTCGATATAACCATTGCATTTGTTGTTTTTTAGGTTGAATCTTCAAGTCACATTGGTATCAGATTGGACTTTTCTGTGTCCGTAAATTAGGAGACATGTAAACATCACCGCTTTAGGGCACCACCATACACCATAAAGTCTTCATTGAAAGTTGCAGCAACACGAAGTTCCCCTCGACCTAACGACCACAGGACAAAATCGTTCAACTTTCAGTACAAAACTCCAAACTAAAATCGATCAGCGCCAACAGCTCCTCCTTGACAAAGGGAACAAATTGCCTATTCAAACCACTGTCGAAATCCTCCCCATGCGTCGCTGTCGAAAATTCACGCGCCCTTAACGCGAAACTGCCTCGACCTGCTAAGTAAGGTAGTCTCCGTTTCACCAACCGATCACTGGTTTTTCCAGATCGAAGAAAATCAGTTTCAAAAATCTCGAACTAAATAGCCTCTGTTTTTCAAAAACTTCGATTTTGTGGCCCAAAAACATAACCAAATGCTTTGATACCATGTTGAAATTATTGTTGATTCTTCTATACCTCCCGGGCTCAGTAAGCTCTCCAAATCTCGACCCCAAACCTTCAGTTCGACCCAACAACAACCCCGCCTTGGTTGCTCCTATATTACTCTACCCACATTTTGGTAGAGGGGGGAATGAAAACCCTAGACAAAACAAGGCAATGGATAGATACTTATAATGTTGGGCAAGGTCACCATAAATTGCCCAATCAACACCCAAGGCACAACGTACAATCCAACAAAGTCCAAAGTCTTTGCCCAATAAACACCACAAATGGGCCATCCAAGTTGGCCACGATCAACTACCAATTAAGTTGCTTCAAGTGACCCCGAGTCATTATCTAGCTGAACTATTCATTTTGGTGTCGATATAATCCAACAACTGTTTTACATCATCGCCTGGATTTATTACGTATCAAAAAAACAACCAAATAGAATAAAATCGAGAGGGGGAGAGAGAGAAGAAAAAGGAGAGAAAAAAGAAGACGTTAATGTGCGTTGAGTATTGTGGTGGAGTACAGATGGGTAGAGAATATTATTCGTCTACAGTGGTGTCGATGGCACTCAACAGAGAGTTCAAAGAGACTACTGAGGTGCATGGTGAATGTTGCATTTTATATTTAGTGTTCTTGAGATGGACTGCACACATGAAGTAATTGAGAATTGACCATCGTGGTGAATTCATTGTCGAATGGAAAAAGTCGTGCGTGATGAATTAGAAGAAAAATTGTGTACATTGTTCTTTCTACTTTTTTGTAGGGAGAAGTTGTGAGAATGAGGAAAAATTGTATGAGTGAGTTTCTTTCATTATCAATAAAAAGTGTTTTTCCCCCTTGGTCGTCGTCTCGTTGGCAGTCAGCTGAGCCACTTTAAATTCTTTGTTTTCTCTTTTGTCCAGTTATTTTGTGTTTACTTGTTTAAGCTAGGTTTGGTTGATTTGAGGTGGGAAAATTGAGTTTTCCCAATAGTGGTATCAAAGCAATATGGTGGGAAACTGAATTTTTTTCACAACAATCATAATATTACAAAACGAGAGAAACCTGAACCAACAAGAACTAGCAAACATGAGTCAAGCTTGGCACAGTCATTGCACATGAAATGCATTGGCTTCATGTGTAGGATTCCTATTCCTGTTAGGACTCGGTTGATTTGGGTTTCGACAAAATCAAACCATGTCCAACTTTAATCTTCATATGGTTCATTATTCTACATTTCGACTCATTAAATACGAAATCAAAACACCTATAATAGTATTTCTTGTAAATGTTAAATCTTTGTCACAATGAAAGTGGTACAAAACGAAAAAATAAGTAACTAAATAATATAAAACTGAAAGCTCAAAAACTTAAACATGAAGTTTTATTTTGTTGTGAAGAGGAGCAGCTGAGCAGAGCTCTAGGTAAATTGTCGCCATCGAGCGGTCGCATACAACGACAACATAGCATGCATGCTGCCTACATGTGGTGTATCTATGGTCTAGGGATTGAGGCGGTGGTGTTCTGTGGATGTGCGGTGCGGTGCGGAGCGGCATGGTACGGTACGGTGGGTTATGGCTTCGATTTGTTTCTCGGAGTTAGTGCTGGATCTTCTTTGCCACGAGGTGGTGGTGTGCGCTTGGCTGTGAGGCAGTGTTGTGTGGTGGTTAGATGATGTGTTTTGACGGTGGTGCTTTGTGAAGGTTAGGTATTCTAGTAATGGTGAGGTGTTTTGTTCAAAAAAACTTATGGGTGGTTATTATAGGCGATGGTATTTAGATGCGACTAATAGTGTGTTGTTGTATGGTTTGCAATGGTGGCGGTGCTGGTGGTGGGGTGAGTGAGTTAGGGAGAGTGGTGGCGCGACGTTTGTGCAGTTTGGGTGTTGTGATTGTTGGTGGCACAGTCGGTGTGGCGACAACGATGCGGGTGGGTGGTGATCGGTGGTGCAGTAGTCGGGAGCAATATTTTTGGAAGGTTGAGTGGAGTAGAGGTTTGACGGAAAATAAGTTGTGATCAAATAATTTTATAACTTGTGACCAAGAAATTAGTCGTGGCCTATAAAATTTGTGATTTGTGACCGAGAAATAAGTCGTTACCTTTAATATTTATAATTTGTGATAGAATAATAAATTGTGACCTATTAATTTGATAATTTGTGATCAAAAATAAGTTTACCTATTAACTTGTGACTGAGAATTAAGTCATTACCTTTAATATTTGTAATTTGTGATGGAATAATAAATTGTGACCTATTAATTTAATAATTTGTTATCGAAAATAAGTTTACGTATTAACTTGTGACCGAGAATTAAGTCATGACCAAATAATTATATAATTTGTGATCAAGGAATTCCATAATTTGTGACCTATAAATTTGTGACTGTGACCATAAATTGGAACAAATTGTAACTTAACAAATCAAGATTTGTGACCTATTAATTTTTATAAATTGTGATCGAAAAATAAGTTGTGACTTATAAATCTATAATTTGTGACGGAAAATAAGATGTGACTGAGAAATTAGTTTTGAGTCATAAATTTTTTGATTTGTGATCGAGAAATAAGTCGTGACCTTTAATAACAAATCGAGATTTGTGACCTATTAATTTTTAAAAATTGTGATAGAAAAATAAGTTGTGACTTATAAATCTATAGTTTGTGACGGAAAATAAGCCGTGATTGAGAAATTAGTTTTCAGCCATAAATCTTTTGATTTGTGATCGAGAAATAAGTCGTGACCTTTAATTTTGTGATTCGTGACTGAATAATAATTTGTAACCGATTAATTTGAAATTTATAATCGCTAAATAAGTTATGGCTTATAAAAATCGAAATTTGTGATCGAAAAGTAAGTTGTGACCTATGAATTCGTGATTTGTGATCAAGAAATAGATTGTGACCAAAAAATTAGTCGTGATCAAGGATGAAGTTATGACCAATTACATTTGTAATATGTGATCGAGAAATAAGCCGTAACTTAAAACACTTGTGATTTATGACCAAGTAATAAATTTGTAACTGATTAATATTATAAATTGTGACTGAAAATTAAATTGTGGTCTATAAATTTGTAATTTGTGATTGAAAATAAGTCATAACCAAATATTTGTAACCTGGAAATTAGTCGTGAGCCATAAATTTTATGATTTGTGATCGAGAAATAAGTCGTAACATTTAATATTTGTGATTTATGATCGAATAATAATGTGTGATCGATTAGTTTGATAATTTGTGATCGAAAATAAGTTATGACCTATAAATTTGTTATTTGTAATCGAGAAAATTCATAATTTGTGACTTGTGACCATAAATTTTATAATTGTGACCTTAAATAAGTCATGACTTTTAAAATTTGTGATATGTGACCGAATAATAAATTGTGACCAGTTAATTTGATTATTTGTGTTTAACAATAAGTTATGACCTATAAATTTAAAATTTGTCTCGGCCATATAATTTTATAATTTGTAATCGAGAAATCTCATAATTTGTGACTGTAACCATAAGTTGTATAATTATGACATTAACCTATTTAATTACCTATTTAATTAATAAAATTTATTTAATTAGCCCTATTTGGTAGTGGAAAAAATGCACAGTTCATGTGCTTTTTCATGTTTCAGTAATATCTTAACTTAAATTCCAATTCTACCACAGATTTACCTTATCTTAACATGAATTTTCATACAGTGCATTTTTTTGGGGGAGCAAACAAGCCTTATATGTATTTTTAATGAAAACCCTGATTTTTGTATTAAAATCATAAGTTTATTAATTCTTAAATTTCATCTTTTAAAATCCTTAAATGTGTATTTATCTCATGTTTAAATGATTGGCAGGTTTGAGGAATTGGACATGAGCAGCCATGTGAAATTGGGAATAAAATGAAGTAATTAGGCTTAATTGTGTGTTGATTAAAATTGCCCATTAGGGCATTAAAAATCATGCATTTTTTTTTTTTTTTTATATATATATAATAAAATGAGTGGCATTGTGTGCCGTGAGCAGCCAAGGCAAGTGAGAAAATAATAAAAGACAGGGAGAGAGAAGAAAAAAGGGAGAGAAAAAGAAGAAGCATGCCTCCTTGCACGCAAGTTGTCGAGTGATGTTTTGTTCACGTGCGTTGAGTGATGTGATGTAATACACTTGGGTAGAGAATATGATTCGTTTACAATGATGTTGATGGCACATGACAAAGAGTTCAAAGAGACTGTTGAGGTGCATGGTGCATGTTACGTGTTATGTTTAGTGTTCTCGAGATGGATTGTACACGGGTAGCAATTGAGAATTGATTGTTGTAGTGAATTCATTGTCGAATGAGAAAAGCTATGTGTGATGAATTGAAAAAAAACGGTACGAGTGGAGATACTACATACGTTGTTCTTTCTAGTTTTCCATCAATAAAAAAGTGTTTTTCTCCCTTGGTCGTCCGCGGTCAACTGAGCTACATTAAATTCTTTGTTTTCTCTTTTGTTCAGTTATTTTGTTTTTCTGTATTTCCATTGCGTTTGGTTGATTTGAGGTGGAAAATTTTATTTTTTCCAACAGTGGTATCAGAGCGATGTGGGTGGGAATTGATTTTTTTCCCAACAATCATAATCTTACAAAACTAAGGCAACTCGAACCAACTAGAACTAGCAAGCACGGATCTAGCTCGGCACATTCATTGCACATGAAATGCATTGGCTTCTACGATTCCTGTTCCTGTTGGGACTCGGTGGATATGGGTTTTGACAAAATCAAACCATGTCCAACTCTAATCTTCATATGGTTCATTTTTCTACATTTCAATTTATCAAATACACAATTAAAACCCCTTTAATAGTATTTCTCATAATTGTTAAGAGCCTGTCTAGGCGCGCTATGGAAGGAAATAAAATTGATTTTTTTCCTGTTAGATGGACCCACATCTAAAATTGTTGATGTACCATGAATCGTCCTTTTTTACTCATATAACAGTAAACCACTATGCCCTGCAGCTAACATTATTTGTTAACTCACAAATTAGAAAATGAGGGTATTATTGTCTTTTTAGGATAACATTCTTCCGGTCAGTAAGATAAAAGTCCTCTTTTTCCCAATGTTAGGTGGCGTTCTGTTTGTATTTTATTTTGTATTTTCATTTTCGAAAATGTTTTGTATTTCCTGTTTTCATTTTTGTTTTCAAATTTGCTGAAAACGCGTTTGATTTGTCATTTCTGAAAACTGTTTTTGAAAATGAAAAGTTGAAAAACACGTTCTGTTTGAAATTTTGCAGAATACTACTTAAATTATTTTTAATTAATTTACTTGCAGAATACTACTAATTCAAACTCAAATTTTCTTTCACAATACACTGAAAACATGGTTACATGCAACACACTAACGTGAGCATTAAGAGTCTATATTAACACAGTTTGGTCAGGTTCGGGATTTGAAAAAGCTCTACTTCTATTAAAATTCAGAAAATGCAAATTCTTTCAAAACCACCAGAGTCCATTTATTAGTGCATTTTTTGAAATATAATAACAAGAATTCTCACTTAATTTTTTTTTTTTGTAATGTTGATATTGAATTCAATAAAACTTTATTTAAACTTAGTTCCAATTAAGTTAGGATAATTCTAAAAAAAATAAAAACTTTATATTTAAACTTTATTTTGGGCGTTTTGCGTTTTGTGAACAAATTTTTTTTTTGTTTTCCAAAATGCGTTTTCGAAAATGGTAAAGAGAACGCGTTTTTAGCATTTTCGAAAATAAAAACAAAAAACGACCTCAAAATAGCAAAGAGAACAGGGAGTTAGTATTTTTATAATGGCACTTACATTTATTGAAGTATCATAATTTGATAGAATTGGCTGAAAATTTTCTCGCAAACGATGGCTAAATCTTTTTAACATTTAAAGTGATACAAAATGACAATAAGTATATAAATAATATAAAATTGAAACGCCTTTGTATGGTAACACTATTTATAAATTGATTTATTTATGATTTTGAAATAAAAAGTAGTGATTGAAAATTGAAGAGAGAAAATGTGTATGATTAAAAAGTAATTCGTGAAATTATGTAGTTTATAAATTGATTTATAAACCAATTTATTTCATTTACTAAACACTTGCTTAAATATCAAGTTTTAATTTGTCACTAAACACTTTAAATAGCATGTAATAAGAAGACACGTGTTGAAAGGTGAAGTCGTTAGTCAAGTCCTTGTTTGATACTGATTCTTTAAAACTTATTTTTTTTTTCCAAATTCAGTTTTAATGACACATTCTCTAAACAAAATAACTTTGCACGTGTATTCATAATCGTTCTCTATTTTTCAATTACATTCTAAAAAAATCACTTCTCACAAAATTTATCCCCAAATAATCTCCATCAAACGAGCCCTAATTAACGACGGTTGTTCTTGCCCTTTTCCCTTTTCTTCTCTGTTTGGAAAGGAAAAGGACTAGACAATGGATTTACTCTAAAATTGTTGAAACGAATTACGTAAGGAATTTCTTGTTGCTATAATAATTTCCCACTAGAGAAAAAGTTTTCCCTTTCCTTTCCCATTTTCTTTTCTTTGTATTGTCTTGATAAGTGGGGAAAATGAAACATTAGGCAAAGGACAGCTAATTGATACTTTGTTTGATTAGAATAAGGAGATACAATGACAAAACTAAAATTTAATAATTCTCTTGTATAGAACAACTTTAGGTGAAAAGCTTCAATGAAACAATTCTATATGCATATTGACGTGTTGCATTTTCAATGACTTGTGGGTGTTGTGATATCAATAAACGTTCTTACCACTCTTGCATATAGGATAGGTGTTATGTCAGGATCACAATATAGACGTTAGGACTCAAAGAAAATATATAGAAAGTAAAGAATAGAACACAATACTTTTCAGGGAAAAGCCCCCCAGAGGTCCAGCAACCGCTTCTGATGCCTAATCCATTGTTTGAGCATCCAATAACGGATATCGTTCGAGATTCCACTAATACCAACAATAATCAAGAGTTTTACAAACGGATCCACCAAGAACCACGCAAATACAGATTTCTTTTAAGTATTACTACCAAGGTTACAATTTCCCATTGAACACAGTACATAAGACCTTTCCTCACTAGAGATTTACAAGTATAACTGATGCAAACCACGTAGCAATTATAGCTACGCAACCCACAAATTATTGGAATCGACTCAAGAACGCCAAAGAACCACGATTTCGAGATTGATTCAAATTAATTGAACCAAGCAACCAACACAATCAATAGATTTGCTGACCTCTTGATCACAATAAAAATAAATCTCACCCAAGATTTGAACAAACAAGAATTAAACTCGCAAGTTCGGATTTTATTCAATAAAGAATAAAGTATGAAAGGAAATTGCCTCTCAATAATAATATCAAAGTTGCGTATTGAATAATGAAAATTACATCCCTATAAATAGGGTCAAAATCTAGGTTAAGAGTTCTAATTAAACTAGGAAACAAATATCTAAAAATAAGGAAATAAATAAACCCTAAAATTCACGCGTATTCGATTTTACGGCCGTGACTAATTTACTTACGGCCGTAAGACTCATTCTGTTTCACCGTTACGGCCGTGAGACTCCTTTTACGGCCGTAAGCCTTAATTCTGAAATTTCTGTTTTTGATCTGAGGCTGCGTTACGGCCGTAAGTCCAATTTCTTCAAAAATTCAGTTTTTAGCAGCAAGTTGGTTGCGACCGTGAGAATTATGAATTACGGACGTAATTCTTGAAATTTGGAAATCTTCTTCGACGGCTTGAATGAGGTTGATCTACTCGTCGTTTTGACTCGGTCTCAACATGGAACTTGCTTCTTTCGATGACACGAACATTGTTTTGGCCATTGTTTCTTGAACTAACTTGTCCATTGCTTCCATGGCCCTCTTTGTCTGCAATCGAGTCATCGGCCCTCCTCGGATCTTCAACGGATCTTTGTGCGGGCTTGTATCCGTGGTCTGGATCACATCATCCCCTCCCTCTTCGAAAGGATTCGACCTCGAATCTGTACCTGCATCAAACGGAGATAGATCAGAAACATTAAATGAAGCCGAAACATTATACTCACCAGGAAGATCTAATTTATAGGCATTGTTGTTGATCCTTTCAATCACTTGGAATGGACCATCTCCTCGCGATTGTAACTTTGACTTGCGTTGTTCTGGAAACCGCTCCTTTCTCAAATGTACCCAAACCCAATCACCGGGTTTAAATATGATGCCCTTTCTTCCTTTGTTAGCCTGCGAAGCATAATGTTCATTTTTCTTTTCAATCGCCAACCTCACCTTGTCGTGAAGTGCTTTAACCATCTCAGCCTTTTTCTTTCCATCTAGACTACTACGTTCATTCACAGGTAAAGGAATTAAATCCAATGGTGTTAACGGATTAAAACCATAAACAATTTCAAATGGTGAACAAGAAGTAGTAGAATGTATAGCCCTATTATATGCAAATTCAATAAATGGTAAGCACTCTTCCCAATTTTTCAGATTTTTATTGATTATCGTGCGCAACAATTGAATCATTGTCCTATTTACTACCTCGGTTTGTCCATCGGTCTGTGGGTGACAAGTTGTAGAGAAAAGTAGTTTTGTTCCTAGCTTGTTCCACAAGACTCTCCAAAAATGACTGAGGAATTTAACATCCCTATCCGAGACAATACTTTTAGGAACCCCATGTAAGTGTACGATTTCCCGAAAGAAAATTTCAGCGATGTTAGTAGCATCATCAGTTTTGTGGCATGGTATGAAATGTGCCATTTTACTAAAGCGATCTACTACCACAAAAATTGAATCTCTTCCCTTCTTAGTCCTAGGTAGTCCCAAAACAAAATCTATAGAGATATCGACCCAAGGTTCACTAGGGACGGGTAAAGGCATATATAATCCATGGGGTTTAATCCTAGATTTAGCCTTCTTACAAGTAATGCATCTATTACAAACCCGAACCACATCAATCTTCATCTTAGGCCAATAGAAATGTTCACTTAGGATTTCAATGGTCTTTTTAACCCCAAAATGACACATTAAACCTCTACTATGGGCCTCTCTCACAAGTAACTCCCTCATTGAACACCTAGGGACACACAATTTATTTTCTCGAAATAAATAATTATCATGTTTAAAGAACCTATCCACAGCCCCTTTACCACATAATTCATAGATATTAGAAAAGTCCAGATCACTAGCATACATGTCCTTAATGTATTCAAATCCAAGTAATTTAGAATTTAAAGAATTTAAAAGAACATACCTTCGAGACAATGCATTTGCCACCACATTTTCCTTACCTTGTTTGTATCGGATGACATAGGGAAATGTTTCGATGAATTCTACCCACCTTGCATGTCTCTTACTCAGCTTAGCTTGACCCCTCAAATGCTTCAAGGATTCATGATCAGTGTGTATCACGAACTCCCGTGGCCACAAGTAATGTTGCCATGTCTCCAAAGCGCGCACAAGTGAGTATAACTCCTTGTCATATGTCGGGTAATTAAGTGCAGCACCTTTTAGTTTTTCACTAAAATAGGCTATTGGTCTTTGATCCTGCATTAAAACAGCTCCAATGCCTAGCCCTGAGGCATCACATTCAATCTCAAAAGCCTTGTCAAAGTTAGGAAGTGATAAAATCGGTGCTTCACACAACATATTTTTAATAGTCTCAAATGCATGCTCCTGTTCTACTCCATCAATAATCATACTACATACCTTGTTATTAATGCGACATCCTGTATGGAATATGTTCTCCCGTTGTTGTTCCAAATCATCCGTGTTGATTTGAGCACTAAGAGCTCTCCTTGCCACTAATAACTCGCCATGCTCCCCGGATAACACATCCTCATTATCACATACTTCCTCCAACGCCGGCATATCTCTATAATCCTCTTCCTCACTATCACTCTCCATGGCTCCATCCTTTCGCACAAGTATCACTCGCCTATTAGGACATTGAGATGCCACATGTCCTCTCCCCAAACATTTGAAGCATTGAATGTCTCTACTCCTAGATGGTTGAGGTTCCCCCTTAGGTACGAGTTTATTAGCTTGTTCTTCCTTCCCTTTTGGTGCCTCAAACTTCCCTTTTGGTGCTTCAAACTTCCCTTTAGAAACAGTCCTATCTCCTTTACTATCCCACTTCGGCTTCCAAGAGGAATTAGAACCAGATTGATACCTTGCTGTTCCCTTTTTCTTTATTTGCTTCTCCACCTTTATAGCCATGTGCAACATATCTTCCATCTCCAAATAATGTTGTAGTTCAACCACATTAGCTATATCCCTATTCAATCCATTCAAAAATCGAGCCATCGTAGCCTTCCTATCCTCTTCTTCATTAGCTCTAATCATCAACATCTCCATCTCTTTATGATAATCCTCCACACTCTTCGATCCTTGGTATAGACTTTGAAATTTTTGATGAAGCTCCCGATGGTAATGACTAGGAACGAACCTCTTTCTCATGATAGCTTTTAACTCATCTCAAGTACTAACGGACCTCTCGCGATTCCTCCTCCTAGAAGTCACCAATTGATCCCACCAAGTAATAGCGTAATCGGAGAATTCAAGTACAGCTACCTTAACCTTTTTCTCTTCCGAATAAGTGTAGCAGTTGAAAATTAATTCCATCTTCTTTTCCCATTCTAGGTATGCTTCCGGATCACTCATACCCTTGAATGACGGAATTGTCATTTTGATGTTGCTCATACTACCATCCATCCTATCGACACCAAGATCTCTATCCCTTCTTCCATGCCTAACTACTCTATCCACAATTACCCCATCGTCAAAATCACTACCTTCTTCATTCTCATCGATCCCCTCTACTCTACGACCTTGCCCACCTTGCCTACGGGCATTAGGCACTTCCCGAGGTTGCTCAAGCTTTTCTAACCTACCTAACACATCCCCAAACAACCGCTCAAACCGTTGTACCATCTCTTCCGTCATGTTGACTCGATCGTTGTTTTTTGTAGTAGCAGATTGTTCAGACATCCTAAAACTAAATATTATATGCCTCACGTGTATTTCGCTCGTGTATCACTCAAATTTGGCTTTTACCCTCTATTGATCTTACCTCTCTGCCTTTTTCCACTCAATGGCTTTCACCCCATTGCTTCAAAGAACGAACCCGAACTCAAACAAGTTTAAACTTGAATGACTCAAACCGAATGCGAGTGAGAAGTTATCAACTTGTTGGGAAAACTCAAAGAAGACTTTTAGAGAATGAAATTTGACTCGATATAGAACTTGACACTTTTTATGGAAACTAAGATTGAGTCAAGAATATATTTTTTTTGAAATCAAATAACTGCTATTGTAATTGGACTGAGAATTTTTCGTTTTTTTTTTTTTTTTTTTTTTTAGAAAATTCAACTTCAAGAACGACGAAGCAAACAAAATTTAATTTGGATAAAAAACGAAGGAAATAACGACTATTGATTTTTTTTGTGACACTTTTTGGATTAAAGACTCAAGAACTGGAAGAACACGAAGAACAAGATTAAAGAAGACTCAAGAAAACAAAATAAAGATATAACCTTGATTTTTGGAGCCTAAGCTTTCATACCAGATGATGCAAACCACGTAGCAATTGTAGCTACGCAACCCACAAATTATTGGAATCGACTCAAGAACGCCAAAGAACCACAATTTCGAGATTGATTCAAATTAATTGAACCAAACAACCAACACAATCAATAGATATGTTGACCTCTTGATCACAATGAAAATAAATCTCACCCAAGATTTGAACAAACAAGAATTAAACTCGCAAGTTCGGATTTTATTCAATAAAGAATAAAGTATGAAAGCAAATTGTCTCTCAATAATAATATCAAAGTTGTGTATTGAATAATGAAAATTACATCCCTATAAATAGGGTCAAAATCTAGGTTAAGAGTTCTAATTAAACTAGGAAACAAATACCTAAAAATAAGGAAATAAATAAACCCTAAAATTCACGCGTATTCGATTTTACGGCCGTGATTAATTTACTTACGGCCGTAAGACTCATTCTGTTTCACCGTTACGGCCGTGAGACTCCTTTTACGGCCGTAAGCCTTAATTCTGAAATTTCTGTTTTTGATCCGATGCTGCGTTACGGCCGTGATTAATATTAGTTACGGCCGTAAGTCCAATTTCTTCAAAAATTCAGTTTTCAGCAACAAGTTGGTTGCGGCCGTGAGAATTATGAATTACGGCCGTAATTCTTTAAATTTGGCAATCTTCTTCGACGGCTTGAATGAGGTTGATCCACTCGTCGTTTTGGCTCGGTCCCAACATAGAACTTGCTTCTTTCGATGACACGAACATTGTTTTGGCCATTGTTTCTTGAACTAACTTTACCATTGCTTCCTTGGCCCTCTTTGTCTGCAATCGAGTCATCGGCCCTTCAACGGATCTTTGTGCGGGCTTGTATCCGTGGTCTGGATCATATCAATAACGCTCGGTTGTATGTAGAAACCAAAAATGAAGATAAGAAAATTAGAGATTTTCAGAGAGGAAGGAAGAAGATAGTAACTCAAGACGAAGAGAGGCAGATGAATCGGATGAAGTGTTCAAAAGGTTGAAGATGACGACTTATATATATATATATGGAAAAAATAGCCAAATTGCCATAAGTAAACAAAGTGGCAAGATCAAATAGAAAGTGCAAAACCAATATATAAGTTGCAACTATGAAACATGTTTTCAACTTGGACCGCTAAGCCAAACTGGGAGCCCAACTGCAGTGAATACATCCCAAGTACAAAGTATAAGGTCCAATACTTGGTAACATAATTCACAATCTCCACCTTGCTACCAAGTGTTGGTTAAGCAGAATCATCGAGAAATATAAGTTATTTTCATTGCTCAAGTACATGCAAAAAAATTAAAGATTTTCAATAGATAGGAATTTCAAACAGTTCATAAATTTTCCAGGAGGAACAATATTTTTTCCCATATCCGAGAGGTTTGATTGAGTATGATTTCTCTCCAGCTTTAAGATCATTTTGAGATCGCATCTCTAATAAAATGGAACTTAGCATCAATATGTTTTATTCTATCATGAAAAAATTGGTCTTTACTAAATTGTATATCACTTTTATTATTAGAAAATAAGACAACACTTTTATTAGTAAAATTCCTTTAAAAGTCCACTCAACCAAATTCCCTCTTTAACTGCATCAGTTGCGTCTATATACTCTACTTCAGTAGAAGAGAGACCTAAAACTTTTTGTAGTTGAGATTTTTAGCTTATAACATTATCACATAGAGTAAAGAAATAGGCAGAAGTTGATCTTCTATTATCCCTATCCCCAACAAAATAAGAATATGTATAACCCTTTTAAAGTAATTACTTTTTTTCTTTTCTTAAATACTAGACCGAAGTTATAAACAGACCCTGAAGACTCAAGTCCTGTATTTGCTAAAATCGTATACCGCAAGTGCACGGTTCGCGTTCAAGTAGTAAAGTGGACTAAAGAAGTCCGAGTTATAGTACCCACGAGGATTGAGTGATTTGTAACTAAAATTATTGATTTCATTTTAAATGAAAAGTCAAGTAACATAAAAAGTTGGTTTGATGGTGAATACTAACTATCATAAAATTAAAACACGACGACATGAAAAGCTAATTAATTAAAGCAAATAGACAACAATATGTAAAAGTTAGAATTAAAACTAACTATCCAAAGTAGACTAATAACAACAAGAACTTAGTGACTAAACTAAACTAGAAAAATATGAGACCAGGTGAATTAAGTTTTTATAACTATACTAATTTCTTCTTTCACAAATCAAATAGCGGCAATCAATCAATTAACCAAATTACATGGGAAACTCTAAATTAAACCTAACGTGTATACTAACTTGCAAATACAATACAAAATATTGACAACATTTTAAGATTACATAAACATAAATCAACATTCCTAATCACAAAACATAAACATAAATACCCAAGATCTAAAAACTACTTAAAATGCTTAAATAAAATTAGACTAATCAAGCATTCCTACACAATAACATTTACCCATAATAAAACAACAATAACATTTAAAAAATCACATAAACACATCAACAATACTCTAAATAAAGATTAAAAATAAGGTAATAAAGAAAATTCCCCTTTCAGTAGAGTTTTGGAATAAATGCTCAAGTATTTCTTTACTTTGAATTAAATTCATCTACCATACATTAATATTCTCAAAAACTCAATTCATAATGCCATAAATGCAATGGGTTCTTAGATGAAAAGTAACAACAACAACAATAACAAGCTTGAAAATAAGGAAAACAAGTAAAACACAATAATTTCTTAACTTAAAACATTAGACAACAAGAATTAAAAAGCAATAATCAAAAGAAAAATACAAGAAAAGTGGAAAGGGGCAAGAAGAAAACATCACCCTAGCAAAATGGAGATGAAACCTATTTATACTATCTCCAAAATGATCCAAACACCCAAAAAATTGCAAGGATCCGCGTATTTCAGCATTCTAGGCCGAACAGGGTCGGCCGGGTTGACCCGGTCCGGCAAATTTTTTTTTTTTTTTTTCATAACCGAACGATCGCGTGGTTCAAATCCAAGTCCAACTTTGGCCTCGGGTCCGTTTCGAGCCGTGGTTCGCGCGCGCGGCTCGATTCAAGCCACTCGTTCGCGTGGCTCAGCTGGATGATGATTTTGCAGCTAAGTCCCTTCCGTAATTACCACTAAGTCCTCTATCTTTTAATCTCGAGCAATTTAGTCCACAAATTTTCATATTTCTATCAAGTAGGTCCTTCTAAAATTGCACTTTTGGCCCTTCAACTTTTGAAATCTTTCAATTTGGTCCCTCGTTTAATTGCACAGCTCGTCCAAGATTTCCCGGAAGTGACAAAATGGTCCCCAAACTTGAAATTTCAGCATAATCTTCACTCCTTTTGTGATTTTTATCCTCGAACTTGGACATTAACCTATTTAAAAAAAAATATATGCATGAATTAGTAGATATTTGCTCAATATATTCCAAAATATGTTAGTTTAAATGTATAAAAAGTGTATAAAAATGCACTTAACAAATACCCCCAAACTTAAACTCTTGCTCATCTCGAGCAAGAATATCTACTAACACAAAAAGCAAATGAATGAATGATCAACAATGCTAGATAACTTGTAAATTCTTACTTGAGTGTAAAATTGCATGATTAATTCACAATTGTGTTTTCAAAATAATACTACAAAAAGAAGTTGAGCTTATCTCATTTTGATCGGTGTGTGTGTGCATAGTCACTTCCAATTATCACTAAGTTTCAAAGAAAAATTGTAGGAAGGATAAATTTCAAAATAATACTATCTACCCTTAGTGGTCAATTTTATTCCTTACCCTCTCGTGACATTCATCCCCCCCCATATTATTTCTTTTCACTCCCGAAATGCAATCCTGGGGGTGACTCTCAATTCACACATTTCTTTTTCCACTAAAGCTTGGTTATGACTTACCAGCAATCTCAACAATCTGGATATGCAGTGACTCTCCACTAGATGAGTGTTTCAACATTAAAGTTTATACCAAGTAATTCAAACTCACTATTAATCTAAGCCCTTATGCAAATACAAATGCATGATTTCTAAAACCTAATGTGATGATTGCTCGTGACTTCCTCATCTCTTAAGCTTTCTAATTGACCCATGTAGCGAGCTTTAGGTCGGAAAATCCCCGATTGTTTTAAGATCAAAGGGTACCAGGTTTCAAAATATCCCTACGGACTTACTAACTCGAGTAAAAAAGGCTACGAAGTGAGGTAGACTTATTAAACAAATGCAATGATGATGATGTGCTTCTTTTTTTTTTTTTTTACAAGTGTGTGTGTGTGTGTACCCTACTCATTAAGCTTTCTAATTGACCCATGTAGCGAGCTTTAGGCCGGTGACCCCAAGTTTCAAGATACTCCTACGGGCTTAATTACTCGAGTCAAAAAGGCTATGAGATAGGGAAATACAATAATTAAAATGGGCTTAGATCTCTAGCATTTGGTCATCACTTAGCTTACACTAACGTCAACAACACTCCACACAAATTTAAATCAAGCATGCATGGAATCACTACACATCTAGACCGTCTCCCTTACCGGCTCAACCACCCCCAAACTTGTCTCACAAATGATCAAGAGATTAATAGCATTGAGAAGGAATTGGATAGGTTGATAAAAATTGAAGATACAAGCTCACAACCTAATTTTTCTACTTCACAAATTTTTTCAACCTTCAATGGATTCCAAATCTCAACAACAATTAGTTATGACTATTGTGCTCAAGAGAACTCAGGATCACTCATAGACAAACAATTTATAAAAATAGGCACAAGTAGCATATTCGATCATGATTCATGAATTAATCAGCAATTTCAAACATCAAATCATTTGAGCTGACAAGGCTATCTAGCATGTCAATACCCACAACAAAATGAACAAAATCAAACATCACAATATCTTAAGCCGGTAAAGCTATCTAACATGATAAAGTGCAAAATGAAGTCAACACCCCCCAAACTTGAATTACACATTGTCCTCAATGTGAAAATAGAAACAATATGTAAAGAAGAAAAGAGGTAGTGAAACTTCCCTGATTCAATGCTTGTTTGTGATGTTGAAATTGACCTAAGCTTTCGTCGAATGTAGTTCACCCCCAAACTTGTTGAGGACAATGTCACTTAGGATTTTCAAAAAAATTGTTACCTACAAAAGTTTGACAAATAATTAAAAAGGAAGTAAAGAAGTAAAGTAAATAAATACAAGTAAATCAAAAGAGAAGAAATTTGGGTTGCCTCCCAAAAAGCGCTTGCTTAAAGTCATAAGCTCGACTTTTGGATTTTCATTCGGGAGCATTGAGAAGAAATGATGACTTTTCCTCCTGGGGTTCCCCTTCCAAGAATAGTTTCAACCTTTGCCCGTTGACTTTGAAATGTCCCTTGTCGGGATGATATAGCTCAATAGCTCCATGGGGAAATATTTGAGAAATTGTGAATGACCCCCACCAACGGGATCGAAGCTTTCCGGGGAATAATCGAAGTCGGGAGTTGAATAAAAGAACTTGTTGACCAACTTTGAAGTCTCTCTTCATAATGTGGTTATCATGCCATTTCTTGGTCCTCTCCTTATAGATGCGAGCATTTTCATATGAGTTGAGGCGAAATTCATCAAGTTCATTAACTTGAAGCAACCTTTTCTCACCAATTAATTTTGCATCAAAGTTTAATGCTCGTATAACCCAAAATACTCGATGCTCAAGTTCAACGAGGAGATGACGTGATTTTCCAAAAACAAGACAAAATGGAGACATACCAATAGGAGTCTTGAATGCGGTGCGGTAAGCCCATAATGCATCATCTAACTTTCTCGACCAATCTTTCCTTGATATATTCACCGTCATCTCAAGAATTCTTTTCAACTCTCGATTTGAGATCTCCACTTGGCCACTTGTTTGGGGATGGTAAGGTGTGGCTACTCGGTGCTTTACTCCATACTTTGACAAAAGTGAGTCAAGGAGGCGATTGCAAAAGTGTTTACCTCCATCACTAATGATGAGTCGGGGGGTTCCAAAGCGTATAAAAATGTTCTTTTTGAGAAAATTGACAACCACCCGAGCATCATTAGTAGGCAATGCCACCGCCTCTACCCATTTAGAAACATATTCCACCGCCACCAAAATATATTGATTTGAGACCGAGGATGGAAATGATCCCATGAAATCAATTCCCCAAACATCAAAAATCTCCACTTCCAAGATTGAAGTCAATGGCATTTCATTACGCCGAAAGATATTCCCACTCCTTTGGCATCTATCACATTTGGATACTAAGGTATAAGCATCCTTGAACAAAGTTGGCCAATAGAACCCCGATTGAAAAACCTTTGAGGCGGTTTTGAAAGCTCCAAAATGACCCCCATAAGGTGATGAATGACACCTATCAAGAATTGCTTCCATTTCTTTCTCGGGAACACATCTTCTAATAATTTGGTCCGACCCCCTCTTGAATAAATATGGCTCATCCCAAAAATAATGTTTCACATCGGCAAAAAATTTCTTTTTTATTGATAAGAGAAATCTGGGGGAAGAATACCACTTACAAGAAAATTCACGAAGTCCGCATACCATGGTGCTTCGAACATTTGGAGAAGATGTTGGCATGCAATAGTTGTTCAGCCGGAAAGGGTTCATTGATTTCCTCTGCTCCCACTTCTTTAGGTTGATCAAGCCTAGATAGATGATCGTCCACAAGATTATCCGCACCCTTTTTATCACGGATTTCCAAATCAAATTCTTGCAAGAGAAGGACCCATCTAATCAATCTTGACTTCACATCCTTCTTAGCAAGCAAGTATTTTAGAGCGGAGTGATTAGTATAGACAATTACCTTTGAGCCGATGAGATAAGATTGAAATTTGTCAAAGGCAAAGACCATGACAAGCATCTCTTTCTCGGTTGTAGCATAATTCAATTGAGCATCATTCAATTTTCGGCTTGCATAGTAGATCATATGCAACAATTTACCTCTCCTTTGCCCCAAAATCGCTCTCACGGTATAATCAGTAGCATCGCACATGAGCTCAAATGGTAAGCTCCAATCCAGGGCCACAATAATAGGAGCCGAGATAAGCCTCTCCTTAAGAGTGTTGAAAGTCAATAGACACTCTTGAGAGAAATGGAAAGTGTTGTTCTTCTTAATTAGAGAACAAAGAGGCTTAGTGATTTTAGAGAAATCCTTGATGAATCTCCTATAGAAGCCCGCATGCCCCAAGAAACTCCTTATGCCTTTCACAGAAGTAGGATGAGGCAATTTCTCAATAACTTGTATTTTGGATTTATCAACCTCAATCGCCATTGTAAAATCCGGTGGCCAAGTACAATGCCCTCTCTCACCATAAAATGACATTTCTCCCAATTAAGCACTAGATTGGTTTCTTCACATCTTTTCAACACTAAATCAAGATTATCCAAGCATTCATTAAAAGAAGAACCAAAAACTAAAAAATCATCCATGAATACCTCGATGAATTTTTCCACCATGTCGGAGAATATGGCCATCATACAACGTTGAAAAGTAGCCGGTGCATTGCAAAGACCAAACGGCATCCTCCTATAAGCAAAGGTTCCATATGGAAATGTGAAGGTGGTCTTCTCTTGATCTTCGGGGGCTATTAAAATTTGACTGTAGCCCGAGTATCCATCCAAGAAACAATAATGGGAATGCCACACCAACCTCTCAAGCATTTGATCAAAAAAGGGGAGAGGAAAGTGTTCTTTTCGAGTGGCATTGTTCAACTTCTGGTAGTCAATGCACACTCTCCATCCCGTCACGGGCCTTGTAGGAATAAGCTCGTTGTTCTCATTTTCAACCACCGTGACACCTCCTTTCTTTGGAACACATTGGACGGGACTCACCCATGCACTATCCGAGATTGGATAGATAATTTCTGCATCCAACCACTTCAATACCTCGGCTTTCACTACTTCTTTCATGTTTGGATTAAGACGGCATTGATGCTCCACTGTTGGTTTGAAGTCATCCTCCATAAGAATTTTATGCATGCATAGAGTACGGCTAATACCCTTGATATCCGCCATAGTCCACCCAATAGCCATTTTATGCATTTTCAACACCTCAAGTAGTTTTTCTTCCTCCACTTCATTCAACAAATTAGAGATAATAACCGGAAGGGTAGAAGAATTTCCCAAGTATGCATACCTCAAATGTGATGGAAGAGGTTTGAGCTTAAGAGTTGGGGTTTGTTGAATGGAGGGTAGTGAAGGAGAAGAGCTATCTCCCAATTCTTCAAAATATGGCCTCTTTTTGAAGGGATAAAATTTGAAAGCATCCAAGTGTTGTGACATCCTTCCAATGTCTAAATTATCCTCTCCCTTAGTGGTTATAAAGTGAGCAATGCAAGTCTCAAGGGGATCCTTAGATGACCCATAGATGAATGATGTAACCACTTCTTGATCAATGATGTCTACTTGGGAGCATAAATTTACCTCTGCGGGATACTTAATGGATTTCATGATGTCGAATGTGATTTGCACATCTTGAACCCTCAATATCAATTTGCCTCCTTGCACATCTATTAAAGCCCGACCGGTTGCTAAGATGGGTCTTCCCAAGATGATTGGGATATCAAGGTCTTCCTCCATATCAAGAATGATAAAATCGGCAGGGAAGATGAATTTGTCCACCTTAATTAGCACATCCTCAACAATACCACGCGGGTGCTTAATAGAGCGATCGGCCAATTGCAATGAAACTGTGGTTGGCTTCACCGCTCCCATGCCCAATCTTCTGAAAATAGACAAATGCATTAAATTAATACTAGCACCAAGATCACATAATGCTTTTTCCAAAAGTTAAATCACCAATAGTATAAGGAATAGTAAAACTCCCTGGATCTTTGATTTTTGGAGGCAATTTGTTTTGTAGTATGGCACAACACTCTTCTGTGAGCATCACAGTTTCATGATCTTCTAACCTCCTTTTGTTTGAAAGGATGTCTTTCATAAACTTTGCATAGTTAGGCATTTGTGCTAATGCATCGGAAAATGGTTTATTGATGTGAAGTTTCTTGAAGACTTCAAGAAATTTACCAAACTGTGCATCCACCTTGTGCTTTTGGAGTCTTTGAGGAAAAGGAATGGGGGGCACATAAGCTTTCACTGGAGTAGGCACCTTTGTTGAGCTCTCCCCATTTTCCTTCAATGTTGCATCATTTTCATTCACCTCCTCAACATGCTCATTACCTTTTTCTTTCACCTCGGGTTGTGCCACATGTAGCTTTACTGTGATTTCCGGTAATCGAATTCCACTTCTTGTAGTGATGGCTTGCACATTTTCCCTTGGATTAATCTCGATATTGCTTGGCAAGGCTCCTTGTTGTCTCTCCGTCATTATTTTTGCCAATTTCCCAACTTGAGTCTCAAGATTTTTGATAGACGCCGCTTGATTTTGGAGAATAGTATTAGTCTTGTTCATGTATTGCATGAGTATCTCCTCAGTGGAAGGCTTCTTCTCTTGGGGTGGTGGAGGTTGAACAAAACCGGGAGGCTTTACTTGATTTTGATTGTTGGACCAAGAAAAATTCGGATGATTCCTCCAACCCGGATTGTATGTGTTGGAGTAAGGATTGCCATGTGGTCGGTTGAAATTTTGAGCATAATTCACTTGCTCATTTGAAGTAGAAGCCATTTTTAGCATGGGACATTCCTCAACCTCGTGTGTTGCTCCACATACATCACAAATAGAAATAGGAGGGTAGATTGCTTTTACCGTATGTTGAGAAGACAAATCATCACACTTCTTGAATAGAAGGTCCATCTTTGCCGATACTGCCGCATATGCATCAACTTCATGAATTCTCGCGGCTTTCTTTGGTACCATGCGGTCGGTTGGCCAAGTAGAATTGTGACTAGCCATCCTCTTAAAGAGCTCAATTGCCTCATTAGGTGATTTTGTAGTGATAGCTCCATTGGAGGCCAAATCAACTGTCACTCGACTAGATGGATTCATCCCAAGATAGAAATATTAAACTTGCATTTGCTTGGTGAACCCATGATTTGGACATTTCCTCAACATCTCCTTGAATCTTTCCCATGCCTCATAGAAACATTCAGTGTCAAGTTGTCGAAATGTGGAGATATCATTCTTCAATTTAGCCACTTTTGACGGAGGAAAGTATTTTGTAGTGAACTTTTGAGCAAGATCATTCCATGTTGTAATACTTCCAACCGGGTTGACATCTAACCATTCACGAGCTCCATCTCTAAGGGTATGTGTAAATAACCGCATGTTGATAGACTCCTTGCTAATTCCCGGATAATCAAAGTTACTACACATCTCCAAAAACCGTGAGATGTGAGTAAATGGATTCTCCTCGGTCATTCCATAGAATTGTAGATGCCCCTTGAAGAGATTTATCACATCCGGATTTAGATGAAAGTCCGGACGTCCAAATGGGGGATATGTGATGCTTCCTCAATTTTGAGTGATGAGAGGGACCACGAATTGCCCCATTGGTCTATCATCTTCATCAATTGCGGGATTGGCACCACCTTGATTGTTGTCCCCCATATTGCTTTGTATTCTTTGTTGTTCAACTTGTTCTCTTCTTTCCCTAATCCTCCTCCTAAAAGTTCGTTAGGGATCAATTGGAAAAATGTCCCAAGTCGGACGTTGTTGCATAAACAAGACAAGAGTACCTAGAAAATGAAAATAAAAAGAAGAAAGAGATGAGAATGAGAAGACAATTCAATTAACAAAAAAAATGCATTTAGTACAAATAAAATCAATCCCTGGCAACGGCGCCAAAAACTTGTTCGCTAAAATCGTATACCGCAAGTGCACGGTTTGCGTTCAAGTAGTAAAGTAGACTAGAGAAGTTCGGGTTATCGTACCCACGAGGATTGAGTGATTTGTAACTAAAATTATTGATTTCATTTTAAATGAAAAGTCAAGTAACATAAAAAGTTGGTTTGATGGTGAATACTAACTATCATAAAATTAAAACATGGCGACATGAAAAACTAATTAATTAAAGCAAATAGACAACAATATGTAAAAGTTAGAATTAAAACTAACTATCCAAAGTAAACTAATAACAACAAGAACTTAGTGACTAAACTAAACTAGAAAAACATGAGACAAGGTGAATTAAGTTTTTATAACTATACTAATTTCTTCTTTCACAAATCAAATAGCGGCAGTCAATCAATTAACTAAATTACATGGGAAACTCTAAATTAAACGTAACATGTATACTAACTTGCAAATACAATACAAAATATTGACAACATTTTAAGATTACATAAACATAAATCAACATTCCTAATCACAAAACATAAACATAAATACCCAAGATCTAAAAACTACTTAAAATGCTTAAATAAAATTAGACTAATCAAACATTCCTACAGAATAACATTTACTCATAATAAAAGAACAACAACATTTAACAAATCACATAAACACATCAACAATAAATAAAGATTAAAAATAAGGTAATAAAGAAAATTCCTCTTTCAGTAGAGTTTTGGAATAAATGCTCAAGTATTTCTTTACTTTGAATTAAATTCCTCTACCATACATTAATATTCTCAACAACTCAACTCATAATGCCATAAATGCAATGTGTTCTTAGATGAAAGGTAACAACAACAACAATAACAAGCTTGAACATAAGGAAAACAAGTAAAACACAATAATTTCTTAACTTAAAATATTAAACAACAAGAATTAAAAAGCAATAATCAAAAGAAAAATACAAGAAAAGTGGAAAGGGGCAAGAAGAAAACCTCACCTTAGTAAAATGGAGATGAAACCTATTTATACTATCTCCAAAATGATCCAAAAATCCCAAAAATTGCAAGGATCCGCGTATTTCAGCATTCTGGGCCGAACAGGGTCGGCCGGGTTGACCCGGTCCGGCAAAAAAAATTTTTTTTTTTCATAACCGAGCGATCGCGTGGTTCAAATCCGAGGCCAACTTTGGCCTCGGGTCAGTTTCCAGTAGTGGTTCGCACACGCGGCTCGGTTCAAGCCACGCGTTCGCGTGACTCAGCTGGAGGATGATTTTGCGGCTAAGTCCCTTCCGTAATTGCCACTAAGTCCTCCATCTTTTAATCTTGAGCAATTTAGTCCCCAATTTTTCATATTTCTATCAAATAGGTCCTTCTAAAATTGCACTTTTGGCCCTTCAACTTTTTGAAATCTTTCAATTTGGTCCCTCGTTTAATTGCACAGCTTTTCCAAGACTTTCCGGAAGTGACAAAATGGTCCCCAAACTTGGAATTTCAGCAGAATCTTCACTCATTTTGTGATTTTTAGCCTCGAACTTGGACATTAACCTATTTATACACAAAATATGCATGAATTAGTAGATATTTGCTCAATATATTCCAAAATTTGCTAGTTTAAAGGTATAAAAAGTGTATAAAAATGCACTTAACATCCTGAAATTAAGAAACCTGAGACGAGATTGAGTTAAAGAATATTTGTGGTTAGAATCAATAAAACATATAACCAGAAGTAAATCAGAGCACCCATGTTACTCAACCGAGAAGATCCAGTTGAACTATTAGACCTCTACAGAGATATTCTCTAGCATTACATTATATCCTATTAATTGAAAGAGGTGAACCAAAAATTTATAGTGAAACTATGCGAGTTGATGAATCAATCAAGTAGGAGTTAGCCATGTGGGATGAGACGGACTCACTATTGTCCAACCAGACATTGGAATTGACAAACTTACCAAAAGGAAAGAAGGCTTTACTTGGATTAGTGGTCAAGGAAAACATGTACTTAGAGTAATTGGATGTAAATACAACATTTCTTCATGAGTTGGATGATGATATTTACATGATGCAGCCACACGGTTTTGAAGTATAAGAAAAAGAAAAATTTGTGTGCAAACTTTAAAAGAGTGTATATTCTTAAGTAAATTACAAGATGGTGGTATAAGAAGTTTGATGGTTTTATTGATAGTAATAGCTTCAGAAGATGTCAAGGAGATCATTGTTGATATATAAAGAACCTCGATAGCTTCTATATTCTCTTGCTATTATGTGGTGATGATATGTTAATCAATGGTGCTTGCAAACATGAGATAGATAAGTTAAAAGGAGATTTATCCAAGGAGTTAGCAATGAAGAACTTGGGCGCTTCAAAAAAAATACTTGGGATGAGAATAATTAGAGACAATGATGTTTTGAAACTACTACATGAAAAGTATGTGAAGAATGTGCTAAGCAGGTTCAGTATGGATGATGGAAAATCAGTAAGTACTCCTTTGGATAGTCACCTCAATCTATTAAATGATGAGTTACCGTCTACAGAACAGGATCAAGCCTACATAGCCAAGGTGCCTTATGTCTCTACTATTGATACTATTATGTATGTTATGTTGTGTACAAGACTGAATATAGCACATGCAGTGGGAGTTGTGAGTAGATATATGAGCAATCCAGGTAAACAGCATTGTGAGGCAGTAAAGTGGATTCTCATATACCTAAGAAGTACTTCAGATTCAACCTTATGCTTCAAAAAATTAGGTTTAGGATTACAAGGCTATGTAGATGCCGACATGGTAGGAGGAAGAGCACATTATACGCATACACTTTGGGTGGTACAACATTTAGTTGGTACGACATGCAATGATGAAGCATATGCGGATTTGTTATCCATCAGATCAACTTTGGAGGATTGAATCTTAACACTTAAGAATATTCAAGGTAATCAGAATTCGACTAATAAGTTGACAAAGACTATTCCAATTGAGAACTGAAGTTTTGTGCAACTTTAGTTGGACTTCTCTTTTAGGGATTGAGGAGTTGTTACTACTGCAAATGAGTTATTTATGGTGAATTAGTCTCCAAGTGAGTAATTGTTAAGTTGTGGAGCCTAATTATTTGATAACTAAATTATAAGGTGATAATTGGATAAGGACGAAAATCCTAGTTAAGGACAACTTATGAGTTTTTATTCTTGTAAAATTCTATTAAAGAATTGAAGTCATTGTCTAATGTGAATTTACTTATGTTGTGTCTAATGTGAATTTACTTATGTTGAAGAGCTGGAATCCTTGTACAATTTGAATTTGCCTTTATTAGATAATTAAAGTTCTTGTGTAAAGTGAATTTTCCACTATTCAATTTTATAAATAGGGGCAATTCTTAGGCTTTTATCATCCATTAAATAGGGAGAGAAAAAGAAAGGTTGGAGAAGATATGTTTGTGTTTTATCTTGTAAAACATTCTTTTTCATTATATTAAATTCCTGAAGCGACAAAGAGGACATAGTCTCACATTGAGACGAACATCTATAAATCTTGTGTTTATTGATTGTTTTTATTTTCTTCATATTAATTTTTTTGATAAAAATGAAATTAGGGTTCCCAATTCTCAACATCTACGCTTCCTTCTTTAATTCGTCTCCCTTTGTGATATTGCTTGAAGCACCATTAATCATTTTGTGGGTTAGAGCAAGTTGTGACAATGAGTTTGCCGTTTGGATCGAGCCTTTCGTGAGTTTGGTGTTCATTTTGGAAGGTAACTAAACCTAGTTTAAGTTGTTTCAAGAACCCAAAAATTCAACTGTGGTTATAGGAGAGACGATTTGGGTTGACTTGATTCCAACAAACAAATATAAGATCTTACTGGAGCCTCTTTTGCGTTATTCGATTCTGAGGTCCTGAGATGTTGCCTCACTTAGCTGCTATAGGAGCTCGTGCCTTCCAAATTATTGGACCCCAAGGTGGTAAGACTATGACAACTATGCAGACACGAAAGAGCTCTGAAAGTTGAAGTAACTGGATAAATCAGGTTGGCAAGCATGTAAATGGAGGCCCTTAATATCCATGAAAACAGAGTCCAAGCTTGTTAAGGTCAATTTACGAAATTAATAACGGAGTTTGAGTCTCTGGCACTCAACTAAATATAAGAGATTAGAGACCATCGTAAAGGAGATCGAAAATCGGGTCCTCTAGTGATACAACAGATCTACAAGTCAATTGAAGTGAAGATCATTACAGCTGAGACACTGGATACTGTAAATGAAGAGAACAAAACTTTAGGTCGAGGTTTATAAGAGAAGGTGTCTGATTTGAAGGTTGCGACATATGCGAATGTTGAGGAGAAGGCTAGTATTGAAAGCTCGGTGCAGGCCCTTAAGATGATGTGAATCATTTGGCAGATTGTTCATGCATTCCAATTTTGTAAAAGAAACACAGAAACTAGTTGGAAGATATTTGGACACCAGAAAAATATGACCATTCAAGAATTTTATTCTACGATGACTATTTTGAGATGAGTTTGTTAACGCGTCATGTGATGGTTTTTGATAAGTGTAATTCATACACTTATTTATATGCTAAAATTAGGATATTATAGTGTCGTTCAAGAATAAATTCTACCTAAATTGTGGTTATTTATTATTATTGCAGAAAATATTTCAAAGGTGAGAGAATGAAGAAATTATAACAAAGAAATGTCAATTAGCGGGTAATTGGAGCTAAATTGTACAACTTCGAAGTTGGTGAGGTCAATCAAAAGTCAAATTGGTGCTTACTTGGAAGAAAACAAAAGTTCAAGGGCTTAATTGGAGAAAGCTAGAGAAAAAATGACTTAATTGAGGAAATTCAGAAGTTCGGGGGCTCAAATGATCAAATCAGAAGTTGAGGACCATGCGTGAAATTTCAGAGAGGGAACAACTTAAACATACCGAAAAGATGAAAATCAAAAGGGAAAATCCTACTATGCGGCCACAAGAAACAGAATCACGTGGCTGCACGAACCTACACTAAATGGTCAAATTGGTTTTCACCCTACCGCGCGGCTGCATATTTCTCTACCACATGGCCACACGCTTGTCCTGACAGTAGATTTGATTCCTTGTTTAACATGAATTCTTGCATTATTTAACCCTAATCTCGACCAATTGATGGAGGGGGTGATATAGAGCAGAAAACAGACGATTTCTAGGCACTCTTTCTCTCTTAAACACTTACAAAAATTATCTATCTACTGAAGGGACGAGAAGGAGATAAAAGAAGAAGACAACGTGAGATATTGAAGATCACAATGGGGAACCAACATCTTTTTGCAAGATTTCCTTTCTCCTTTGTTCATTTCATGAACTCAATCATATTTTCTTACTTTTATTGCGTTTATTATTCTTTTGTGATGTGTAACTAAATTCAAAGTTGGAATGACCATTGTAATTTAGCTTCATTTTATTAATTTCAAACTTCAAGTTTTGTGTTTATGTTGCATGTGTTGATTTATTATTGTATTTAATGCTTGAATTGATTGGCCACTAATTCATAGATTTTGTGGGTTGTTTTCATAATCCGAGATGTGAGTTAACAACCGACCTTGATAATAAATTCAGCAATTTCAACAAAATGATAGAGATATGAATTTGTGGTTGCTTGCTATCAATTGTGAATTCCTAGGAGATTTTATGTATTTAACTAAGGAATAATTCTGACCCTCTATAGAGATATATTGTTGACTTAAGTAGGTAGTATTAATTTAAACTTGAGAGAAGAATTTCAATATATACACTTGTGAATTTGATACACATTTATAGGAATAAAACTTGAGGAATAAAATTAGTATTATTGGCTATGGTGAAATCGTGAGTCCTAACACTTTACAATCGCTTTAGAAAAAACATCTTTTCATTTGATTTTTCTTTGTAATTGCATTTATTTAGTTTATTTTCTTATCTTAGTTTTAATCACCAAAAAATCGTTAGTTTGTTCAAATAAAGTTAGAATTAACACATTTCGATAATTAATTACAATTCTCGTAGGCACGATAATCTAGGCTCTTTTGTCCATTATATTACTAGTATCGACCCGTACACTTACAGTAGAGTTTGTACTCTGCAAAATAAATGAACAATTTTTAGGGAATTTAGGGAATTTGTGGGTGATTCTACATCGTACTCTACTTCCTTTTTTCTGATTAAGTGGTTTGTGAACTTCAGGCTGAGAAAATACGTTTTAAGTCTCGTGCAAGAATAATATATCTTCCTCCATCTACTATTTTGGCTTTTTGGACGTGCCTTCTCGACCTCCTGAGGAGAATGATAAATGACCTTATGCGAAGGTTGCTAGTGATAAGTGTAGCTTTTGTAAGTAGAAAAGATATTGAAGGCCAATGTCCAAAGTCATTAAAAACACAGCAACCCCAACAAATGCAATAACATTCTTCATGGAATTTGGGAGGCCAAATACGACAACAATCTTACATGTCCAATACAACACACAGGCAATTTTACCTTCTTTTGACTCGTTTGTCTTTGGAGCTCCACCCTCTACTAGTCCCACTTTTGTTGATATTACTGAGCAGTTTAATTCCTTGACATGGAGCCACATGCTATATCATCTTCTTTTTGTATGGGTTTATCTTCCCAAGGTCCTTCAAGTATTACTTCCAAATGTTTACTACGTCTTTATTCATACTATCAGGGATGGATTTAGGAAGTCAATCTAGTACGAGCAGGTGTTACAAGGAGAGAAAAATCGACACCAAAATTATAGGGTAAAATTTTTTTTTTTTTTCGGATTCAACACGAGCGGCCAAACGCCCTCGCCAAGAACTGGATATGCCCATGATACTATGAATCTTGTCTTTGTTGGTCAATTCTGTAATCTTATATACTTTGTTTCTGATTTATTCTCCTGTTAGTCATGTACAAAATTCTATCTCGTAAGATAATTGGAATAGGCCATAAACAGTGATGATTATATTTTTTTAGACAATTTAAGAAATATTTACATCTCTATGAATCTTGTCTTTGTTGGTCAATTATGTGATCCTAGACACTTAGTTCAGTTTTATTCTACTGTTTGTCATGTACATGATTCTTTCTCATAAGTTAATTGGAATAGGCCACAAACAAGGATGATTATGTACTTTGGACAATCTGAGAGAATCCCATGTTGTAGCCACCAGTGTTAATCTTTAATTTTTTTTAATTTGATTTTTCTTCTAATTTTATTTATAGCATCATCTCATTGCTCGTGATATTTCTGATTGTACTACTAAACATTTTAACCGGAATACTTCTTGTTCTATTGCGTAGTTTGATCTTGTTCATTTCAGTGTATTGCTCCTATTTCTAAAAATGTGGATATGACATTATTTTTTTTTATTGATGATTATGGTAGTTAGTGTTGGGTTCAGGGATAGACCCAGGATTCTAGTTGTGTATTGAGGGTGAAATAGTATTATTTAAAAATTAAAAGCAAACAACAGCGATAATATTCAAAATAGTCGTATCCCATGTACAATGGTTCCTTACGACTTCTCATTTGATGATGAACCATTATTTTATGACGTCAATATTTATTCATGATGACTTAATAAATTTTTTAGAATTTATTTAATTTTTAGGAAAATGTGTTTAAACGCGTCTCTGTAGGAAATTTGTTTGATCCCTTCCGACCTCCATTCACTGCATGTGATATATGCATGAATAATGTTAGGTTTTGACCCAAAAATATCTTGGACAATTGATTTTCTTGTTAAAGTGGTTGACTTGAAGACCAAATTAAAGGTGAAAAGAAAAGGAAGATAATATTTTGACATGAATTTCTTTCCTTATTTTGATATTCTATTTCAATAAGGAAACATCTTGGGACACAAGTAATACACGTTTTTGGGTTATGTTTACCTATAAATATGTGTATTGAAGAGCCAATTAATGGCATGTTGACGAGATATTGTGAGGAAAAATATAATCTAGCATATTGGTTTTTCTTGGATTCTTTGTGGTTGTACAAAGAAGTAGAAATTGGTAGATATGATAAAACTTGATTATTTTTCCTACAATACTTGCGTGGGTTTGGTGAGTGAAAATTCTATATAATTGTAACAATTTATTATATAGTGAAAAGTTTTGACGAGGGTCCGTGAACGTAGGTAAGTTGTCGAACCATGTAAATTTCTGTGTTCATATTTATTTTCTGGTTTGCTTATTATTTCTTGAATATCAAAAATTCATGTGGGGTTAATTAGAGAGGGAATTTGTGTGTAATTCCCAAAAGTGGCGCCGGAAAATCGATGTTTGATTAACATAGCATCATGCGGTTCGAAGATTTCTTTGAAGCAAAAGAAAATATGTTTGAAAAGTACAACGTGGAGAAATTTGACTGGAAGATCAATTTTGGCTTGTGATAAGTACAAGTAATGGATGTATTGATTCAGACAGAACCGCATAAAGCTTTGAAGGAAAACCAACCCTAAGTTCTGCAAAGAAACTGAATCCAGCACGAGAGATGAAGATTGAGAAGATTTGGATTTGAAGGCTGCTACCATGTTACAACTTTTTTTTGCCAAAAAATGTTCTTGCAAATATTTATGGGATATTTGCTGTGAAGGAACTGTGGTAAAACTAGAAGAGTTGTATCAGATGAAGAGCTTGTCAAATAACTTGTATCTGAATGAGTAGTTTCATTCTTAGAGAATGAATGCAGGTACGAAAATTTTAGACCATCTTAGTGTTCTTAATGGGATTGTTTCTGAACTGGAATCTATTGGAGTGAAGATTGATGATGGGGATAAGATTCATCTGGTCTCTTCCATTCACGTTTGAGCACATCATGTTGATTATGATGTACGGGAAGGAAACGGTGGAATTTTCAGAAGTTAAGTTGATTAAATTGAAGTGATAGTTCATTTGAAAACGCTTTACTTGTTACTGAAAAGTGAAAGAGAGGTAACTCCATGAAGAAGAATGTAATATGTTGAAACTGTGGTAAATCTAGTCATGTGAGAAGAAATTCTCCAAATGTGGAGTAGAGTCGGCTAACTGCTCGGAGGTGGACAATGTGACTCTCCTTGTGGAGGGTGGTGATGATGTACTTTAGATGATAGATGATGTGTTCTTGCTGGCAGGTACATGTATTTGCACAAGGGCAGTGGTTTGGCATTAATGCAAGGTGTGTTGTGAAATTGATGTCGATGGCTAATGAGCTCCCAAGGAAAGCCAAACATGGGAGTTGCACCATAATTTTTCAGCAAGGTTTATTTCGACATGAGCAGATGAAAAGCTCGGAGTTCGTTGATAATTTTGAGTGTTGGTTATACTCATATGGTGGAGTATGGGATCTTCAAAGTGTTAAATGCTTGCCTGTTTACCCAATGATTGAATTTGAATTTTTTGGCCTGGAATAATTTTTGTATCAAGGTGGAGATTGTTGGATTTTGACCCAAAATATATTGGACAATTTATTTTCTTGTTAAAGTGGTTAACTTGGAGACCAAGTTAAATGTGAAAAGAAAAGGAAGATAATCTTTTGACATAAATTTCTTTCCTTATTCTGATATTTTATTTCAAAAAGGAAACATCTTGTGGTACAAGTAATACACGTTTTTGAGTTATATTTACCTATAAATATGTGTGTTGAAGAGTCAATTAATGACACGTTGACTAGAGAGTATTATGAGAAAAATTATAGTCTAACATCTTGGTTTTTCTTGGGTTCTTCGTGTTCTTCGTGGGTTGTACAAAGAAGTTGAAATTGATAGATGTGATAAAGTTTGATTATTTTTCCTACAATACTTGGAGGGTTTGGTGAGTGCAAATTCTATATAATTGTAACAATTTATTATATAGTGAAAAGTTTTGGTGAGGGTCCGTAGACGTAGGCAAGTTGCCGAACCACGTAAATTTTTGTATTCATATTTATTTGTTGGTTTGCTTATTATTTCTTGAACATCAAAAATTCCTGTGGGGTTAATTAGATAGGAAGTTTGTGTGTAATTCACAACAAATAAGTTCCCGAAACGAACTTCGAGAATATGAAATCCGTTTTTTTAAGTTTGGTTAACAGATAGCCTCAGGCGAATTTTTAAAGTTAGAACTTTATTGAACACTAAAAAAAAAAATAGTTTCGAAAGGCTTACTTTGACAAGCCATAACTTCTTTCTGGGCTAACCATTTCAAGCATGGTAAATTGCACGTGAAAGTACATTGTGAGTAATTCGAAATGGAACAAAAAACTCAAGGTTTTGACCTCATTTACTATATTGAATTCAAGCTCAAACATGACCTCTTAAAACTTATTTTTTGAACAAGCAAATTTTTTGAACAAGCAAGCATGAAGCAAAGAAAATGAAATACTACATATGATTCCAGTGGTACCACCGCACCCACTCGTCCCTCAATGGGTACGCCCATGGTTGGGTTTATCTTATAAAATGTCATTTTGTAATTTTTTTTCCCAATTTAAAGTTTCTCTCGGTCACTTATTAATACTCAATACTTCATTGTAATTATAGTAAAACCTCAAACCTCTACAAATAGTAACGTTTGAACAGAAAAAAACTATCATTATAGAGGGATTATTATAAAGTATTTTATATTTTACTAGTTAATAACATGTGTGTCACACGTAGTTATATAATAATATTAAGAATTTTTTTAAAAAAAAAAAAATTATTAAACAATAATAGTTCAAGCAAAATTCTATTTTAGTCTTAAATTAAAATGATGGAAAGAAATACTCAATGGTCAACCAGAAGTTCACGTATTTGTGTTACAAAGGATTTTTTTTGTTGGAATATCCTTTAAGCATGGAAATCTAAAAGAACAAGCCAAATCTTAAGGCTATCAAGACTCTCACCAAAATCGTCTTAACCTTATTAATATAGTTTAGCATTAAAGTTAGGTGAGAAAGATTGTTTTATCGTGTTGCAATTTCCAAATATAGAGAAAAATACTTAAGAAACTGAACATTCAAAATTCAAAAGTTACAATTATTACTGCATTTTAAGGATTGCAAGTCACGAAAAAGAATATGTGAATTCAAATTTTCCTCTATCACAATATCCATACAATTGTAGATAATATTGATTAAATAAGCATAAAAACCAAATCTTGAATGAATTTATGCAAAATAAAAATGAAGTTGGACATAATATCTGAAATTACATAAATCAACCCCAAAAATTAACGGTGAAAAAGAAAAAAGAAAACAATAGTACCAAAATCAATCACGGACTCAAGTCCTTCTACAAGAAATTATTAATTTTCATTGACATTCCTTCTCTATTTTGTTCATTATATCCAAATACTTATTACCCATTGAAATTTATGTTTCATCTTTATTTTATTTTTTGTTTTGTCTTGTCTTGTCGTAATTATAGATATTATGCCTATTACATCTAGGGATTGAAATTGCTTAGATTGCAATCAAATAATCGCGCAATCGAATTATATAATCTTTCTTTCACTCTATAGGATAGTTTATGAGCTCTTCATTACCCAATAATTCTATAGCAGGACTCTGGCGGCGGCGGCTTCCCTACATCATTTTTCAATGTCAATTTTAAATTGAAAATTAAAATGATAATATCTTTATGTATTTCCCAAAAATGTGCTGATAAAAAAGTACCAAGTCCACATATTATGCACAAGGATCCAATTGCAGCCCAATTAGTAGGAAAATGATATTAAACATCATATTGTACTAATTACTTGATTAGAAATTTTCATAAGAGTCTTGCTTTGCTTTGCTTTGGTTTTGATTCAAAGTATTTTTATCTCGAAGATGAGCTTCATAATGACAAGTGCATCCAAGTCTAATCTCACATTATCAATGACACAAGTACAATATTTTGAAAATTCAGTGACAACTTTGCACCCTTCTTTAGAGACTAAAAAAAAATTTATCAACCAAAATAAGAAAAATAGTGCAAGAAATGAAATGAAATATAATAAATATAATAAAGGATATACGGAGTGAAGGAACCATTTTTTATATATTGTACTAAATTATGAAACGAATGAGTGAATGGATAAATATGTGGCAATTTAAGGCCTAATTAATGATTTGAAATCAATAATATATTTAAAATATTGAAAAAGAATAATATGTTAATGAAATAGGGCTTAGTAAAAATAAATAAAGACATAATGGTCCAAAAAAATGACATCAACACCAAAAACAAAAAATAGTATAATATAATAATGGTACAATAATGGAGTGAGTGGTAAAAAAATAATCAAGGGTAAATGGTCCAAAAATATTTCTTTGTTCTTGGGCCCTTTATAAGTAGCATAGATAACTTGTAGAGGAAATTACAATTTCACAAGTATTTAAAATTTCAATTTCAAAAATCATTTCTATCTATAATTTTATACAATAATTAGGTAGTAATATAATTTTAATATTAACAATAATATTCACCCCAATCCCAACTAACCCCACTGCACCCCACCACCTACGCAATATACAATTACAATTCCTAAATCAGTGTCATTCATCATTCTCTCTCTTCTATATATATCATCTTCAAGGGGGACAAAAGGCGATGCTCAGTGAAAAAGCACGGTGAAGACAACTCATGATGAAGAAGGGCTACGCACTGTGGCCGCAAGTGGCTCTTCTTCTTCCCGACTGGTGCTGCATCTTCTTCGTGCGACGACGCTTTTGCATTTCTTCTTCATGATCGGAGTGCACCTTCTTCGTGATGCTTAACGATGTCTTCATCTTTTTCATGCGACTGCTAGTGCTTCGTCTTCTTCTTCATACGACGGCTGTCGATCCTGCTGCGGTAGAGGTAGAGGTTTGGGGGTTTTTTTTGGCTATGGTGATTGTGGCGTGTTAGAGGTGGTGGTGCAATGTTCAGGCGAGGGTGGTGTCAGGTGTGTAGTGGTGGTGACGGTGATGGTGATTGACCGTGTGTTGGTGGAGACAGTGATTGGAAATGTGGTAGTGGTGAAGACGGTGATTGGTAGTGCATTTCTGGTGAGGTTAAATGCTGTTAGTTGTGGTAGTGGTGGTTGTGGTGGTGGTAATGGTTGGTAGTGGCCTATGGTGGCGCTCAACAAGGTAGGTGGTTAGGTGTTGTTGTTCTGGTCACATTTGTGGACTAGGTCGCATGTCACATTTTTGTAGTTCAGGCCACAATCGTGTTATTCGAGTCACATTTAGTGCAATATGTCTCATTGTGTTGTTCAGGTCACATGTGATGCATTAGGCCATATGACACAATTCAAATGTTCAGGTCACATATGTTGTACAAGTGTATTGTTTAGGTCACACGTGTGATTGTGTGAATCTGGAAGGACAAAATCATGTCACTGTTGGACGTAAAGTATGCTTGTATGCTTTGATCTTTCCCTAAAATGTTTCTCTGATGGCGGTGGGTGGGGTGATGAGTCCGATGTGGTGGTTGTCAAGGTGGTGGTGGTGGAGACAGCGGCGGTTGTGCTGGTGCGTCGATGGTGGTGGTGCCGGTGTCAATTTACTTGGGTTCACTGTAATGGTCGATTAGGGTGAGGGTTGAGTGGTTGATGGGGTTGAGGGGTTCGAAGTGAGGTAGATAGAATCATTTCATTTTAATATGTATATTAATTTATTATATATTTTTTATTCTATTATTAATCACCTGATTTTTGAACTTTTTAAACTTATGCCTTAAAATTTATATTGTGTATGTTAAACATCTTGTATATATATTTTTCCTTAACTTGAATGATATTTTACCATATACATGTAGGAAATTAAAAAAAAAAAAAAAAAAAGTGATGAAATTCAAAATTTATTCTGCAAGTACATAAAATGTACACATATATATTAGTGACGAAATCTGTCAAACTATCCTAGTGAAAATGACACATTGATAGAATCTCCTGCTGATAAATATATTATTCAATGGTACTCAATACCCTTATCAAATCACGATATAGATGATAGTTGTGTTTTACTAACTTTTTTCTTAAAAAGCGGCATTTTCAAGCATTTGTAATCTTAAAAAATGACTTTGTACAAAATGAAAAAATAAATAAAATGTGTCAAATGTAGGATGTGCATTGCAAAAAAAAATTAGGGATGAAGTCGAGTTTGGTTTGGTTTGGGTGCAAGAAAAAGCAAAACTTTAGATATATTTTGAAAAAGAAATGAATTGAAAAAAATAAAATAAAAAAAATGTTGTCAAATTAAAAGTTTGTTAAATTGCATTAGTATGAAATTTTATGATGGGAACAATACATATTTTAAGAATTGTGATTTTCTTTCAAAATTCATGTCTTATTTAATTAATTAAATAAATAAATATTTCCTCAATTAAATAGGTAATTGAATCCATGTTTCGTACCTATTATATAAACCTTCATTTTTTCAAAAATCATTTTTAACCACACATTCTATCATAAAATAATCAACAAATATGCCAGAAAAATCTCTTATATTTTAACTACACTTTCTCCAAAGAATTATTATTATTATAAACCATGTTATTTGAAATAATGAGTCCCAAACATGGGCTAAATATTTTAAGGTAACAACATACAAATTATGGTCATAATTATAAATCACAAATTTTATAGGTCACAATTATGAAATTAATTGGTTACGATTTATTTTTCATTCACAAATGACAAACTATATAGGTCAAATGTCATAAGTTTAATTTGTCACGACTTTTTTCTCGATTACAAATTACATATTTTATGGGTCACAACTTACTTCACGGTCACAAATTATCAAGGCTTATTTCTCGGTCACAAGATATCAATTTAATTGATCAAAACCTATTTTTCGATCACAAATTTAGATTTTTTAGGTCACAAATTATTTTTTGAACCATAACTAAACAAATGATGGTTACAATTACCCTGTTAAGAGTATCTCCAATAGGACAACGTTTACTATATATATATGTGGTAAAGATATTAACATTATCATTAAAAAACATCTCCAATGCAATAATGTTCATTGTGCATACGTGGCAAATTATTATTAGTTTCCAAGAAAAAAATGAAAGAGAGAGAAATTTTTTAAATTTTTAATTGGATAAAAATTATTAAATTAATGCTAAACATTATGCTAGACAATGTCTAGCATTAAGTATGTCATGAAAGCAATTCTTGTCAATTGTCAAAAAAATAGCTAGCTATTATATCTAGACAATGTTCCATTGGAGATGCTCTAAGTGGTCACGGACTACTTATCATCACTCCTAACCTAATCTACGTTTTCTTGATTATCCATCCTTTCTTCAACCTCGAGCTCAACTTCCGAGCCATCAGCTCTAACAATGAATCTCCTCCTTAGGTTCTTCCTTTAACTCAAACAACTCTTGACCCTCGGTAAGGTTGGGGTCAGCCCTCAAATCATCGGGCCTCACTTCTGAGCCCCTAGCACGGAGGATGGCTCGGGCTAGCTTAAAAGCAAATTTGTACAAACCCGAGGTATATTCGCCTTTCAAATGTGCAAACTCCCCCGACTTTTTAAAGTCCTCGATTGTCCAAGCCCTTGAATTATTAGCCTCCATAAGCTTGTGCTCAAAGTCCTTTTGGGCCCTCTCAAGCTTGAGTTTAAGCTCTTCGGCCTCGTCCTTGACCTCCCGACCCCGTTTGAGGCTTTACGAAGCTCGGCCTTAAGGGTCTCTCTCTCATGTCTCCATTGCTTGACGATCTTCAACTCCCTTCGAGCGATGGATTGGGCTAGGTCCTTGAACTTGTGAGAGTCATCCAATCCCCTTAAGGAAATGTCTCGAGCAACGCTCATGGCCTACATAACGACAGAAACATAAGCTCGGGATCCAAAGATAAGAATACATCATAATTAAAAAAAGATCAAGTGATTAACCTTTAGTATGAGGCCTTGAGGTGTTATGCCCTCGTCAGGTCTAACCTCGGTACGGTATTTCCCAACGACATTCACGAACAAGGTATGGACGAGTACTAGGTCATCCTCAAGATCCACAATGTTAGTAACCGTCCCCGTAGGCCGACTCCTTGGGATATCCTCACATGTTAAAATGTTAGCTAACTTTAACAAGATAGTTAACTTGTGGCTAAAAAAAATTCCTTTGTCAAACAAGTTAACATATTCAATGTAGACATAAAATTGAGTATTAGTTAACATCTCATACTAAAAAACACTTTAACACATCCAATGTGTATGCTCTTAACTTGTGTTTTAACATATCCAACTAGTTTTACACCCGTGCGATGCACAAATTTATTTAATTAATAAAGTATAATGTTTGACACGAAATAATTGGAAAAAAATCAATAAAAAATAACAACATCAAGTATCAATTTAAATAATAATAACAATTTTGTTAGTATTACAAATTATGGAAAATATCCTTATAGATAACATTGGTCGTCACATTTGTTGGGTTCTCATCATCATCACATATTAATATCTTCGTATCGACATGATTCGTAACCAGAAAACTCATAACAAAACTAAGAAAGCCATAAATAAACAACTCAATCATCATAATCCAAGCGATAGGCAAGAAGCAACAACATTCTCAAATCATCAAAAATCAAACAAAACCACATATTATTCATTTGTTGACGTTCAGTAAGTAAATCAAAGCTGAAATCTTGTCAATTTTCATGTTCGATCATGTCTAATACGTTACAACAAACATATTCTAGATGAGCTAAATTGATGTAACATTTTGAATGTTAATTAAATGCCTTAAGCTAAAAGTCCTTTCATAATTGAACACAAAAGAACTGCAAACATTAGACTATATTCCACTTTTCATAATTGATAATTGATAATTTTCTTATTTGATCAATCAAAATAATAATTAGAAAGCTTGAAATCGATGTAAATAAATTGTATACTTGCATATGTGAAGTGAAGAAAAACAAATCTTCAATTCAATATATCAAAATTGAATTGAAGCAAACCTTGTCCCCACCATTTTCAAGAATTTCTTTGATCCTTTAGACAACTTCAAACAATTGAGGCTCATCCTCAATTTTTTATATCAATACTTTAGCTTCTACAAAACTGTGATGGCTAACCAGATTCAATTCATCTCCATCATCTCTCTATTATCATCATTTTTGCTGCTATTCACCTTGCTTTCTTTAATGTCTTTACTTCTCCGGCCTCAATCCACTTTTACACTTTTCTTCGATTTTCTCAACATCATCATGTTCATTTGGATCTGATAATTCAATTTTGTCCCAATCAAAATAATTTGTCACTTTACATATGAAAAACATTTCCGCTATTTGATCATTTTCAATTTGAAGTCTTGGGGACAATCAGAGGCTACAACCATGATTGAATGAGCTCAATTATATCAAATATATCTGAATTATTACACTCCTGAAATACTCCCTCCATTTAATTAAAATTAGTTCAAAATTGACCAAAGCTAGCCGAAACATTTCATCAAACACTTTTGCACGAGTGAGAAAACACTCTTAAAAACGAAATCTGGGATGAAAACAATTTTTTTTCATAAATCAACTGCAAATCAAATCACATGACCACCTAATCTCTTCCTTCTCAATCCACAACCTAGTAATTAGATAATGGGATGAAGCATAATGAATGAACAATGTTAGGATTTTTTTTTTTTTTTTTTTTTTTTTTTTTTTTTTTTTTTTTTTTTTTTTTTTTTTACCTTAAGGTTTTGAACTGGATAGAGTTTACCTTTTGGGGACAAAAATTTTAACCAGACGCAAGAAACCCATTTAGAATGGCCATCCTGGTCCTGAATCATGTACTTGCACTCTCAAAGGGTGTTCCATAGAATGATTATGTTGTTACAAGAAGCCAACAAGATCTGACGGTTATCAATCAAGAAGGCAACCAACATAACATCCTTGGAGTGTGCGACCAATTGGCTGGTGGTGGCTTCGATCTAGACCTTTTTCAGCAAAATAAAAATTAAAATTAAAAGGCAAATCAACAACAGATCGAGGGACGGATTCAGCTATCGTGGCACCGGCTAGATCCGTCGGTGAATCCCATATATTTACAACATTTTTTACCAAAAGTAAACTTTGATAAGGGAAACAACTCACCACCATAGCGTTGCTGCTTCCTTCTTATTCTTGTGAAGAAATAGAAGAGCATTCATCATCATCACTAGTGTCACGGTTAGCCAATATTCCTCCCTAGCCTCACATCACCCCTGCTACACCTCAACTCACACATTCTAGAATATTCTCCTCACTCTATAAATAATAACTCATGGAAGGCAGAAATTAGATTTGAAGAATATTTTTGTTGCTTAACAACTTCCCTCATCTCCCTCATTTCTCTCAGGTTCTCCCCCTGCTCTCCTATTCTAATTTCTTCCTCACCCATTTTCTATCTCTTTCTCATCTCATACTTTGTTCTTATGTCATTTAATTACTGTAATTAATCTTCAAACACAACTGCATATTTTATGTTTCTGTTGATATTGATTCCTGCTGCCCATATTTGAATTCCCTGCATTGTAATAGATGTTATCAATATATGAAATACAAAAATATTTCACAAATTTTGTTTATATTCATTAATTTTAGCTTCTTCATTACCTTGTATTGTTGTGAATTTGCTTGCATTACTGATATTGATTGAAGTTCATCATCAGCTGGGCTTCAATCATGACAATGGTATCAGAGCGGTTGCCATCCGCGGGAAACAAAATTGGTGAGATCTGCAATCAGACAATAATCATGATGGACGAGATGAATTGGAAATATGATTGGATGATCTCGGTGATGGAGTGTAAGATGGGGAGGAAATCACTCTCCAAAGAAGAACAAGATGAAATTTAGAGGATTTACAACCGATTATCCAATGGAGAAATCAGAAAAGAGAAACAAGAAAGGACTTTATCCGGAGAAGAAAATCCCGACGAACTGAACTACTCTCTGCTGGAGGTAATTACCATGGATGATGAGAAACTTTTAGCTTCTTAGTAGCCAGAGACAATGGTGGAGACGTTTTATGATGGAATATTGGCATCCATTGTTATTAACGAGGGAGAGACGGATCCAGTTGGTGCGCGATTGGGATTTTAGCAGAAACGAAGGATGACATAGTTGAAGCTAAGGCTAAAGGTACATCTCAATCCTCCTTGGCCCCTGCTACATCAGTGCCTAAGATTGACGAATCCTCGCATGCCCCTAAAGTAGTTGTTGTTGCTCCGACTCCTAGCTCGGCTCCTTCTACACCAGTAAGCGTGGTGGCAACAGAGAAGGAAATCTAGAAGGAATTGGTTGCCTCTTCATTTTCAGATGAGAAGTGTCTGTTGCCTCCATCGTCGATTGTCATTGAGAAGCTGCTACAAAACTCGAAGGAAGAAGAAGCCCCAAATAAGCTGCTACAAGTGGAAACTACTAATGGGCAGTTGAATCAATCCTAGTTAGGAGGGGGCCCAAATTGGGATAAAAGTCCTGTAGATAATGTGGATCTTAGATTGAAGTGCAAGTTGGGCCTGATTTTGAATGTAGCCCAATTGAAGGATGAAGACAATTTTAAACAAGCCCAACTAAAAATCAATCGATTCTTCTTCATAGGCCCAAACCTTTTTAATTGCCCAATTCCAACCCTCCAAATATCACTTTCCCTACAACTATCACCATTTGTAATGTTATCAATTTCCTCTCCATTTGTAAATCAAGTTGACACCCTCCAATTATCACCCTTTTCTTCGACCACCTCAAAAACCACCAGACGGTATCAATCACTCGAACCTTTAGGACAAGGTTCATTTAAGAGAGATGGATGTCACGGTTAGCCAATATTCCTCCATAGCCTCACATCACCCCTGCTGTACCTCCACTCACACATTCTAGAATATTCTCCTCACTCTATGAAAGGTAGAAATCGGATTTGAAGAATATTTCTATTGCTTAACAACTTCCCTCATCAACCTCATTTCTCTGACGTTCTCCCCCTGCTCTCCTATTCTAATTTCTGCCTAACCCATATTCTATCTCTTTCTCATCTCACACTCTGTTCTTATGTTATTAAATTACTGTAATTGATCTTCAAACATAGCTTCGTATTTTATTTTTCTGTTGATATTGATTCCTGCTGCCCTTATTTGAATTCTCTGCATTGTAATAGATATTATCAATATATGAAATACAAAAAGATTTCAAAAATTCAGTTTATATTCATTAATTTTAGCTTCTTCATTACCTTGTATTATTGTGAATTTGCTTGCATTGCTATTATTGATTGAAGTTCATCAACAGCTGGGCTTCAATCATGACAACTAGATTCAAAGTCATTAGTTTGAAAAAAAACGCTTGTGATGGAGAAGGTTTGAAAGCATGTCAATGAAAGAAAAATATCTTGATTTTCCTTATTATATTGATAAAAGTTGCCAAAATAGTAAGAATTAGTCCACCTACTTGCAGAAATTGTAAGCCTGGGGAACCATTGAAAAGAAATGCGAAATCAGATATGGGTTTTGCAAGCAATTCATTGTCGTCTCAAAACCACTTATCACATTCATCTGTAATATTTGTGATAAATTTGAAATAAAAAGAAAAAGAAGAGAGGTGTTTCGTAACAGTTATTTGATGATAGTAGGCACACATCATGTGCTGCATTTCTGTAAAATTAAATTCAAATGTAACTATCATGTAATTTTAAAAATCACTCCATAAATAACTCTAAAAAATTATGGCAACTAAAAAAAAATTAAAAAAACATATAAATTTAGATTCTGTTGACAATTGAGATATTTCTAGTTAAAATTGGTAAAATTCTCATTTACTTCCACAGACTAGTGTTATATCTTATGCGATGCATGGTTATTTGTTACTCACATATATCGAATTTATATGTTAACATACGAAATGAATATATAATTAAAAATGAGAAAAGAATGAAGATAAATAATTACAAAAAAAAAAATGTACGATTATATATATATATATATATAAGGTTCATATGTTTACCGTTTCGAAAATTTTCTTTAAAAATTGCTGTTTAAATTGATTAAAAGCTTAAAATGGGAAAAAATTGCATTAAAATAGAATTTATAATAAGTAAAAAAAATAGATATATATGTGATATAGGCTCAGAAATTTATTAAAAAGAAAAGGAAAAGAAAAAATAGATCGATGGACGCTTCTATTTCATTGTCTATTTTAAAGGAAAAAAATATTATGTGATATTGACAAATCTTATGTATATATTTTTTTTTACGAATTTATAAAAAAAAAAATTGTAATTTATTTTCAAGAGAGGAAGGCGGACCAAAAAACTTAAGACCTAAAAAACTGCATTCAATTAGATTATTTTAAATCTGAATTTTGTCCAATATGAATAATAAATGGTTAACTAATACTACTTACCATTTAAAGAAATATGTTTTAGGCGAAAAAATGGGCCAATATCTTTTTTTTGAAGTGCTCTCCCTTTATTTATTACATTTTCTATTATGAACATATTTAGTTCTTGTTTGAGCCCTCATTATCTACGAAATGAGTTTTATAATAATTATTTTTTGGAAAATGGGTACTTAAGCCCCTGTTTGAGACTTATTATTTCAAAAAATGTAATTTGTAAAAGTAATTTTAGGAGAATGAGCTGTTAAAATGTACGAATATTTTTTTTAATTTATATGTAAATTATTTTATTAATAGAATGTTGGTTGGAATATATATATATATATATATATATATATATATATATATATATATATATATATATATATATATATATATATATATATATGTATGTATGTATGTATATATATATATGGTACTTAATAGGGATAAACTTTTTTTTTTTTTTTTTTTACCAAGTGTTCACAATTGCAATATTGAGGAATTTGAATGACATACTATTAAAAAAAAAAAATCAATGACTATTTGTGTAATTATTCAAATTTAATAATTGTTGACGTAATTAATCTTTTCAAAAATAATTTCTAAATTATCATAAATTAATTTATCACTACTTAAATAATATTATTAGAATTGGTTCTAACTATCTTAATACAAAATTCGATATTTAAATATATTAAACAAATATTTCATTTCATATTTACTTTAACATTACAAATTAAATACACGAGGTCCTATATTTAATTGAATGCAACAAATTACGCAATATGAAATGTTATTTTTAGTTAAATCTTAATGAATGTATATTACAAATACATTTAACTTATATACCAAGAAATCATCTACGTATCTCAATCTATAAATGTGACGTTGTTGTTTAACCCCACAAGATATAATACTTATATTTACTCGTATAAAATTGATTTTTTAAGAATCAATTTTCTGAACATTCATCCTCAATCAAACATTTTTTAAAAACTCATTTTTTACAATTTTTCATACTACTTTTTATCTACACATTCTAAAAAATAACTTTTCACAAAATCAGTTATAAAAAAAAAATTAAAATCAAATAGATAAGTTTCGTATAAAACGGTCTACAATGTGAAACCATGACCAATGACAGAAATTCAATACAACGTGGCTTTTCATTTTCTGCCTATTAGTCAAAGGGTCATGTTATGGAAAAAAATTATTTTTATACGTTTTAAATAAACGTGTTTGACCACATCCCGTTTTCAAATAAAATGAGTTTGCTAACATGTCTTTGTTTTTAATTTAATAATTATTAGTTAAACTAATTGTTAAAGTCTGTAATATATATTTTGCTTATTTAATGGAAAAATTACATTGAAACCTACATTTAAATATCACATTAATAAGGTGGTGAATTTTACAAATTTAAAATTCAGGTGTTAAATACTCAATTAATATTTATTAATCAAAATTAATTTACCTAACCCAATAAATCTGAAGCATACAGACGACCCATATTTCCTCCCCCACCCTAAATTGTTAAATCTCTTTCTCTATTTTATCTCTATCATCTCTCTTTATCGAAAACCATTGTGGGAGTCACAATCGCCGACGATGAGCAACATCGAGATGTAGTCATACCTCGATCGGAAGTAAAAGGGGTTAGAGAAGTGTTCACCTTCTCCAGTAGGCTACTACACAACTTTAGAACCTTTTTCGGCCGCTGCACGATGCTGTGTGCTACTGCTACAACCGCCACGAGCAGTACAGTCGTGATCTCTAGGTTGGTGCAGGTGGTGTTGAGGGGTTGTGGAAGTGGCGATGTTGAGACATTGTGGAAAGTGGTGGTGGGATGGTGACGATGGTCCGGGACTATAGAGTTGGTGGTGTTGTTGGTGCAATAGCATGCGATTTTTAACAGTGTTTAGGTGGTAATGTAGATCTGGTTGTGGTTGTTTTCGGAGAGCAACTTATGTGCTTCAGCAGTGGGCGACAGTGGTGAGTAGTGATGGTGTGATGGTATGCATTCGTGTTCAATGTGAATTGATGCAAACTTCATGCTACGTGATTGAGTAGAGGTTTCCAGTTTTAACTACTTAGAGTGGAGATGTTACACCCCACTCCTTTATAGTCAAAGTCATATATCAGATTGGTCAAAGTCAAAATCAAATAAGGACTTAAGTTGAAGAAAATATTTTTGTGGGGACTTACAATAACCAAATTATTTTTATGGGTTCTATTTTACAAGGACAAATACTTTAAGGGCGTAAATGAGATAAATTAAAATATCAAGGATTTATTGTTCTATTTATTAAATCAGGGATTTAATATTATATTATTTGAAAATTTGAGGATTAAATATTTTATTATATAAAGAATGGGGACTTGTTTTGTAATTACATTAAATCTATATATCAAATACTCCCTCCATCCCACAAAGATATGATTAAGAAAACAAAATTAATATATATTAGAACTATAAATTTACCTACATTCTACCTAATATACCCCTACATTAAATAATGAATTGTTCATATTTATTGATAACAATGCATATTAAATAGGGGTATATTAGAAAATGAAGACATTAATATACTCTCAAAAAGGAAAGTAGCATAACAAAAAAGAAAACAAGCCTATCTTTATGGGGGAGTAAATGTATTAGAAGACCCATCCTCCTCATGAGAGAGAGAGAGAGAGAGAGAGAGAGAGAGAGAGAGAGAGAGAGAGAGAGAGAGAGAGAGAGAGAGAGAGAGAGAGAGAGAGAGAGAGAGAGAGAGAGAGAGAGAGAGAGGTGGGGGGGGGGGGGGGGTCAATTTTCAAAGAAGGAAGTATCTCAACTTGGGCTCTTGAAGATGTTCTCCAATTTCTAAGGTAAGTGAAGATTTTTCATTTTAGGGTTTATGGATGATTGGCTTAAATTCAAAGTTTAGCAAGTATTAAAAGTTATTGACATGTATTTGAGATAATATGCTATAGAAATTGCCAAGAAATTGTATATGTAGATTTTTTTTTTCATTTTTTATTTATTTATTTTTAGTAAAGGGAATTAATCATGAAATGGGTTTTTGAAATTTGCTATTTTAATCTTTAACTTTTGAAGATTGTATGATATTAAATACTTGATTTATGATGAATAAATATGGGTGAAGGGATTTAAGTTGTATTCTCCAATGTTTAGAAAAAATTTCAGCCATGTTAGAGGAGGAATAATTTTGTGGTTACAGCTAAAAAAAAATGTCCTGGAAGTTTCTATTGAAGTTTTAGTGCTTATGCTCTATATTCTGGAATTAATATCACTTTCAATTATTTTTGGATTATAAGGTTTTACTTGTGGTCAATATTTTTTATTTTAGCTTCTAAGTATTGAATCAATTAATATATATTGAGGTATGGATGTTAGAATAGACCCCATAAAGGTCTGGAAATAGAAATTCAGTGAATATATTCATAAGTGGGATAGTATAAGATGTTTGGATTGTAAGTATATATGAGAAGAATATAACTTTATAAGAATTTGAACAAATTTATAGTATATGATTTGAGTTGAGTGATCTAATGAACAGAACGAAAATGAATTAATTTAAAAATTGTATTAGTTGATTTCTAATGGCGTATATAGTTGATTTTAATATAAGAAATTTATATTATTCCTTCAGGAGATATTGTGGAGATTGGACTAGACTTATTGGCCAGCTAGATTTCACTCAATAGCGTTGTGAGTGGAAAACTTTATTTTTCAGAAACTAAGTAATTTTTTATTTATTTCAATTCCAAAGTTTATATGAGATATTTGTTTATTATAGTTCCTGTGGTAAGTCATACAAGTTGCAAAGTTACTTAATTCAGAAGATTGAGTTATAAAACATGATTTTTATTGTAAAGTAAATATTTATAAATAAGTATTTTAATTATAAACCCAGATCATTTTAATCATGTCTTAACAAATATTATATCAACATTAGATATTTCAATATATATAAAGTTATTTAAAAACACCAAAAAGTACCCAGATGATCTTGTCCCACTCTGCATTGATGTGAATTCGTTTTCACAGTGTATGACCAGATATATTATTTTACCTGATCTGTACTGATGTGAATCCATTTCCATAGTCTATGACCAGATATGTGATTTACCCGCTCTGCACTTGTGTGAATCCGTTTGCACACTGTATGACTAGATTATCAGAGCTTTAAGACCTACTCTTGTACACACATAGGCTTTGGGCCATGTACTAGAGTATTTAGCCTTTGGTCCAGCTCTACGCGTGTATGACTAGATTAACAGATACAGATTATCATACTATTAGTTTATCAGTTATTAGACTTGAATGGTTTTGCCTTGTACATCGAGATTAATCCATACATGAGTAAGGTTATTTATTGTGTACATTTTGGTGTGATTTTCAGTAGTACTTCTGTTTATCAGATTTCAAATAATAGATTTCAGTTTATCAGATTCTAGATGATAGAATCTAGTTTCAGTTTACAGAATAAAAATTTCAGCCTATAGTGTGATAAAATAATAGTTTATTTCGATTTTCCATGATATCAGATTACATATATTCCTTATGCTTTACAAATACTCATTTAGAATAAAGAATAAGTGATTTTATGATTCCAGTATGTTTCAGTATTAAAAGTAATTATCGAAATGTGAAATTTTCTAAAGTTGAAATAGAAAAATAAGATTTATTTGTAAATATGTATTCATAGAAAATTTACTCATTTTTGAATTATCCACTCACTGATTTATAAACTCATATATTTTTCCATATTTTCTTATAGGAAGCAAGTAAATTTGAGTTAAGAAGAAATTAGAACCTGTTGATCTGTCAAGTCATGCCACATGCCACAAACCTAGTGAGAGAGTATGATTTATGTGATTAAATTATTTTCGAAGTACCTAAGCCTATGGGTTAATTGCATTTTCATAGATTTATATTCGTTCGGGTTATGTATATAGTAAAGGATTAGACTAAGAATTTTTAGTTATTTTATTACATCAGTTACCATGCTTGGAAGATTTAGGAAGTGTTATAAATATTTATGCATGGTTGCTTGAGGATTTTTTGTCCTATTACATGTTGGTTATGTCAATATTATAGAGGAGACCTTGTCAAAATGTTTAGAAATTAAATTATTTAAATTGAGATTTTGAAAGATGAGAAAAGTTAAGGCTGCCTTGATGGTGGATTCAATCTCTAATTAGCACCCGCCATCGACACACGTCACAATCTGGATTGGGACTGGTCGTGACAGGAGACCATTCCATTACTGACATGGGCAGAAGTGTCTAAATGAACAATAACAACTCAAGATCATTGATTCAAAATAATACCAAAATGAATTACATAAAAATTGGAGAAACTCCAAGAATAATAAAGTTCTATGTATAAAAAACTGCCTCTCAATGTAAACAAAGAAGATTAATAGTAAACCCTAACCCTGAAAGCGATAAATAATGAAAAGACGAAATCTTTGAAATCGAACGATCCCAATCGTACAAATAAGTCAGTGATCGATTTTGTAATCCATCATCCTCCCGGGGGTCAAGAAGATTCGCCCTCGAATTTGAACAGTGGTCATCATCAGAAGAACTGTCACCAACATTTGGGACCAAGTGTTTGACATTGAAGACATCCGAGGTGTGAATGTGACTAGGAAGCTTCAAACGGTAAGCATTATGGTTGATCTTCTCCACAATTTCAAATGGACCAATCTTGCGAGAGGAGAGTTTGTCATATTCATGAGCTGGGTACATGTCTTTAGTGAGGACTGCCCAAACGAAATCACTAACATCACACTCCAAATGTCGTCGATGAAGATTAGAGCCTGCCTTGTTACGTTCAGATGCATCGGATAACATCGGTGAGTTAACTAATGAACTTCCTATAGAGAATCAGCAAAATCAACTACCCGACCATGAAGACGGGTGCATGATGGTAAGGTAAGCAAGTCGACAGGACCACAAGGCACAACCGAGTACACAACATGAAAAGGACAAAAACCAGTGCTCCGATTTATAGCAAAATTGTGAGCAAACTTAGCTTGCCTCAACTGCATATCCCATGTATGCACATTTTCCCCAACCAAACAACGTAACAGGTTGCCAAGGGACCAATTAACAACCTCGGTCTGTCCGTTCGTTTGTGGATGATAGGCACTACTAAAGTTCAGAGTTGTATTCACCACGCGCCAAAGGCTACGCGAAAAAATGACTTAAGAAATGAGTATCACGATCAGAGACAATAGAAGAAGGAAGGCCATGTAAACGATATACCTCGCGGAAGAATAATTGGGCAACATGAACAGTGTCTGCAGTCTTCTTGCATGGAATGAAGTGAACCATTTGGGAGAAGCGGTCAACCACCACAAAAATGGAGACACTCCCATGTTGAGTCCGAGGCAGGCTCAAAACAAAATTCATACAAATGTCAACCCAAGGCTGTGTAGGAATAGGTAATGGGCGGTACAAGCCAGCATTTGTCTCTGTCCCCTTGGACAAGTGGAACACACGAAAATGACGTAGCGTCCGACGTCCCGGCCAATGCTTGGCCAGAAGAAAGAACGCTATACAAATTCGACTGTCCGATCAAGACCCACATGACCCCCACCATGCAAATCTTCAACTGAAGACTACAACCTGTGATGTGTTCCGGACTCTCGACAATCGGAGTCATAGCAGGCTTGACGGAAAAAGTTAAATATTCAAACCAAATAAAAGTACAATCCAGTCAACCATGTCGGAATTAGATGCATAATATGTGTTTTTCGAGTAGAAATGGGCCACTAAGCAAAACTCATGGGCTAAAGCCCTTGAGCCGACAGATTTTATGATCAAATTCCATCATTTGAGGCTTCAAAACAACAAGTCAATTATGCAGACGGAAATTAGGGTTTTTGCGTATTTTTAGGTTAAATTTTGTTTTTAATTATTTGTTTGCCTATTTTAGAATTTTAGTCTAATTAGAATTCTATTTTGAGTCAATTAGCGGTTAGGTTATTTTACTTATTTATATTCCTTTCCATTCATTGTAATTTAGATTTGATTTGATTAAAACAGTTTTATTAAGGATTCAATAAAAGTTATAGGTGAATTTCTATATTTTCTTTCGAACTTATCAAGATCCAATCTTGTGGCGTTCAATCGAACTTATCAAATATTCGCAATAATATTTGTGGCGTTCAAAACAAGAAACTTATTAGGGAGATTGGACAAATCCTTGTGGCGTTTCGAAAATCGTGGTTCTTTATTCCGCATCGTCGAGCCATCGCGTCGTGAATATCGGGTCATGATTTATCCGTCCAACCACAACCTGAGTTCGGAACTTTCCGGCGTTTCTTCCGCGCTTCGAACCTCATTATCTGGTATCGGAGCTGGACTTTAAATTCAGGTTTTTCTATCCAGTTTAATTCTTATGTTTATCATCGATTCTGTCATAAGAATTATCCATATCTTGTTGTTGGGTTTTTCTTTTCTTGAGTGTTCTTCGTGCCAATAAATTTTTTCCAATTTGATCCATATAAAAATTCAACAAAAATTCAAAAGTGTTTATTTTGCTTAATTCTTATCCGAATTAAGTTACGTTTGTTTTTTCGTGTTCGTTGTCGAATTTTCGGATATATAAAAAAAAATTATTTTTTTTAAATTCTATTTATTCCGAAAATTCATCCAAAATTCCAAAAAAAAAAAAAAAAAAAGAGTCCATTCAAGAACCACTTTCTTGAATTTCTTGATCATTTGTTTTCATTATTCTTTTTCTGTGTCCTTCCACATAAATTTCACAATGTCCAATTCCCATGAAAACGCCAAAGATCGTATGTGGAGATTTTTGAATGATGCTTTGATGATGTTGGATAAACTAGATGAAAGGGAAGGGAAATTGAAAAATGAGCGATCTCAATCGGATTCTAGATCTAGGAGGGAATATAGGCGTGATCATAAACCTAGGGATGGAATCGGAGTTAAGAGAGGAGCCGACATTGATCCAAAAACAATTTTGAAAATTCAAAAGGAAATTTATGAAGAAAAATTGAGGTGTGAACGGGAGGCAGAAAAAAATATTTGGCTAAATTACAAAGAAAGGAGGAGAAACGAAAAGCGGTAATTAGATGGTTAGAAGAGAGTGAAAATCATGTTGAGCCACGGGATATGAAAGTTGAAAAGGAGGGAGGCTTGAGACATGATTTAGTTGAAGAGACCCCGAACTTTGTGGTAGGAGTTGAAAAAGTGGAGTTAGGTGAACAAACTCCAAGATTTGATGAGGAATTAGAAGTTGGGGTAGAAGTTCAAAATTTGGGTTTTGAATTGGTAGATCCACATTTGGATAGTGATGAGGTAGTGTACGAACATGGTGATACGAATGTGGAGGTAGAAGATGTGGTTGAATTTGAAAGAAAAAAATTTGAAGAGGTGGATGAGCTAGAAAATCTTGAGTTAGAGGAAGTAACCGAACTTAAGAGAAAAGAGATAGAGGGGGGTGAGCAAGAAGTTGCAAAAGGAGAACGAGGTGAAGAGAAGGACCTCGTGATTCAAAAGGTGGAATTGACAGTGATAATTCATGAATACAAGGATCCATACCTTATACCTCATGAACCTAACATTTCCCTACCAGTTCTATTTAATTCTTTCTTCCAGGTTAATGGTACGTGGAAATTTGGGCAACACCACCAATGTCCAAAGGTGTTTCAACTTCAAGTCATTCACGTGACCCCCGTTGCGGAATATTTTTGGTTGATCATGTGCAATGGCAAGAGAAATTTTCCGTTTGATCCAGGAGGTGAAGTAAACAATAGAAACAAAGCTATGATTCGGGACGAATCGTCCTAAAGAAGGAGGGTATGATGTGTTCCGGACCCTCGACAATCGGAGTCATAGCAGGCTTGACGGAAAAAGTTAAATATTCAAGCCAAATAAAAGTACAATCCAGTTAACCATGTCGGAATTAGATGCATAATATGTGTTTTTCGAGTAGAAATGGGCCATTAAGCAAAACTCATGGGCTAGAGCCCTTGAGCCGACCGATTTTATGGTCAAATTCCATCATTTGAGGCTTCAAAACAGAAAGTCAATTATGCAGACGGAAATTAGGGTTTTTGCGTATTTTTAGGTTAAATTTTGTTTTTAATTATTTGTTTGCCTATTTTAGAATTTTAGTCTAATTAGAATTCTATTTTGAGTCAATTAGCGGCTAGGTTATTTTACTTATTTATATTCCTTTCCATTCATTGTAATTCAGATTTGATTTGATTAAAACAGTTTTATTGAGGATTTAATAAAAGTTATAGGTGGATTCCTATATTTTCATTCGAACTTATCAAGATCCAATCTTGTGGCGTTCAATCGAACTTATCAAATATTCGCAATAATATTTTTGGCTTTCAAAACCAGAAACTTATCAGGGAGATTGGACAAATCCTTGTGGCGTTTCGAAAGTCGTGATTCTTTATACCGCATCGTTGAGCCATCGCGTCGTGAATATCGGGTTATGATTTATCCGTCCAACCACAACCTGAGTTCGGAACTTTCCAGCGTTTCTTCTGCGCTTCAAACCTCATCAACCTGGGATACAAAACCGCACACCTCGATATAGATGGCAAAAATACCTGACCCAAACCTGCCCCAAATGGGGCGAAAAAACCCACCTGTGGGTTGGCGAGGCGGGTTCCCGCGACCCTGGCTGGTTGCAGGGTGGGGGTGGGTTTGGTCTCCCCGACCCGAACCTGCCCCGAATAAATTAATTAATTAAAATAAATAAGGAAAAAAATGAAAATTATCGAAAAATAAAAAAAAACTGAAAAATAATAAAAAATTAAACGAGTTGACCTGACCCGTCCCGAAATTCGTGGGGTGGGTGGTGGGTTTGGGGAAAAATTCCCCCTTGGGCGGGTCACAGGTCGGGGGTACTCGCCCCAAACCCGCCCCGTTGCCATCACTACACCCCAAAATAAGAACCCATCTGACTGCACAAAATCAAGTTCAGAACTAGACTGTCGCTTCACAAGCACCATGGAGAAGAACGGGTCAGAATTATAAAGTTCCCGAAAGGTGTCAAAGCTTGGCACAAAAACACCCAAAATCCACCAAAAGAGCATGTCCCGACTCAGTACATCAGCCACTTTATTACTAGCACCAGATTTATGCCGGATGACGAAGGTAAACTGCTTGAGGTTAGTTGTCTAGGAAGCATGTTTGGCAGAAACTAAATCCTGAGTTTCCAAATGCTTTAACACCTCATGATTAATAAAAAAAAATAAACTCCTTCTGAAATAGATAATGGCGCCAATGTCAGACCGCCTGAACAACGACATAGAACTCAACATCATATGTGCTATAATGACTATGAGTACCATTCAACTTCTCACTGAAGTAAGCAAGATGATGTCCATCCTGGCTCAAAACACCTCCAATACCAACCTTAGACGCGTCACAGTGAAGATAAAAAGGAAGAGAGAAATCCGGTTACACAAGTAGAGGGGCAGTCGTCAACTTATGCTTAATACACTAAAATGCCTCATCGATTGCAGTAGTCCAAGCGAAAGAAGTACCTTTCATACAATCGGTTAGAAGATCCATAATGGAGCCGAAGTGAGGGATGAAACGACGATCAAATGAGGCCAAACCATGAAAACTGCGAGCCTCAGTCATAGTGCAAGGTGTTGGCCAGTCACGCATGGCCATGACCTTCGTGGTGTCTAGGTCAATACCAGATGATGAAATCTCGAATCCTAAGAAAAGAATCTGGTCAGTAAGAAAAGCACATTTCTGTGGCGCTACATTGAAAGATTTAGCCCGGAGTATCAACAAAACAGAGGGCAGATGCTAGAGATGGTTATCCATGGATTTACTGTAGATCAAGATATCGTCGAAGTAGAAGACAACACAAGTACCGATCAAAGGATGGAGTGCCTGGTTCATGACCCGCATAAAGGTGCTAGGTGCTTTAGAAAGGCCAAATGGCATGACCAACCATTCAAATAACCCCTCACGTGTTTTGAAAGCAGTTTTCTACTCATCCCCCGATCAAATCCATATTTGATGATAACCACTCTTCAGGTCAAGCTTACTGAAAACCATGTCACCACTTAATTGATCCAACAAGTCATCTAAGCGCGGGATAGGAAAACTATAACGGACGGTAATTTTATTAATTGCATGGCTATCCATACACATCCGCCAAAGACCATCCTTTTTGGAAACAAGGAGAGTCGACACAGTACACTGACTAAGGCTCTCACGAAGATATCCCCGCTGAAGTAGTTCCTCTACCTGTCGTTGCAACTCCTCATGCTCACTAGGAATCATGCGATAATGAGGTCAATTCAAGAGGGCAGCCCCTTGAACGAGGTCAACTTGATGCTGGATGTCACAAAGAGGAGGTAATCCCACAGGAAGATTAGAAGGAAATAAATCAGTGAACTCAGATAACAACGGGGCTACCTGATCAGGAATAGGTGCACCAGGTGACAAATTACATCCCACTAGAACATAAACCACATTTTGAGACAACATCTATCGTACAAAAGGCCACTACGAAAGAAAAAGAATTTGACAAGAGGCAGGTGAAGGTACGGCTGATCCGCCGCTAGGCGAGTGAGGATGTAGGCAGGTGAAGGTACGGCTGATCCGCCGCTGGGCGGGTGAGGATGTTGCGAACTGGGTGGAAGAAGAACAATCTCTGCCCCATAAAATAAGAAACTATAAGTGTTTTTACGTCCATCATGAATAGTACAACAATCAAACTGCCATGGTCGGCCTAATAGAATGTGACAAGCATCCATTGGCACAACATCACACCAAACATCATCAGAATATTTTCCACCAATAGAGATATGTAAAAGAGCACGACGATTAACAGCAATAGCGCATCCTTTTTGTAACCACGCAAGCTGATATGGTTTGGGATGAGCCTCCAACTGAAGATCTAATTTCTTAATAGCCTCCTCTGACACTACATTTTCACAAGATCCCGAATCAATAATGAAACAACATACCTTGCCAGCAATGGTACATGTAGAAGCAAAAAAGGAATGAAATTGCAAAGTGGCCGTGTCATCTCGTTGTGCAAGACACATGCGTAATCCATAAGACCAAAGAAGGGATAACATCCCCTCCAAAAACACTTTAGGAATCTCCTCATTATCAGCAACAGAAAAAATGGGTAATCCATAAGATTCTTCAAACGTACCTTCAGCCATAAGTAACCCCTTATTTGCACCCAAATTCGGACAAGCAGATTGTCGGTGGCCAAACTCACCTCAAGAATAACATTGAATTCCTTTTCCTGAATGAGGATCGTCGGACGTTGCAGCTCCAGTCGTCAGACGAGGGGCGGTGGCAGCTTCCCCCCGTTCACGATGCACCTGCGGTAGCTGAAGGGCGCCAAGTCGGTGTGCTCCCAGGACGGGTGTTGTTTGCGCTGTTGCCCTATGTTACCTGGGGCTCCATCGATTCAACCGTTTCTCAACAATAGAGGACGCTGATGAGCAGATACGGTCGTCGGCATGAACATGTTCAATACATCTTGAAACGATAAACGCATCCCACCAATATACCTCGACACTAACTGGACTTGGGTCTCAACAAGGTCGTTTTTAGCGACCAACTAGTAGAACTCCTCTATATATTCATCCACTGTACGTCCGCCTTGGCGCAAATTTTGCAATTTATGGTACGAAATTCACTAATAATTAAAGGGTAGAAAGGCGGCCCTCATATGCTTTTTTAGTTTAACTCGTGAATCAAGTTTTGTTTTTCCTTGACGTGCACATGTGGTTTTGAATTTTTACCACCATGCCGCAGCTCACCCCTGAAAATGAATTGCCACAAGAGAGACATGCCTTGGGTCCGGCACGTCCTTGAAATCCAAAACTTCTTCCACCGCATAAAGCCAATCAAGAAATTCCTCTGCCTCTAGACTGCCATGACTTTCAGGAATGTAAATCTTGAAACCTTATTCCCACCGATGATCCTCCTGTCCATACGCCCTATGATCATGTACCAATGGGGCGAATGGATTATCCACGGAAGCAGTATCCTCATCATCATCAGAAGACTCCACAAACTGTGGCCCATGACCACCACGCCTATGACCAGTGCCACCACCTACAGCCACTTCCCGTCCTCCTCGCCTCGTACCTCGGCCTCCTTGCCGTTGGCCAATCAGGATAGCCAACACCTTGGCGTTTTGGGTCTCCATCGCAGCCATTCTTTGTGTCAATAGATCGACCTGTTTTCGAATCTGAACATCATTCCCACGAAGTTGCTCATCAGGAATAACATCAGCAACATGTTGTCTTCTTGGAGGCATCTTCTTGGAATGTAGAATAGCTCTGATACCAACTGACGTAGGCGGAAGTGTATACATGAAAAATAACAACTGAAGATCGTTGATTCAAAAGAATACCGAAATGAATTGTATGAAAATTGGAGAAACTCCAAGAATAATAAAGTTCTATGTCCCAAAAATTACCTCACAACGTAAAACAAAGAAGATTAAATAGTAAACCCTAACCCTGAAAGCGATAAATAATGAAAAATTTGAAACCAAACGATCCCAATTGTCCAAATAAGCCACTACTCGATTCTGAACTCCATCAATTACCCATTTATATGCATTGCCTACAAATTGGATTTCACAAGTTCTTTTGTTGTTAAAACGTCAATTTTCTAAAGATAATAAATGATAAAGATAAGATGTCACTGGGAAATTTCTATGATTATAGAGATAATTTATGATCCTAAAATTTGTTTTAGAGCTAGCCAATGAAGTTCAATGTGAATTGATGCGAAATTTTGATGCTTCTTGGTTGAGTTGAGTTTTCAGTTTTAACCACTTAAGAGTGGAGATCCTTACAAATTTTTGGTGGTTTATGAAAAATGCATTTGAAGAATTGATCGAGAACAATAATGTTCACTTGAGAGTGGAGACCAATTGTCCTCACAATCAATCAATTTTGAGATAGTGGTTGTTTTATGTGATAGTGATTGTTATTGTAGTGTGGTGGTTGTGGTTGTGGTCGGTAGCGGCAATGGCAGTGGCGCTGGAAAAACGGTGGTTGTGAAGAAAGTAATTAGTTTGGAAGGTGTTGAGGGTGGTGATGGGGATGGAGGGGTGCGATAGGGTGGGGTGACTTTAATAGTGATTTTGATTAATTATAAGTAATTGCCACCAATTATTGGATAATTGTGATCAAAATGTCGAATAAATGTAACTTTGTGGTACTTGTGATGAGTATGGAATGTGACCAATTGCTAGGTAATCGTGACAAAAAATATTGACTAACGAGACCAAGAAAATTAGTAAGTTGTACACTTTATTAGGTATTTGTGCAAAATATTGAATAATTGTGATTTTATGTGACTTGTGACGAGTACGGAATGTGACCGTTTGATTTGCATCAACAGTTCGCTAGAAACACACCGCAAGTGCACGTTTCGCATTCAAGTGATAGTGGACTAAATGAGTCCGGTTTATCGATCTCACATGGATTGTCTATTTCAATTACACTCTAGTTTAATCAATTTAAACAAGAAACACACACAATAAAATTTTGGTTTTGGAATTGTTTTAGTACTAGAATTAAAATCACAATTGTAAATAAATAAGTAGAAAAATGGTGATACTTGATATAAAGGAGTGTTGGGATTCTTGATTCCACTTGACCATTACCTAATTGAATTCTCAACAAGAAAATAGAAATGCAATTTATTAATCATGTTAGATTCGATTTTTCAAGCTTAGTCAATTACCTCTCTCGAGTGAAATCAACCCTAATTAGTGGAATTAACCTACTATATCTCTATGTCGATTAAAAACACACCAATTGCATTAAATCTTTGTGAAAATAGCTCAATGGATCATCTAGGGTTTTAGGTATATCTCTATCCTAAACAAGAACCTAGATCAAATATTGTATTGATCTAGAATACACAACAATTTCTCAATAATTGCATATTCCATGAAATCCAAGCATAAATGTGGCCACAATAAATGCAAGTCAATAATTACAGCAATAAATGCACAAGATAATAAATAGCTTAAATTCTTAATACGGACATTAAAATCAACTAAGCTAGGTCAAGCTTCATCAATCATCCCAACACTAAATAACTTAGTCTATAGTGAAATAACAATAAAATTCAAGAATTACATGCATCATTTCAACTATGAAGTAAAGTAAATAGAGAAATATGAAGATTAACCAATAATACTTCCATTCACCAATGATTCTTGCTTCTAAATATCACTATTCTTCCACAATAATGTTAGTATTTCTCCCAAAATCAACATTCATCAACAAAACTATACAATTACAAGAGAAATCTCAAGAGAAAAATGAGAGAATAAGGCCCTGTTCTCTTTGCTATTTTGATGTCGTTTTCTGTTTTTATTTTCGAAAACACTAAAAACGCGTTCTCTTTACCATTTTTGAAAACGCATTTTGGAAGAAAAAAAAAATTGTACACGAAACACAAATCGCCCAAAACCTCGTTTTGGGCGTTTTGTGTGTATTTCAAAAAAAAATATTCAAAACGCGGAAAATGCGTTTTGGAATTTTTTTTTTTTTTTTTTTTTTAAGAATTATTCGAACTTGGAGCTAAGCTTAGTATAAATTTATTTTTATTTTTATTATTTTTAGAATTATCCTAACTTGAAATAAAACCTAATTTTTTTTTTTTTTTTTTTTTAGAATTATCCTAACTTAGAATTAAGCTTAAATAAAGTTTTATTGAATTCAATATCAACATTACAAAAAAAATTAAGCAAAAATTCTTGTTGTTATATTTCAAATAATGTCTTGATAAATGGATTCTGGTGGTTTTGAAAGAACTTACATTTTCTGAATTTTAATAAAACTAGAGTTTCCTCAAATTCCGAACCTGACCAAGCTGTGTTAATATAGACTATTAATACTCACATTAGTGTGTTGCATGTAACCATGTTTTCAGTGTATTGTAAAAGAAATTTAAGTTTGAGCCAATAGTATTCTGCAAGCAAATTAATTAAATATAGTTTAAGCAGTATTCTGCAAAATTTCAAACAGAACGTGTTTTCTAACTTTTCATTTTCAAAAATAGTTTTCAGAAATGACAAACCAAACGTGTTTTCAGCAAATTTGAAAACAAAAATAAAAATAGGAAATACAAAACATTTTCGAAAATGAAAATCCAAAATAAAATACAAACAGAACGTCACCTAAGGGTTTTGGCCTTGAAAGGGGAAGAAGAATGGCTCAAAACCCTAGAAAAAATCACTCAAACCCCCCCCCCCCCCCTCAAATCACGTAGATCCGCGTACAATAGCATTTGGGCCGAACCAGGTCAGCCCAAAATATTTTTCAAATTCTTGCCGATCGCGCGGTAGACTTTACAAGTCTCGGGTCCAATTTTGTACCCTAGTCGCGAACGAGGCCTGGTTCAAACCACGCGTTCGCGTGGTTCAGCTGAGCGAGTGTTTGCGGTCTGGTCCTTCAATTAATTGTCATCAAGGTCCTCCAACTATCAAAGTCTATCAACTTGGTCCCCAAAATTTTCGATTTCTTTCAAATATGTCCTTCTAAAATTGCATTTGGGGTCCTTAAACTTTGAAAAGTTGCAATTTAGTCCTTCGGTCAATTGCACATGAGATCCACAACTTCTTGAAAGTGACAATTTGGTCCCCAAACTTTGACTCTTTGAAGGATTTGACTCTTTTCCCCTCGATTTTTTCAGTTATTCATACATTTAGCTCATTTCTTGTGTTTTCTCCATGTATTTAAATGTTGAATCTATTTAACCATAAAATATGCACAATTAAATAGGTATTTGTCCAAATTAGTCAAAAAGTATCACAAAAAATATATAAAAAATGCATGTAAAAACACTCAACATCAACCGTGACTTTATGTGATCCATCTAGTCAGAAATGTAACCAATTATATGGGTAATTGTCTCCAATTGTGACTTTGTTTGATCATTAGACATGACCCGTTGAATTAGTTTATATGTTACAAAAACTTATATGTAACAAATGTGACCAATTATTAGGTAATTATAACAAAAAATTAACTAATTATAACCAAAAAAATGAGTAAGTTGTGATCGATAAATAATATGTGACTAGAGTTTTTGATTGCAACTATATTTGTAATTCTAACCAAAATTTGTGTTGATTATAACTTTACGTGACTTGTGAAGAGTCGGGATGTGACTCATTTAATTAAATTATCGGTCACAAATTTTGATATGCGACTAAAATTTTTTAAATGTATTTTATTATTACTCTGCGGTTGAGGGAAATGTAACTATGAGGATAGATCGCTTATGTACAACATCTGTATTGAATGGTCGTTCACGGGAAATGGAGATACACAAGAAATCAAGAAGCAAGAAAAAAAGGTAACACAACAAAACTTCATTATTTGATCTATATGTTTTCATATCCGTGTTTAGTTTAAGAAAATTCTCTCAATTTATTTTAAAATAATATGACATTATTAAAAATAATCCTCAAAAATCCATTTTTTAAAACTGAATCGAAAAAAAAAAATTCCATGTATATCATTTAGCTAGCTTCTATATCTACAATAATCGTAATTAAATATCTTATACATAACGTTCATCTTTAATAACTATGTTTCAATCAAAAGTAAGCTCAAGAATAGAATAGTAAGACATAAATAATCATAGTGAGCTTAATAATATAACATTGAGGCATAAATAATCAAAGTAATACCAGTAAGTATTAATTTAATGACCAAAAAACACCAAAAATTGCAATCAGCATTGAATTAATAAATTTATTTAGTAACTAAGATGTATTTCAAAATTCTTCCTAGATAGAAACATTTTTAGGGTGATAGGAAATATTAAAATAATTATAAGAACAAAAAATGAAATACCAAAAAACTAATAGTGAAAACTTATACAGCATTTATCACAATTAAAAAATTTATGCATAGCATAAGTTGTTAGCGTAACTCGAAGGAGAGAATGTCGACTGCCTAGAATCATTACCTAAAAATTAAAAGCAATTGCACAATTAGTGAAATATGAAAACAATTAAACTAAAAAAATTAGTATAAGGAAAAAAAAAAAAAAAAAAAACTAAAAAGTAGTTTAAGAAATAAACTTCAATAGACTGTTACTTAGTTTGTTTGAAACTTAAATTCAAACTTAGAATAACACAGATAAAAAAAAAAAAAAAATTCGACTTCGGACACATGTATGATGAAACTATGATATGAAATGTACAACAAAGTAGGTTGCATGTGAAATAACTGTTTTGTTTTATTTTTTTGTTTTGTTTTTGTTTTTTTATTTTTGTTTTTGTGGCACAATCCATTTTCTGGTACAAAGAACCTTCAAGCGCTAATCCACGAGTTTCTTGTTGATGTCCTTAAACTGGTTGAAAGAGGTCATCTTGAATGGGTAGATTGCAAAAATAAGTAAAGAAAATTTCAGATTCTTTGTATTTGAAATCGATTGTGAGGGACATTGTCAATTGGCACAACGTATAAATAAAGGGTGGTAGTGGAGTGGTCAAAAAAAATTAATACAAGAATGTTTATGGTATTATTAAATCTGTAATTTTTGTGTAGTTCTCAAAAAGTAGCATTCCTAGAATTCGAAGGACTATATGAAATTTCAAAAAAAGAAAATAATTTTAATTTGTTGTTTATATATGAAGCTAATGATTTTGAACGAAATTCGACGTGTTTTCAAATATAATATTATTTTGTTGAAATCAGATAATACCAACGGCAGAATTTTAAACGTTGAGAAAATGAGATAAACGAAAATGTGCACAATTGGTCAATAAAATATCTAGATATTGAAATGCTAATGTTGGAAATTGTGCATAGTTGGTCAATAAGAAATTTGAATGTTGAAATGCTAAAAGAAAATTGAAAATTGAAAAAAAAAAGGAAATTAAAAAAAAAAAAAAGAACTTTGTATGGTCGGGGAAACATAGTGGGACCCGCTGGAAGCTTAGCTACTTTAGTATATTATATTATATATATAGAATATAGATATAAATATATAGATAAAGGTAAAGATATAGATATAGATGTCGACATTAATTCAACAATTTGGTAACTTATATTCTATTAAATGTACTTTAACACATCTAGTAGATGCTCTAAACTTGTGTTTGGTATCATGATTATAATCAACGTTTGTAAACATAACAATTTTCAATACCAATTTTTAAATTAAATATATTTTTCGAAATCACTTTTTTTAACAACATATTCTATTTCTACCTAAATAAATAAATAATAATAATAAAAAAATAACACAGTCCTAACGGATGCTAAAGTTCAACATATTACTTATAATGAAATCATTATTTGCTCTCAGACATAACTCAGTAATTTGAAATGTGAGAATGAGAAATTTCAGTTGAACTGGCAAGCTGTAGGGTGAGAGTTCAAATTCTACCTTTAGTATGGATGGGGTTCTTTACGAGCGCAATTAATAAAAAGCTTTAAACTCTGCTCCATTGAAATACATCCATCCATTTACATCTTCTACGAATCCCCGGGGTTGTAGGGACTCGTAAAGTTGGAGTTGAACCTTTTATTTTATTTTTTATCAAAAAAATATGCCCTACAGGCTTCATCGACAAGACGAAACATTTATACAAAGATACCGTCTATGAGTGTGTTTGGCATTATTTAAAATGAATTTTTTTGAAATGAATAGTGATTTTTAGGAGAATTGGTGGTTGGAATTTGGTTGAAAAGTCAAATATTGTGGACTTGACTTTTAATTGATGGTTGAGATTGAGTACTGTAAAAAATAAGAAAAAATTAATGAATAACAAACAAGGGATATAAAATTGAGGAAGACAGACTGGTCTCCGCCGCCACCCCACCCCACCCCACCCCGTCCCGTTGGATCAAGGGTTTTATGGAGGTTTGACTAGTTATGTTCCTAATCAAATCTCTCAAATAATCACTCAATAAACCTCTTATTTAATTATTTTCTAAATCTAGCCAGCATATAACCTGAAAACCTCCGGTAACATTCCATAATCTCGTCTTTATTTTTCCTTTTTCAATTTTTTTCATGAATTCATCACAGATAATTATTTATCTATGATCCAAAATCATCATGCTGAATTATCAAGAATTAAATAACTGAAGCGGAAGCGTACCTTAATCAAATACGATGAACGATTCGGTGGTTGGATCTTCCAAATCAATACGTAGTCCTTATTTTCTCTCTGATGATGGGACGTCAAAAAGAATGAACAGTACGTACGATTCAGGGACCATAACCGACTTTATATACTGAATTGCCTGTTAACCTAATTCGGCCCATCATGAAATTAGGTAATGGCCTGGTATCTACACATAAAAGTCCATACATTAATTAGATGCATTAAAGCCCGATATATATAAAATCCTTATTAGATCACTTTAAATGGGTTTAACCAAATTTGATAGCCTTTTATTCAATACACAATAATTCACATATAAGCCCACACGATTGATTAATATCCTTACAATCTCCCACTTGGGCTATATGTGTAACCTTACAATTGTGTATCAATCATAACCTTATGAGTACTCAGAATTTTGCTATCATTACTGAATGCATCCCCAAACAATCCGGTCCATCAATTATATCAACATAGGATCAAAGCGGCTTTCGCTACACTAATCGTAATTAAACCTATCAATGGTCACGTATATCGACATAACTGAATGACATGGATCAAGTATGGATGTGTAGCATGGAAATTACATGCAATGTGATCTTCAACATGCCTATTTCCAACTGGTCCAACTTTAGTGAGATCATCCTCAAACGAGTTCAGAGATAATAAACCTGAAACCATACAGCTGTAAATAACTTTAACTTTAAACCGTATCCAAAAGGACAGTAAATGTGTCTAATGCACCCAAAATACAAACTCCCACTGAAGTCAAATATCCTTAAGAAATACAACACCCATATGAGTATTGTGCTCATGAAAGACCTTGGGTTGTAATACTTTAGTAAGCGAATCCGCAATTATGGAGTTTGTCCCAATGTGCTCTCATTGACACGTGTCCACTCTGAACTGTATCCTTCACAACCAGGAACTTATGTCAATGTATTTTGACTTAGTTGAGCTCTAGTTGTTACTGAAATATAAATCTGCTGAGTTATTGTCACAATATAACTTTAGTGGTCTTTCTATACCGTACAGAATATACAGCCCAGTGACAAAATTTCGCAGCTATATTCCATAATTAGATGCCCCCAAAATTGCTACGAACTCTGCTGCCTAGTGAAAGAAGCTAAAGTGTTTGTTAAGCACTCCTTCCGGAAATAGCTTCTTCAACTAGCAGATAAATGTAGCCCGATGTGGATCTTCTACTGTTTTAGCATCTAGCAAAAAATCGGAATCATAATACCATATGATTTCCAACTTATCCGATTTTCTGTATGTGAGCATGTAATCTTTTGTTCTCTTTAAATACCTTATAACCCATGTTTGGCTGCTTTCCAAATGATCCATCTCAGGGTTACTTAAATATCTCATTAGTATCCCAATAATGTATGCAATATCTAAACGCATACAAATTTGAGCATCATCAGATTTTCTATAGCTTAACTATATGGGATCATCTGCATTTCTTTAACTTCAAGATAGCTTTTCGGGTATTAATTGAGACTAAATTGTCTCCCTTAGCGATAAGGGGTGTCCCCTGATTTACTGTCTTGCATGCCAAATCTCTTAAGTACTTTATTGATATAGCCATTTTGTGACAATCCAAGAATACCTCGAGAACAATCCCGGTGTATCTAAATTCCTAATACAAAAGAGACGTCACTAAGATTTTTAATCTCAAAATTCCTTGACAAAAATCTCATAATTTTATGTGACATGCATATATCATTGGTGGCAAGAAATATGTTGTCAACATACAAAACCAGGAAAATATACTTACTCCCACTGAACTTGTAATACACACAATCATCAACAGCATTAATCTCAAGACCAAATGAGATAATTACTTGATGATATTTGTATTACCCTTAACGGGAAGCTGGCTTGAGCACATAAATGGATTTCATTAATTTTCAAGCCATCTCATCAATGTCTCCATTGAGAAATGTCGTCTTAACATCCATTTGATGTAACTCGAGGTCAAAATGTGCAACAACCTAACTTTTCTGAAAGAGTCTTTCATAGAAAACAAAAGGGAAAGTCTCTTTATAATCAATGCCATCATTCTATATAAAGCATTTAGATACAAGACGAACTTTATATCTTTCCACATTACCTTTCAAATCCCCTTTGGTTTAAAAATCCATTTAAGGCCAATGGGCTTCGTACCTTCTGGTAATGAGACAAGATCCAAAACTTTATTATCTTGCATATGCTTATATTCCTTATTTATGACATCAATCCACTTTTGAGAGTTAGAACCCTACATGGCCTGATGGAATTGATTGGACCATCTTCCACCATTCTATTATTTCCTTATGTTCTTGGAAAAATACTATTTAAATTATCCGAAATAGCATTTTTTTCCCTTTCTCTCGTGGATCTCCTTAATGACTTTAGTTATTGAGGTTGTTGAGTTTGTACTTCTGAAATTTACCTTATTTTGGATGGGAGGTTCTTCAATATTGTCGAATTGAGGTTCCGGATATGCTTGTTGATCAATGACATGCATAGAAACTTGCACATTGTCAAAAGAAATAGTAGGAATCGAAACCGATCCTTCCTCAACTTCTTCCTTAAAGACAATATCTCTAACCTTATTTCTCCCCCAAACTCAACATCCTCAAAAAATGTTGCATTTCCCGTTTCAAAAGTTGACTTAAGTGTGAGATCATAAAATTAATAGCCCCTCGATCACTCAGAATAACCAATAAAGTAGCTGCTAACTGTCTTGGAGTCCAATTCTTTATGTGGCCTTTAAGGCCTAACTTTAGCTGGACATCCCCAAATGTGAAAATGCTTTAGACTAGGTTTTCTGCCTGTCAAAAGCTCTTAAGGTATTTTAGTAGCTGCTTTAGTTGGCATTATGTATGATCTTTATTCAAATGTCCAGAGTTATGGCAAAAGAAACAATCCTTAATGTCTTTATGTGGTTTCTTTTGTTCTGAACCCTTAACAACTTTATTTTCTTTATTTGTTTTCTTGCCCTTATCTTTAGAGGTGTTTTCCAAGTGAACATTTTCAGTTCTGTCCTGCTTCAACTTTTCTTCCTCTTACACACAAAATAGAATGAGCTCATTTAGAGTTCATTTCTCCCTTTGATAGTTACAACTGACTTTAAATTGACTAAATTGTGCAAGAAGCTTGCACACTATGAAATGAGCTCATTGAGAGTCCATTTCTACTTTGACAGTTACAACTAACCTTAAATTAACTATATTGTGCAGGAAGCGATATCAATACCAAATGCACGACCAAGTCATTAGACAAGTCGAGTTTTAGTTCCTTAAATTTTGAAGCAGTGTGAGACATCTACATGATGTACTCTCTTATTTTCTCATTGCCTTTATACTTTATTGAAATCAAGCTTTGCATAAACGTGCTTGTTTCAGCCTTATTGTTTTTCGCAAAACGTTTCTTAATTTCGGCAAGGAACTCATTGGCATCATTTACCTCCTTAGATACTGTGCCACTAAAGGCTTCCGAAATGTCGCACTTAATGATCATGAGACTCACGTAATTTAAGCAATCCCACTTCTCAAAGTTCCTCATTTGATTAGATGAAATTTCATCCGTAAGAGGAGCAGGTTGCTTAATCCTTAGTACACGGTCTAAATCCATGCAGCCAATGAAAAGTTAATGTTCTTGTTTTGATCCTTGAAGTTTGTTCCATAAATATAGGGATTAAATTTGAGCTTGTAGATATACTACTAGCAGAATTTGAAACCGAATAGAGAACACTTAAACAAAATAGCTCACATAAATACCTTATTATGCAAATCATACTTTCAAATTATGGTAGGGCCCATCACAAGATACCTAGCACAACATCAATATTTAGTATTTGGACAGAAATATTGACTTGTAAGTGGTACTCTTGGTGTAGTGATCAAACACTGACAGTAAGACAAGTCAACCAATAAACCTTTCTTTGGACCAATTTACTGATCACACGTAAAACCAAATAACCGTCACGTATTTATCACCACAAGTTCATGTGAAATTCGAGCCAAATATTGACCTTCCTTTGGGCCGATCAATATCCGTATGAAATAGCACACAAACACCTAATTTTCCCTTAGTGTAGTAATCAAACGCTAGCAATAAGACATGTTAACCAATAAACCTTTCTTTGGACCGATTTATTGGTCACACGTTAAACCAAATAATTGCCACGTGTTTATCACCACAAGTGCATGTGAAATTCGAGCCAAATATTGACCTTCCTTTGGGCCAATCAATATCCGTAATGAATAACACACACAAATACCTTCTAATATTCAAAGTTAATTAATATCCACAAGAGAGATTGCTTTGGCAACATGTTGCTTCAACTAACTTACTTTCGAATATTATATCTCTCAAAAGATTCTGATGTACCAAGATTTGAAACTGAAATCACAGATTTGCATATATTTTGACTTTAGGATTTGAATTATAGAATTCAAAACTTTAGAATAAAGCAATCATTAAGTTGAGAGAGTCAATTGAAATATTCTTAAACCTTAGGTGGCCAATTATGTGAAATTCTAAGCTTGAAGGGTTTAAATTACAATTTTTCCAAAACCTTATTGGCCAATTTAGAGAAATTCCAAACTTTAGGTCCCAATTTGAAAGAAAATCAAACTTTAGAGGTCCAAAATAGTGAATTTGGAAACTTTAAGGACTGAATTAGAAAATTTTCAAATTTTAAGGACTGAAAATGAAAATTTTCAAACTTTATGGACCAAATTAGAGAATTTCAGAACTTTAGATCCTGTATTAGAAAATTTTCAAACTTTAAGGACTGAATGTGAAATTTTTCAAACATTAGGGACTGAATATGAAAATTTTCAAACATTAGGGGCTGAATCCTAAAATTCTAAAATTTTAGGGACTGAATTACATAATCCAGAACTTTAAAAGGCTCAACTTAAATAATTTTATAAATTCACGGGCTGATTTTATAAAATTAAGAACTTTAGGGGCTGATTTTATAAATTCCATAACTTTTAGGGTTTAAAGTTTATTTCATAATAACCTTTAGGGACTTGGTATGCAATAAACCAAAAAAATTCGAAATTGCACAATGAGTCCTCAAAATCATCAAATTTTCAGCCAGGAGTCCCTGCTTCAAAATCGCACAGCTAAGGTTTATAACCCTAGTTGCCGCCGCCGCAGCCCACAACCGGAGAAAGCGACCGCCTGCAGCTCCATAACCGGCGCTGCACTCCAAATGTACAGCATCGTCGCGCGCGACGTGCAACCCACCGCGTAGCCAAGTCCCGGCTCTGCGCACCCAGCCCAACGACGACTTCAATTCAAAACCATCCATCATAAAAAATCGAAGACACTCGAACAACAGATTATACATTACAAACCAAAAATCAAAACCCAATTTTAGCAATCCATATTCAACAACCCCAAATCAGATTCAAAATCCAATTTTTATTCAATATACCCAACTCGATTTCTTCCAAAAAATACGAATCAGAATGCCAAAATAAAAAATCTAAATGTTCGAACTCCTTACAACGAGAATCATCGACTTGATCCATATTTAATCCAATACCAAAATGAAAAAAAAAAAACCATACACAGTATGCTCAATACGGAATCAAGGAGATCCACATCCAATTGCTCAATATATCCAAATCAACCGATTTAATTCATGATGAAACCAACAGATACGCATATTTATCAATTCACGAAATCAGCCCACTATTCGCAAAAAAATACGCACATAAAATATCGATTTGGTTTCATATATATGCGCTTGAAATAGATCTGATAATTCAACACGATGTTGGCTCTGATACCACTAGTTAGAAAATTCATCACATATAATTATTTATCTATGATCCAAAATCATCATGCTGAATTATCAAGAATTAAATAACTGAAGCGGAAGCGTACCTTAATCAAATATGATTCACGATGAACGATTCGGCTGTTGGATCTTCCAAATCAATACGTAATCCTTATTTTCTCTCTGATGATGGGATGTCAAAAAGAATGAACAGTACGTACCATTCAGGGACCATAACCGACTTTATATACTGAATTGCCTGTTAACCTAATTCGGCCCATCATGAAATTAGGTAATGACCTGATATCTACACATAAAAGCCTATACATTAATTAGATGCATTAAAGATCGATATATATAAAATCATTATTAGATCACTTTAAATGGGTTTAACCAAATTTGATAGCATTTTATTCAAGTGAAAATTACATAAAATATTATGTTTCAAAGATGCAATTCAAAAATCATGTGAAGGAAATCTTTTTTTTTTTAAAATTCAGGTATTAATTCATTTAATTAGGTGTTTAATAATTAAAAATAAATATAATGATATATATAAGATAAACATAATTATCTACTATATATTATATTAAAACTAATATAATATTAAATCAAAATTTCAAAATTTGAAGTCACAACCTACCACCACCCCACCCCACCCCGCCCCGCCCTGCCCATGCCCGCAACCACCTCACCCCACCCCACTCGACCCTACCCAACCTCAATCCAAAGTGACAAATTGATATCACCCTAATCACATCCCCCGACTCCACCCACCCACCTTGCCCACCCAAAAAATAAGTTTATTTTTATTTTCTCTCGATGTTTTCTTACACTTCCCCATCACACTCCACCCCAACCCTACTCGACCGCACCCCACCCCACCGCAAAGTGACAAATTGATCTCACCCTTACCACATCCCCAGACCCCACCCACCCGCCCTGCCCACCCACACCATCTCACCACTCATATCCTACCTCACCCAAAAATGAAGTTTATTTTTATTTTTTCCCAATATTTTCCTACACTTCCCCATCCCACACCAAAAATAATTTTTTATTTTTTTCCTTTCGATATTTTTCTATCATTCTCCATCCCACCCACCCCACCCCACCTCATCTTAATGTGACAAATTGATCTCACCCTAACCACATCCTTCGACCCCACCACCCACCCCGCCTCACCTCCCATATCCAACCACACCCCAAAAATAAGTTTATTTTTATTTTCTCTCGATATTTTCCTACACTTACCCAACCCAACCCACCCCACCCCGACCTAACACCACTTGACCCTATCCTATCCCACATCATCGCAAAGTGAAAAATTGATCTCACCCTAACCACATACCCCGACCCCACCCACCAACCCAACCTCACCACCCATATCATATCTCACCCTAAAAATAAGTTTATTTTTATATTCTCCCGATGTTTTCCTATACTTCCCCATCCCATCCCACCCCAACCCAACCCCACTCAACTCGACCATACACCACTTCATCGCAAAGTGACAAATTGAACTTATCCCGACCACAGATCACGACACACCCGACCCCCCTCGCCACCCACCCTACCCCACCTCACGGCAAAAATGATTTTTTTCCTTCTACTTTTCCACCTACCACCACCCAGCTCGACACCACCCTACCGATCCCAACCCACCCCAAAAATGATTTTTTTCCTTCTACTTTTCACGCCCCCACCAACCCCACCCCAACACCACCCTGCCCACCCCACCCCACAAAATGAATTTTTTTTTTATCTCTCCATGTTTTCCCACCCTACCCCGCCACCCACCCCAACTAAAAATAATATTTTTCTTCTAATTTTCTACACATATCCCATCCCTACCAGCTACCCACCCAACCAATCGACCCCACCCCACCCAAAAATGATTTTTTTCTTCCACTTTTTCACACCCCACCAAGACCCTACCCTTGCACCCACCCCACCATACCCACCGATCCCATTCCTACTCGCCCCCCACAAATGATTTTTTTCTTCAATTTTTCACACCCCCACCCACCTCGCCCCCGACCCTACCCCGCCACCCACCCAACCAACTGACCCCACCCAAAAATGATTTTTTTTCCTACTTTTTCACACTCCATCCCGACCCTACGCACGTCACCCAACAACCCCGCCACTACCCACCTCACCCAAAAATAATTTTTTTTCTTTTCCACACCCCGTCCCGACCCTATACCCGTCACCCACCAACCCCACCCTACCCAAAAATAATTTTTTCTAATTTTCCACACCCCGTCCCTACCCCGCTACTCACCCAACAAACTGACCCCACCAAAATGATTTTTTTCTTATACTTTTCCTCGTCCAATGGTCACAAAAAGTTATAGTTGGTCACATATTATTTATTTATTGGTCACAACTTACTCGTTTTTTTTTCATGATTAGTTAATATTTTTTGTCATAATTACCTAATAATTGGTCATATTCCCTACTCGTCATGAGTCACACAAAGTCACATTTAATCGACATTTTGGTTACACTTACCTAATAATTCGATCACCCCACCCTACCCTACCCTACCCTACCCCACCCCACATGCAAAGTCACAACATGTCACACAATTCGTCACACAATGTCACATTACAAATTTAGTTGAAAAACCTCACCCACCTACCCACACATTCCTAAAGTCACAGTTGATCACACAAGGTCATAGTTTGGTCACACGAGGTCACAGTTAGATCACAATTGGTTTAGTTGCAAAATTCGGTCACACAAAGTCACAATTCGATCACATAAAGTCACAGTTGGTCACACGAAGGCACGGTTCGATCACACAAGGTCATAGTTTGGTAAAACATGTGACCGAACTATGACATCGTGTGATTGAACTATGACCTTGTATGACCGAATTGAGACTTTTTGTGATCGAACTGTGACCTTGTATGTTCAAATCGTGACTTTGTGTGATCAAGTACGGGATGTGATCAAAATATTTACTAATTGTGACTTGTGAGAAATGGGGGATGTGACCAAGAAAACTAAGAAAACGGAATGTGACCAAATATTAGGTAATTGTAACAAAAATGTTAACTAATTGTGATTGAGGAAACGTGTAAATTATGACGAATAAATAAATAATACGTACCAATTATATGATAATTATGATCAATTATAGGTAAATGTGATCAAAATATTGACTAATTGTGAGTTTGTGCGACTTATGATAAGTGTGAATGTGATCAAGAAAAACAAGTAAGTTTTGATCAATCAATAAATAAACTGTGATCAATTATTGATGACTGTGACCAATTATTAGGTAGCTATGACCACTAAATAAATAATATGTAATCAATATGGATCATTGTGACCAATTATATAGATTGTGATCAACTGTAACTTGGTGTGAACAATGGACGAGGACGTGATGTGACCTACAATTGTATCAAATATAACTATGTGTGACCGAACTGTGACTTTGTAAGAACGAAGCGTGACTTTATGTGATCAACCTGTGACCTCGTGTGAACTAACCATGACCACGTTTGACCTAATTGTGACCTCCCGTGACCTAACGTGACCTCGTTTGACTAAACTGCGACTTTGTGTGACCGGACTTTGACCTTGTGTGACTAACTGTGACTTTGGAGGGGTGGGGTTTTACAACTAAATATGTAATTGTGACTCTGTGTGACCTTGTGTGACTTAACTGCGATCTCGTGTCAACTTTTTATGGTGAGGCAGGGTCGGAGTTGGAAAAGTAGAAGAAAAAAATTATTTTTTTGGGTGGGTGGGGGTAGGGTAAGGTGGGGTTAGTTAGGGTGGGGAAAAGTAGAAGAAAAAAATAATTTTTTGGAGTGGGGTGGGTGGGTGGGTGGGTAGGGTAGGGTCGAGGTCGGGTTGGAGGTTGAAAAAAGTAAAAGAAAAAAATTATTTTTTGCGTTGGTGGGTGCGTGGGGTGGGGTAGGTTGAGATGAGGTGGTTGGTGTGAAGTGTGAAAAAATAGAAGGAAAATAATTTTTTGATGGGATATGGATGGTGGCGGGGTGCGGTGGGATGGGGTGGGGCGGTTGGGGGGAAGTGTGAAAATATAGAAGAAAAATCATTTTTGAGTGGGTGGGGTGTAAAAAATAGAAGAAAAATCATTTCCGGATGGGGGTAGGGTGGGTGGGTAGGGTGCAGTGGGATAGGATGGGGTAATTGAGGTGAATTGTGAAAAAATAGAAGAAAAATCATTTTCGAGTGGGGTGGGTTGTGGTGGGGTTGCTAGGGTGGGGTGTAGTGGGGTTGTTAGATTGGGGTGTGAAAATATAGAAGAAAATTCATATTTAGGTGGGATGGGGTGGGTGGGTGGCGAGGTAGGGTTGGGGAGGGTGTGGAAAATTAGGAGAAAAAAATTAATTTTGGGTGGGGTAGGGTTGGGGATGAGTGGCGTGGCAGGGTAGTAGTAAAAAAAATCATTTTGGATGTGGTGGGTTGAGGTAGGGTCTGTGGCGAGGTTGGTAGGGGAGTCGAAAATTAGAAGAAAAAAATTAATTTTTGGTGGGGTTGGTGGGGGTGGACGGGGTAAGATAGGGTAGGGTTTGGACGAGTTGTGGAAAAGTAGTAAAAAAATTCATTGTTGGTGAGGTGGGGTGGGGTGGGGTAGGGTATGGTCAGGTGAGGTGGGGTGGGGTGGGGTGGGGTGGGGTGGGGAAGAGGAAAAATATCTCAAAAAAAAAACTTATTTTTGGAGTGGGGTTGGTGGGTGGGTGTGATGGGATAGGACTAGTGGGTGGGTAGGGTGTGGTTGGGTTGGGGTGGGTGGGGTGGGTGGGTGAGATGAGAAAAAAGTAGAAGTAAAATCATTCTTGTGGTGTGATGGGTGGGGTGGGGTGGGGTGGGTGAGTGAGTGAGTGGTGGCGGGGTGTTTGGTGGGTGTGTGGGGTAGGGTTGTGGTGGGGGTGGGGGTGGGGTGGGGTGGGGTGGGTAAGGTGATGTTGGGCGTGGGGATAAGTGTGGAAAAATAGAAGAAAAAAATTATTTTATGGGGTGCGTGGGGGTGGGGTCGAGGTGGGTCTGGTGGGTGGGTTGGTTGTCGGGGTGGGTGGGATGAGTGCGGGGTTGGATTGAGATTGAGTTGTTGTGGATTATGTATTGTTTTAATTTTATTATTTAATATTAGTTTTTGTTTGGCAACTCATTATAATTATTATAATATTGTATTAATTAATTGACTAATTAATACCTGATTTTTTTAAAATAATCTTAAGTTTGTAATGTTCAAAAAGTAAAAATTTTAGTTCTTTAATTATATATTTTTTCCTTTATTCAATATACAATAAATTCACTTAAAGGTTTCAAACTTAAGGTTTCAATCAAATTTCTTGAATCGATGGACCTTCGGTGAAAATGCGTTTTTCTTGAATTATTGGAGAACTATTTGCATTTTCGAGAAGTTTATTGTATTTTATGATTATGAAGTGTTGGTGAATATGATTGATGGTAAGTGTGGTGTCGAGTTCTTGAAAGAAAAGGAAAATCATCAGGATAAAGAGAAGAACAAATCATTCGGAAATGATGATTTTGCCCAGGCCATCGCTAGAATTGCGGTTGCACAGGTATGTAAGAGCCTAGGGTATCAAAGTTTCCGGCAGTCTGCTCTCGACGCCCTTATGGATGTAGGGGTTAGGTACGTTAGAGAGATTGGAAAAACTGCTATATCTTGTGCAAATTTAGCTAATAGGAATGAGTGTAACGTGTTTGATGTGATTCAGGGATTGGAGGATTTGGGTTCTGTTCAAGGGTTTTCTGGTGCTTCCGACTATAATCATTGCCTTTCTGGCTCTGGAGTGGTTAGGGACATTATTCGGTACGTTGATGAAGCCAAGGAGTTCCCATTTGCATACTCAATTCCAACTTTTCCAGTGATGAAAGAGAGAAATCTGTATGCAAGTTTTGCACAAATGGGTGAAAACCCTCCATATGAATATATACATAGTTGGTTGCCAAAGTTTCCAGATCCTGAGACTTATGTGGATTTAAATTCAAGTGACAAGAAAGAAGTAGAGCTTGCAGTGGAGAGTAAAACTGAAGAGCGTCACGTGAAGGCGGAAAGGTCTTTGTTGAATTTGCAGCAGAAATTGATCTGTAATGGGTTGGAAACAGTGTTAGCTGATGAACACGGGTATGCTGCAAAGGCACAGCGAACAGTGGAAAGTAACCCCTTTCTTGCCCAACCTCTTCAGTTTGAGGAAAATGATGCGTCTTTACCAGTTATTCTGGCTAAACTATCAGATAAGGCTGCAAAGAAATGCCAGAATCATGCAGTTTTAGAAAACCATGTTTCTGTTTTAGAGCCATATGGCCCAGCCACTGAAGACATTGGGAACCATTCATTTAAATCTATGAAGGACAGAGAAAAGGTTCCATTGAATGGGAGGGACACAGTAAAATTTAAGTTTGGAAGTTCCAGGAAGTGCTTGGGTACTGCAAAGAGCCCTTGGAATGAGGGAGTTGGGGAAGTTTCTATTTGGTTTGGTGTTGATCATGATGGAAAACATAACAAGAAAAGGAGAGCTGAGCAAATTATTGGGGGAAAATATGGAAAGTTCGCAGAACATCACTAGTGTAAATTAGGCATAATTGTTTTCGACTGTATACTTGTTAAGGGAACTGTGTAAATTAGGCATAATTGTTTTCAACTGTATACTTGTTAAGGGAACTGGCAGCTGCTACTTGATCCAGTTAGTGATAGTCACAGAGCTAGAATTTACTCTGTTTGGTCTTTACAGATTGCGAAAGACGAATGTCCAACTTTCACGAGTTCTTGAGGTATGTTGTTGTCAGTCATCGTCATGAACATTTTATTGATACTTCTTTCATAATTGGAATTGAAATTATTGAAAGGATCTTGACTCCCTTTATTATGTATTCTCTGTAATGTGTGACCAAGTGCACCAGAATTTTGAATCCATGAGTGTTTGCTCCATTATTTGTTGCTACTGCTCCATTTAAGTGATTACAAAATACATCCCTTGCTTTTTTTTACCAATAATTTCCTGATCCATCGTTAATTATCAGATAATATTGCATCGGTTGTTGCTGTCATTTAACATAAATGCATAATTATGGTTTGGGAACTGAATGGAATCTAAAGTTATGCAACGGCTGGTGATTCCTTGCTTGCTTCTTGTTTCTTTTAAAGAGCTGCATGTTCAGTTAACTTATAAGCATTTCCTAACTTCCTAGATACTATAACGATATGTCTTCATAAAAAAGATTATACTCTTTTAACTAATTTGGAAGTATATTAAGTTGATTCACAAGCAGATATCTGTTCAATCTTAATATTTTTAGTCGTTGACTAGTTGGATTTGATTTTTTGACCCCATCGTCTATATGTTTGTTGCTTTGTCTTTTCCAGCTTCTGCTGCTCCTAGAGATGAATCACAGTGCCATTGAAAGGGATCCGGTTTAATAAATTATTTTCATTTAGTCAAACGCTGTGTTTCTTCAGATCTGTGTGAACTGTTCATTGAAAGATCTCAACTTAATTGTTCAATTGTAAAAACAGAAAAGTGAACATTTTGCTAAAAAATTCTTGGACATTATTTTTACAAAATTATGTTAAGTACACATAAGTGAGTCAATTGACAATTGTCGAATAAGTTTCTGGCTTGCTGCTTGTGAAATGGTGTATAAAAGGATTGATTGTAAGTTGAGCAGTTGAGCAGTTATATGTTGACAACTATTGGAAAAAAAGAAAAAAAAAATTGTGTCCTAAAATTGATTCTTAGAAATATTTCAGTGCCTTGAGTTCTTGAATCTTTCAATGAAGAGGATCTATGCACAACTGAGAAGACTTGGTTGATTATCATTGAGGTTTTCTTTGGCTGGTTGTCAAGCATTGTTCTGTACCATGTGGTTCACTCATGAACAGCGTTATATAGGTGATTCAAGATCAAAGCAGTTTAAGCACATTGAACTCTAATTAAATACTTTTTAAGAATAATTATGCAGAAGATGAACGAGATACCATTTTTTGTTAGGATCTTTTGATTATTAGGAAGTAAGGAATTTTGTTTAAAGTGTGGAGATGTGAAAATCTTTATACAGTTAAAATTTTATGGAAATTTATAAGAATAATTAACATTCTTTCAGCTCCAGGGATTAGGGTTGTTAACTAGAGGTGGGTTTGCCATTTGCAGAGATCAATTTGAATCAGTAATTTTTTTTTTTTTAAAAAATGGTTACGTTTATAGGAGCACTACAAAATATAGTTCAAATTTTTAGATGGGGTTGACGGTAGACCAATATTGGGATGCTTGGGTAATCCCAGGGTCATTCCACTTATAAATATAATAAAATAATGTTCTCTAAAGTTTGTGATTCACCCAAGACAATTCTTCCTGGAAATACTGTTAATTTGTTACCTCTCTTGACCTGCTATAATTTATAATAGTCGCAGATTAAAAGCGGTATTTTAAAGATCTTAAGATGCAGAGTATTTAAGATTATTTTTATATTTTTAGATGATACTCTTTAGGGAAGGGCACATGTGGAGCTATGGAATATCTGAAGGACTTGAAGGAATTTTAATAATCATCTCGTGTTTCCAGACCTTATCTTCATTTACCCCGTCTGGTTGTCTATCTTATTTCAAGGACATTTTCTGTTTCAAGAGTCCCTTTGCACCAATTATGAACCCTTGTAAATGGACTCTAGTGATATGGTTTTTGATGACTGAAGGAAATTAACTGGGAAATATAATGAGAGCATCATTCGAGAGACCTGGTTCCCTCCCAACGAGCAGAATGCTCTTAACAAAATAATTCTCATGCTTTCTCTCTTCCCTTTCTCCTCCCTAAATACACCCACAATAAAACAGACTCTATTTCACTAACCAACTCTACTGACTAATTATCCTAGTCAGCCAAACCTCCTAATCAGCATTACTTTAGGTATCTTTCCTACGCCTGGAGTAAGTCATTCGTATAGGAGGCCTATCAATACCTCCCGCCCAAGCTGCCACCTTGTCCTCAAGGTGAAAAGCAGGAAACTGCTGCTGAATAATGTGGAATTGCTCCCAGGTAGCTTCAAAAAGAGGAAGGTCCTTCCATTGAATGAGTACCTCAATCTTCCCAGGACCTGTTGGAAATTTATTCCGTACTCCCAGTAGCTTAGCAGGTTCTACCACCATTACCAATTCCGGGGTCAATTGTGGGGGAAGAGTAGGTGAAGAATTGGCGAGTCCATGCGCACGGCGTAACTGAGATACATGGAAAACTGGATGCACAGAAGAGTCAATGGGTAGCGCAAGCTTGTAAGCTACCTCTCCCACACGGGATATTATCTCAAACGACCCATAGTATCGAGGTGAAAGTTTCTCATTATGACGCTTAGCCAGGGGCTTCTGCCGGTAAGGTTGCAATTTGACAAACACCTTTTCACCCACCACAAATTGTTCATCACGACGCCTCCTGTCAGTTGAATCCTTCATTTTCTGCTGTGCCCGCAACAGGTGCATTTTGAGGTCATCTAAGTGGCCATCTCGTTCTTCCAACATCTCCTCCACTGAGGAAACCATGGTATCACCAGATTTGTAACGAACCAGGGGAGGTGGGTCACGGCCGTAAAGAATTTTAAAAGGAGTAAACTTGGTGGCTGTATGATATGACGTGTTGTACCAATATTCTGCCCAAGATAACCACAAACTCCAAGTCCGTAGTTTTTCAAAAGTATAACAACGCAGATAAGTTTCCAAACAGCGGTTGACCACCTCGGATTGACCATCTGTTTGAGGATGGTATGCTGTGCTGTTCTTTAAGTCTGTCCCCTGAACTCGGAATAACTCTTTCCAGAAGTGACTCATGAAGATCTTGTCACGGTCAGAAATAATGCTAGTCGGAACTCCATGTAGACGCACCACTTCCCGTAGGAATGTTTCTGCCACCGTCTGTGCGGTAAAAGGATGTTTCAAGGGAATGAAATGAGCATATTTGCTCAGTCGATCGACCACCACCAGTATGGAATCCATCCCCTCCGATTTACGTAGCCCTTCAATAAAATCCATAGTTATTTCTTCCCAGACTAAGGTAGGTAAAGGAATGGGTTGAAGTAATCCCGCCGGTGACATGGCTAGTGTTTTATTGCGTTGACAGACATCACATTCTCGAACCCATTTTACCACCGATTGTCGCATTCCCACCCAATAAAACTCAACTGCAACTCTTTTGAAGGTCTTTTCCTCCCCAGAATGCCCTCCAATGGGGGAGGAATGATATGCCTGTAAGATATTAGGGATTATTGAAGCATTCTTAGGTAGCATTAATTTACCTTTATACAACAATTTCCCATGTTCCAAAGAAAACCCAGCTGCTCGCATCTTACCTAACTGCAAGTCCTGCTTAATTCGAGCTAGGAATGGGTCGTCATCGACCTCCTGTTGTAGTTTTGCCCAATCCAACCAGTGATCGCTCATCAGGGAATTGCATTCAACTGGTATTTGCACACGTGATAGAGCATCTGCCACTCTATTTCCTGCATCGGGTTTGTATTGAATCTCAAATGTATACCCCAAAAGTTTGGCCATCCAACGCTGGTATTCTGGGGCTATTATGCGCTGTTCTAACAAGAATTTTAGGCTCTGCTGGTCTGTCCGGACAATGAACCGCCTTCCCAATAAGTAAGGACGCCATTTATGGACCGCGAAGACGATAGCCATCAGTTCCTTCTCGTAGATAGGTTTCAATCTTGCTTGTTGCCCCAAAATCTGGCTGTAAAAGGCCACAGGCCGTTGCCCCTGCATTAACACGGCACCAACTCCATATCCCGAAGCATCTGTTTCAACTACAAACGCTTGAGTGAAGTCTGGAAGCGCTAAGACTGGAACGCAGGTCATGGCATGCTTGAGGGCTGCAAAAGCTACTGAGGACTGTGCATTCCAATCAAACTTATCTTTCCTCAATTGCTCCGTCAATGGGCCTGCGATTTCTCCGTAACCTCTCACAAACTTGCGGTAGTATCTCGTTAGCCCCAAAAATCCGCGTAGCTCACGAATATTCTTAGGTTCTGGCCACTTCAACATCACCATGATTTTGTCCTGGTTCACAGCTACCCCATCTTTTGAAATAATATGACCGAGATAATCCAGCTGAGCTTGGGCAAATGAACATTTCTTGCGATTGGCATATAATTCAAGCTGAGAGAGCAACTGTAACACTATTTGCAAGTGCTGTGTGTGTTCAAGCAGGCTGCGACTATAGACTAGAATGTCATCAAAAAACACCAAAACAAAGCGGCGGAGATAGGGACGAAATACCTCATTCATCAGAGCCTGAAATGTTCCTGGGGCATTTGTGAGTCCGAATGGCATAACAAGGAACTCGTAGTGTCCTTCGTGAGTGCGGAATGCTGTTTTTGGTACATCCTCGGTCTTAACCCGAATCTGGTGATAACCTGACTTGAGATCAAGCTTAGAGAAAAGAGTAGCCCCATGTAGTTCATCTAAGAGCTCGTCAATCACCGGAATAGGGAATTTATCCGGTACCGTCTCACGATTCAAAGCACGGTAGTCTACACAGAAGCGCCAGCTCCCATCTTTTTTCTTCACCAAAAGGACCGGGCTAGAAAACGGGCTAACACTTGGTTGGATGATCCCTGCAGCCATCATTTCCGACACTAGCTTTTCTATTTCATTTTTCTGAAACTGAGGATATCTATAGGGACGCACACTGATTGGGGTTGCTCCTTCTCGCAATACAATGGAATGTTCTCTTCCCCTTACTGGTGGTAATGCCCTAGGCATATCAAAGACGGCCCGAGCTCCCTCTATGACTTCTTAGATTTCTATTGGGATTTCAGACTCCTTTCCTTCTGACATCATTACAGCCCCCAGTTCAACAATGATTCCATGTCCCTCATGTTTGATCGTCCGCATCATAGCCTTCAAGGAAATAAGTGTTTTGTGCAGATTAGGATCACCTTGTAGTTGGACGGAAGTGGTTCCTAACGTGAACTTCATAGAGTGGGTTTTCCAATTTATGTGTGTCACTCCCAATGTCTCTAACCATTGGACGCCCAGAATGAGATCAGTGCTGCTCAAATCCAAAGGAAGAAAGTCTTCCACAATTTCCAGTCCCTGAAGTGTCAACCCAACCTTCCGGCAAATTCCCTGTGTCTTGGTTGCCGCACCTGTACCTAGGATCACCCCATATGGTTCGGTGTTGGTAATAGTTAGCTTCTGGTTTCTAATTAACTCATTAGAAATGAAGTTGTGCATGGCCCCACTGTCAACCAACACGACCACCGGCTGTTCTTTGACGTATCCAGCAATTTTCAAAGTCTTAGGTGAGGTCAGGCCGAATACTGAATTTAATGAAACCTCCACTCCTTGATTTTCGCTATCCTCCACCACAGGTTGATTGTTCTCCACCCCTTCACAAAGGTCTTCCCCCAGCTCTTGAATTTCCGACCCGTACTCTTGTAGTAGCACCACTTGCAGTTCCTTCCTTTTACATTTATGACCTGGGGCAAACTTCTCGTCGCACTTGTAACATAGTCCCCTTTCTCTTTTACGCTGTAGTTCGGCCTCAGATAATCGCCGAAAACCCCCACCATTGTTTCCAAAATTGTTTTGACGCGGATTGATTGGTGATTCTGACAACACAAAGGAATTAGGCGTCTGATTTCGCGTGGAAGAATACCCTGCTGAATACCCAGCATTCCGATTAAATCCAGATCCAGTCAACGACCTGTTGGGCCTGAGTTCCTGTTGCTTGGCCTCAATTTTGACGGCTAGGCTCATGGCCGATTCTAACCCATTTGGGCCCATAACCTTTAATTCATCCCTAATATCATTTCTGAGCCCATTTATGAAAGTTGAGAGGAGCACCTGATCGGAGAGTTCCTCTAAAGCGGAGGCTAATTGCTCGAACTTCTTCCGGTAGTCCCTCACAGTGCCTTCCTGCCGAAGTGTCAAAAATTCCTCATACATAGTGCTTTGGGCCATTGGCCGGAAGCGGAGGAGAAGTTGGGAGCGAAGCTCTTCCCAACTCAGAAAATTTCGGCGTTTGTTCTCCCAACCAAACCAAACCAGCGTCTCCCCTTCCAAACTGATTATCGCCGTTTCCATCTTCTCTGCGTTAGTCATCCGATGCAGGGTAAAATACCTCTCTGCCTTCAATATCCAACCATCTGGATTCTCACCATCAAAGGAAGAGAGTTCAATCCGCCTCGGCCTTATGTCCCAGCGCGGGGCCACAGGAAGCTCATGCTCTCCAGTCACACCAGAAGTTGCCCCGTATGAATCAGCTCCTTTATCTATTCTCGCTGCCTTTGATTTACCACCGGGCGCGCCTGAATTCTTCGTGTTCTCCTCATGCAGTCGCAGCATCTGATCAAAACGATTTACCAAGGTAGCTACCCCATGTTCTATATCCGGTATTTTCTGCATTTGTTCCTTCAATGCTCCCAATTCAACTTGGACTACCGAAACGACTTCCTCCACTGCATTCAACCTAGCTTCCATTCTGGTTTTCATGTACCAGAATCGACTGCTCTGATACCAATTGATATGGTTTTTGATGACTGAAGGAAATTAACTGGGAAATATAATGAGAGCTGATGTTTATTAATGGAAAAGAAATACAAGATAGTGCCAGGCAATTCGAGAGACCTGGTTCCCTCCCAACGAGCAGAATGCTCTTAACAAAATAATTCTCATGCTTTCTCTCTTCCCTTTCTCCTCCCTAAATACACCCACAATATAACAGACTCTGTTTCATTAACCAACTCTACTGACTAATTATCCTAGTCAGCCAAACCTCCTAATCAGCATTACTTTGGGTATCTTTCCTACGCCTGGAGTAAGTCATTCGTATAGGAGGCCTATCATCTAGCTTCTGCAGAGGTTCTGTATTCTTGTTGATACCTGTCATTATTGAAAACGACCTTGTATCAAAACCTTTTTACCCCTCTCCCTACTCACTTGTGCCATTCAGAATTTACTTTATATTTCAGCATTTTCGATCCAGGAATTTTCTGATTTGTAAGCTTGCTGAAAGGCATGGAAAGTAAAATTTCGAATGAAATGGACGATGCTTAAACTCTTTAGCAGAATGTTGTGCATTTTTGAAAATGATTCTTTGCTCTTGCACTTTTCTGGGTTTGTTGAATGTAGCATGGAAGCAAAATTGAGAAAAGATATTCTGTTTAGAAATAGAATGGATATTGCTAAACTCTGATCATAATTGTGTTGTACTTCTTGACATGATTCTTTGGTCTTGCACCGTTTCAGATTTGTTGAATGCTTGTTTTAGTGGGAGGAAGTTAGGGTGATTATTCATGGATGACTGTTTTGAAATTGTTAATTTTTCAGATTCGTATGTTCAATTCGAATTTATTTGGATATGATTTGCACTTTTGCTTGGATGACGGGCAGATGTTTTGCTTCTAATTTCTGGTCATTACTAATTCAGCAAATAAAATCTATTGGACAAAAGGAGTATCATTGTCATCTTTGATGTACCCGGCGATCAGATTTCAACTAGGAGTTGCACCGTGTGAGCTAGGATACGGAACAATTGAGATCGTTTCCAAATTGCCGCAACATATTTTGCAAGCACTCTGCATCCAAAAGGTAGTTTCAGTTAACATTCAGTGATGTTTTTAAGACCTGGTAGTCTAGAAAGGAACCATGTAGCTTCTCTTGCCGGATAGTACTTTAGAGAACAAGTGTATTTCCAAGAGGTCCATCCCACCTGGGCAAAACCAAACCCCCCACCCACCCACCCCAACGCACACACAACCCTTTCCTGTTTGTGGCCATTTGAATTAGTTATAATCCCGATCAATCACTCTGTCAATATCTCGATCTTTGATCAAGCATTCCATTTTGACTCAAGGATCAATTAATTCTCATTCTGAAACTAGCGCAACATAGACCCTCAAAATCTTTTGTGCCATAATCTCATCTTTAAATTTCTTTCTCGTATTTGTTCTGTTGTGGGAATGTGCAAGTACTTGAGGTTTTGCTCAACCTTACTGAATAAATGAATTTCGGTGAACAATGCATTTTTTTTCTTGAATTCTTGGAGAATTACTTGCAATTATGGGAAGTTTAGATCAAGCGAAGTCATATTTTATGATAGAGAAGTGTTGTTGAATATGAATGATGCCTAGTTCTTGAAAGAAAAAGAAAAAAATTGCCAGGAACATGATTTAGCCCAGGCCATTGCAAGAATTGCCGTGGCCCAACTATGCTGTAGCCTAGGGTACCGTATCAGAGCTAAGCGATAAGGTACACTAGAGAGATTGGAAAAAACTGGTGCTGTGCAAATTTAGCTAATAGGAATGATTGTGGAGGATTTGGGGTTCTGTTCAGGGGTTTCCTGGTGCTTCCAATGTTAATTGTCTTTCTGGCTCTGGAGTAGTTAGGAACGTTATTGCATAGAATCGCTACGTTGATGAAGCTGAGGAACTCCAATTTACATATTCATTTCTGACTTTTCCAGTCGTGAAAGAGAAAAAAACCCATGCAAATTAATTGCAAAGTTTTCCAGATCCTGAGACTTGCGCGGATTTGAATTCAAGGGACAAGCTTGAAGTGGAGACAATTTCTTGCAATGGCCTGGGCTAAATCATGTTTTAGCTTTAGAGCCATGCAGTCATGTAAATTTAAAGAGGACACGAGAAATTATATTTGACGAGTGGATGATTGTAAAATTTAAGTTCGGAACGATTATTTAGAACTAGTTGCATACCGGTGCGTTGTACAGACATATGTTACATTCATAATTAAATTGTACTTAAATAGATGAAATTTAAAAAAAATAAAAAATAAAAACAAAGGAAAAGTAAAGTTGCAATCACATTTTTATATTCGTGAAATTCACTCAATATCGATAATATTATAAATTATAAAAGACTTACTTATACACAACGTTTGTCGTCTCATTTATTGGTTTTTCGTCTTTATCGCATATTAATATCTTCAAATCAGAACAATTTGTAACAGTATATGTTCATGCGGCAAGTCACGCTTTTAAAACTTGATTGTGTACATCGCTGCAGAAAATAGACAAAAGAGATAAAAAAAAAAAAAAAATCAATCTAAGGGAAAACATGAATTTAGGATCCCATTTGATTATTTGCGTTTAATAATACAAAAGGTACAACGACTTAAAGTGAAAGTGAAGTGCATCTGAAGATTAATTGCTCGTATTGGTCCAAAAATCTTGTTATGTTGAAGATCTTTCATAAGAAGGTCTAGTTTAATTTACACACTATGCACAATATATCAGATCGATCATCTGCCTTTAATCCCCTCTTCTCAAAAAATCAATTAACCTCCAGTCGTTTCGAGTTACATGTAAATGTAATAAACAAATTAGGATATCTCATCTACATGCATATGAACATTACATCTTGATAGTTTTGAATCATATATCGTTCACCATTAGTGTGGGTAGAAGGTAGACACATTCTTTTTCCATGAGAAGAAGGATTCATCTCACCCTACAGAAGTGACTTAGCAAAGACTTAGATACATTTCAAATCTCAATTCTTTTTGGTGAGTCTTCATATAAGTCAGGATTGTAGTCTCGACCATAGTGTATGCATCAGAATGGTTGAAATAGCTTTTTAGAGAACATGATATTTGGTGATTCAACACTTCTTTCCTTAACTATACGTCATTTCTTATAAGTAATCAATTTCCCACAAATATGTTCGTTATCTTTTTTGTTATCATTATTTTACAAACATTTTTTTTTTCTTTTTATGAAAATCATAGCCGGTCCCATATATTTAACCGAAATCAAAATTTATTAGCTTTAACGATTATTATTATTATTATTATTATTATTATTATATACAAAATGTTGTTACATTTAAGTTGTTTGTCCACAAGATGGTCTGGACGAATAGGATTATATTTTTCGTCCTATATGGAGAAAAAAGACCTTATATATATTTAACCAATATTGTTGTAAGCTATGTACATAATTTGATTTATTTTGTAACTAATCCATTTTTATCCATTTTTAAAAAATATTATTGGAGAGAAAATGAATTGTACCATTGAATTTTTAAATAAATATTTTATAGCAAAATTTAATGTCTACGAAGGAAAAATTAAGCTCGTGAATACTAAAATGTGAATTCCCTTCAAGGAACAAAGCACATATCAGACTTTGATACATTTAGGCTGCGTTTGATAGCGATGGTGAAATTTGGGTGGAAAGAAAGTAAATTCCAGGGAATTAAATTCCAGAGAATTGAATTCCTGTGAATTGAAAGTTTAATGTGTTTGATTGGTTTAATTTTCTAGGTGGAAAAAGTGAGAAATTTTTCGACTTTTGTTGTTTGATTGACGTTATTTTTCATAGCAAATAAAACAAAATATAGCTATTTTAATAACAAAAATAATTTTTTCACACATATAACCTGATAATAATAATAATGATAATTTTTGAAAAAAAATGAATTAATTAACAACAACAAAATGGATCAAACATGACGAAATTGGTACACTATTTTGACTGGAAAATAAATTATACTCCCTGGCCAAGAAATGAAATTCCACGAAAAGAGGGAAAGTAGGCGCGTGAAGGACCTGGCTGGGAAATCATTTACCTGGAATTAGAAACTAATCAAACAATCAAAAGTTAGAAAATAGTTGGAAAATTTTTGAATTCCAAGGGAAAAAAAGATATCAAACGTAGCCTTAAATTCATAACTAGAAAATAATTCTTTCATTAATCTGGTTATACATACATACTTAAAAGAATTTGAAGATACAACCTTATAATCACGCATTTTGTTACTCCAAACTTTCCATATGAAATGGATACCTCCAATTAGTCTTTGTTTGAGCAGCTGGAAAACATTTGAATTAGGAAGTACAAAGACAATTCCCGTTTTCGAATATTCATCAATTCGTTATCGAAGAAACACAAGTTCACATACGTATCTCACAATTGCAGTATTTCATAATATGGTTGAAGAAGGCCCGATGTGGAAGATGATTGAAGACGTATGGTTGAAGATTCAGAAACACAAGGTCACATACACCAACTCAAATCAAGATAAGAGATATAGGAGAATTTGCTTCAAGTCACATATTGGAATTTATTTCAGGTCACATGCAATGTTTTCTAGTAACAGGCTTATGTACTAATTTTCTTTAGATCACATAGCTGGAATTTGTTTCAGGTCACGTACATGTTTTGACATGAGAACTTGAACATGTGACCTGAGAACTTGAATATGTGACCTAAAAAACTGAACATATGACATGAAAATTTGCATTAGACAATTATTTGATAATCGCAGGAGTGGCACTGCAATAGTCATTTCCTCACCATCACCAACAAACTACATCCACCCCCATAGCTCCAACAATCATAAATATCAAACCAACTTGAAAATAAAATAGGTGAACAATAGGAGCGACAACAACATTATCAAACCAAAAACTAATAGATCCCAATCTTCAATAGCAAAATCTAAATTTTGGAGGTCTTTAATATCCAGCAACACTATCGTGAGAAACCTTTAAAATCCTCACGTTCCTCTAGGAATCATCAAAATCGCTTGAATCTATTATATTTCGCTCCTGGCTTCAATTTCTCATTTCGATTTGAAGAGTTCTATGGAAGATCATAATATTCAAATGGTCGCATATGCGAAAACTTGGCACAGTTATGAATATGGTCCTGTAGAACCCACTTGTTTGGTGCGAACATGTTCGAAGCTCGACACATTTCAGAGAAGATAAGGAATAAAATTAATGGTTATTGCTACAGGAGAAATATGACAACTGGTTAATTTGAGAAGATGAAGCAGGAGGCTTGATTTGTGTCAAAAATATATTTTTATTTGTGGCTGTGGGTAAATGGTTTTGTGGGGGGTGAGGTGGGTAATTTGTTTTAATGATTGATTAAAAAGAAAATATTTATTAATAACAACTTGAATTGTGGAATAATGAACTTATAATATGAAAATTGAAATTTGATCTTTAAAAACCTGTTTCTATGTAAATTCCTCTTTAGATTAATACAAGCAAACATACATGGAGTCCATGTCATTCACGATCTGGGGTCCACATCTTACAACAATCATTTTTTATTACTAAATTGACACTCATCTCATTTCTGACTGACTTTGAATATTTTTTTATTACTAAATTGATACTCATCTCATTTCTGGCTGACTTTGAGTATTTATATTTTGACCTTCAACAGTCTAGTCATGATTTCTATCCATATACACCGCCAACATACATTGAAAAAGGGGCAAATATTTTTTTGACTTTTGCATTAGTTATTTATTTCAATTATTTAAAAATACGATAGACAAATAAATCTTTTACATCCTTATATTTTAGATAAAAATCATCTCTATAGAAAAGTTGTGAAAATTAATAGATGATTAATGATAAAAAAAAAAAAAAAAAATTATAATAAACTTGAGAATGTAAAAAAAAAAAAAAAAAGCTCTGTTTGATTGACCGGATATTTCCTTGGAAAATGAAAAATCTTCATCCATTTTTCATCTTTGCCTGTTTTTGATTGCCAACATTGAGCTGGAAATTTTTTTCCAACTACAGTACATTTGCTTGATTTAGGTAGAAAAAGTTTTTTCCTCAATTTAGACGGGAGAAAATGTTTTGTTGGTTATTTAATATTTTCGCATCTTTAGATAATTCTTGTTATTGTTAATTAACTTATTTTTTTTTCAAAAATTAACATTATTATTATCAAGTACAAATGTATGAAAAAATTTAAATTCTTTTCCTTTTATTAAAATAGTTAAATTTTTTTTATTTGCCATGAAAAATAATATCAATCAAACAAGAAAACTAGGAAAATTTCTCTCTTTTTTCACCTGGAATATGAATTCAATCAAACACTTTCTATTGATATTTTCCAAAAATAATAATTTTCAGATAATTAATTCCCTAAAAAATATTTTTTTATCACACATTTTCCATATTGCCATTCAAACTAGAAAAATGTGATTGTGAACAAATATTGTGTTACCCTTGTTCAGACTTGGGCAACGGTCAGGCCAAGCCACTTTGGCCCAAACCCGACCCGACCCAAATTGAAACACTTATTTTTCTTGCTACCTTGAACTTGACCCGACCCGATCGGTTTCGGGTCAGGTCAATGATCCATTTTTCAAATCTTAATTTTAACATTTAAAAACATGGGCTATGTATCTAATTGTATATTTTACCGTTAAAAAACATGGGCTATGTCTCTGATTACATATTTTAACAAAAAAATTGATTAAATTATCAGTAAATTAGATTAAAACACATTTTAACAATAATTTAACAATGAAGAAATGAAACAAGCTCTTCCTGTCTCTTGAAAAATTCTGCAACTTATTTATGCATCAACTTTGAAGCTAAAGACAATTTACTTAACATGCTAAGACCATCTTTAATGGTGGACTTTAATTGTCTTAGAGAGAATGACACAAAAAATTCGTGGATCCCATTCTAATATCTATTTTTTCTTCCATCTCTTTCACTTTCTTCCTATTTTCCCCCCACTTTTGGTCATTCACAAGGTCAAAAATTAAGGGGTCGTTCTCTTTATGTTTCGATTTTGGATTTTGTTTTGAATTTTGAATTTTGGTTGTTTGTTTTGGGATTGCTGAAAACATGTTCTCTTTGTGATTTTGGAAAACTGTTTTCAAAAATAGAAAACTGAAAGATGCATTTACTTTGTAATTTTTTGATATATTTATTTTGTGATATTTTATATGTAAAAAATGGTTGATTTGTTGAATTACATTAATTTTAATGTTAATAAATCAGTTAGTTCTCTATGTCAATAAATTCATCATTAATATTGTTTCAGCTAAACAAAAATTTAACATCATACCAATAAAATCTTAACATGGATCAATATATAATGACAAAATAATATAAGAACTTCAAGTGAAGAAAGTGTCTCACATTTACAAAAATAATAATAATAAAAAAATTCCAAAAAAAAAAAAATTTAACATGAATTTATATAATAGCAAAATAACATAAGAATTTCAAATGAAGGAAGTGTTTTACTTTTACAAAAAAAAATAATAATAATAATAATAATTAAAAAAAAATTTACAAAAAAAAAAAAAAAATTCTTAAAATTGATCTATATATAATGGCAAAATAATATAAGAACTTCAAGTGAATGAAGTGTCTTATGAATGAAGTGTCTCACCTTTACAAACATAAAAATAAAAATAAAAAATTACAAAAATAAAAACTTAATATTGATCTATATATATAATGACAAAATAACATAAAAACTTCAAGTGAAGGAAGTGTCTCACTTTTACAAAATAATAATAATAATAATAATAATAATTTACAAAAAATAAAAAATTAACATGGATCTATATATAATGACAAAATAACATAAAAACTCCAAGTGAAGGAAGTGTCTCACATTTAAAAAATAATAATAATAATAAATAAATTACAAAAAAAAAAATCTTAACATGAATTTATATATAATGACAAAATAATATAAGAACCTTAAGTGAAGGAAGTGTCTCACAAAAAAAAAAAAAAAATCCAAAACGTGCGTTTTGATCGTTTTGGACTTTTTAACACAAAATATCCAAAACACAATAAAATCGTTTTGAATTTCCTTTATATATTTTTTTTTTGTATTTTGGAAAACGCATTTCTGAAAATGGACAAAGTGAACGTGTTTTCGATATTTCCAAAAATCGAAAACTCAAAACGGGCTCAAAACAGCAAAGAGAACAGGGCAAACCTTCTGACCATTTTCAACTATTTTTTATTAATTTTTAAAAATTTGTATCTATCTCCCTCTCTCTCTTTTTTTCATTTTTTTCTACTTTCAACATTCACATCATCCCCACAATTTAATTTTAAAATAATACATCTCTCTTTCTCTCTCATCCAACCCTCCACCACTTTTCAGGCACACCCATTAAAAATTTAAAGATGCTCTAAACAAGTCTTGAATATTTTATGAAAGAAACTTTTCGATTTCATTCTTAATGTTGTAAAACAATAGAGAATATAGAGAGAATCAGAGAGAATTTCTTATTCTTAATATTTCATAATGAATATAGGCCCCTATTTATAGGAGGGGATAATGGCATAATCGTAATATTGGACAATGACATAATCGTAATATATAAATTTTACAGGGGCATAAGAGTAATTTTCATTCAAAATATTTTACCTAATTTTGCCTAACTATTGCCTAATTTTATAACACTCCCCCTTGAATGAAATATTACTCGCTTGCTCAATTGTCTGCCTCGTTAAAACCTTGCTAAGAAAACCCAGTGGGATAAAACTTGAGCGAAGGAAAAAGAGTACAGTTGCTCCCCCTGATGTTGGCCATAGTGAATCATTGAGTCTGACATTCCAACAAATCATGTACTGAATCTTGAAGTTCTGAAGTGCTGCCTCATTAAAACCTTGTCAGTAAAACCCAGTGGGATAAAATCTGAATCAAGGAAAAAGAGTACAGCATGTTTCTCCCCCTGAAGTGTTCATGAACTTCTCAAACATTGATATCATCTTTCTTCTGGAATATATATGAAAATCTTCTTGTGTGTAGCATTCTTTATAAGATGTGTATGATTTTCTTTATTTGTTGATATCATTCCAGTATAACAATGTGTTGTTAATTATAGCTTGTTGATAGCTATGATGATGCCTCAAAAACCTTTGCTAGGAAAACCCTGTGGGACAAAACCTCAGCGAAGGGAAAAAGAGTACATTATTCTCATTAGTTTTCATCAATACGCCTCAACTGTTGCCTCATTAAAAACCTCGCTAGGAAAACCCTGTGGAAAAACCTCAGCTAAGGGAAAAATAGTGCAACGCGTATTTATTCTTTTTCATGGAATATCACAAGTATATTGATGCAATCTCGTATCTTTTCATCAAACATATCATTCATGATGAGCTTTATATAAATCGTTCATAGCTCATTTATGATGTCATAGTTTATTTATGATGTACTGAACATGCTATATCAAGCAATGTTTATTTAGTTGACTGATTGCATTACTCAAATCTAGAATTGATTCACTTCTATCAAAATCTAGAATTCACATCTGATGAATAATTAATTATTCATTTTCATATTCACTTCTGGTGAATAATCAATTTCCGGTGGATAATATAATTTTGCATATTGAAAATCAATTGCATGCCCAAATATTCAAATATAATAATAGTACACTCCAATTTCATTTTCAACATATTATATTATGGGGTCATTTGTATCATCCTATAGTGATACTAATCTGGGCATATTGAATCTTTCAATGATTTATACATGTATGTTCTTGCACTTTATAAACTGCAATTTCTAATTTGCAGGAGCATAATCAATCATTGAAATAGATATCAATTTCGACATATAATTTACAATCATTTTACTTGAAATCCCAACGTACCGCGATCAACTGGTACATCAAAGAATACCCTCAAAATACCGAGATGAGAATCACACTTTTTGATCTCACTCATTGGTATATCAAAGAGCTCAAGTTAGTGATTTAGATTATAGTCACATCCACCATATGGCATGCCAGTTCAATGAAAAATCTTGCGCGCAACGAGTCGTCATCTACGACTGTGAAATATTTTTCATTTGTACATATAATTACTGGCTTTACACATTTAAGCATTTGGACTTCTGGTCCTTGAACAATAATCCCTACATTGGGGTTATATACTTGGCCAAAGTATTATAATTTCATCAACCTCATTTTCATAAGAGGGTTGTATGTAGTCGACTTATTTATCGATTCCATTTCAACTTAATATAACATAGAGAGATCTTTGTATATGTTCTATCATCAGGTACCTGAATCTCTTTTAACTATGTCCCTTATACTCACTATGAGTATTCAGCCTTAAAGGGATCATCTCAATCATTCAAGAGATATTTATTTTTGGAATCGATTCTCATTATGCTTCAGGCATAATTACGCTTTAAGCGTGTTTTCCCCATAATATTCAAAAATCTTATATTATATCAATCGGCTAAAATGCCGCAACACATGTCATACAATCATATATCAAGTGCGTATTGTTGGAGTGTATATAGATATCGCACTTCTTAGAAATCATAAAGTTTCACAAGCAAATCATTATTTCATCGTATTGACATGTTTATATGTAGAATATTGCTGCATAATCAAATTGTTCTCATAGCAAATAACTTGAGGCTTTTAATCTGCTAAACCATTAGCAATATAATATTCTATTATCTCAACTAATTCGTAAAATCATTAATGACTTTAAGATATATTCATGCTAGCAATTATCACTTTGCTCGTAATATCATTACTTGAGCAAATAATCAGTCATTCATATTCTTAGTGAGATAATTAATTTGCTTTTGAGAACAAGCAGCAATGATAACAATCTTCTGGTTCTTTAATGAATGCCATTATTCATTCTCAATAAATCTCATTATTGAATTGGAATCTAACTAATCATTATAGAACTTCTGGTTCAACAAGATATTTCACTTGTACATATGTATGAACTTCTGGTTCAATACAGTATTTATTTCATCAGTACGTATTTCTGTACAGTTCAAATCAGCATACCTTTATTACTTTTATACCGGAAAAATCAGGTACAATATCCAAGGAAATATCTCATGATCTCAATCTTGTCGCCAAATCTTCCCTTATATCGAAAAAGGTAATGACGCATTATCTCACCTTTTCAATAATTTATTCCATTATCTCTTAATGGAATCACTATCACTGACACGCGAAGCCATCGCTCTTTCACGCGTTAAATAATGCATTTAAATAAATGATTTGGGAAGAGGCTAGATCCATCAAAAATGGATATCATACTTTCAAATATTCACAAATATTATTCCAATCTTCCAGTAAATGATTTGAGAAAAATTTATTGAATTAGGCTCGAAAGATTGAGGTTGCTGATGGATCATGGCATCCCAGAAGATGTTCGCTGGTTGATCGAAGCGAAAGTTCGATTAGCTGGTGAATTACCAAATTCATTTCCTAAGCACAAGTCTGGCTTAAGTAAGAGTACTTTTGCAAAGAAGCGAAGAGCAAAAATATTAAATAGTTGCTACAAATGTGCTCGATGAACATGTGATACCCGTTGTAAGTCAATAGGGTATTCATCTATAAATCGAGATGATAAGATAGATTTCATTAAGGGTGGGCTGAGTAAGGAGTCATTGGATGATATCCGATTGACTCTTGAGACGCACCCTAGTGGGTATGTACAGCGTGAGCTACTATCTTTATGGGCTAAATTCATCAGCGATAAAGAGCGTTATAGTCTCAAAAATATAATAGCAAAAGATCCTGTTTGCCAGGCTGTTATAAACAATGATGTTTTGGCTATGCAGCATTAATACAAGGTAAATCATTTGATATATATGCACATATAAAATATTTTTCTGTTTCCTTTCACGAGTTTTGATAAATGTTGGTTAAATATATTAAATCACCGAAAGGTGAGTCGGGTGATTTTGTCAAAAGTAAATCTTTACTTTTTCGAAATACGAGTAGTAAATAGTGAAATTTTTCAAGTTTAAAAGCCAATGATTGTCACAGTTTATGCATCCCAAAATATCATTTTCTCCTAAGTTTTTCCTTCCTTATTCTTTCAAAGATGGAAGGATCAAAACTTCGACAGATCAAAACTATCTGTGTATTTTGTGGATCAAAAGTAGGGAAAGGTTTTGGGTATCTAGAAGCAGCAGTGGATCTTGGAAAGAAATTGGGAGAGAAAGGTATCACTCTCGTGTATGGAGGAGGTAGTAGTGGATTGATGGGTTGTGTTTCACAATCTGCTCTAGCAGAGAAAGCAAGAGTGATAGGTGTTATACCTACTCCTTTAGCTGATATAGTAGGCAAAACACGAGGGCATGAAGTACAAACCTTATCTATCCATGAACGCATAACTTGCATGCTATATGGTTCTAATGCCTTTATAGCTCTGCCTGGAGGTTTTTGGTACTTTAGAAGAAATCTTTAATATTACCTCATGGGCTCAACTAGATCTCCATACTAAGCCTATTGGGCTTTTAAATGTAAACAATTTCTTTGATGGTTTGCTAACATTTCTTGATTATGTTGTGGAACAGGGATTCATCTCTCCATTTTCTAGGAGAATCCTTATTTCTGCTCCTACTATCGAGGAACTGCTGGATAAGTTGCAATCATATATTCCAATAAAAGATCCAGCAGGAGTTAAGATAGATTGGTCGCAAGGAAGGGGAATTAAGCGAAAATGGAGTCCGGTTAATGTAAATTTATCTTTGTGAACCCTAGAATAGGTGGTGGTAGAGTACGGAGTATTCTCACTCTTGAGACACACCATAAATTTCTAGGATTTTGTTAATGTTTAATCTTGTGTACCTCAAAGATTTAAGATGGTAGAGTATGGGGTATTTCTTACTCTTGAAACACACCTTTTTCTTTATTTCCTCAAAAGGTCAGAGGTGGTAGGATACGGCTACTCCCGAAACACATATCTCATTTTGAGGATCATAAATGTTTCCCCCTTTTGTGTTTTGCATGTATGACTAGTTTATGCTTCTTCAGGAGCAATAATAATAATATCATTTCAGTATGTTTAGATGATAATTTTTACTTCTTCTGGAGTAAATATGTACTTCTTCTGGAATACATAAGTGCTCGTGCAAGAACATTTCCAGACACTTATCATCTAATATTCATCTCATAATACTGATGAGATTATTTTCACATTAGCCATTTCCGTGCTATCATGTGATATTATCTTATCATACATCAACATTCTCTTGTTGAATAATTTTCATCCACCCATTCAAATTCAGATATTGGTAACTTCTGGTACCATTGGATGAAATATTTTTATCAACATTTACCAACTTTTTGGTAATGATAACTTCTGGTATCATTTGATGAAGTATCAAATAACAATAATATCACCATGTATTTAGGTTAAACAATAATAATATCACCATGTATATATGTTGACAACATCCTCTAATATGTTAGAATTAACCAACAATTGAGGTGTTTCTGAAATAATATAAAATATGAATATATGTAAAGTATTCTATATATTCAATTGCTAAACCGGCCATATAGGCGGAATCGACATAATGAAATAATTAAACTGATAAAGCCAACCATGTAGGTGGTAGAACCAACCATGTAGGTGGCAACAACATAATGAAATAATTACCTTTCATGAGTGAGCGAGTCGTATCTTCAAATCCAGTCAAGGTATTCATAATAGTCCAATCCGTTACGATAATGAGTCATCTCCAGTTAAGGTATAAATCCAGTCCATAAAACTCAATCCATCACGGTATGGCAACTATTATGTTACTTTTAAATCTTTTAATTTATCGTATTGATTACATAGTAGTGTTAAATAATTTAGAATATATATTTTATTAACACTTATCATCATATCATTAATAATGATTAATAAATTTCGTTAAATCACGATTAATATATTTTATCGTATCATTAAGGGCAAAATCGTCCATATTTTAATATATTGATCATATGGATAAATCGAAACCGTCAATAGGTTTGAAACTTAATTTAGAACAAACTTACTTTTGGTTCGAAGTTCAAAATCTCGCCGGAATTGCTTCAAAAATAGTTTTTACGACGCCGCCACGTTCGACCGCCGGAAAATATCCAAAACTGCACCAAACAGAAAAGTAAGACCATAGAAAAATCAAGAACATCGATATGAATAAACTTCCTGTTGACGTCGTCGCCGGATTCCCAGCCACGCGCCTCCACGCGCCAATTTGGCGTCTGCGCGTGGGCTTCACGCGCCGCCGCGCCGGTGCCGGAGGATCGTCCCGTCGCCGTCGTCATGGATCTGTTGTCCGATCGTCATTTGGATTTATGGTTTGGCGTGAATTTGCTTTGAAAGTTTCGGTTTTTTCAACTTTTCTTCTCCGGTCGATATATTCTGTTTCAGCCGTCGGATTATCTCCAAATTTCAGGCGAGGCTTCTCCTTGACAAATTCGTTCTGATGGAGGTGGCTGATCTTCGATCGGATATCTGGATTGGTCGGAATCATTCTTTTCAGTTTGAGAGAAAATGAAACATTAATTAGTAATAATCAGGTTTCTGATACAGAAGTTCATCATTTAGATGCAACTGTAGAGCATACTCCCGTTATTACTCAATTGGCTAGAGACTCGTGCTGATAACGTGTTGTAAAACAATAGAGAATATAGAGAGAATTTCTTATTCTTAATATTTCATAATGAATATATGCCCCTATTTATAGGAGGGGACAATGGCATAATCGTAATATTGGATAATGGCATAATCGTAATATATAAATTTTACAGGGGCATAAGAGTAATTTTCATTCAAAATATTTTACCTAATTTTGCCTAACTATTGCCTAATTTTATAACACTTAATGATTAAATCTTAATTTTAAGCAACAAAAGTCTAATTCATTATATAAGAAATCATTAATGCAAATCCTATTTCAATATGACATCAGAATGGGGAAAACTGAAAACTGCATCTAAAATCTCCAGTCTATCATTACAAATAAAAGTCATCTAGAATCTGATTACAAATCCAGCTTCCTTAAAATCCAATTTTTGCTGCTTTAACAAACCATAATCAGGTGAGGAAGGGAGTTCGGGAACATTTGGTGCATATAAATCTTCTTCTTCACATCAGATAACAGCTCCTTCCTCATTTTTAGGTCTGCCAAAAGCAGCTTACTTGGGCTGGGGTCACTGGTTTACACTTAGAGATCTGGAACTTGCTACAAAAAGATTTACACTTAGAGATTTCGATTTGCATCAGACACAGAATTTTTTGGATTGCAAAATGGAGATTCTTTGGGGATATGAGCCCTTTTCTATTCTCTTTCCCTCAACCAGCCTCATCTTCCTTTATTGAATGAGCTACGGAGGTTTGCTGGGATGATAGAGGTGAGGTGAGAGGGCTGCGATTCAGAGAGAAGAAACATGTAGGGTTCGTTGTCTATCGTTTAGGATAGTAGTTTTTAAAATGTAAACTGATTGAACCGATTTCCTAAAACTGACCAACCCGAATTTTCTTTAAAATCGACTCGACTAGAATCAGTTTGGGTCGGGCCGATTTAGCGGGTTGCATTTTCCAGGCCCAGTCCTACCCTTGTTTATATTTCAAAGGGAAAAATACGTTTGGAAAAAGTACGTTTTACAGGTTGTTATAGTTACAATTATCAACAATCAGGTATATTATGGAAAAAATCAAAAATCAGTCAAAGTGTATATATATATATATATATATATAGTAACGATAATTAATGTTTGTTGCGTTCCCACAATCACGGAAACGGTTAATTTTCACATTTCCTTAATTATCCACAATATGGAAGCATCATTTCGTCGTGTGTCACATTTATTCCAAATCGACATTTAATATCACTCCATTGATGCACAGCATCAGTTGAAGAACCGATTGAAAAGGAAAATACAGAAGGAAGTCACAGAAGATTTCATCGACATTCTTTGTGAAATTACTAAGCAATTGTAATGACATCACAATTAATTATAAAGTGCGACCAGGACATAGTGAAGTTCGGTAAGATCGATTACCTTTTTGCTACATTAATTATTAAGGTCATAATTAATTTTCGTTGTGTGATGCTGGTCTGTCATAGGGCTCTGCATTTAGAAAGTTGAATATTTTTGTCGCGCCATTATGCCAAAAAATTTATTGCATCAGGTAGTAATTGGATCCACTTCCAGAAATGAGTTGCAGTAATTCCGAGTCTGTATGAATGTAAATTGGGTATAATTGTCATGATGACACATGTGATGTTTCGTATTACTTACTGCTGGACCGTATTCTTCAATAGAATTGAGGTCACATTTAATATTCGTTGTCTAGGTGATCGTAATCTGCATGTAGATAGTGTTATATCTAGTTCGCGATATGAATCGAAACTGTTTAGTGCATGTTGTGTTAAATGGAACAACTGAAAAAAATGACCGTCACTAAGTGCGGGTCTGTAGACGAGTGAAATGGATAGATGTGTGTCGAGGTCACATGTAATGGTCCATATTACAATTCTAAAGCATGTTTGAGAATAATGATTGAGGTCACATTTCATATTCGTTGTCTGCTGTAGGCTATGTCAACGGGCTATGAATGCAGATAGTTGTGTATGTAGTTTGCACTCCGACGCGAAAATGTTTATTGCATGTGGTGATAAATGGATCCAATTTCATAAATGACAGCCAGTAAAGTGGTAGTTTGTATGCATGTGAGAAGGATAGTTTTGTGACGATATCACATTGCTTTTTATATTACAAATTGCAATTTCTGTTAGATAAGCATGATATTTTGTGACGAGGTCACATGTTCGTAGTCTGATATTATTTCCTCATGAACGCAGTTTAATTGCACATACAGGAATGCGCTATGTACACGTGTGTGCGATTTTTGGGTCGCAATCCGCCTTGTTAGTGATTGATGAAGGATGCAACTACACTAAATTCGTGGACACAGTAATAACGGAGTTTGAAATAGACCGAAACAAGGTGGCAGTGTCAATGAGCTATGAATTGAGTGGTGACATAAACCCAGTAAGAATAAAGAATGATAATAGTGTGATGTCCTATCTGACACTGAAGAATGTGAATAAAGATCCCTCGAAATATCCTGTGACAATTGAGATCACCTTATTGGAAAGGGTGCATAGACCAGGTAATTTCAACTTCATGGAGCCAGTTGAAGTCACTCATGGTTGCAATGTAAATCAACATTCGACATATGGATTTGCATCAGACATATGTGCTGTGACCGCTGAGCCAGATGTAATATTTGATGAAACAGTTGACATCGCTGTAACAAACCCTGATGCCAGGGATGTAGAGGTGAATAGGATTTTCAAGAACAAAGAAGTACTAAAATTGAGCATGTCCTTTTATGCAATACAGCATATGTTTGAATTCGTCGTTCTCAGGTCGGACAAGAAGGAATATGTTGTGAGATGCTCAAATGACACCTGCAATTGGATTTGCAGGTCATCCAGATTGGGGAAAACTGACCTATTCAAGATTAGATACATTCATGATGGTCATACATGTGGTTCCAATATAGTTTTGGGGTCACATAGGCAAGTCTCAACTGCATTTTTGTCTTCATGCATTAAATACAAATTCAGCTCAAGTCGCACAACTTACAAACCAAACGACATATGCAACGACATGTTGCACACTTATGGTGTTTCCCTGAATTACGTTAAAGCTTGGAGATCAAGGGAGAAGACTTTTAAGATTGATCAGGGGAGACCCAGAAGAATCGTTTCAACATGTACCGGGTTTTTTGCATATGATTGAAAGAAATAACCCAGGATCGGTCACAAGGATTCATACTGATACTGATAATAGGTTCAGATATTGTTTCATGGCCATAGGTGCCTCAATTCGTGGATGGATGCATTGTAGGCCTATAATTGTTGTTGATGGAACTTATTTGAATGGACAATACGGTGGTACTCTGTTTACAGCATGTACGCATGATGCAAATAATAGCATTTTTATCCTAGCATTTGGCATTGGCGATAGTGAGAATGATAGATCGTGGAAATGGTTTTTTGAACAGTTGAAGAAAGCATATGGTAGAAGAGAAGGTCTATTTTTTGTATCGGATCGTCATGAGAGTATAAGGAAGGGTATAGAAAGTGTATATCCCGGAACATGTCATGGTATATGTTCGTATCACTTATTGCAGAATCTGAAGAAGCATTACGGGAAATTAGGTCACAATATAACAGAACCGTACAATTACACTGTTCGTGCTTATAAATTCTCAAAGTTCGAATACCAAATGTTGCAATTGGACGCTATTGATGAAGGTATTAGGGGTTATTTGGTAAGTATGCTAAATTAGTCAATTATTTGGTGTTTTTACGTGTATAAGTAAAGCTGTAGCTAATGAATTTCTTGTTTACTGAACTTATTTCTTACAGCGAGAAGTGGGTTATGAAAAGTGGTCTAGATACCACATGCTCGAAAACATGTATTCAACGATGACGTCTAACATAGTAGAATCAGTTAATGCTGTGACAAAATCAGCCAAAAACTTTCCTATAGTGTCGTTGCTAGAGTCATTGAGGCAAACGGTACAAAACTGGTTCTACAAAAATAGGGACAGTGCACAAGGCACTTTCACAAAGCTTTCAAGCAAGTATGAGAAATTGTTGAGAGGTTGTAGCACGGAACTACGGAGCCTAAGGGTAATTGTATAATTTGCGACCTTGTTGTAACATTGCATTTGTTAATTTACAGCTATAATCATGAATGTTGGGAATTGTTTCAGGTGTCACTATCAAATCATGCAATGTATTCAGTACTATATGAATCTGCATCCTTTGTGGTCGATATAGAGCAGCGTAAATGTACATGTAGGATGATTCAGGTAGACCATATGCCATGTCCACATGCTCTAGCTATGATAGCATTCAGAAAGAGGGATCCATATGAATATTGTTCTTACTATTATGATAAGTACGTTTTGCGTACTTATCATGGCTTTAAATTTAGATAATTGTAAGTGTTTTAGAATATGATATTGCTAATTATATATTTATTTTGTTTATTTTAGGAAAAATTCAATTTTGAATGCGTTTGGATGCAAAACGGAAAAAATGGACTAAAGCCGTACAAAAAAGGGACAAAGTGGGACTCAAGTGCAACTTCCAAAAATTGAGGAACTCGAAGTGACATAAATGGAGACATGTAGTGCACAATTAAAAATACAAGGACCAATTTGAGTTATTTGAAGAATTGAGTCTTTAAACATTACCCTAATTGTTTTTTTTGTCTCTTGTTATACATATATATACACACAGCCGAGTGTGAAAAAGGAGAAGGGGGGCGCTGGTGATTAAAATTGAGGAAAGAGGCGCCCTAGTAGAAAAAGAAAAAGGGTGAAAGTGCTTTGTTTGAACTAGGGATTATAATATATATACATTGGAGAAGGAGCCTATTTTTTTGGGGGAGTTATTGTAGAGAGGCACAAAAGACCAGCAGCTGGGAATTAAATAGAAGAAGCAGCCGAGTGTGAAGGAGGTGGAAAGGGTTAAGGGTTGGCTGGTGATATATTCATTGAGGAGGCAGACTTGAGGGACTCCCAAAATAAATTGACTGGGAATTATTTATTAGAGCAGGAATCCCACAAATTGAGAGAGCCAACAGGGGATTAATTGGAGAATAGGGAGTGCGGCTGTGGAGTTTAATTAGGTGAGAATTTGTCTTGGTTTTGTCGGCTGTTGATTGGTATAAAGGAGCCGCTGGTCATTCTTTATTCAAAAAGGTTGAGATATATATACATTGGAGAGAGGAGGAATCAATTCTTGGATGAAATAATAAGAATTGATGCACAGAAAATTGGAGGCAGCCGAGTATGGATTAAAAAAGGAGCTGACTGTTGCATTAAAGGGAAATTGCTGGGAATTAATATAGGAAGTCAGCAGGTAGAGTATTCGGAGGAAAGAAAGTGCACGGCTGGCAAAATTTCGCGATTCAACTGGGTGATGATTTTCCAATTCTTTTTGTTTGATTTACATATTAAGATGTTAGGCTAATTTATCTTATGTATTGGATGAAGATGAAACTTGTTATTAATTTATTTTGATTCGATAACTAGTAGTTGAATAATTTCTTGTGTTATCTTGATTGATCTTGCATGCTTTATTGTTATTATTTGATTGTTTGGCCACCAATTAAATATATGGTTACTTTTTGTAGTCTTGGAAAAGTCACAATAGGTTTGAACATTGCATGATCAACACACGAACACTAGATGTTAGGAATAACATTATGACATGTGCAATCTAAATGATAATTGTGTGATTTACTGCGTTCTAAACATTCGTATTCGGACTAGGAATAGATTCGTTTCATGTTTGGGATAGATTTAATTTGTCTTGGAAAAGAAAATTAATTGCATGTGAATTATCGATTGTCGAGCAACACATGAATTATTTAAACTTCGAATTGTTGAATTGAGATAGATGATAACAAGTGGATTCGGATTCCAATACATGCTCCCCATTTATATTTTACTCCCAAACATTTGTTTTTATTTAAATTTTATTTATTGCAATTTTTTAGAATAGATAGACAGACAAAATCATATTTTTATTTTAATTGTTTTCATTAATTGAGTCGACGATAAACTAGTAATTAGGACTAAACATTATTCCTCGTGGGAACGATACTCTACACTCATCACAATTATTACTTGTCAACGATCCCGTACACTTGCGGGATTCGAACCGAACATATTACACAAGCAATGCTTATAAGTCTACATACCAAGACAGTGTGTTCCCACTAGGCAATCCCAGTGAATGGAAATTGCCAGATGAAGTTACTAAAGTTGTTGTGTTACCGCCCAACCAGAAGAGGAGTACGGGCAGACCATCGGAGAAGAGGAAGAGATCAGCTTGTGAAGGAAAACCGAAGATGAAATGCAGACGATGTGGCTGGAGGGGGCACAACCGCCGGTCTTGTACAAGTTTGTCTCGTATCAGTCAGAAGAGTGCATGACGCATAAGTAAATAAATTTTTTTGACTAGTAGTCGTTGATGTGAAAGTATTTCTTTATGATGTCCTTAATTTGTTACTTGATGTTTAATAAGCTTTTATATTCACAACATTGATGTAGAATGTTGGGTTGAATTAATGAATATAAATTGTTATAAGATTGGTTTATTATATTAATATCATGGTTTCACATTTAAAAAAATGTTACCACTTGTTGCAGGGGTTAAATGGTACAAGATGAATATGAAAATGTGAATTTGTGAATGTGACCTGGATAAATGTGAATGTGACCGAATGCTTATATCATCATAAAACCTTCCAGTTCGCAATAGTGATTTTAAATTATAGTGGTACTTGTAACTTCGAGGAATTCAACTGTACAGGATGATCATGGAATGTGAAGAATGTGAATTTGAGCTGATTAAATGTAAATGTGACCACACAATGAATACATTAATCTAAAAAGAAAATGTTGTAGGTTTTAAATGTGACCTAATGCTTATGGTATACTAGGTCCTTACATTATACAAGAGTGGATTTAAATTACAGGGTTCCTGATATTGAACTGTGCAGGAATCTGAGAAATGTGAATGTGAACAAATGAAATATATTTGTGACCTAATGCTTACATCATGCTTGAAGCCTGACATTACACATTACACAATGGTGAATCTTAATTATAGGGTTCATTGTAATTTTCCAGTAAAGTCAACCGTGGAGGATGAAATATGGAATGTGATAAACATGAATGTGACCAAAGCATGATTACATTGTATTTGTGACCTAAATGTGACCTAATGAACTGTACATGTGACCTGATGAACTATACATGTGACTTGATGAACTAATGAAGTGTATTTGTGACCTAATGCTTACATCATGATTGAATCCTGACATTACACATTACACAATGGTGAATCTAAAATATAGGGTTCATTGTAATTTCCCAGTAAAGTCAACCGTGGAAGATGAAATATGGAATGTGATAAACATGAATGTGACCTGATGAACTGTAAATGTGACCAAAGGATGATTACAGTATTCAGAAGTAAATTCTGTACAATGTAATTGTGACCTATATGCTTTTGCAAGTCTGAATCTTGCCATTTATCAATAGTGACCTCTGATTCCAGGACATCAACTGCAGAGGGTGAATATGAAATGTGAACATTTAAAAGTGACCTGTATTACAACTAAGATCATACACCAACATCTTTGCATAAATTCCTATGTATTAGTAATTGATAAAGTCACAATGAGTGAAGGGAAGCAATATATAGATTTTAAAAAATATAAAATAAAATGTTTTACATCCATGGAACACCAACTAGCTGAAATCTGGTTATGTACATCTACATTTCACCAAAAGCACTAACTCCGTTAGTCTTGTACTGTTACAAAAATATTAAAATATCTAGAACGCGGAAGCACGCGAAATCACTCTTCATCTATGACAATGCTTTCAATATTAGGTGGAACAAAATTTTCTATTTTCCTAATTTCGCGGTGCTTGAACAGGGAAGCAGCTACATCCAATCGTGCAGCTTTGGCATCAAAGTCCATAGGCATTGACATCATGTTTCGATGCAATAGGTATAGCGCATATTCAATGACAAAAACGCCGCAATCATGCCTGGGCCCGTCAAAAGAAGTTCACGTTAATAAAATGTATAAAATAAAGAAACATTCCTTGGTTAATAAAATGTGGGAAACGCACCCATTTTTTTGCTGGGAGATGCCCTCTGCCATGTCCAAACTAAGCTGCGGTTGATCTTTGTTAGGCAGGTTGGATGCTCTACTCCAAATACCAATTTCTTTCATCAAAGCCGGGATGAGCTTGTAAAATGCTTGAACCCCCTCAAAGACCATATTGCTTCGGTATGTCCTGGAGCAGGAGTTGAAGATTGTCATCCTGTGTTTTTTGATGTTGAGCAGGGCAAGCATCCGGTGTGCCTTGTTAGATGGCAATATTGGAATAAGCACGTAATCAACCTCAGTCTATGGGGAGTTCAATTCCAATCGTCCCCCATCATGATCTCTTTGAAATAAGTTGCAAAAGATAGCACTGACGGATCAGTCATGAACTTTATAAACAAAGGTTTCAGCAATCCTTGAAACGAAGAGTCTGTTGTAGTGAACCTCCCCCGTATGTTAGCACCATGTTTTTCTAGGTGTCGTATAAAATGGAAGCACGCATCTATGTGCTGTAATATTAAACAAATTCAATGTTAAATATACTATGTGACTTCGCAATCTTAATACAGGTGTTTGTGATCTTACCGTGCTACATAGCGAAGAGTTGGGGTTGATAAGGTCATGCCACCATGTTTTGGAACCAACTGGAACATGTCCAATTTGAAATGGGGGGTATATCACATCGTCATCGTCACTGAATCTTTTCCTGCACATGAAATAATATTTCATGTTCACAAAACTTATATAAAAAAGGTTAATTAGTTACAACTTTGAAAACATAATCAAAATACTTACTTGTTATTAGGCTTATAACCCGTATTAAACCAGTTGTTGAACGTCTTTATATCGGCATCATCCCCACGCTAGTTGTACTTCTGAAAAAGAAGAATATGTTCGGATGGTTTGACGTGTTTCTCTTCACCAACAAGAAAGGGAGACCTCAGTGATCTAGGAAGCCGTGTTTCTCTCTTCACTGGCAGTCCTGGTGTTCTTGACTGCATGCATTCACATATGAGGTCACAAGCTATAATCGAGAGGTTATTTAATATTGTGCATATTCATTTAGACATCTGAATGAGTTTTTTGTTGTCCTTACCTGCTGTTCCATTTCTTCACATTCCTGCACTACAGCAGCAACTATTTTGTCTAATTTCCCCTGTGGCTCTCCATGTGTTCCCATTCCAAAAGGTGTGATAGTTTGTTCCGGCGACTGTCTGAGGCCCATGCCTATATCAAAAGAAGGGCTCTTGAATGTAACTGTTATCGGGGCATCATCCTCTGGGTACATCTTCCCCTTTCGCTTGACATCAGATAGTTGACTTGAATTTGGAGCCTACATACATTTCCAATGAAACCATGTTTGTAATGTTCTATATTTTTGCAACATATCAAGAAATGAAATTCAGGTTACCACACAAAAAGTGTACCTCCTGGGGAATAGGAACATCAGGTGGCTGCGACTTATCCTTGAAGCTGTTTTGGAAGGTTTCCAGTGCACTTGATATCATTGTGACACATAATCGGACAAGAATTGGAGTTCAGACCTTAATTCATTCAACTCATTCTTATATCATGTTGTGAATTCAAAATGACATTAATTAGGTCTGATCTGTGGTTCTGCACAAGTTTGAGCTGTGATCTCAATTCATTCACCTTCCCAGTCAGTCTCATGTTTTGTGTTTGAACCTCAGATATTTGTGCTGTCACCTCATTCTTCCATCTGTCATACTCCTGCAAAACATATGAGTTGAAAAAATTAGAATGTTTACATTGTCAATAATATATTTTTGTTGAATAAATAATTAACAGGATACAGTGTTAGGAGCAGGCTCCTCTTCTGGCATCAGTATTCATTGTAGGAATGTAGTCGGGTTCAGTGGAATGCATAAAGTCAGCCTCATCTAATGCCAGCCTCTCCTGGTAAGTCATGTTATCAAACCCATCATCGCGCTTGTGGCTTGTTGGTGGAAGAGGGTCGACAAAATCATCATCTTCGTTGCTAATGTCACTAGTGTGGCCCAGTCTCCCGTCAGTAATAAGCAATGGTTTTGTCCTGGATTTTGAGGCATGTTTATACGAACATTCAGAAACCTCCTCTCCTGGTTGTCGTGGTTTGACATATGTCACCCCAGCTATATGATTTTGTGCAATCTCCATTGGGCTAGGATCTAGGTCACATACTTCGACCTATGAATCAAAGATTTGGAAATTGTAAACATGAAAATGTGCCCTGAATTGTAAATATTTATGTGCAAAATGTTGCTGTTAAAATGTTCATGCATGTCAAACGTGTCCCAAGAGAGTGCCTTTCTTATGCTGATTTGTTTTTTCCTGTGACCTGACAATTTGTGCATGTGACCTAGTAAATGTACACCTAATCAGACTGTAGACTGTAAGATGTTACCTGATGCTCATAATGATAACAACATTGGAATTTAAAATATGACACAGGATTCATGATGTTCGATGTGTTAAAAATATTATCAAAATATGCATGTGAAGGTGACTTCAATTATACATGCCACATGTGACAGGTGATCAAGTATATCATTCAGCTAATCTAAGATAACATTCCTGATATAAAGTTCATTTTATATGAAAGTTAATTCACTTACATTAGAATTTGAGAAAATCTTCTCATCTAGTGTGGAATACACATGGATCTTGTCAGCTCGCCAATTCCGAATTCTAGGGAACGTCGTCTGAATCCTAGTTGCGATTCTGCAATTCAATGTTGGAACAGTCTCATAAATCCAAACTTAAAATGCTATTAGAAAACCCCCCAGACGGTAGTGAATATTTTTCTTCCCCAAGGCATCCTTTAGTGACGTAATTGTCATTTCAAACAGTTCTTTGCCCCATGGGAACCTCTCCATAGCATCAAAGTCTTCGACTATTGGGAAAAAGAACTCCTCAACTGTTTTTTTGTACGACGTGGAGAAAAAGTAAGATGTAAGCAAATATAGTATTCCAAGACGTACGAAATCGAGATCAGGTGCCCCATTGACCCCAAGAAACACATCTCTTATGTCTTCGTTTGTTACTGATGTCAGATGCCCGAAGTAAGTAGTCTTTATTATAGATGGTAATATGGCCATGTTGCTCCGATTGTCGACACCAACGTATCTCAGGCCGGTCACTAAAGTGAATTCAGGTAGTGCAAACCTGACATATCTCCCAGAAATGTGAAACCACAACTCATGTGGATTGGGTTGTTTTACCATTCGGAGGAGAAAATAATGTATCAATTGCGGTTGAAAGATAATCTCATGGCAGTCAAGATAATATGAGAAAAACGTCGCCGACAATATATGTTTCTGCTCATCATTAAGTTTGGACTTGAAATTCATCAGTGCATTCTTTGTGATGTTTGATGTGATTTTCCCTGGAAACCAGTCAGATTCTGGTATTAAGTATTTCCATGATACCTAAAAAGAACAAAATAATGGGAACATATTAAAAGAGTAAAAAATAATGTCACAATTGTACATGTATGCATTTGTAAAGCAAAAAAGTTTACTTTTAAGTCTAGGTCACATGGGTATGCACAAAGTCACATTTATTAAAGAAACATTGATTAACTGTTACAAATATAGATAGCCTTATTTGCTCCAATTTCAGGTTACATTTGTATGCACAGGTCCAATTTCATGTCACATTTCTTATTCACAAATCAAATGTCAAAGTCATATTCACAAAAATTTCAGGTCACATTCACAGTCGCCAATCCAGTTTCAGGTCACTTTTAGAACATATATTCTGACACTACTACAAAAACAGATTCAAAAGAAGGAATGATTAATTTTTTTCAGAAACCATTTTCTGAGTTTTGATAAGTTAGTTTATTTGTGAGGAAAATGGGAAATTTGGTTGAATATGAGGATTGGGTTTTAAGGAGGTTTTGGAGCATTGTTTGCAGTAAGAGCATAGGCAACAAAAAAAGGCACCTGCTGAGAGTGGGTCAAGCATCATTAACCAGGTTCTTGGCATCAAAGGAGCTAAGCAAGAAAAACTTCAGTCATAAAGTCACATTTCTTATTCCCAAATAAAATATCAAGGGCACATTCACAACAATTTACGGTCACATTCACAGACTCCAATCCAAATTCAGGTCACAGTACCTATGCCCAAGTCAAATTTTATGATCGAAATCATAACAAAACCGTTCTGAACAAACAATTCAGTTCAGGTCACAAAGTTGATAGATTAAGGTTTCAAGTGTAAATACAGCGGATTTAACGTTTTATTTAATTTTCTCGATTACATTGCCATTAATGCCCAAATCGTTTACATAAAAAATTGAGGTCAGATTTAAGAAATCCTTCGCACGAATCCTTACTAGATAAGTTCACCCATACTATTTAATGGATTCTTAGGTCACAAATGAATTCATTTAGCATACATACCGTTGGTGTTTGTGTTCTTCGACTATCTCCAACTGCAATAATTTCTTTTCCTCCGGTGTGCTTTTTGTCTCCTCGCTTCCTTTTCTTGTCCGGGCTCCGATTCTCAGACATTTGCACAATGTTTTCTCCTTCGGCTTCGAAGCTTGGTTTGATTTTAATGGAGGCACGACGTCAAGTAGATTTAGATTTCTGCAGAGAACGATGTGGGGGTAATAAAGTTTCGTGATTAATGGGTATACGTGAATGGAATGTAACAGATATGTATCGTGGCCGGATATTTAGGTAAATGATTTTTGTTTTATTTAGCGCGAAAATATTGTTTCTATCTATATATATATATATATATATATATATATATAAACTTAATTAAGACCTGATTTCTGAATAAATATCAATTTGTACTTATTTTTGAATTTTAATATTAAAATACAGGGTTTTTTGTAATTTCCACTATTTCAAACTAGTTTTACCATCCGTGCAATGCACGGTGTTAGATAAATACAAAATATTCAAAGTAAAATGTAAAAAATTAAACTTGCAAAGAAAAAAACTAAATTCTAAAATATGAAACATTCCTCTCATATCTGTACATATTTATGAAGTATAAATTAAAAAGGATAAATTATTTCAAATTCACAAAACTCATGAACCGAAACTAATATCCATCAACTGTCACTATCTGAATATATTTATTTTGTGGGTTTCTCTTGCAATCAATTGATTCACAGACGCAATGTTTCCCAAAATGTATCATCACCTATTCATTAAAATTAAAAATAAGATTATTTCAATAAAAATAGGTTTTACCATAAGCAATAGGTTCTGGGAGTTGCCACAGTGGTCACTTAGTCCAACGTTTCTCCCTTCTTTGATGTTGGCCCAAGTTCAAACCCCATGTTATCCCTACTATCCCTTGTAATAAAAAAAAAAGGTTTTACCATAAGCAATTGAAGATCCCTCGACTATGACACTGCAATAGCCTCCTCAAATGGTCCCTTGACTATGAAAAAAAAAAAAAAACTCTAGAAAAAGTAGTATATGAGAATGGTGCATTAAATTATGAAATAAAGTAACTAACTAGATTCTGCAAAGGGTTGACGGATCAATTCAACCAAAATAGAAAGTCATTGTGCAGTGGACATTTGTTTAGACATCTACCAAATTGGAATTATGGCCATAATAGATTTTAGGTATCCCAAGATGTTCATAATGAAAGGTGGAGCTTACAACAACAGAAAGTGAATTCCTTGGTTAGTGCTCTATGACAGAATTGGACAGAGATATAAAAATTTTTATAGGACAAAAAATAGAACATAGCAGTGAGAGAATCAACCAAAATTTTGACAGCATCAATCTAATCAATGGAAGAATTGCCAATTGAGACCAATTCTTAAAAAAACATTTTTGGACAATCTACCATTTAGCAATGTCAATGCAATCTGAAGAGAGAATGAAATGGTGCAAATGTAACTAATTATGAGAAGTAAAACTACATGAAGCAGAAATAAGGTAAACCCTGTTTAATTTAATTTCTTTTACATCTGGAATATACTTTTAATGTTGCATCAGTAAGTTTAGCATGCTAAAGTATGCAATAAGTAAAAAGCTTCAATTATTAATTTATTGAACAATGCAACAAAACATACTCTCATAAGGAACATGGCTAGACTATGATAATTATAAAAGCAAAGTTTATAACCTGTCAAATTCAAATGAGGAATATAGATGCATCTCAGTAACTACCACAAAAATCCAACCATTAGATTCTAAGGTGGAATTATAACTAAAAACACAAAAAGATCTTGGTCATTTACATAAATTCAATGATAACCCTCATCTTAAATCAAGATGAAATCGAGAATTAGTAGAAGTGTATATTGATAAAGAAAATATTAGCATAAACCCCAATTGCATCACTTCAGTTACTCATTCTAGGTACTCATTTTTTCTTGCTGTTTCACCATAAACCCCAACTGCACAATTCTCACCTATATTATAAAACAAAATAGAATCTTTCTGTTCTAACGTTTTATCACATTGGTTTACAGTTGGCCTTGGTTTTGTCATCGAAAAACCTCTTTTATGAGTGAAGATATTTCCTGATTTTCCATGACATGAATGAACTAAGATCATATTTATTTTTCCTTTCAAATCAATCTCAGAACCAAAACTGTAAGAAAAAAGAAAATATAGGTCAAATATCTTTCTTTATTTTTTCCACTCAAAATCACAACAACAGCGGAAAAATTCATAAACATAAAAAGTCAAACAGTATTTTCTTGCACTTCCCACCATCTTCAAGATCATCCCCTATCCATTCCAACCAAATGAGAAAATATGCAGCATATAGCTCACGAGTTGCACCTTTGAGCCTCTTTGAGCCGTATAAGCCATTCGAGTCATTTTTTTTTTCAATTTGTTATTTCGATTTTTTCATATTTTTTCATTTATATTTTTGCACTCTGATTTTAACATGTATGTGTATGTGTATATCCACCATATTTTTCTTTGATTTGAAATTCAAGTTTCTTATTATGTGGCTTTCGATTCAATTTTCAATCCTCCAGAATAGTCGTATTTTTTTTTGGCACTCTGATTTGAACATGTATGTGTATCCAATATATATTACTTTGATTTGAAATACAAGTTTCTTATTATATGGCCTTTGATTCAATTTCTCATCTTCTAGAATATTGAATCGACTTTTATACCACACTATTAATTACACCGTTAAAATGATGTGCATCTCACTAGTATAAATAAGAAAAGTAAGAGGATTAGCAGTGGTCCCACGAAATGTGTGGATTAGTTGTTATGATTAATGAATGTGTTATTGAAATATATATTTGATTTTGATTGAATTTATAAACTAATTTTGAAATCGTTTCCAAACTGAGGCTTAGAAGTCTCTCATATTATCACTACTAACATGATCTTTAAGGGAAACATCACCATCTTTCTAGTCATCACTATTAATTTCTTCTTGTTATCCTCTACTTACAATAGTGTAATCTCCTTTCTCTTTCCTATATGTTAAAGCAGAAAAAGGAAAATAAAAGAATCTGTGAACCATTCAGGGTTGTGAAGAAACAAACCAAAGGCTAAGGCTAGTAGCTGAATAATGCAAGACAAATGGGCTAACACTTTAGTAACCTTGAGGTTTAAGCCTCACAAATGGCACTTAAAGTGGGGGTGGTTTTTTCGTTTTATGAAAGTCTCGTGTGTTGGGATTCGAGATATAAGCCTCGCATAGTTTTTTTTAATATGCATGTTTCCTTGCATTGCTATTTTATTTTTTGTGTGCAGATCGAAGACAATGAGGTGGAACGATGGGTTGTTAAGGCAATAATGGCTAAGTTAATGGACTGTTAAATTGATCAGATGAACCAAGTAGTTATCGTGAGGTGCCAATAGAGCTCTCTCACCCCCTTTTTGTTTCCTACAAGTAGAGTGCGTTACACATTTATAATAAGATTAGTTGATTTTACTATTTTGGATGCAGCCGCTGTACAGAGCGTAGGTTGGGCAGCATCAATGGCAGGCTCTTAGAATGAAGATTACAAGTTGGAGGGTAATAAATTAATTTATTCATGATGCATGTTTGGTTGAGCTTAAAAAGTTACTTATATTAGCAAGTTTTTACTTAAACGTAAATAAGTTTAAAAATGAATAATTTATTAATTAGTCAAAGTAAAATTAAATTATTTATGTTGATAGTAACCTTGAGAGTTACTTTCAAAAATAAGTTAATCTTTTGCTAATAGTAAGGGATACATAATATATCAAAACATGTTTAGAAATTAACTTGAAAGTGTTTTCCTTACTTTTTTAAGCCTCTGTTTGGTTATCAATCAGATTCTTAATGGATTATGATGAAAGTTGATGGAACGTTTGGTTAAAAAGTTGAATCTTATGAGATGCGTGATTACAATTAATTATGACTTTGACCTAGATATTAATAAAGTTTTTTAGCTGAACCAAGCATGGCTTAAGTTTAGCCAAACTTGCTTATGTGAATCAATGGTCATTTGTATGCCAAGTATGCACTCCTATGTCCTGTCCTGTCCTATCCTGTCCTATGATACGAACCACCTGTCGACGAACATGATCTTCATGTCATGCTTTGTATGTTTAGGATGCACTCGTCACTTTCATGGATAAGAGATGCAAGGAATTTATTTATCTTCCAGGGTAACATTACAAATGTGATAAGCACCATTCAAGCTAACAAGATAAGCGAAGATGGCGTACAGACAATGCAAGGGCTGGAAATTCCCTGAGATCTGTTTCCTAAATTAGCAAATGGTAATGGTAGACAGGGCTCTAGTTCAGGATACTAGTCGTAACACCATTGGCCAGTGATAATCTTGGAACCAATTCCAATCCATTTTGGCATGCATTAGAGGAATCATGATCTTTGTTGAAAACTAAAAACTAAATTTAATACCGTATGTTTTGTCAAATTTGGCAGAAGAGGCCATGGGGTGCATTCTTTTCAGTTCAGTTCAGTTCAGTTCTTGTGTTACATAAGATATAATAATATGGTTGCACAGTTGTGTTTAAGTATTTAAGAATGTTCAGTAGGCATGGATGGATTCTTGACCTAATATACCATGGCTATGGATAAACGCATTGTTCATGGACCGTGGTGTCATTGAACTAACGTGGTGCACAACAGCACAAGGTGGAGTCGAATCTAGCAAACGGGATGATTCTGTATGTGAAGATCTAGCACAGCATAGGAGTCGATCCTAGACAAGAGTTGTCGAGTTCAGCCCCTAGATGTCGACCATGTTGGGGTTGAGAAGTCTAAATCTGAAGGCACTGTTGAGGTCAGGAAAATGAGCTTGCATGATCCATCGGCAACAAGGGGCTATCACAATTATAGCCTTGCTCTTTGTATAGATTTCTATGTATACAGATAACATACCATAACATGAAATTGATAGTTTACTGTTCATGCTATAGTTTCTTATCTGTATGTACAGATTCGATACAAATAGCATTTTTGTCACAATTGTTGGATATAGTTGCAGACATGATTCTGAACTCACTCTATTTATATTTAATATCTTACAAACCGTTCTTTTACGCAATCATTATAATTTATAAATCACATAATTTCTCAAATCACTTTTTAATCACATACATTTTCTCTATCCAATTTTTAACCACAAATCTTACCTCGAAAAACAAAATAAATGACGGCTGGAAAAAAATTTCAGTTGCCGAATGGTCCGTTAATATATTCACATTATATTTTAACAGTGTTTCACCCGTGCAATGTACGGCATCATGTCGAAACATATAATTGTAACTTTTATATTTTCTATTTTTTTTTTAATTATATGTCAAACATGTGCGTAATGAAATAGATAGAAAAATAATAAAATAATACTGTAATTAATAGAGTTGCAATGTTTCCACTATAAATTTTGAAAAACTTCTATATAAACTACATTTGTAATTGAGTTTGTTCTATTTCTATTTTTGTCGCAAATAATCATCTGCAAACCACTGCGATCGTCACTCTAGAGACTGCAAAGTACAACTGTCCATAGCAGAAAACTGACTTCTTTAAATAAAGACCAACCTTGAAAAGTAATTTTCCTTGATTCTTATTGATATTCATAGTATACGAAGCTACCAACTGAAATTGTCGCATCTTGAACTTGAAAGACAATCTTGCATGCGTTTGATTGAAAAGATGGAAAATGGATGGTGAGAAAATATTTTATAGGAATTGATTTGCCAAGAAATTATTTTCTTGAAAAATGTCAATTGGAAGTGTTGGGTGAAAAAGTAGGAAATTTTCCTAAATTTGTTATTTGATTGATGTTATTTTCCATTACAAATAAAATAAAATTTAGCTATTTTAATTAAAAAAAATTATTATTATTATTATTATTATTATTATTATTATTATTATTATTATTATTATTATTATTATTATTATTATTATTATTATTATTTTATTTTTCACTCATTTGTTGTACTTGATAATAGTAATCAAACGTGACGAAAAATATGTTTTCTACCTGAAAAAAAATATTTTCTCACCAAATAGGTGAAAAAATATTTTCAAAGGCAAATGAGTTAAGTGTGCTTTATTTAGTTGTACCTTGAAAAATATTTTCCAAGGTAAATTCTTCAATGAAACGCCAAACAAATACAAAAGGGGAAAATATTTTCTAGGCAAATGACAGTGAATCAAACACATCCTAAATTGTGTCAGTGCATCCTCGAAATAAAAAAATTGTACCTTGCAAGATTGCTATCGAGAAATTTTGCTTCAACAACGTGATTTCCAAGTTTTGTAACAATTAATCTTGTACCATTACACATCCCTATAAAGTGATCAACATTCTGCAACAATATAAATATGTAATCATTACATAATAAATTTGAAAATATTTTTTATTTGTACTCACGGAAAGGAGATAACTTTTACAACAAAAATTACATGAACTATTTAATTAAAAAATAAATAATAAGAAATTAATAAACATAAAAAATTCAATAATAAGCCCCTGTTTGGTATTCATTAAAAAGAAAAAAATATACATTTTTATTATAATATTCAATTTTAATCACACATTTCAATATTAAAGTATTCTACACATATATCTATTTTTTTTTTTCAACCATACAAAATTACATCAATCGCTATTCAATTCAAGACATTTTTAAATAATGTACATCAAGTTTGGAAATAATTTAATTTTTACTTAACAAAATAAAAGGGAGAATAATTTTAAAAATATACATCTAGAAAAGTATTGCTACAAAAAATACTTTAATTATTTAATTTAAACATTTTATAAAGTTAGGTAAATATAGTAGTGGTTTGAAAATAATCCAAATGCAAACTTAAATAGTCAAACATTTATTAACCAAATAAATATTTATCAAATAATTAATCATATTGTAGTCAAACATTAATTAATCAAATTGTTAACCAAATTGTGTTCACATTGAATAACTAAATATTAAGCAAATAGTTAAACAACATTGTGTTCACACCAAACCACTTCCTTACTTTTATATATACAAGTGATTTGACCATTAATATTAATTAAAACACAATTTTTATATTGATGGTTGCACATATAATTTATAATATTAAGAACAAAAAAATAATAATAATAATAATAATTAAATGATAACTTAATGCTGATAACTAAAAATATAAATTGAACTCATTCAGTATTAGTGTTAATAATAAAATTAAAATTGATTAAAAAAATATCAATCATTATATATATATATATATATATATATATATATATATATATATATATATATATATATATAAGGCAATAAATGTGTTCACATTTATCCAGATTTTACATTCACATTTGACATATATCCAATTTGCATTCACACTATTTAATTTTATAGAAACTTAATATTTATGGAAACGAAAAATGAGCGGGAAACTGTTTTTAGAAACTACCCAACATTTATATATTATAAAGATATATATCATAGTATTCACTTTAAATCACACATTTCAATATTAAAGTATTCTACACATATATCCAATTTTTTTTTTCAACCATACAAAATCACATCAATCACTATTCAATTCAAAATATTTTTAAATAATGTACATAAAGTTTGGAAATAATTTTAATTTTTACTTAACAAAATTAAAAGGGAGAATATTTTTAAAAATATATATCTAGAAAAGTGTTGCTACAAAAAATACTTTAACTATTTAATTTAAAAATTTAATAAAATTAGGTAAATATAGTAGTGGTTTGAAAATAATCCAAATGCAAACTTAAATAGTCAAACATTCATTAACCAAATAAATATATATCAAATAATTAATCATATTGTAGTCAAATATTAATTAATCAAATAGTTAACCAAATTGTGTTCACATTATGTGTTCATATTGAACAATTAAATATTAAGCAAATAGTTAAACCACATTGTGTTCACAAAATGTGTTCACATCAAACTTATGTCTCTACATTTTGTAAATGGCATTATCGTTAATTTTGCATTAATTAGCATTTATTGTCTCGTATATGGCATTTTTTTTTTCAAAATATTAGAGTTAAAGATTTATTTACCCTTTGTATTTTTGAATAATGTTGATGTTGGAATATGTGAGTTTTAAGTAAGTAATAAATGTGAAGTGAATATGACTTACGTAGTTGATAAAAAATAATAAAACGAAAGAATTCCAAATCGTGCATGATTTGGAGCTCTCGTATGTGATCTTTGTACTAATATTTTATGACTTTGATGGAAAAAAATGTCAGATCCTTTTATGATCATTCTCCCGAGTAAATGTAAGAAAAATGGGGTGAGATGACTTATTACAATACATTCACTAGTACTAGTCCTTAATTGAACTCTATAAGTTCTTATATGTTGGAAGTAGTTGACTTTTTCTAACTAACTTAGGTATCCATTAGAATAATCATCTTTTATCGAATGGACCTGGTTGTGCACACGGTCTGATACCCAAGTTTTCAATAGTCAAAAGGTCGTACTAAGGTTCCAGGAAACATTTTACTTGCATGACCTGGAATCCGGGTCATGCACATCTAGATCTAAATGTCAAATCATGCAAGTCCTAATGATCTGACAGATTGCATATCAAATTTTGCATCAACAACTGTCCCTAAAAGCGAGTCTCGATGCTAGTTCTTAACATGTTTCTAATGATGCTTCATCTGATTGAACTCAATGTACTTTTTTTGTAGCGTACCCGATCCTCAAGGGCTGTCGGCCGTCTACTCATGGTTTTTCCACTCCCCCTAGTCGTCCTGCTCCTCAAGGGTTGGCAGCCTCGTTTCCAGGAAGTGGATTTTTGCCTCCCCATTAGACCAATTAGGGCTGCCGGCCGTCTACTCATGGTCTTTCCACTCCCCCCTGATCGTCCTGCTCCTCAAGGGCTGGCAGTCTCGTTTCCAGAAAGTGGATTTTTGCCTCCCCAGGGACTCGAACCTTGTACCTAGGGGTTAAGTACAAACTTCATGGAATCCCTTTCGTTAGGTGTCTAACCTCTTAGGTCTTTCCTTCACTCCTAATCACATTTTAACATGGGTACGTCTTCACCTGGAGACTAGAGGTAGCAAACGGGCCGAACTGCTCGTTGGCTCATGAAAACACGAGCCGAGAGCAGCTCGACTTGCCAAATAGGCGACTCGGTCCACGAGCCAATTGTGGCTCGTGAACCACGAGTTGAACATAGGCTTGACTCATGGTTAGACAAGTGGCTTATGGTAACAAGCCACGAGCGCCGAGTGAGCCATCAAGCTGCTCAGCTAGCTAACTCGTCCCAAAAAAATAAATAAATAAAATAAATAAAATAAAAGAATGTGACCGTTGGGGGTCCAACGTTACATTCTAAAGTTGTTTGACCATTTTTCAATGATCACACAACTATTTCTATGACCGTTGCTCCGTTGGGGTCCCCCAATGGTCATAATTTTTTTTTTCTATCTATAAATACAACTTAATCTTAACTTCCAATTTCACCAAAATCTCTCAATTCTACTACTCTCTATATTCTATACTATGATATTTCAATCTCTCAATTTCCATTACATAATTACATTTCATCTCTCAATTTTTATTATATTTCAATTTTCAATTTTTTAATTCATTCTAACCATTATACACATTTCATTTTCAACATTCATATCACATATACTACATTTCAATTCTCATAATACAATTACAACTATACAAGTGTACTTAATCTAGTTACACTTACACCTTCTCTACTATTTCTTCAAGAGTTCAAGTTTCTTTCTATTTCAATATACAAAAGAATGGATCCCGGATGAAGATTTGTTGAAGAATTGTTCGATAGTGAACTTGAAGTTGGGGAGCATGACTCAACACCACAATCTCACTTTAATGATGAATTTGTCGGTTTGAAATTCATTCAATTCCGGGAAAAATTGATGAGGCTGGTGATTAGCGAATTGATTTAGATGATAAAGAAGATGTTCAAATTTTATAAAATGACTACGTCGATATTCCCGACGCAAGAGGAAAGCGAAAAGTCAGAAAAGGTAAAAGCTGCAAAGTGTTGGGAATATATTAAATTGATCTAAACTGGGCGTACAACTAACGAAAATCAAAAGTTCAAAGCAGTGTGTAAATATTGTGCACAAAAGTTGGCATGGCAAAAGGGTATAACTACTACAGACCTCAACCTTCACTTTCGCAAGTGTGTGACCAAACATGGATTTGTCGACTTAAATCAAAGTCAACTGCAATTAGTTCGTCCGATAATGGTTCTATATCTATACTTACAAAATGGATGTATTCTAAAGAAGAAAATCGAATTGGAATGGTTCAATTCATTACGGGGAAGAAGTTGCCATTAAGCATAGTAGACAATGAACACTTTGTTCCCTACATCAAACGATATCTTCAAACGATGTATGTTGGTATTAGTAGAATCACTATTCATTCTGACAATAGTATATTTTATTAAAACTAAGAATCAATTAATAATCAAGTTACGTAAATATGGTGGTGTTATTTTATTTACTTCTCATCTTTGGGAAGGTATTGATAAAAAAATATTATATAGCTGCAACATCACACTACATTGATCCACTTTGACTTGTGCATAAAAAAATTATTACTTTTAAAATTATAGAATTTCCTCATAACGCAACAAAAATATTTAATGTCATACTACAAATTGTTAGAGAATATGATTCTGAATGTAAATTTCGATCAATTACGTTCGATAATGCTAGTATAAATAAACATGTTGTAGATAAATTATTATTATTATTATTATTATTATTATTATTATTATTATTATTATTATTATTTCAAAAAATTAAAGGGCTAGCCAAAGTCGTTTTCGTGAAGAAGGGCTAACAAAGACTGAGCTAGTCATTTTCGGCGAGCTCTGCCATCTTTTTGCCAGAGTTTTAAATGCAAATCTTATTCTAAACATTCATTAACTTCATTACACGGAGACCGAGCTAGAGGGCGGCGGGGATGGCAACTTGATGCAAACCCTTTTGGTTTTTAGACAAATAATTCCACAACAATTTAGAATTTCCACAAAAAAGTAAAAATGGTAAAATAGTTTGATGAATCTTGACCCAAGTTTAATATAGCCAAAATTTCAAGATATAAATCCTAATGATAAGTGCTTTATTGGCACGTATTTAATTCACTTATTATCTTATTTTGTTATTAGTTTGATCCTATTGAAGTATCGTTTAATGCATTTTCACTTATTGTGCTATGTAAGGTCAAAAAGAAGAAAAAGAAAGGAAACATGACCAAAGAAATACAAAAAAATCAAGAAGTGAGGTTCAAGGGCATATTCAAAGAGCTCCAAATCAATAATGGCATGTGGGAAGAAGATTAGATGCAAAAATTATGGTCAAAGAAGGTTTGGAATGAAGTTGGAAATCAAAAACCCGCAAGGATTGTGATCATGAATTTTAGTCATAGATTGAAGCTCAATTTTGTCATAGAATACTTTCGAATTTGGGAAGAGCTATTTCACAAATAATTGTAGATACTTGAGTTTTATTTCCAATGCAACTTTAATCACCACAATCGGACCTCGGGAGAGAAAGTTATGACCAAAACATCGAGCACAAGCGCTTCTCGGAAGAAATACACTTACGGCCGTAAATGGTAAATTTACGGCCGTAACCTCCAAATTCCGAAAATTTTCAGTAGCTAACTTACGGCCGTGATAAGAAAAGTTACGGCCGTAACTTTCTCGCGAAGAAATTTCCTTATCTGATTCAAGGTCTATATTTGGTATATCTTTGGGGGTAAAGTTAGGGCACGATTTTGAGAGTATTAAAGGAGGAAAATCACCACAAAAAAGGAGGTGGACATTGAGGAAAATTGAGAGCAAAATATAGAGCATTATTGGGAGATTTTCAAGAGCAAGAATATCAACAACAATGGAATTCATGAAGCAACTTGAAGAATCTACAACAACCATGCTAGGCTAAATTCTATGTCTTGTTCAAAGGGGAAGTTGTGTTAACTTGATTATGTTATTTTCTTTTCCTACAAATTAGTAGTGTAAATTTATTCCTTTATTTCAATTGTTGGATTATTATGTTTTGAATGTTCAACTGAGTTTATTTGATTAATAATTTAATTTGGCCAATTGGATTATTGATCTTTGGATTCATGAATATGCTATGTTTAGATTCTTGATCCGTAATTGTCATTGAATATTTACTTTAGTAGCAAATAAATCTCGTGCATGTTTAGTAATAATTCAACTTGGATTGATTAATTCGAGCTTGTTTAATTAACGATCCAATTCAATCTATTCTTCTAAATTTTCATACTAGTCGTGCATTAAATCCTAAGAGCTTGTTTAGGATTGTCTGTGGCTAGAATTGGTTCGAAGAGCTTGGTTTGAATCTATACACATAAGGAAGAATTTAGATAATCAGAGCTTGTTGATTATTTATGATTGATAATTGAATAGAGATATAAACACGTTACAAGGAAAAGTATAACATTAATTAAGGGCACAACCGAACCCGAGAACAAGATTTCTTCTCATATTATTTCTCTAGTCATATTGAATTGTTTATTTTTATGCATATTTTTTATTCAAGCAATTTCAAACAACAAACCCCCCATTCCATTTTAATTGATCGAACAACTAAAATAAGTTTCCGTTCCTCGTGGGATCGACCCTTACTCTCACTACTACATTATTAATTAATATTTAGCGAGTAAGGAATTATTTATTATTTTGGTGCATCGCGACACGCATCAAATTTTTAGCGCCGTTGCCGGGGAACGGTCAACCAATTTAGTTGTTTAGTTAATTAGAATTTTTTTTCTGCATTTTATTTTATTAATTTTATTTTCACTTTATTTCTATAATTTTTTTAAAAAAAAATAAATAAATAAAAAAATTCACTGTCTACTTCTTTGCTTATATGCGTAGAACTCGATCAACTAATTTTGAATTTTTTTGATTTTGACCCAGAAATCGAGAGAACTTTTCAACAATAGAGAAGAGCTGCACAACCAATGGCAGTAGCTAACAATAATCTGACTCTCAAGCAACTAGCTACCCCGGATGTTGCTCAACAACTGTTATACATTACTTTTCCAGCAGTGGAAGAAGGCAGAACTTTTGAGCTAAAATCCGGACTGATCCATCTTCTGCCAACTTTCAGAGGACATCCCGGTGAGGACCCATACAGACATCTGAAGGAGTTCCATGTCATTTGTGATAGCATGAGACCCACGGGTATTACTGAGGAACAAATAAAAATGAGAGTTTTTCCATTCTCATTAAAGGATGCCGCCACCGACTGGCTTTATTGTCTACCATCAGGAACAGTTACTACTTGGAACGACATGAAAAGACTTTTCTTGGAAAAATACTTCCCTGCATCGAGAGCTAGTACAATCAGAAAGGAGATATGTGGGGTACGCCAGAACAACAACGAAACATTGTACGCGTATTTGGAGCGCTTCAAAAAGCTCATCTCGAGCTGCCCCCATCATCAGATCAGTGAGCAACTCTTGGTGCAATATTTTTATGAAGGTCTGGCATCGATGGATAGAAGCATGATAGATGCCGCAAGCGGAGGTGCATTGATGGACAAGACACCGGAACAAGCACGAGCTTTAATCTCCAATATGGCTGAGAACACTCAGCGGTTCAACTCCAACAGGGATATGCAAGTTCGGCGCGTGAATGGGATAAGTAGTTCCAATATTGAAAGTCAATTGTTTGAACTAACAAATCTCGTTAAACAACTTGCTGTAGGGAAGGAACAACAGGTCAAAGCTTGTGGGATATGTTCAAACTTTGGACATCCAACAGATACTTGTCCGGTGTTGCAAGAGGGAAATGGTGAACAGGTAAGTGCTGCAGAGAGTTTTCCGTTCCAAAGACAACAGTACAATCCGTACTCTAATACCTACAATCCAGGATGGAGGGATCACCCCAACCTAAGCTACGGAATTAACAATCCCCCAGGTTTCATTTCAAACAAACCTCGAGGGCAATTTCAATAACAAGGAACCTTCCAACAACAGGGGCAGTATCAGCAAAAACCTCGAGGCTCAGGTATATCCCTTGAAGACATGGTTAAATCTTTGGCATCTAACACACTTCAATTTCAACAGGACACCAAGTCTAGCATTCAAAATCTAGAAAACCAAATGGGTCAAATGGCTACTGCCATCAACAGACTTGAGGCACAAACCGACTTGATAGCGCGCTACCGTGCCCCGTTTCAAGCACGCGGCCATGTGGTTGGATTTTCAGCACCTCGTGATTTTTGATCTTCAACTTGGTTCTTGGCTCGTCTCTCGATTTGATTACTTTGTTTAGTCTCGAATCTTGAACCTTGTTGGCATTGGATCTCGTCATGGGTCGCATCGGCGGCATGTACATCGAGGTTTAACTTTCTTAGATCTCATCATCCACTCCATCTTGAAAAAGGATTCGACCTCGAATCTTGCTTGAATGTATTGTCACGAGATTCCTTGATCTTTTATCTAGTAATGTGGACCACGGGTACGTGCAATGAAGTTGGACTTTCTCGATACTCATCATCATCTCCTTCTCGAGAAGGATTCGACCTCGAATCGGTACCTACAATAAAAAGGGGTACAATAAATGTAACTGAAATTTTATACTTACTCGATAAGTTTAGTTTGTAGGCATTATCATTGATCATCTCCAAAGCTTGGAATGAGCCATCGCCACGGAGTTGCATTTTGAGTTCTCTTTGAATGGGAATCCGTTCTTTCTTCAATTGGATCCGCTTCCAACCACCCAGATCAAATGGAACATGTTTCTTACCATTGTTGGCGTTGAAAGTATATTGCTTATCCTTCTTTTCAACTTGAAACTTGCCCCTCCCATGATGGGATTCAACCTTTTTCACAATTTTCTCCATACCCAAGCTATCTCTTTCATCAATAAACAAAGGAATCTAATCCGAAAGAGTTAATGAGTTAAGATCATAAAAAACCTCAAAAGGAGAAAATTGAAGGATAGAGTGGACATTTCTATTATAAGCAATTGCAACAAAAGATAGATCATGTTCTCCACTCTTTAGATCACTCCTAAGGGTAGTGCGAAGGAATCGTGTAAAAACTTCATTAACCACATTGGTTTTGCCACCGATTTGGGAAATAAAATTGATTAAAACTGGAAGTTTGGTTCCAAATCTTGTCCACGAAATTTCCAAAGGATGATTAAGAAACTGTGCAATTATAACCGACAAAATAGCCCTAGGGACATGTAAATGCACTATTTTAAAGAAACGAATTGCTATGTTGGTAACATTGTTGGTTTTATGACATGTAGAAAAATGTGATATTTTAATTTCTCTACCCACAACTACAAAAAATAGCATCATTTTCTTCTTTAGGCCAATGTAAACTCAATGCATAGTCCTTAGAAATGTCAATCCAATGGTCACTAGGAATATAAAAATATGGGCATAACCCTTGAGACAAAAACTTGGATTTACCCTTTTTGCAAGTGAAGCATTTACTATAATTGCAAACATGTTCAACATCAAATTTCAATTTAGACCAATAGAAATGATCACTTAATATCTCTAAGGCCCATTTAATTCTAAATTGTCCCATCAAGCACCCAACGCGTGCCTTTCTCACTAGCAACTCTTGCATGGCACATTTAGGAACAAACAATCTAATTTTCCCAAACAAATAATTATCATGCTCATAGAATTCAACAAAATTCCGATCACCACATAATTCATAAATGTTAAACAATTTCAGATTATTAGCTTGCAAGTCCATAATAAATTCACAATAAAAAGATTTGATATTTAAGCAACTAGGCATATAAAACTTGTTTTCACAAAATAAAAATCTATCACGTCTATAAAATTTACTACATAAAGCACATATGTTAGACAATTTCTGGTTGTCAACATCAATATCCTTAATACATTCAAAACAAGATGATTTGGTACTTAGGCAATTAGGCACACACAAAAACTTGGATTTACAAATTAAGCACCCATCATGCCAATGATCTTTACCACATGCAACATTTCCACAAGTCAAAAATACACTTGTCAATTTTACATCACTATCATACAACCCTCTAATATATTCAAAACACAATAACCTTGCATTCAAAGAAATGTTAGGAGCATACCCCTTAGATATTGCTTTTGTTATCACATTTTCTTTACCTCGATTGTACTTGTTGTTGTAAGAAAATGTTTCCATGATCTTCTTCCAATCGACATGCTTTTAGAGTTCCTTGTTGCTTTGATAAGTCAATCTTATATCTCCTGCAACAAAGAAATAACCAAACTAGGGAGGGAATTGTTAGAGTATTTAAGAGTACAGAACATTTTTGTGTAATCTCTTCTCTCAATTTTTTGGGTGGCTCTCTTCACTCCCTCTCTTTCTTCTAAGGTAGAAACTTCAACTCTTGGTTCTTCTCCCACCTCTCCTTTTTCTGGAGCCGTGGCTCTGACCATCATTTCCTCTCATTTTTCTAGGGTCGTGACCCCAACTCTCATGCTCTCATTTTTCCTCACACTTTTTTCTTCATCAATTTTCTCAATCAAATTTTCCTTTCCTTTCCTTTCTTCTTTTCTTTTTATTCCTCCAACTCCTTTTTGAGCTTCATTTTGTCCTTGAGCACTTCCTCCAAACTCAATGATAGGAGCACCACCTTTTTTTCCATCCAATTTAAGCTATACCGGTTCTTCTTCGTATCATGTTTCACATTCCTACAACTTTTCCATGGTCTACCTAAAAGTATGTGAGTAGTGTGCATGAGAACTACATCGCATAACACTCGGTCACAATAGGTTCCAATGTTGAAAGTAAGAAATACTTGTTCACTCACTCTCATATATCCATAGTCACCCAACCTTTGCAACACATAAGGATTATGATGCATCATTATCGATAATTCCAATTTCTCCACCCTACTAGCACTCACCAAATTAGTGCTACTCTCCCCATCTATAATGAGGCTACATGCTTTATCATTCACTAGGCACCTAGTGTAGAAATTAATTTCTTCATGTTTTTACACTACTAGCCCTTGCCAAAGAATTTAGTGGATTCACTATTCTCTCCACCACTACTTCCTTAATACCACTCTTCCCATGAAATGATGGACTCTTCATTTGTATACTAGCAATATTCTCATCCATCCCATCTTCACTCCTATCAACCCATTCTGCTCTTCTTCTACCCATTCTCCAATTTCTTTCCTTACTCCCATCACTATGCAAAACATTCCCAAATTTATCCCTCACTCTTCTCTTAACATCACTTCTTTCTCCATTACTCCTAATTGATGTACTCTCCCCTCTTGTTCCTAACCTTCCAACCTTCCCCCATTCTCCTCCATTTTTCTAGTCATGGTAGTTGAAAGATTTTGAAATATCTCCTTCAAGTCTTGAGTTAGAGCATTGAAGATTTTCCCACTTTAAGTATTGAATTTGGACATGTTGTGCAAGTGTGGTAGTGTCCTCACAAGTAAAATTTTCACTCACGTTTCACTCAATTACGCTTTTATCCGATTATGAGCTCACCACTTTTGCCTTTTTTCACTCAATGTTTCCTTTTTCAAACTATCCAAGGAATGTAATCAATTTAACTAAAAGTATAATCCTTGTGAAGTCAAAAGAAATCACAATTCAAAGAAAGACATTTTTGTCTAGATTGACACAATAGCAAGTGGAATGTAATTTCCTACTATAATAAGAAGAGATGAAATTTGAATTTGTATGAAAATGTTTTAGAGTATAAGATCAACAGTGGATTGGACACAAACACAAGAAACTATCAAGGAAAGTGTTTAGTGTTGGAAAATGTAGCATTCACTAGTGTAGTTTTCTTGAGGTATTTCATCAAACACTTAATATGCAAACCTTGAATAACATAGAAATTGCAAATGTATAGATATTTGATAACCCTAAAAACTCAAAGATGTCAACAAGAAGATACAAATATGTGGAATTAACAATTTCTCAAGAACATCAAATTTTCCCCAATTTATTTATTTATTTATATTTATATTATTATTATTATTATTATTATTATTATTTTTTTTTTTTGATATGTTGAACAACAAGAAAAACAATATATTTAAATGCTAGATTTATCAATTTTAGAGCCAAGCTCTGATACTAAATGATGTGAACCCCTTTGGCGTTTGGACCAAAAATTCCCACAACAATTTAGAATCACCACAAGAAAGCTAAAATGGTAAAATAGTTTGATGAATCTTGACCCAAATTTTATCTCGCCAAAATTTCAAGGTATAAACCCTAACCCAATTGATATAAATTAAACAAATTTTAAGATCGATAATAAATCTTAACCCAAATTCATTATCCCCAAAATTCTAAGAATTGTGATTCTTAACCCAATGGAGACAAATAAGTAAATTTCAAGATTTCTTCCAACAATACAAGAATAAAAATACTCTAATGTAGTTGAGAACATTACCTCAAAGAAGCTTGATGAAAGGAGGAATTTAACCTCACAATATCTTCACACATGAAGAGCTTCACAATGAACTAAGTTATGCTAGGGTTTTGGGTGTTGTAGAGTATATATAGTACAAAATAAGGGAATTAAAATAAAAAACGGAAATGAAATAAAATTTCACGAAATCTGGTTTCGGTCCAATCGCGCAGCCGCACAGGGTATTTTCCGTGGCCGCACAGGTTTCCATTTCTACGTTCTGTTAATTTGACTGATAGCGCGCGACCGCACCCCATTTCAACAACGCGACCGCGTGGTTGTATTTTCAGCACCTTGTGATTTTTGATCTTCCACTTGATTCTTGGCTCGTCTCTTGAATTGATTATTTTGTTTAGCCTCAAATCTTGAACCTTGTTGGCATTAGATCTCGTCATGGGTCCCACCGGCACGTGCATCGAGGTTTGACTTTCTCGAATCTTATCACAACCGGCCCCCAATATTTTTCACTGGTCCACTACTCCTAATCAATTTGTAGTGTATTTTTAGGTTTCGCCCTCAGAACATTTTTCGTTCGAACTTGGAAAATTTTTAAAATTTTTAATTCTTTTTCAGTTAGTAAATATTGGCCCAATAACTTAAATTCTAAAGCCCATTAATACGAAAACCTTAGACTTAATTAGAAACACTAGACGACCCATTAGTTAATTTTCAATTCATTCAAACAAATTCATTCAGCATAACTCTCAATTTAAAAGTTTGACAATGCTTCCCGAGGTGTGCCAACTATTAGAATTGACAAAAAATTGGTTGGATAATCTTGTTGATAGATTGATTCACCTTGTATTAACTCTTCCAGTGTCATTAAGACGAGGTTGCGAAATGGAATGGAAGATGATCTTTTGTCCAGTACTATGCTTGTGTATATTGAGAATGAGATTGTTGAGAATTTTCAAATAGATTCTCTTATTGACGAGTTTGAAGAGATGAAGATAAGAAGAGATCAATTTAAGATGCCCAAGTCATCTCTACCATTTATCATATAGATAGGCAATTTGTTTTGATCTTTTCGATGCCCTTCTAACGTTCGTAATTATTTTTCAAATTGTATAGCGTTAGACTCGTAGATGGACAAATTGTTTTGTATGGACAAAATGATTTTTTCTTTTTGGTTTATTAATCTAACTCGTATATTTTGGTACTTAAAATCCCCGACTTCAATCATTTTGGTTCAAAAAAATTTAGAGCGGACCAAACCCCTGAGAGGGGAGCCTCCCCTTCCATCCCATAAATTTCACCCGTGCATCATATAAATTCAAACTCTGCCACTGTCAATGCATATATTAATTTCATAAATTAAACAAGGATGTACATGTATTAACGTCATAAAAATTAAACGATTTATCCAAATTTAAGTCAAATATTAAAGTTCAAATTTAAAATATACAAAAATTCTGTATTTTAAAGTTAAAATTGGGAAACTAATCTTAAATATTTTGATAGAAATTGATGAATGAGCCAGGCTCATGGACAAAATTATATTTTTTGAAATCTTTTGATATTGATAAAAATTAAATTTTTAGTAAATTTGATAAAAATTAATGAGATATAACGTATGGTTGAAATGTTGTGAGCCCTATAAAAAATATGGTTAAAATTAAATGTTGACTATGAATTAGATTAGATTAAAATCCAAAATTTTAATGTTACCAAAACCCAGGGCTTTGACTTTTTTCAATCTTTTCTCTCAATTTTCTTCCTTTGGGAGTAGAATTGTAGAAATGACTGTTTATTAAAACATTTTTTTTTGGGAAATTGGTATATTTTAGCCCCTAAACGTTTGCCTCTTTGTGCAATGGGTTCCTAACCTTTCATTTTTGGTGCTGCAATCCTTAAACGTTACATTCTTTGACGCAACAGGTCATTTTGGATGATTTCCTTCCATTCTCAAGTTAAAAACTTAAGAAAAGACTAAAATGCCCTTATACATTATTGGCGCAATTAATCCCTAAACTTCAAATCTAGTTCTTAAGTCCCTAACATTTCAATTTGGTACAAGTAGTCCATAAACTTAGGGATTATTTAACACAAAAAGTCCTCAATCTTTCAATTTGGTGTTTAAGTTCATAAACATTGCATTATTTAGCACTACGTGTCATTTTAAATGGTTTTCCTTCATTCCACCTTTAAAAATTCAATTTTATTTTTATCGAAAATATTAAAATACTCTTATATTAATTAATAAATAAATAAGCATATTTTTGATAACTTAAAATTTTTGTTTCTTGTTTTTTAGAGTGTTCAGCAGTGTCAATTGAGTTTCCTATAAAGGTTTTTATTGTGCTAACATAAATTCCCCAATTTACCACATTTGAAAAATTAATTTTCTTTTTATCAAAAAAAGAAAAAAAAAGAAGCTTTATTTATTTGTTTAAGGTTTATTTAAAAAGAGGAAAATTACATGAATTCCTATATTTAAAGACATCTTTGTTCCCCTTATGTACCTAACAGAGATGGGTTAGGGGGAAGTGGGGGGTGGAGATGGGGGCCACCGCTACCCATCCCAAGATGGTGGGTTTTTGTGAGTGTATGGTAAATAACGGGCAGAGGAGCAAAATTTTATTTAAAGATCACGTTGTAAAAATAAGATGATGAAATTTATATTTTTAAAAATATAATAACAACAACAAAAAAATCAATATGCCCCACGACAAACACCGTAGCCCACCACCAATCGACTATCATACTACAGCTCAAATACTCAAACTTATCACGACACACGAATAACTAGATTGAGGGAGAAATGAATTGATGTGGAGTAATTTAATTCTTAATAATAAAATATTTAATAAATAAATATTAATTGGATAATTAGCACCTAATTTTTAAAAATATAAACTTCATCATCTTATTTTTACAACGTGATCTTCAAATATATGAGTTCATGTAATTTTCTCCTTTTTAAATAAGCCTTAAATAAAAAAGCATCTTTTTTGATAAAAAAGAAAATTGAATTTTTAAATATAATAAATTGAGAAATTTGTGTTAACACAATAAAACCTTTATAGAAAACCCAATTGACATCATAGAACGCTATGATAAAACAAGAAACAAAAAATTTAAGTTACCAAAAAATGCTTATTTATTTATTAATATAAGAGCATTTTAATATTTTTGATAAAAATAAAATTGAATTTTTAAAAGTGGAATGGAGGAAAACCGTCTAAAAAGACACGTGACGTTAAATAATGCAATATTTAGGGATTTAAGCACAAAATTGAAAGGTTAAGAACTTATATCACTAAATAATGTCAAGTTGAGGTACTATTTGCACCAAATTGAAAGGTTAGGGTTTAAGCACTAAATTTGAAGTTCAGGGACTAATTGCACCAATAATGTGTAAGGGCATTTTAGTCTTTCTTTAATTTTTTAATATTGAAATGGAAGGAAATCATTCAAAAGGACCCGTTACGTTAAAGAATGTAACGTTTAAAGACTACATACCAAGAATGAAAGGTTAAAGATCCATATTACACAAAAAGACAAATGTTTATGGACTAATTGTGCCAATTTTCCATTTTTTTTCAACAATAAATTCGGTCGGTATTTTTAAAAACAACAATGCTACACTTACAATGTCATCAACAATGTGGATGATAATCCCCTCACATTTTGGGTGGGGCCATAAAATTTGAATTTTGTGACCCCCATCCCAATAAGAGGAGTAGAGTTATTCTTTTAAAAAATGGGCTGGTGGTAACCCTGCAGCGCTATTTCTTCCTTTTGAGTATTATTAGGTCATGGAACAGTGGCGTGCGTAAAGATGAGCAGCGGCAGCAGGAAAGGTCCGCCCAAGCACCAAAACCAGTACGCCTGGACACCCAACGGTTCCCGCAAGATCAACCCAACTGTATTAAAATCTTCTCAAAACTTCATAATTCTCTTTCTATGATTGTGTATATATGGATATATTGAATGGTTTTCGACTCTTTGGTATTAAAAACGCTGAGTCAATTTCTTTCTCCGACCCTTTACTGCTTGACGTGAGCTAATGGGTTCTGATTGATTGATGACAGGAAGTAGGGGGGAAATTGAGGCCCTATTCAGAAGTGACGGGGGTATGCCTGCGCTGCAAAGAACAGATTGAATGGAAACGGAAATACGGAAAATACAAGCCACTTACTGAACCCGCTAAATGGTGTGGTACCCTTTATTTTTTTGTGATTTATGGAATATGATCAATTAATTGTATATATCCATTTTCCTCTATGTATTTTTAAAAATAATAAAAAAAATTGGATTATTGGTAGCCAGCGGTGTTCCAAGAGGAATGTTCGCCAAGCTTACCACAATCTCTGCAATGGTTAGTATTCAAACTCTAAATTTCTTGAATGTTCAAAATAATGCCTTGATAACATTTTGATTTAAAATTGAAGGCTGTTTTCATTTTTAAATTAAAGAAAAATTTCCTAATTTGTTGATTTGATGAATGACATGTATAGGCTGTGCAAAGGAGCATAGGATATGTGCCAAGTGCTCGTGTCGTGTTGGCAACATTGTTGGAAGGTATAACTATTTATTTATCTATTCGGTATGTTCTGAATTTGATTGGGCTTATTGTCAAGATCAAGCTAAATCCATCAAGAAAAATAAGATTTAATTGAATTATGTAGATATTGATTTGAAGTACTAAATCAATGTTATTTTGTTTGGGGGTATTTACTTTTCTTGCAGAGATATTTCGGAAGTAGAAGCCGAACAGAAGGCACTAGAGGAGGTTACTATATTTCTAATATCTGAGTTCCTTTCATCTTTTTCTTTTTCTTTTTCCTTCTACTTATTTTTGGTTTTTGAAAAGGATTTATGTGATTGTTTGTTTTAAATTGAATTGGAAACTTGTTCAATTGCTGATTGGTCACAGGCTATCAAGAATGCACGGGAGAGGGACAGGAGGACTTTGCTGCGCACTGTAAGTCTGCATTTTCTCTTTCACTTGATTAAATTTTGATTGTTTATTTTTCTTTCTCGGTGGTGATGTTTTTCCTGTTTGGGGGTGGAGATGATGGTACGAGGGACATACAGAAACTAATTTATAATATGGGATTTAGTTGAACGTAAATGTTTATTAGTAATTTCATCATGTACATCAAGAGAGCGATATGCTTTGGAAGAAGCTTTTAATGTCTGAGAAGAAGTTTAATAGATAAGAATAAAAACAAAAAACCTACTTCATGCAATACTCCCATCCCTCGAGCATGAAAAAATGTAAAATAAATGAACTATTATTTTCACTTCTTTCGCTCTCTGCTATAGCCTACGTGTTAATTTTAAACAGGCATCTCAACCCCAATGCCAAACCATAACCCATGTGAACATCAGACTCACAAGGAAAATGGATAGAAACCATCTCTACTAAAAAATCCTAATAGTCGCCACGTGGTCTCCACCACCCTTGGACCGCGGATTCCTATCAAGTTAGCGATCACGATCGCTGAACATCTTGACTAAGCAGCACCATCTCCTAAAAGACTATTGATAGTATGTCGAAGTATCCACATGGGTTCGTAGAGTCTTTTGGTCTAAATGCTCTACTTCAAGAACAAAAGCCACTTAATGGTATTGGTATATTTAGGATGGCTAGCCTCTATTATCTAGTATTGACACTACCACCACTAGCACCCATTTGTAGTCACCTGAAATTAGTTACCCCTGGTCCTTGAAATAATAATTCCTAATTTGCTTTCTCCCTTCTACTTGTGTTTATTACAAATTCAATAAATTCATTAGTAAAGTATTCCCGATAGGTTAAACAGTGCCTACTTTAAGCAGGGATAACTTTCAATTAGCAAAAAATGCTAGATTGAGAGAAAGAGAGAATTTGGTGATAGCAGTGCACTTTAACAAGTTTAAGGTGTTCATGTTTCAAGTCAGATCTTTGGATCAAGTAGAAGTGTGATTTCTTTGTTATCTATTGTTGTTTCTAAGGACATATCGGTTGAAGTAGATTCTTCTTGTTGATCACCAATACCCCTTACCCATCAGTACAAGCTTCTTCTATAGCTTTTAGGATGTAGATGATGATGTCTGATGGATTTTTATTGGCATCATACAATGAAGTACCACAAGGGTGGATATAAAAAAAAGAGAATCTTATTTATTGACAAAAGGGGGTAGTGCATAGGAATGTTTGTTGGGGCACATGGACGGTGAAGAAAAGATGAAATAAAATATAAGACATGGATGTGAAAATCTGTGAGTTTTGGCCTTGTGAGGAGAATTCTAAGAGGATGAAACAAGAGTGAGACGGTAGACTGTATAGTAGAAAAGGCTACATGTTTCAGTCTACATTATATGGTATTTTATTTTGATATAGTTGATATCTTTAATTTGATGAGGCCAAACAGATTTATATAAAATCAAAATAGAAAAACTGAAGGAGATTAACTGTAAACAGGAGAGGGAGGGAATAAGGAGAGCAAAGGATGGCAAAACATGAAAGCTGATCATAATGACAGGGAAAGTTAGTTGAATGTTTATGTCTCTTCTCATTGCTTGTTCACTGTTACATAGTGTTGATAATCTTAGTCTTCAACTTGCTTCCAACAACACGACTCTAGTACTCTATTTTTCTCTATACTCTGGAAGTCTTATGCTTAGTTGCTGCTGTCCATGCACAGATGAACAAAGGAAATACTCGCAGTTCAAAGAAAACACCAGCCAATGACGTTGATGAGGCTGGTGAAGCATCAGTTGGGGAACCTGAAGAGTTTACTGGGGATAGTGAGGACAAAGATACTGATGAAGAGGAGGATCAAGAAGTTAGTTGTGATAGGATTTCAGAATAACCTTATAATTAATGGAACTTTAACGGCATGTTACTAGATGAAACTGGACATAACTTATGCCAAGATTTTAGCTTCTTGCATATTCATTAATAGTATCTCGTCCTCTTTATCAAACAAGCTATAAGTGGAATGTGTTATCATTTCTCTCAGATACCGAGCCTCTGGTTTCTTCTCGACAATTTTTGTGAAATCTTTGAAACGGTTAAGAAAGGATTTGGTTCCTGTAATCGGTTTAAATTGAGCTAGCCCCTGCAGTGTTTGAATGAGATTAATATGTTGTCATTTTTATCAAACCAACATTTTCTTTGGAATGAGCCCCAATCTTGTGATTAGAGCATGTTCAATACATTTTATTTGCCTTTGTTTGGTAAAAGATGTTTATTTTTTGGTTTATAAACAAAGAATATGATGTTTTCAAGGTAAAATATATATGATTATAAAGCGGTTTGGGGAAATTTGTGTCGTTAAAAAGTGGTTTGAAGAATTATGTTGTTATAAACAACTTTACCAAACAGTCAGTATCCTCCATCTTTCAATATAGAAAGATCTTTCAATATAGAAAGGTAGCAGAAGCAAGGGAGCTATGTAGATATGGACTATATGACGTGTCAAAATAGAATTATAGAGATCCAAGTGCTGGCAGTGGAGTATGAGTAAAGAAACTCCATCTCACTTAAAGGTCAAACATTACAAGAAATTTAAGGAAGCTGCAGGTTCATGTATATGGAGAATGCAATAAACAAAAACCCATCAAAAAATGCAGAAACAGAGCACTCTTAAGCCTACCAAATGTATTTCCGGAGGCCATCGAACGATGTTTTCTTCTCTTTTCTAGTCTATTCGTATTGATCGTCTGTGCTTCTTTAATCTCGTACTCGACTTTGTGTTCATTTCTTTTGGCAATGAATCCAATTACCACTTTTTTATACCTCATTACATCAAAAATCAGATCTCTCATATGCAATCCCAGTTTAGAGTTCTGTTAGAGCAGCTGCATACTGAGAGGTCTGAATCTAAAATTCTTGTGAAATTTCAGATGAAGTACTTTAAATCGCCGCGTCACTGGACAGGCTTGCTGAAAGTCTCTCTCGTCATTACAGCAATGCCCCGGTGATGGAAACATAACTAATGTGGATGAAATATTCGAGCACGCCTGAGGAAGACGAAGTGAAAGAAGAATCGCTACATGACATGGCAAGGTCTTTTACTCTGCAGAGCTTCGAAACTACACTTCGCCTAAACCAAACAGGCCTATTGGGGAAAAAGAATTTTCTTGGCTTGGAATCAGTTTCATGAGTTACAAGGCATATGATATTTGCCATGATGATTGGGACTTGGCTCAGAAGCTTATGATCAGCGGTTGTGATCCATTACCTAGAAGGAGGTGTTTTTCAAGAACACCACCGCGATATGAAAAGTCACGTCCTTTACGCCTCTCTCTGGATTCAACCTTCGACCTAAGGGACTTCTTTACGTTGATCGTTTCTTCTGCAACTGCAATCTGCAAGAAAGAAAACATGAAAATGTATGTAGATGAATTTGACAGTATAGGGTACGAAAGGCTATTATAGAAAGTTGTGCCGAAGATGGATAAATTTCGGCTGTCCTGGAAAAACCAGTTAAGAGGTTAAAGTTTATGAATGTATAAGTTGAAATATCTGTGAACAAAAAGCTTTCACTTTCATTTCCAATTGGGAAAGCTACTTGTGTAGCATGGTTTGCTATTGTGTTGAAATTATGTTGGTTCTTCGATACCGATTCGAACTCAGTAAGCTCTCCAAAATACGATTCAAATCTCAAGTTCGACCCACAACCTACTCACTTTGGCTGCTCCAATATGCTCTAATGATAGAGAGGGATAATGAAAACTCCAAGCAAAACAATAGACAAAGGTAGTAAATATAACATTTAGTTGGACTAAATCTAAAAGTGGCCCAAATCAACAAGCTTAAGACCCGACAACCAATCCAACCAAGACCAAAACCACCACAATTGGGCCTTCCAAGTGACCTACGAGCAACTACCAATTAAGTTGCTTCCAGTGACTCGAGTCGAGCTGAGCTATTCATTTAGGTGTCGATATAATTCCCATAACTGTTTTACATCATCGCTCGGATTTATTGAGTATAAAAAACCTAGCATAATGCTTTATATCACATTGTTCATAGATTTTTGAGTTGGTAATATTACTAGAGCTGTGACAGTCTAATTCTAATGACAGTTTCTCCGACTAAGGATCAATATTCACTCAATTCCTTGTACAAAAATGTGGAACAAGAAATTTTTGACAGAAGCTACATTCTGTGAAAACATCATGGTAAACAGGTTCAAATTTGAGATGTTGCTAAGGTTACTGGATTAATAATCATTGAATCATTTAGTATCCCAGTTCTTTGTCTTCAGGATTTCCAAAACCATCAAAACTTGGAAACTCATCACCACATTACAACTGCAAACAGAAGTACAAAACAAAACAATGCTGACATAGAAACTCGACGTGGATGAGCAGAATTTGGCAGAAAGGGATAAGTATCCGGTGGTGGCAGCATGCATTCTTCACCGTTGAAATAGACTTTCCGAGGGAACGCCCATCCTTGCTTGAACGAAAAGGTGTTCTTATCCTTCTGCATAAGAACTTCCGACTGCACGTTCCCAGATGGCCCAGCTTCCATCAGCAGGTCATTGTAGAATTTCATGCCATAAAACATTCCGGTGTCGTCTGCAAATATGATAAGATGTACATGTTTTTAGTGCACGTTCATGTATCGTCTTAACGAGTTTTCTCAGACGAGTTTACAAACTTACTGATGGACGCGTAGGGAAGCAGAGGCTTGTAATCGAAGCTGAAAACTTGAGTGACATTGTTCAGATTTGGATGCTGTACAACAAGAGTCCATTGTGTATAGTTCATTCTATAGTTAAAATTAGTTATCGCGATCTTCACACGCCAGTAGTCCTTGTAATTGACCTTGACGTGCCAGTGCACACGGATTGGACACATATGGTGCGTGCACTGTAAAAGAGGCTTGTTATCTTTTCCCGGAGTGTTTATCCCGACCATACTAAGAAGTTTTGAGTCGCTCCTACGTACATATATAGTAGAGTTATTCGAATCATTTGACATGAAAAATATGTAAACGTTTATATGATAGTATAAAAATAGTTGCTTACTTGACGCATTTGTTTTTGTTTTCACAGCCACAAGCACAAGAAGGGCAAGAAGTGATTGTTTCGTTGTAGAACGACGAAAATGAGACGCAACAGCTAGGATGTTTCCGGGCTAGAAACTGCGAATAGGTACATGTCACATTCCATGTCACTGCATTGAATCCAAGTATCAGCAAAATAGAGCTTTATCAAGAAAATTTGAAAATTTCAAAGATCGATTTTAATACTTTTAAAGAAGAAAAATAAGCTATTTTTTTAATATTATTATTATAGGGTAATTGTAAGTCATCTAACTTACTGTGTTGCTTCACTTTGTTTACTAAACCTTTTTTTTATTCATTTTGGTTTCTGATCAGGTACTGAAATCTACTGAATTAAGAGAAACATTGACGTTACTAACAAAAAACAATGAAGTAACAGATTTTCTATGCCAGGCCACAGTTTTCATTAAGTACATTAGCATTTCTGTTAATTCAGAAAAAAAAAATGTCTAAAGTGAAACGAAAATGAAGTTCAGTGGCTAATTTTGAACAACAAAATGTCCGGTGACCAAAGTGGAACTCTGCTAGTGGACTAAAAGTGCTTTTCAACTCTATTGCACGGACGCTTCAACTAAGATAGCGTGTCCATGTCCAACACATGTCGGACTCGTGTTGGATACAACGCTTGTCCGATACTTTACTATGACTATTCTTTTTTCTTTACAAGAGTAATCATATATATATATATATATATATATTTTTTTTTCTCAAAATTAATATTAAATAACAAATAAGTAATCAAAGTTAAAAAATTTCAACTAAAAAATTAATAATAAATAGAAAACTAAATTTATACTATATAAATGAAGAACATTGCAAAGATTTTAATTATCGTGTCGGTACTTTTTAATTATCATGTTACCTTACCCGTGTCGATGCATCATAGCATTTCAACCTAAATTATAAGGTACAGTCATATCTAATAGTTGGTACCAAAAACGTTGGTATATTAATAAAAAAATGAGACGTACTGAGAGCCTGAGTCTTCCTGCGCCGGTCAGGTGTGAGGAAATTGGTAGGAGGCACAACTTTGGCAGGACCACAAGTGTAGCCTGGTCCAGGACCTAACAAGGTGAAGTTCTTGGGAAGCTTTACAGTCTTGTTCGAGGTACCAGCTTGGCCAACACTAACTTGGAAGGCCGAGACAGAAGCCTGTGGATCTTGAATCCACGAAGACATGACTCCACCTTTGCAGCAGTTGCTGAATTGCTGGTTGTAAGGAACACCAGGGAGCAAGTCCACCACAGTTGGAGTCTTTTTGCAACAATGTGGTATGTTACCTTTGAACTTAGAACAGTCCCCTTGTTCTGTGGTCTGCGCCCCAACCATGGACCATATTACCTCTTTCTTAGCCCATGTCCAGCCCAGGGTCCAGCCCGGCCTCATGATGTGCCGGTACATTTGAAAATTGTTCATCGTCACAACCGCCTAGGAAAAATTAATCTCTTTCTATCGAAAATTCAAAAAGTTTACAAGAATTTGTATACATAATTCAGTACTTACCACATAACCATCTGGTGTCCAAGACATTATGTCCCATTTTATTGTTATGTTACCATTTGGATCCAAAGGATCATAGGCAGCTGCAGCAACCAAAAAATAAATAAGCAGTAAAAAAATGAAAAAAAAGAAGAAGCCAGAATTGTGGAGAAAAAATGAGTTTGATCAGGAGTACAAGTTTACCTGCATAAGAAAGAAGTACACATAAGAACAAAAATGAAATAAGAAATCTCATTTTCCTTTAAATAATATTATCAATTTTCTATGTTGAGTTTAGAATTGCAATACTACGGATGAATGTTATGTCCAAATTTTGTGTTTTCTAACAAGAAAAATGTGTGTAGAGTTAATGAGTTTTGGAGAAAATTTGAGATGTTCCACCCACTGGTAGTTAAATGCTGGTGTAATCACTTTTGGCAGTGTTATATAACTTATGAAATTTCTGTATCTTGAAGCAACAACTTAGTGGAAATAAAGAACAGTCTGGATGAATTCCGAATTGATGACAACAACATTCTAACAGTCATTTGTTGAGAAAAGTGACTGATGATGATAATAGATATGCAATGAAGCAAGAACATTTTTAATACGCTTTACTTGATTGGACTAGATAACAAAATCTAGTATTTTTTCTTCTGTATACCTGGTTGACCAATGTTGTCTAGTCAACATATATAAACATAAAGGCCTGCTCTGTTGTCCAAGGTGGACAACAATTATGTCCACTTCTGATGGTAAAGTGTCAAGTGTCCAATTTAAAAATTAATCGAACACTTGACGCATTTTCATTTGAGTGTTGCCTAACTCGAGCAAATGGGCAATTTCATATAAACATAGTATGGATGTAAGCCGTTCACTGGGAAATAACTTGCTTCAATAGTAAGTCTAAAATTTATCACTTCCAATCCAATATTCCTTTATTATATGACGTTTTTATTTAAAAAATCGTGCTAGATCTTAGTATCACAAATATCATCATGGTAGATCATTTTTTGACCAATATAGTAAATGTATGGTGATTGTAACTTTCTTCAACAATAATGCTCTTCCCAATAATGTGTTTTAGGAATTAGGGGAGAGAAAAGTTTAGTCCAAGTGTTCCAGCCAGGGAGTATGAGTTAGGGTTAAGCAAAGATAGAGGGATGGCTCTGAACAAAGCTGTGCATCCACTTCAAACCCCCCACACACCCATGTTCATCTAACTTGAATTATACGATCTTTACGGCAGGTTTGGTAAACAATATTAGATTTTACTTTCTTTCCTTATTTAGTCTAGGGGTTGCAAACGGGCCGGACAGTTCGTGAGTTCGGGCTCAGTTTGACTCATTAAAAGATCGGTTCGGCTCGTGAAAAAATGGATTTGGACTTGGACTTGAACCGGACAAAAAATTTAAGTGTTGGTCGTGAAGTTCGTGGGCTTGCTCGTGAAAGCCCAACAAGCAGCGCCCATTTCAATCTCGTCAAGCTCGTTTCAAACTTGTCAATTTTAGTATTTGTAGAAGTTATAAAAATAATAATAATAATAATAATAATAATAATAATAAAATAAATAAATAAATAAATAACGAGCCAGCTTGTGAGGTCAAGAGCCCACGAGTCGGACAGGCCACGGCTCGCGTGGGAGATGAGCTGGCTTGTGGGCCGGACCAAACACGGCCTTCAAGGACCGAGCCGAGCTTGTCTCGGCCCTTTTGACATTCTTAATTTAGCCCATGTTTGGTGAGAATTAAAATCAAATTTTTAGTAAATTTTGATAAAAATAGATGAAATGTGTGATTGAAAAGATCTGGATTCCATAAAATGTGTGGTTCAAATTAATTGTTCACTTTAATTTAGATTAAAATCTTTCATAAAAAGATAAAAGCAATAATTGATTTTTATCTAATCAAAATTAGTTAAAGTAAAGGGATTCAAGGCTCAAGAGATAAGCCCTTTTGACATGGTTTTTACTTTAGATTTTGCGTCTTGTAGAAGTTGAAAAACCTTCTTAATGTTTAGAACCCAAATTCTCATTAGAGATAGTGTGGACTAGCTTATTCTAAGAGCTCTTTTAACTGGTAAGAGCAAATCTACAAATTATTGTCAAATGGGTCAAAAGATACGTTTGAATCTCAAAATATACTTCTGACTTTTCAAAAGTCATTCCAAATAGGTTTAAAATGCAATTATTGTGAAGACAGGCAATGCCCAACAAACAAGCCATTCCGTCAAGGGTATTTGAAAATTTTCAAAAAATGTCGTTTCAACATTGGTATATGAATTGTCGTGACTCAAATGAAATGTTACAACTCTTGAGAATGATTACAAGGGAATGGTTATAACTTTCGTGGAATGTTGTGTTGTTAGAACCTTGGATAAAAAGTTGTGTGATTGTCTATAAATATATATTCATTCATTTGTGAATATACAGATTTATATGAATAAAAGTTGACATTGAACTGTTATGATAATTCATTATATTTTCATTTTATCCTCTCTCAAAAATATTATTTCTTTCATTCAAGTATGCACTCATTTTGCCTTTCCAAAATTGTTTGTGTTTTATAATCCGAATATACAAAACACGAGGCTCTTGTGATTGGTGTAACCTCCCTTTGTGTACTAGCTGTTCTTTGTTATGTCGAATTCCATTCTATCCTAGAAGCATTTTGCTAACTTGTATGCATCACCAGTGTGGGTGCAAATATCGTCTTAAGAAAGGCATCATCTCCTGCCTTGAAATCCATCGTCGTTTTGTTCATTAATTTGGTTAATAAGTTTGGGATTTATTAGAATAAAAGTTATAGCGGGGGTTCATGGGGATCCGATCCCAATAGGAGAGCCTCGTCTCGAATAATCAGGTCCTCCGCCCCTCTCTCACCCGGACCTGCCAATCTATTATAAAATGAAAAATATAAAAGGTAAAAAATAATTTTAAAAAAATATAATATGGGCTATAATGGGACGAGAGGGTAGTTGGGCACTTATCGATTCGGGGTGATGTAGGGCCGCCCTGACCTGACCCGACCCGGCCTGAATCTGACCCATGGACATGTCGGACCTCGTAGACAAATTTGCTTTCTCAAAGCCTAAGTTGATCTCCAAGCCACCATTTAGATTTACAAGAACTACGCATTTTCAGATTAATTGCCTCTGAAATATCATTGTTGTGCTGACAATTTCGTTATTAACGAATCCTCTTTCCCTTATAATCCTCGTTGGTTATTTTTTTACACTGGCCACTCAAAAGATTTTGTTGAATTGAGTTGAATATTTGCAATGTTTTTTGTTGTTGTGTGTTGTACTGTGGTGGTTGTGGGGTGGTTGTGTTGTGGTGGTAGTCCAAGTGGTTGTGGATTGGTGATTGTTGTTGTTAGTGGTATTGGTGGTGCTGGTGTAGTGTAGTGTGGTGGGGTGGGGAATTTATGTGATCATGAAATATGATCATGAAAAATTACTCGTGACTTATAAATTCTATAATTTGTGATCTAGAAATTAATTGTGATCAATAAAATTTGTAATAAAAAATAAGACTCGACTTGAACTAACCGAGCTGGGCCAACTTGGATTTTTAGATTTTTGAAATTCATAAAAGTTTAAACTCTTTTTAATATATATTTATATATTTGCACATAAATAAGACTAATAATGTATTTTCCATGTTCATGCGACTCAGCAGGCCACACAGCTTGAGCCAATGTCCCAAATTTGGACTTGGCCTGAGTTTCAACTCGGGACTAGCGAGTCCCAAGCTGACCTGACTCAGACTTTTTCGAAATCAAGTTGCGAGCCGTGAGAATCGACGATCATATTTGCCATCCCTAGGCTAGATCCAGTTTTTGAAATAATATGGTGTCAAAAACCAGTCCATTATACACTAATGTATGTGTCAAATATTAGTAAGAGCTCGTTCGGTGTAGGAAATTTGGATTTTTTATGAAAATGTGGTTGAAAAGAAATTCAAAAAATGCAAAAGTAGTAAACCCTGTAAAAATGTGTGGTTGAAAATGAGTTTTGGAGGAAGTTGTTCAAAAATTTCTAGATGATCAAACATAGGCTAAATATACTGCAAGTCTGAAATAAAATAAGAAGCATGTTAATTACTTGCCACAAATTTCAATGTGAATGCATAAATTTTGTACACACGACATATGACCGTGTCATAGTTTTTATCCACTCCTGAGACAACGTAAAAAATTAATATAGTTTAATTTGTTTTGCAATTTGTCACATACTTTTATTCAATCGACTATGCTCGATTCAAATGATTATATCGTACTGAACACGTAGTTTAAATATTCTAACCTTATATTTATTATTTAGATAACACGTAGGAACAAGTTGGCTTGATTGGAACATATCATATTGAAGAAAGATATAACCTAAGAAGAAAAAAAAAAAAACAAGAGGCTAAGCCCGTGGTTTTGCTTCTTTTAAGTCAAAATCTCGATTACAGGCTACAGCCCACTGAATTATGGGCTTCTAATTCTAAAATATACTTTTCCAAGCAATCGCAATCCGTTTATTGCAAATGTGAAATATTCTATTTCCATGCAAATATCTTTCCTAATTCACAAGTATAAATACATACAAAGCGATGAAAGGCTGTTATAACCTTTAATTTCAAGAAGCATATATAATCTACGGTAGTTACTCAACAAATTCGAATTTCTCCCACCAAAAAGAGATTAGGTCTAGATGGGACGTTGGATGAAACCTGAGGTATGTACTTTGAAGAAATCCTATCATTCTTTTTTAGCATGTGTTCGGTAAAAACTATAATAAAATATAATTTTTTAAATTGCTTTTAATCACAAACATTTTTTATTTCCAATTTTTATTCATTATTTTTACCTCAAAATCCCAAATGAAGCATGTTTTTTCTTTAAAAAATAAAATAAAATTTGTTACAATATGTTTGGTAACACACTAACACTATGTGGTTTATAAACTGTTTTACTTATGATTTTGATGTAAAAGGTTGTGGTTAAGAATCGAAAAGAGAAAATGCGTGTGCTTAAAAAATGATTTAGGAAATTTCTCCGTTTATAGTTTAACAAACACTTGCTACATATTCTTCAAATATAATAATTTTGTACGTGATTTCAAGTTTTTTTTCTTATTTTTTTCTACAAATTTAAGATTGATTACAATAATTCTTTCGTGTTTAAGATATTATTTTTCAAAGATTAGTAATTATTTCCTAATTGAAACTATTAATCGATTCCATATGGGAGACAGGTTTACCCTCTTGTGGCTGCCATGACCTTCGTCACTGGGATGTGCCTATTTCAGCTTACGAGAAATGTATTTTTGAATCCCGATGTCAGGTACGTACACTATTTATATTTAATTATACAAAATATTCTTTAATTCACTATTAATTAGAATAGACAAGATATACTTATGTACACGACTTTCATTAATCACTTGATAATAAATAAACTATACTATTGTCGTTGTGAAAACACGTTTTTTTCAATTGCTTTCTGATATGATCTCGATGTTTTATGAAATCGCTTGTCCGTGGTATATGCAGAATCAATAAAGCTCACCGTACAACAGCCGTCCTAGAGAACCAAGACGAAGGTGAAAAATATGCACAACACAGCCTCCGAAAGTTTTTACGCACACGCCCTCCGGAGGTGATGCCTACCATCAATCGTTTCTTCTCCAATAACAAGTAAATGAAGTTAATTTCATGGAATTATTTTTTATTAATATGTAAATTGAACATTATGAGTATTATTTAAATGCTTGTAAATTAATTCAAGTCATTTATGTGCGTGTTGAATAGGGGAGTCAAAACATTAATAGATTTGCTCGTGTTAGCTATTTTGAATGACGTGTTGTCTAATAATCCATATTAAAAAAATATGGAATATGATGTAACAAGAATTTACGCGAGTATAATAATTTACTGTTTTTTATTTTTTTTTATTCCCCCCCCCCTCCCCCTCTCCCCAAGATAGTAGTAACGATATTTAAAACAATCGGAAAATAAAATAATAATATTAATTGGAGAGGTATACATTTCAAGGTCAAAAGTATGTCGTGTTACTATTTCATTCCATTTTAGTCTATGGTGTTATAAATTTTGGGGTTGACATTGGTTTCATAATGTCAAGCTTTCTCGATTTTTCGGACGATCTAGCGTGAGAAATGTACCGAGTCACGTGCTAGTCGTGCAATGATGTGTGTTATAGTTGCTTGAAAAGACCATGGTTCTTGAGGAATTTAAACTCTTGTTTGATAAAATACTTCAAAAATTCTACTTGAACAATTATTTTGAACAAACACTTGAACAACCCTCTCACATGGGGTGTGGGGTCCACACGCACATAATCAATTTCAACCATCCAAAAAAGTAAAGTCTACAATTTTTTACTTTTCAAACAATTTTTTAACCACACAATTTCCCAAAACTACTATTCAAAACCCATTTTTTTCAAAAATTATGGGAATCAAACAAGAGCTAAATTAGAAATAAAAAAGATAATAGTTCGAGCAAACAATTTGATATATAGGAAATAAGCATTTTAAGCGCTTCTTTCTTTAATCATGTTAAATATTTAAATGTTAAAATAATCCAGAAAAACGGTGGGTTCTTCTAAGAAAACGATAAAAAGATCATACGTAGGGGTAGGCATTTGTCTGTTCGGTTCCTTTAATAACAAGAGCCAAACAATTTCGATTTTGGTTTGGTTATCAGTTATTTTTCGGTTTTTGTTCGGTTCCTATTAAAAAAATTAAAATTTGATGTAAATACGAAAAATATCTAATTATTTGCAAACACCAAAGCTAAATAGATCCAAATAGAGCATTCGATATATATATATATATATATATATATATATATATATATATCAATAAGACTTGTTAAACTTAAACTCCAAATTGAAGGAAAAGAAATAACCAAATAATCTTAATATAAGTATATGATACAATCATATCGCATGACAAAATTTAAAGCTAAATATATCTTCAAAATATATTAATCAAGTTTTTTAAATATCAAATTTCACCAGTTCTTCACGTTACCAACTCCTCCTACAAGAAAAAAATTAAGTTTGAATAGTAGTAAACGTCATCTAAAGTATTAGCTAGTGAAATGAAATGTTTAGATACATACAATTCGATCGTACATTTAATCATCGACCTCCATCGCATTAGACGTAGTATTTGCAATATCTATAAAAGTAAATAAAATATCACAACTAAAACAAACATTGATCAAAACAATTTATAATGTGTATGTAATATGCAGAAATTGTAAATTTAATCACCCGTTTCAATCTTTTCCAACTTTATCTCATTGATGCATACTCCGTCATTGCCTACTTTCAGAAGTCTAGACTCTTCACGTAACCAATAATCTAAAATTAGTGCACAGAATTTCATGTAAGATACAGCGGATATGAATAATTCAACAATTATCATAATGTAATTATACTATAATCAAAAAATCGAATTCGTGCTTTTATGGATTAATATAAAATTTAATGCCCTAGAATCTGGCGTCTCCATGATTCACACACAACAAGAATATTAACATGACTTACTTGGATCCATATTGTTCATCTTGATGCAGACAATTTAATTTCAGAAAATTATTTTTTTCCCCTTACTTTTCCTTGCACTTTTCCTTGATGGATAGGATACTTTAGTTTTTGTGTTAATCTTTTCAAAAAAATGTGACCAACATAAGCAAGGAAAGACGGAGTGGTTACAAAAGAGTAGTTATCTCTTCTATTTTTCAAAACTCCTAATCAGTTTCAACCACTTTTTCGCCCTTCAACTATCACAAATGGGTCATATTCCATTGAAACTTTATCTTTAATTATATTAATAGACAATAACATGAATATGATATTAAAATATTACAAACCTTGTAGTTACGTGGGCCACATAATGATATCGGAATAAAATTATTCCAACAGTCTCCTACTTGGCCCTTGTAATGACTTTATGATTCAATAACAATTGTAAGCGCACTTTAACATCAAATTCACTTATATTAATAAACTTAGTTGAATTGGAATTGATTGGATCATGGCGGTCACATGTCATTCATTAACATGATTCCTTCCAAGTATCACAAAACATTTCTAATTCAACATTATCCTTAATTGAAGAAATTGTAAACCTCAACCTTCAACATAATCTATTATCACACATCAAATCGTGTACAAGAATACTAAATTGACAACAAGTTAAATAATTATAACCATAAGCAAGTTTATAGTGTCATAATAAATATAATAAACATAACAACCATAGTGCATAAATCACTATCAATATAGTAAGGCCTTATCTATAATGCCCATTCGTTCGACATGAGCAGAAAATGTTTTGGGTGGTAATCCTTTTGTCAGCAGATCCACTATCATAAGATTTGTGCTGATATGCTCGAAAAACACTCTCTACTTCTTCCTTAATTGACAAGTACTTTAATTCCATGTGTTTAGCACCCTTAGAATACTTATCATTCTTTGAGAAGAAGAATGCGGCGGAATTATCACAATAAATTCTCAGCGGCCTGGTTATACTGTTGACAATCTCAAGTCCCGAGATAAAGTTCCGCAACCACAATTCGTGAACAGTGGCCTCAAAGCATGCCACGAATTCAGCCCCATAGTGGAAGCAGCAATGACTGACTGCTTTCCACTCTTCCATGACACTGCTCCTCCAGCTAACATGAACAAATAATCGAACATTGATTTCCTAATATCCAAGCATCTGGCATAATCCGAATCTAAATATCTGATAACTTTGAGATGATCGGACCTCCTGTATGTAAGCACATGTTCTTTGGTGCCTTGCAAATATCTTAGAACTTTCTTTGTAGCTTTCCAATGGTCCATACCAGGATTGCTTTGGTAGAGATCTAACATACCAACAGCAAAGCTGATGTCAGGCTTAATACAAGTCTGGACATACATCAAACTCCCAACTTCATATGCATAGGAAATCTTTTCCATCATTTTTCTTTCCAATTCATTTTTGGGACATTGCATTTGACTGAATTTGTCTCCCTTTTGGATCGGAACTATCCCTGCGAAGCATTCATCCATTCTCAATCTCTCCAAGACCTTATTGATATAACTTTTCTGTGACAATCCGAACAACCCTCCTGATCTATCCCGGAATATTTCTATTCCAATTACATGAGATGCATCACCCATATCTTTCATTTCGAAGCTCTTGGAGAGAAACTTCTTTACATCATGCAACATGCCAATATCATTCGCAGTAAGTAGAATATCATCAACATATAGAACCAAAAGGAAAATCTGCTCACACTGACTTTCATACAGATACACCGATCGACAGTGTTCTCTATAAAACCATAAGATGTAATGGTATCGTTAAACTAAGATACCATTGTTGGGAGACTTGTTTTAGTCCATATATCGACTTCCTAAGCTTACTTACCATTTTTTTCCCCTGTGGTTAGAAACCCCTCAGGTTGGTCCATATAGACTTCCTCTTCTAAGTCTCCATTTAGAAAGGCGATTTTTACTTCCATTTGGTGAAGCTCTAAGTTATAATGAGCTATCAAAGCCATTACAATTCTTAAAGAGTCTTTCTTTGATATTGGAGAGAAAGTCTCCTTGTAGTCGATGCCATCTTTCTAGGTGTAACTTTTAGCAATAAGTCTAGTTTTTTACCTTTCAATATTGCCATTCGAGTTACGTTTGGTCTTAACAACCGATTCTTTAGAACCTTCAGGAAAATTTATAAAGTCCCAGACTTTGCTGTCATCCATTGATTTAAGTTCTTCTTTCATAGCATCAAACAACTTTTTAGAATTGTTACATTCCATGGCTTGCTTGAATGAGACTGGATCCCCATCAGTGCTCAAGTCACATTTTTCTTTAAGAGAGTACATCGCATAGTCATCAGAAATAGCAGGTCTTCTTTCCCTTGCTAACCGTCTTAAAGCTACTTCCTCTTGTGGTTCATTAATCTCTTGTTCAATAGTTATCGGCTCATTTACTATATTCTCGTTATGTGGATTTAGAACATTAACTTGTAGTTCCAGCATGCGGAGCCGTACCTATAATTTTGTAAACCTGAAACAAATAGTTTGCTCTTAGAGATATGGGCCTTGGGCTTTACAGGGATTCGGGGGCAGCGCCCTCGAATTTATTTATTTATTTATTTTTTGTTGAGAAAAAGACTGAAAATAACGATAAAATTCATATTCACATAAAACAAACTATACAAATTCACCATAAAATTGTAAAAAATATAAATATTCAAAAGTATTAACTAATATAAAACAACCAACAAAATATGATATGCCAAATACTTAAAGTTTTTTATTCAAAAGTATTAACTAATATAAAACAACTACTTAAACAAAACTCTTCTAACTGTTTTAGAGGCAAATATATTGATCAAATCAGTGTAATCAAGTTGTTCAACCATTTATTTTTCAGTCGACAACATAGCTAGTTCATTTAATCTGTCCTGCGACATAGTTGATCGAAGGTAATTCTTGATCAACTTCAACTTAGAGAAGCTTCTTTCTGCATATGCTACAATTGCTGGTATGGTTAGCAAAATTTTATAAGCAATATAAATATTTGGCCATGTACCATTCAGTTTCTCCAAATAACGTAGCACATCAATTGCCGTTCTTTTACTTGTTAAATAACATCTAATGGCATCAACTCTGAACACAATTCTTCACCATTAATGTCTGAACATCCATCGTGACTTAGAATTTCTCAAGCTTCTTACAAGATATCTGGAAACTAGTTAAAGACACCTCCCTCTTTAACTTCTCTAAATCCAACGAAACCCCAAAAGTTTCTTCATGTTATTTAAACTATTCAAACCGAACTTGAAGGGAAGATTGATCTTGATCAATTAAAAACAAAAAGTATTCAACTCTAAAAGATTCTTCACCTATTTATGTCACATCATCACTGCCACTTTCACCAAATTGTCTTTTTCTTCAAATGGTGCATTTTTCCCGAAATTTAGGTTCGATTCTCATCTCACTAGCCAGTTGCTTAGCTTCACCTATAGAACTACCATACCCATGTTCTCTATAGTCATCAAGAAATGCAACGAGTCCTAGTAAGATGTGGAATACAAGGCCAATATTCAAATCTTCAGACTGAAGAAATTTACTAACACCATTGATAGCATACAACAACCTGTACCAAATCACAATTCCAAGCAAGAATTCAAAATTTTCCAAATCATACATTGCCAAGCTCTCTACCTCACTCTTTGTTTTATAATCTTCACTTTTTTCTTTCAAGTCAAATAAAGCATCTCTTATCTGTGTAGTTTGCTCTTTTATAGTTTTTAAACTCTCAACATGACTTTCCCACCGTGTTTGTAACAATGGCTTAAGAGTCAAACCGGGCATCATATCGTTAAAAATTTTCCATCTTTTTGGAGAAGAAGAAAACAAAGTGTAAATTTGTTGCACCACTCCAAAAAATGACTTTTCTTTAGAACAACATTCCACCATATCCACAATAGCCAAATTAAGACTATGACAACCACATGGAGTATAGAAAGCTCTAGGATTCATTTCAGGTATTTTTTGTTTTGTACACCTTTGTGCCTTCCACTCATGTTAGCTCCATTGTAATACCCTTGCCCTCTTACATCATCATTGTAAAGCCCAAGTCTAGTTAGCACATTTTTCAGTTCATTCAATAATTCAAGTCCTGATGTGTCATCTACCTTCAAAAATTCAATCTAATATTCTTCTACTGTCAGCGTGTCTGTTGAATCATCCACACATCGTAGTACTAGAGACATTTGTTCCTCATGACTCGCGTTTGGAGTACAATCAAGAATGTCCGAAAAATATTTTGCATGTTTAACTTTTGCAACGATTGCACTTCTCACTTCATTTGCCAAATTCAATATCAACTCATTTTGAATTTTTGGTCCAAGGTACGTATACTAAATTTCCCATGCTTGGGCACACCTAACATGCTCTTCCATTACTGGATCAAACTCAGCAACCGTTTCTATAATTTGTAAAAATAGGACATTGTTCTCAACATGGAGCTTTTCATTATCTCCTCGAAATGCCAAAGTATTTTTGGCAAGTCTTTTCACGACGGATAATATTCTTGTCAAAACTTGCCTCCAATAATTTGAAATTGTACACTATGATCAATTGTTTATTGTGTTTTCAGCCTCTTTTTCAAATCAATCCAAGAAAACATGCAGTCCATGTGATCCTTACTAGCTTCATGATTTATAAGACTCCTATGCACATTACGCCAGTCTCTGTATCCGTCACTGCCCAATCGCCCCATTCTACTAATCATTTGTTGCGTCTTGAACAATTTGCAACAAAAGCAAAATATCTTATCTTGAGAAACAGAATATACAATCCATCTTCTATCACACGTCTGCCCATTTGATAGTACCCCTTTGTAATGTGATGAATCAAAATGTCTGTTGTTACTATATTTAGGAAACAAAAGATCATCCACTCTATTTGGACCCATTTCTACTAAATAATTGATTAGTTTATGATCAATATTATTCCAATTCACGAGATACTCTAAATTTAAAGTCGAACCTTTTGTTTGATCCATCTCTTCAAGTCGAGCTACCTCATTGTCATGCAATTCATCAACGTTGACAGCTTCATCGCTTGATTCATTCAAATCCACAATTTCATACATTTTCTCATTTTAATTCTGGTCATGTTGATCTCCAGTCACCACTCTCTCCTCTATTTCTTCTATGTTTCGATTAAAGTATTTGTTAATATCTCCCACTTAACTTCGAATTAATGCGGTTTCCCTTTGCTTCTTTTTTTGTTTTGAGCTCCAGATTGATGTTTATGAGGCATTGTTCACTATTATACACAGAATAGAAATGATCAATAAATATTTCAAAACTCTACAAGCATCACAATTCACCAATCACCAAGTTAAAAAATCAAGTTAACAAACAATGGTCTTGAAGGGAAAATAAGTTAGAAGGCGAAATACCTTCAGAGTTTAGAGCTTAACCAATTCGTGCAACTTAAGTTGGACTTGCTGAAAAATAATCTCAATGTCAATAAAACTTCAAAACACTAGGCTGAAAAATGATAGGAAAAATTGTAAGTACAAAATGGAAATCGTATTGAAATTAACTCATACATGAGAATAAAACAACACAACACAATTATTTGAGAAAGTGCAAAAAAAAAAAAAAAAACGAAATCTTAAAGAAAATTGAAACACAAATATGAAACAAATTAAAAACAACCTTGTCATGCTACTAAAATATCAAAACTTCCTTATTTTCCTTTGCAATTTGCACATTCAGATTTCAATTCCTTTCAACTAAGAAAGCCATTAAATGTGCATTTTAAAAGCTGTTACTTAAACAACTGTCCCTAAAATGCCTAAATTCCCGTCGGCAAGTCACTAGGTCAGCATACACAAATCAAGAAAATACAAAAAAATTGGAAATTGAGAATTACCTAACAATGCACAAAAATTCCAGTTGGTAGGTCACTAGGTCAGCATACCCAATTTTCTTTTATTTTAATTCTAATCTAATGGTTTGATGTAGATTTTACTCTGGAATCAGTGCACTGTGCATTGAAGAACCTCTATTTGATCATTTTTTGCATTATAGCAGTTTGCTTTAGATTTATTTCAAAATCAAAGGATGTACATACCAACTTTTGATTTTGGTTATTGGAAATTTATTGGAATTCAGAGACTTATGGTACATGTGGTCGAATTTTCAGGAACTCGAAATTGCCGGTGGCTGGCCTTGCATTGTTGCACGTTGCCGTAGCTCGCAGGGCAACCACCAGTCGTAGACGAGTGGACGTGGAGTGGCATAAGTAATTTATGTGTATGTAATTGGTTGGTTAGTTTAATGGGTAATGACATTGAGCTTGGGCAGTAGGCCCCCAAAAAAAATAGGCCAGTTGGCCCTGAAGCATCGTCCTCATGGACCTTTAGGTAGCTTCGGCCCTGCCGACATGTTGCCTAGAGGTGACATAACAATAGGAACAACTACTTTAGAAGAAATATCAGGTTAAGGTACTTCAACTTGAATTTCCTGAACATCTACATTTCGTGGTTCCCCACTCCCACTAATTTGAGCATTCTCAATGAACCGAGCATTGTCAGTCTCAACAATTCTTGTACTATGATTAGGACAGTTAAGTATATACCCCTTCAACTTTCAGGATAGCCAATGAAGTAACCATTGACCGTCCTTGTATCGAGTTTCTTTTTATGTGGATTGTGCGTCCTTACTTTTGTCGGACAACCCTAAATATGAAGATGCCTCAAACTGGGTTTCCTACCTGTCCACAGCTCATAAGGTGTCTTAGAAACTGCCTTACTAGGAACTCGGTTAAGCAGATACACTACAGTCTTCAATGCATGCATCCACAAAGAAAGGGGTAGAGAACATTTACTTAACATGCTCCTAACCATGTCCATTAGTGTACGGTTACGCCTTTGAGCTACACCATTTTGTTGGGGTGTATCAGGCATTGTATATTGTGCACAAATGCCTTGACTCTCTAGGAATTTTGCAAATGACCTAGACATTGTCCACTTTCATTAAACTTTCCACAATACTCACCACTTCGATCTGACCTCACAACTTTAACTTTTCTATCTAACTATCTTTCTACCTCATTGATGAACACCTCAAGGAAGTCCACCGATTGAGACTTCTTATATAGTAGATAAATAAAACCGTAACGCGAGAAATCATCTATAAGGGTGATAAAGTATTTTTCACCACTCCAAGAAGGAGCGTCAGAAATTCCACAGATATCGGTGTGAATAAGCTCAAGAAGTTGAGTGCTTCTTGTGGCTGCCTTCTTTAACGTGTGTTTTGGTTTGCCTCCCTTTAATGTAATCCATTCACACATCCATGTCACTAAAACCCAATTGAGGAAGGATTTCATTTTTCACCAACCTCGCTAACCTTTCTTTGGAAATATGACCTAGCCTTTGATGCCATAAAAAGGCGGAACTTTCATTTGGTGCACTACGTTTAATGCCTACACTACTTTCAACATGGAATAGGGATTCGAAAAAGTTATTATCAAGATTAAAATGATAAAGTGAATCAATCAAAGTACCAGATCCATAAAAATACTTGTTCTTATACAATGAAAAAGTATCATTACCAAATTTAAAATAAAATCCTAAACATCCAATCTCCCTAATGAAATATGATTTCTAGCACAATCAGGAACATAGAGACATCTTTCAAGATCTATGTGGCACCCAGTGTCCAAGGTCAATATGTAAGTCCTGATGCCTTCTATTCTCGCCTTCATTCTGTTCCCCATGAACAAATATTGTTCAGTTCCTTTTATGAGCTAGATCGAACTGAATCCCTGCATTACATGAGACACGTGAGTAGTTGCAACAGAGTCTAACCACCAGGTCCACCTTTGGGCAATACTTAAATACATGATAATATAATTGATGCCAAATAAAACAAGCTTCAATAGAAAACCATAATATACGACAATTAAATAAGTATGCCATCCTTGGATAAACACACCATTTAACCTAAGTATCATGGTTAATCCTTTTGATGTTATAGACTATATGCAATGGTCCACCTTTGGGCGACCTCCTAGCAATTACAATCTATAAACCCAATTGTTCAATCTACTAATTATGTCATTCTTTAATGGCATCCTTTAGAAAAATGAACAATTAAAATACACTTAATTTGAGTGTCTAATAATTAATTCAGCTAGGCCACTTTGGTGACTAACAAGCTCCTATAAGATAGACAATAAATTAAGTGATTGTAATATAAACTTCATAGTGCATAAACTCAATATTTTGACTTCCATAATGCACAAAATTTCCTTACATCGATGAGGCCAAAGGGGTCAAGGGATAGTACCCTTGCGGGGGCTTGGGGACAGAGCCCCTGAAAGGTAAACCCAATCCTTGACACCGAACAACATTAAAATCCGCCATCATCTATCTCTTTTATTTAATTTCAGTGACTCCCATTCACATGCAGGAATGACAATACACATATATATAACAATACAACATTCATAATTCCAAGTGAAGTAACTTAAAATGCGAACTACCGGATATTGTAATGATAATTTACATATATAACATAATAGCATGCATGCAGTAAATTAAAATGTGGACTATCAGAAACAAGGTTGATAATTTACGTATATATCAAAACATCATGCATATACAGTACCATTAATATGTGAATTACCACATACTGTAAAGGAATCATGAAACAAATAATTAGAGGTGTCAAGACGGACGGGAAGACCAAACCCATGAAAATCGGCCCGGATCAACCCGGAACCGCGGGCCGACTCGTGACCCTTGCGGGCGGTTCACGGGTCAAGAAATTGTGAACCGCGGGTTTCGTGGATCAAACCTTCATGGGCCGCGGTTAACCCGCTGGCCTATAAAAAAAAAAAAAAGGTTTTCATTAAATATAATAACATTGAAAATCTCACTTCTTCTACAAACTCTAATACAACTTTTAAATCAAAATCTTTTTTTTTTTCTCTCTCTAATAGCTAAAATATGTAATGTTCTTTGATAATAGTAATTAGAAATATATTTAGCATTTAATTGTTATTTGTTTATATTTTATTTAAATTTGCAAATTTAGAGGTAATTCATATAACATAAAATATAATTTTAAATTCTATGTAAATATTTTATGGTATAAATATGAATTTATCATTTTAATCATTTTGTATTTAGAAACTTGACAAAAAAAATTGCTATAAATATGAAAAAATATATATTTTTATTCATACGGGCCAAATCAGAACGAATCATGACCGTCATGGGCTCGACCCGGATGGGCCAGCGGGCGGGCCTGAGTTGTAGTTCGAAATTTGTGGGTTGACCCTAACCGGCTCGTAACCCGCAGCGGGAGGACTTTTTTCAAGCGGGCCGTTACCAGACTTTTATGTTGGCGGGCCGACTTGACCCGGACCACCCGGGTTGACACATCTACAAATAATCATGTGTGAAACCCAAATGTCTGCAACCCATATTTTATGTTACATGAGAATTCTTTAATGGTGAATCATGGATACCTAAGCCAGTAGTTTTGATACCAACTGCAATTATTATACTATAATAAAAAAAAACCGAATTCGAGCTATAATGGATTTATATAAAATTTAATGCCCTAGAATTTGGCATCTACATGATTCACACACAACAAGAATACTAACACGACTTACCTGGATCCATGTTGTTCATCTTGATGCAGACAATCAAATTTCAGAAAATTATTTTTTCACCTTGCTTTTCCTTGATGGATAGGATACTTTCATTTTTCTGTGTTAATTCTTTCAAAAAACCGTGACCAACATAAGCAGGGAAAGACGGAGCGGTTACAAAAGAGTAGTTATCTTTTTTATTTCAAACTCCCAATCAGTTTCAACCACTTTTCAGCCCCTCAACCATCACAAATGGGCCATATCCCGTTGAAACTTTATCTTTAATTATATTAATACACAATGGCATGAATATGATATTAAAATGTTACAAACCTTGTAGTTACATGTGCCACATAAAGATATCGGAATAAAATTATTCCAACACATAATACATTTAATTAAGTTGAATTTGTACATTCTGTCATATAAAACAACACAGAAAGTTTCAAAAGTGTCATGTGAGCTTAATTTTTAAATTAAAAATGTTCGGTTCTCAGTTCGATTTTCGGTTTTCAAATAGGAATTGATCGATTTTTGGTTCTCCATTTTTCAATTTTGATTCTCATTTTCTCCTAATTTTTTTGTTCAGCTCCGATTCGATTCCTTAGGTTCTGATTTTTTTATCCACCCCTAATCATGTGTAGATTAAAGAGAATTTTATTTGATTCCTAACAATCAGCACCAAGAAATCAGTTAACAACAACCAAGAACCTAAGGCCCTGTTCTCTTTGCTGTTTTGAGGTCATTTTCTGTTTTTATTTTCGAAAATAGTAAAAACGTGTTCTCTTCATCATTTTCGAAAACGCATTTTGGAAACCAAAAAAAAAAAAAAATTGTACACAAAACACCCAAAACCTCGCTTCGGGCGTCTTGTGTGTATTTCAACAAAAAATGTTCAAAACGTGGAAAACGCGTTTTGGAATTTTTTTTTTTTAATCCTAACTTGGAACTAAGCTTAAATAAAGTTTTATTGAATTCAATATCAACATTACAAAAAAAAAAAAAAAAAAATTAAGTGAGAATTCTTATTTTTATATTTCAAAAAATATCTTGATAAATAGACTTCGTTGGTTTTGAAAGAACTTGCATTTTCTAAATTTTAATAGAATTATATCTTCTTCAAATTCTGAACCCGAACAAACTGTGTTAATATAGACTCTTGATGCTCACATTAGTGTGTTGTATGTAACCATGTTTTCAGTGAATTGTGAAAGAAAATTTGAGTTTGAGCCAGTAGTATTTTGCAAGAAAATTAATTAAAAATAGTTTAAATAGTATTCTGCAAAATTTCAAACAGAACGTGTTTTCCAATATTTCATTTTCAAAAACAGTTTTCAGAAATGATAAACCAAACGCGTTTTCTGCAAATTTGAAAACAAAAATAAAAATAGGAAATACAAAACATTTTTAAAAATGAAAATACAAAATAAAATACAAACATAATGCCACCTAAGGTCCTGTTCTCTTTGCTGTTTTGAGGTATTTTTCTGTTTTTATTTTCGAAAACTCTTTCTGTTTTGTGTGTATTTCAACAAAAAAATGTTCAAAACGCAGAAAACGAGTTTTGGATTTTTTTTTTTATAAGAATTGTCCTAACTTGGAGCTAAACTTAATATAAACTTTTTATTTATTTTTTTTATTTTTTTAGAATTATCCTAACTTGGAACTAAGCCTAAATAAAGTTTTTTTTTTTTTTTTTTTTTTTTTTTTGAAAAATTATCCTAACTTGGAACTAAACTTAAATAAAATTTTATTAAATTTAATATCAACATTAAAAAAAAAAAAAAAGTGAGAATTCTTGTTGTTATATTTCAAAAGGTGCCTGGATAAATGGATTCTGGTGGTTTTGAAAGAATTTGCATTTTCTGAATTTTAATAGAACTAGAGCTTCCTCAAATCCCGAACCTGACCAAGCTGTGTTCATATAGATTCTTAATACTCACATTAGTGTGTTGCATGTAATCATGTTTTTAGTGTATTGTGAAAAGAAATTTGAGTTTGAGCCAATAGTATTCTGCAAGCAAATTAATTAAAAATAGTTTAATCAGTATTCTGCAAAATTTTAAACAGAACGTGTTTTCCAGCTTTTCATTTCAAAAACAGTTTTCAGAAATGACGAACCAAACGCATTTTCAGCAAATTTGAAAACAAAAATAAAAACAGAAAATACAAAATATTTTCGAAAATGAAAATACAAAATTAAATACAAACAGAACGTCATTTAAAGCTTTCCCTTCCCAACCTTGAAGATAAAGATAAGTTTGAAAAGGGATAAAACAAATTGGTACTTTTGTGATCTTTTTGTTTAGCTATTTTTTGGGCTAATTTCGATTGAATAAAGGATTTTGAAAAGGGATAATTGCATTGGGAACTGTAAAAATAACACCTAATTGAAGAATCCCATTGGAATTGAATTAACTGAAAAATATTCTGTTTCTTCACTGCCTGCCTTCTTCTTCCCTAGCTTCCCACTTGTGCGCCATGGTGATATCTCCACTAATTTCCAGCCAACCTCACCACCACAATCACGGTCTACCGTTGGCATCGACATAACCCTCCCCCTCAACCCATCACCGCCGATGCCACCGCCTGTGATTATCACACAATAATTATTCCAATTGCAGGTCCTTCATGTGTTGAGAAAAAGCATACTCTTCAACCACCAACTTGAATGCATTAATCTGCTGCTATGCATACATCGGCCATGCTGTAATCAGCACTCCAAACTAGACACTCTCCAACGTCGAGTTCCATCGACAATGAGACACGAAGCTACCCACCGAAGCTTGAGATCAGACAGCCCATCCAATAACCTTCCTGGTTCCTTCAGTTCGTTGCAAGAAACCTTCTGACGATAATTCTTCAGGATTTTCGTACTCTGATGGAAATTTGAACCCGTCTTTGGGGGGAGGCTTTCTTATACTCAGTCACGTCCATGTTCTGTTCATCGGTGAGAATCTGCAGATGGAATGTGAGCCCAAGCATTGTAGCACTAGTTGTATAGAAGACATTGCAAAAAAAAAAAAAAAAAGTGTTCTTCTAGAGCTCAATCTCTCACTGATCCTTTATTTCAACAACTTGCACAATTTCATTTTTATCAAAGAAGCGGATTGGCTATAGAGATTGTCAAATCACTGTGCTTGTGTTTGGAAATGATGTCAGTGATTGTAGATTTTATACCTGAAAATGTGAGAATAGTGCATGGAAAGTGTTTGATTTTATGATTGAGACAAAATATCATAAAAATTATGTAAAGTATCATGGTGTGATACTAAAATTCCGTCATAAGTATCATAGAAATTCGAAAATATTTCATGCTATGATACCAGAAATTTGAAAGTACCACAACATGAAACTGTGATGAAAGCAGTATTTTTCCAAAAAAAAAAAAAAAAAAAAAGTATTTTTTAAGTTATTCTTAAAATGAAGCAAGTTTCAATTATGATACCAAAAGTTGGGTATTTGTGCAAATGGCCCTTTTGAAAAAGGTTGTAGACCTTGAGTCTCCAATTAAAATGTGTGCTTGGGTTTTCTTTTAAAACAATATTCTCACTTTTCTTGAGCAATCTGAAGCTTCCCTTTTCTTTGTGAAAATAGCGTACAACATATTAAAAAGTTCTTCTGCATGCTTCATGCTTCCTATTCCAATTCCCTGTCTTTATCCATTTCTTGGTCGGTGCTTTGTATTTATCAATGTAGCCTTTGTTGTTACACAAATCTCCAAGAAGTGGTGCTAAACAAATGGTTGTGGATTGAAATTTTGAGCCAAAACAAAAAGGGGGAAATATAAACTCATAAAAGACTAAGTTTTCTTTCATTTTAGTTGGGATCTCTTGTTTTAATCCTATCTAACTTGTTATTTTTTGATTTTGGAGGTTGGATTATTGCAAAAAAAAAAATGGTATCAGAGCTTTTGGTGAAATGATTGATAAAAATCTGAAGAATAGAGGCGAGAAATTCGAAAATCCGAACATAGAAAATTCGATTCCGGCCAAACAAGTGGTCAATTGGTGAAACAAAAACCACCATCATACTCAGCAAACCTAGACGGTGCTGGGTGCTTGAAGCGTAGGGATGGCGGTAATGCATAGAATTTCGACGACGACGCGAGGGCAATGCGTGTGATGTTTTTCGGAGAAACTTTTTTTTTTTCAAGTAGATTTTTCTATTTGTTATTTATAACAAATCTATGTTCTTTGTTTTGCGTTTTAGGTTTTGTAGCAAAAGTTGGACAATCTTGCCTTCGTGAAAAATCGTGCATAGACTTTACAAAATTCTAGAACCCTAGGGTTTGAAAAATAACTCTAGGGACTCGCATCTCTAGATTATATAACACAAAATGTCCACTTTGGTAAATTGGCTAGATCCCTTTTAATTTATCCCATTAGTAGACCATCGTGTAGGATGGTCATTAGGATTGGGGGTTGCCATTGCTTGACAATCAACCCGAGGATTTGAAAAAATAACTCTAAGGACTCGCAACTATAGAGTATATGGACACAAAAAGTCCACTTTGGTAAATTGGCTAGATCCCTTTTAATTTATCCCGTTAGCAGACCATCGTGTAGGATGGTCATTAGGATTGGAGGATCCCATTGCTTGTTGATAGAACTAGGATTAAGTCATATCTATGTTTTTTGATTTCTGTATGAAATTATTTAATGACCATCTTTAGATTAAGTTTTTTTTGGTTGAGATCTGTTTCTGTATTTATCTCTTAATTACTTAGACTTTCTTCTAGACTCATATTCTAGTTTCTTCTTTTGACTTGAAAACGTGATTCACAAAATTCTTGGGGGTTCTAGAATAGTGTATATCTCGTGAAATCATAGGAATCTTATTCTTGGTTACTTTGTGTAATCTGTGTATCCTTTGGCCTTTTACATACTTGTGTTTGGGTTCTGTACATGTTTTGGTAAGATGTCGACACATCACTTTGTATTGGGGGTCTTTAATAGTAAATAAGTTTTTCAATATGGCAATAAAAGATGAAGGATATTCTTGTTCAATAAAAAGTTTCAAAAGCTATTGATGGCTCGTTTTCTTTAAATTTGACTGAAAAAGAGAAAAAATGACTTAGGTGATTGGGCATACACTTCTATAATTCTACACTTGTCTTACATTTTTTTACGAAAATTTGGTAAATTAGAATCAACAAAAGAATTTTGGAAAAAATCAAAGGAGCATTATGTGTCAAAATCTACTCCAAATAAATTTTTTCTTCTTGAGAATTTTTTAGTTTTAAAATTGATTCTTCAAAAGACTTAGATGACAATTTGGATGTCTTCAATAAACTTGTGCAAGACATCACTAAATGTGGTTAAAAAATACCTAAAGAATATAAAGATGTTATATTGTTAAATGTTATTCCTATTTTTTATAAAGAGGTTAAGAATATCATTAAATATGAGAGAGAGACTTTAACACTTGAAATTGTTATGGGCTCACTAAGGAGTAAATATTTGAAATTAAAAGTTGAGAGAATTGAAAGAAAAAGTGGTGAGGTCCATATGGTGAGAGATAGGTCTCGGTCTTGGTCTTGGTATTGGACTTACGATAACCAAAGTGGACATGCATTGAGTAGTAAAAAGAAAGGTAGAAGTCGATCTAGGCCAAAAGGTAAAGTAAAATGCAAAAAATACTATGGGTGCGGTAAACTTGGACATTTTATTAAATGTTGTTTGTTGAGAAAAATAAACAAGAGAAAGAGTCCTGGATGAGGCCAATGTTATCACTTCGCATGATAATGAACTTTGTGAGACTCTGAACCACTTGAAGTGAATCTAAGTGTGAAATCACACATGCGTGAATGGATACTTGATTCTGATGCATCATTTAATGTTTCATCTTATAAAAACTAGTTTGAAAATATGCAAGAATCTGAAAGTGGACATGCTATTTTACACAATAATCATGCTTATAAAATTATTAGAATTGGTGATATCACTTTAAAATTTGATACTGGCTATGTGCTTAAACTAAGTGGATTCGGGTATATTTTTTAACTTGCCATGAATCGTATTTCTGTTGGAGCTTTAGAATCAGAGGGGTTTTGGTAAAATTGGAAACAAAATGTTAAAAATGACAGAGGGTGTTATTGTCACTTGTAAATGTACTAGAAGAAATGATATCTATGTGACTATTGTTGAAGTAATTAATTCATCTATTAATTCTACCAACACTAACGAAATACACAAGTGCCACAATAGATTATCTAATGTAAGCATTAAATGACTCAAGTTCCTTAATGATAAAGATGTGTTTGAAAAAAGATTGTGTATCCAACATGCCATTATGTGATCAATGGGTGCTTGGTAAATTTCATTATTTATCTTTCTCTTCTGGCGTGCATAAAACTACTAGAGTTTCAGAATACATTCATTCTGATTTTTGGGACTGCACTCATCATACAATGAGAGGTAATAGATATCTTTTTATCTATAATAGAAGAATTTTCTCTAAAAGTTGGTTTATCCACTGAAAGATAAAATAGAGGCTTTTAAGAAATTTAAAATTTGGAAATCACAAGTTGAAGATCAAAATGAAAAAAGATAAAGTATCTAAAACTGATAATGACCTCGAGTTTTGTAATAATAATTTTGATGATATGTGTAAGGAAAGTGGAATTACTAGACGTAAAACTATTCCATATACACCTCAACAAAACAGGGTTGTTGAACGTATGAATCATACTATACTTGATAAAGTTACAGTATGATAATGAGTTCCAATATTCCTAAATATTTATAGGGTGAAGTTGTTGTAATTGTGTGTTATCTAGTAAATTAATACCTTCTAGTGTTTTAAATGGTGATACATCGCATGAAAATTGTATGGAAAATACTGATTATACCATGTTGAAAACTTTTGGTTGTACTATTTTCTCTCATCAACATGAGGGAAAGTTAGAATCTAGAGCTAGGAAATGTGTTTTCTTTGGTTATCTTGAAGGAATTAAGGGATACAGGATTTGTGATAGAAGTTAAACTGGAGTTAAGATCATCATAAGTCGTGATGTTACATTTAATGAATCTGAAATACCGTATTTGAAATTAGAGAATGACACTATGAGAGAAAAACAACAAGAAAATACTAGTTGCAAATCCCAAGTAGATTAAAAAATTGTGACTATTCATATCCCCACTACTCTCCAATTGAGGTGGAGCATCAAAATCTCGAGTTAGAAAATAATCTGGCAGAAAATGTTTAAATAGATGAGATAATAATAGAAGAATATTAAGAACAACAAAACCTTTTATTTGATTATCAGTTATCCAGAGAAAGTTAGGAGAACACATAGGGTGCCTCAAAAGTTTTTTTTTTTTTTTTTTTAATTTTTTTTATAGTTTGATTTTTAATTAGCTTATGCTAGTTGTCAGAATGAGATGTGATGTGATGTGATCCAAAGCCCGAATACAAGTCTTCGAGCAACAATAGATGAAAACACATTCTTGACAATTAAAGAAGCAAGTCTCATGTTGGAGTCGAGCTGAGAAACCAAGTAGATCAAAGTCATTCAAGCAGTCAAAAATGGACTTCAGTAAAGACCATAACTCAATCACTTACGGCTGTAAGTCAATCCCTGCTTCAAATGGGTGTTTCTTGAAATTCCACAGATACAGCCGTAACTCAATTTCTGCTTTTTTCGAGTTAGAATATCGTGAATCTTTAGTTTATTCCAATTTTAGTTCAATTAGAAGTCTAATTTTTGGTAACTTTTCATTTTCACCATTATTGGGGTTTCATGTTATATTCCTAATGAGATTAGGAAATAATTTTATTGCTCTTTCAATTATATTATGTTATTTATTTAGTTTCCTAATTAGAATAGAGTTTTATTTCTTTGCCTATATATAGGGATGTTCTTTGTATTATTGAACACAACTTATTATTCAAGACAAATTTTGAGATTATTGTGAGGCTATTTACTTTCAACAACTTATTCATTATTGAATAAAATCCGAACATGCGAGTTTAATCTTGTGCGTTCAAACTTGTGTGAGATTTATTGTTATTGTGATCAAGAGATCAATTTATCATTAGATTGTATTAGTTGCTTAATTCAATTAATTTTGAGTCAATCTCTAAATCATGATTCTTTTGACGTTCTTGGGTTATGTCAATCTTTTGTAGTTTGCGTGGTTACAATTACTACGTGATTTGTATCAGTTGGCATCAGAGTTTAGGCTCCAAAAAAATTAAGGTTATATCTTTTTATCCTAATTTGATTCTTTGTGTTTATCATAAAGTCTATCAGTTGTGAATCATCCATATCAAGTTTTTTTTTTTTTTTATTTGTTGAGTCATTATTTCGTGCTCTTAACGTTCTTCATATATGTGAGTTTTGATCAAGAAAAATTCAAGAAAATATCCCAAAGCCTTTATTGTTCTCTTTTTTTTCATCCAAATTAAATTTTGTTTGTTCTACCATAATCGTAGTCGAGTTTTCGAGTTAAAAAAATTATTTTTTATTATTATTTCGAAAATTCACAAATATTCCTTAATTCCCAAAAAGAAAAAAAAATACAAATTCTGAAAATTCAAGAACCAGTTTCTTGGATTTCTTTAGTTTGTGGGTTGGTTCTTCCTTTGTCTCTATGAGTATTATATAATCCTTCTTGTATCAAACTATTCCATTCCACTCCACCATGTCTAAATTCATGGAAAAATATTTATATAGAGGGTGTAACAATATAGACCACATGTGGATGAATATGCAAAATCAAGGTGAGACGATGTATAGGAGGGTTGATGAGTTAATGATTAGGAAGGATAGACATGAAGCGAATATTTCTCACTTGAGTAAGGAAAAATCTGAAATAGTCCCTAGAGTTAGAAGGGAGAATAGACGTGATTCTAATCCTAGGGTTATAATTGGGGATGAGGGGGAAAAATTAAGAGATGATATTTTAGAAGTGAAACACATATTTAATGAGATGATAGGGGTATGGGAACAACTAGAGAAGGAGATGATTGCACAGGATGAAAGAAATTTTTTTTAGCAAGGTCGATAAAGGAGAGTGAAAAGAAAGTTTTAGTTGAATTGCAAGAAGAGTCTCGAAATAGCGATGTTGAGAAGGAGGGTGAGTTGAATAAAGAAGTAAAAGTTTAAATTCTGAACATTGTAGTGGATGATCAAAATGTGAGTAGTGATGAAGAGGTCCATGAACATGATGGTAAAATTATTGAAGAAGGGGATCAAGAGCACGAAAATGTGAAATTAGAAGAGGTAGTTGAGCATAAAAATTTAGAAGTGATGATTGAGCAAGAAATTGAAAGAGGTGAAGAGGAGAACCTCGTAGTTCGAAAGGGTCCAAATAATATGTCATGGGTACAAGGATCCCTATCTTGTATTTGGTGAAACTAACATTTCCCACCCTATTTTGCTGAAATCTTTTTTGTGGGTTGAATATACTTGGAGGCTTGAGTCACACCACATATAGCTAAGGAAGTTCATATTTCGACTCGTCCATCCAATCCAAGTATTGGACTACTATTGGTTGATTCTATGTAATGAAGGAAAGAATTTTCCTTTTGATCTAACAGTGTACTAAAACATCATGAACTAAGCTATGATTTAGGATGAATCATCTTGAAGAAGGAGGGAATGATGTGATCCAAAGCCCGAATACAAGTCTTCAAGAAATAATGGATAAAACACATTCTTGGCAACAAAAGAAGCAAGTCTCATGTTGGAGTCGAGTTGAGAAACCTGGTGGATCAACGTCATTCAAGTAGTCGAAAACGGACTTCAGTAACGACCTAACCCAATCACTTATGGCCGTAAGTGAATCCCTGCTTCAAATGGGCATTTCTTGAAATTTCACATATACGACCGTAACTAAATTTCTGCTTTTTCCGAGACATAATATCGTGAATTTTCAGTTTATTCCAATTTTAGTTCAATTAGAAGTCTAGTTTTTGGTAACTTTTAATTTTCACCATTATTGGGGTTTTATGTTATATTCCTAATGAGATTAGGAAATAACTTTATTGCTCTTTCAATTAGATTATGTTATTTATTTAGTTTCCTAATTAGAATATAGTTTTATTTCTTTGCCTATATATAGGGATGTTCTTTGTATTATTGAACACAACTTATTATTCAAGACAATTTTGAGATTATTGTGAGACTATTTGCTTTCAACAACTTATTCTTTATTGAATATAATTCGAACATGGGAGTTTAATCTTGTGCATTCAAACTTGGGTGAGATTTATTATTATTGTGATCAAGGGGTCAATATATCATTAGATTGTATTGGTTGCTTGACTCAATTAATTTTGAGTCAAACTCTAAATCGTGATTCTTTTGGCGTCTTGGGTTATGTCAATCTTTTGTGGGTTGCGTAACTACAATTACTACATGGTTTGCATAAAGATGATAGGGAGCCAAATACTTTTGAAGAAGTTTTAAAGAGTAAACAAGATGAGGAATGGGTGAAAGTGATGAAAGAAGAGACGAATTCCCTTGATAAAAATCAAATATGGGAGTTAGTCCCAAGACCTAAAAACAAGTCTATTGTTGGGTGCAAATGAGTTTTTAGAGTTAAGGAGAGAACCACTAAAGGAGAGCCTTTAAGGTTTAAGTCTAGACTCGTGGCTAATGGTTACATACAAAAAGAACGAATTGATTATAATGAAATATGTTCTCTTATTGTTAAGTACAGCACTATTAGGATTATGTTTGCATTAGTAGCACATTTTGTTTGGGAACGTGAACGACTCTATGTTAGAACTGATTTTTCGCATGGTGAACTAGATGAAGAGATTTATGGATCAACAAAAGGTTTTGAAAATAAACAAAAATTTGATAATATGTGTTTTCTTCTTTATGGTTTAAAACAATCACAGACAATGGTACAAATGTTTTGATTCTTTTATGCAAATAGTTAGTTTCAAAAGGAGTGAATTCGATCATTACTTGTATCATTAGAAATGTAGTGCTAGTAATGACTGCATGTTTTTATTATTATATGTTGATGATACATAGTTGGCCCTAATTTAAAGTTCTTAAATAAAATAAAAACTACATTGAGTGATGAATTTAACATAAAAGACCTAGGTAATATAAAAAGAATATTATGCATGGAAATTGATAGAGATAGGTAAAATTCATTCATGTTTTTTGCATCAACTACTATGTTATGAAAATTTTGAAAAAATTTGGTATGAAGGGGTGCTTTTTGGACGAAACGGATCGAAAATAGGAGCACCAAATTTGTTCCAAAAAATTTCGAAATCAAATTGTTTTTCTAAATTTCATTCCAAAATTTTCAAAATACACAAACTTCATTCCAAATCGAAATTTGGAAATTTTAGAAATTTTCAGAAATTTTCAATATTTCATATCTTATCAAGATTTATAATAAATTTAAGTATATAAAAAAAGAAATTCAGGGAATTGAATGTCTAAGATTAAAATGAGTTCAAAATTTCAACTAGTAAAAAAGTATAATTAAAGTTAAAAATCATAAAAGATAACAAAATAACAATATAACATTTATAAATAGATTTAACAAAAGTTTTTCCTTCATGATCCAAAGAAAAAAAAAAGTAAACAAGGATAACAACGTTACAATTCATGCATTTTTTTAACACTAAGTAAAAGTGTTACCTGTCAATTATAACTTATATGATAAATCTCATGTTAATAATAGTTTAATATTATTAATTATAAAGCAAATACAAAAAATTTCGGAATTTATTCGAAAAAAATTAGAATTTTCGAATCAGAAAAGTTCGAAATACTTTGAAAGTTTTTGGATCGAAATTTTGAAATCCGTTCCAATTCCAAACCAATTTTTTCAAAAAAAAATTGGAATTTGGGAGTTTCGGATTTTGGATCAGTTGGAATCAGGTTTTTTCCCAAAAAAATCAGAACGGAATCGGATTTTCCAATCCAACTTGTAACCCTAGGCATGAGTGATTGTAAACCAATTATATTTCCTTTAGCCAGTCATTTCATTTATCAAAAAAAAAAAAAAAAAAATCACATGCTAACGAAGAGGAAGAGGAGTATATGAAGAAAATTCCACATTCTAACGCCATTGGATCTGTGAAGTATTTATTTGTGTGTACTAGACAAGATTTCGCCATTGGCTATCCTCTTAAACAATTCTAGTGATTCGTTTATAGTTTTGGCGGATAATGAACCATTTGATGATAAATCACCTGAACACCCCTCGTGATCCCATGATGAGGATACTTCCTACGCATGTTTTTGAACATATTTCATGCCTCATCAAATGATTCTATATCATGTTGCTAAAAAGACCAATATATCATGCTTCAACTTCGCAATCTTAACAGATGGGAAGAATTTTTTGTGCATACTTTTTGAACCAGATCATTCCAGGTTGTGATGCTTGCAGCGAGACGAGAATCAAACCAATCTAATGCTCTCTCTTGCAAAGTATAGGGAAATAACTAAGTCTGATAGCATCATCACAGACACCCTGATATTTAAATGGTGGATACATAATGTTTGACTAGTTCTGAACAATTTAAGGAGTCATAAAATCACACACAAGCATGTTACCTACATCATCACTTTGTATTGTTTGATTATTATCGACCATGATTTTTTTTCTCTTGCTTCTATTAATCTACTATGTAATGCGAGTTAGGTTTCCGAATCAACTACTGCAAGATCACCTTATCTTGAATATTACATACACAAATCTGTGAAAAACAAAAGAACTAGTGAACAAACTGAAAATAGAAATAAAATTACTAAAATAAAAATAAAATAAAGCGGTAAAAATTCTGAATTAGTGAAAGTAATTTAAAAATAAATTTAAACTGCAATCTTCGGAAACGACACCAAAAACTTGTTGCGCTATTTTCGACAGCAAGTGTACGGATCACAAAAGCAATAAAATGGACTTTGAGTCCATGTATCGTTCCCATGAGAATTGAGAAAATTTATTATTTTATATTAAATTATCAAATAAAAGTGAACAAATTTGAAATAATAAAATCTATGAGAAAAATATGTTAGAATCGAGAATCTATTTTACTTCCATCATTGATCCTTTGATTTAAGTGTTTAACGACAATTCATGGAATTTTGTATATCAATGTTCCTAATGTGTTTAAAACCCTCTTTTGAATGGTAAATCCTATTTTAATATGTGATGCGACTATGTTTTTATGACGAATACGAACATATAGAAAAGCATTAACGTTTTGTAAACATTATGAAAGAAACATAAAGTATAGCGGTATATTTTTATCCCAAATTGAACTTTATGATAACTAAAAATGTATAACAGAATCATAATCTTTCGAACTTAATAAAACCCCATGATAATCATATAATTAATGTACACATAATTATAGATGAATGAAAACTCGGCAATAATTACAAAAACCCATAAATTGCACTAAATTAAATAAGTATCAAAACATAAAATCCGAAAAGTAAAATTTCATGACGATTCTAACATAAATGTCTAGCCTAGAAATGTAATTGAAGAAAAATAACACCAAGAATTATTGGAGTTCATCACCCGAATAATGATCTTGTTGTAGAAATCTTCAATCTTGAACTTGACTCCAATTGGTTTCCTTGATAATTTGATAGTGTTTTTGTATGATATATGAACAGAATGAAACCCCAAAATTGTGCATGATGATGAGTATATATAGGTTTAGGAGAAGTTTAGGTTAATTAGGAGAAGATTAGACAAAAAATTGTGTTTAAAAGCCCAACTGCGGCCCAATTGGACTGTCTTGCGATTGCGTGGTATAAAATCTAGCGATAGCGTGGTTAGCCAATTTCTAAACTGTTTAATTTTTTAATAGTCTTTGGATCACGCTATTGTCATGCCGATGATCACGTGGTTCTATTGTCTATGTTCAATTTTCATCTTTCATTCTCTGCAACTTGGTCTTGTCTTTTATTTACACTACAAGTCCCAAATCTTCCGATTAGATCAATTTGGCCCTTGAACTTCTGTTCTCTTGCAATTAAATTCTTTCTATCATCAGTTTTCTTCATGCACTTCTCATGTGTACAATTTAGCATCTATATATCATCCATTTACTCTTTATTCGCTTCAATTGCTTCATTTTCTCGACTCTGTGATTATTTCTGAAATATAAACAAATAACAAGAAAATCAATCGCTTTTATTCTAAAAGGACATTATAATAATCTACTTTTAGCATGTAAATTAAGTGTATAAAATACACTTATCAACATTTTGAAAGTACATGTCTAATCTTGGTCTCAATCATTAGGAAACTTTAAAATGGTTATTTAGATATCTGAAAGGAACTTGTAATGCATCTCTCTCTCTCTCTCTCTCTCTCTCTCTCTCACACACACACACACACACACACACACACAATATTGAAGGTGTAAAATTAAAAAACTTTACTGATGCTAATTATGATGGTAATAGAGATAATGGAAAATCTACTTCTTCCTATGTGTTTACTTTTTGTAATTCACGTGCTAGTTAGAAATGACAACTCCAACATATTGTTGCATTATCTTTTACTAAATCTGAATATATTGCTACTACTGAACCTTTTTAAAAAATCTTTGTGGTTTAAAGGTCTACTAAATGATCTAGGTGTTTTTTATGATAATGTGACAGTATATTCTGATAGCCTATCTTCTATTTACTAGAGTAAAAATCCCATCTTTCATGAACGTATTAAACATGTTGATGTCAGTCTACATTTCATTAGAGATATAATTTATCAAGAATTGATAAAATTTGAGAAAGTCCTTTCAGAATACAACCATTCAGACATGAAACGAAGGAGCTCCTCTTTGGTAAAGTCTAGAAGCTGCCTTACTCTTCTAAATATTGGTACATTTCTATGACTTTTTCTCTTCATTTAAGCTACTGTGATCTTGCTTATCTTACAGGCTGATTTGATATCAAGGTAAAAGTTTGTTGGGTAATTTTGTGCCACTAACTAAATTCAATTGACAATGATGAAAATTCGAGGTCCGTTTGACTTAATAGGCTTCTATAACCCAATATTGAAGATTAGTCATAGTCTACACCACAATAATTTTGTAACCAAATCTGGTTGGATATTTGGAGGAAATCAATCCAATTGGGCTTGATGCTTAATACCCACCTTGGAGATAAAGATAAGTTTGAAAAGGGGTAAAACAACTTGGTATTTAATTTCATGATCTTTTTGGTTACCTAATTTTTGGGTTGATTTCGGTTGAATGAAGGATTTTGTTCTGTCTTTTCTTGAGCCATCTGAAGCCTACATTTTCTTTGTGATAATAGCGTACAATGTATTAAAAATTTCTTCTACCTACTTCATGCTTCCTATTACAACTCTCCGTTTTCATCCCTTTCTTGGTTGGTGCTTTGAGATTACCTAATGATAGGGGTGGCAAACAGGTCGGACAGTTCGTGAATTCGGTTCGGTTCGGCTCGTGAAAAAAGGGACTTGAGCTTGGACATGACAGAAAATTTGGGTGTTGGACAATTCAGGTTCGGCTCGTGAAGCTTGTGGGTTGGCTCGTGAAAGCCCAACAAGTCGTGAAATGCCATTTCAAGTTCATCAAGCCCATTTCAATTTTGTCAAGTTCGTGTACAATTTTAAGTTTTAATATTTTAAATTATTTTAATATTAATAGAAAGTTAGAATACAAAAAAAAAAAAAGGAAAAATACACGAGTCCACGAGCCGAACTTAGGTCGGCTTTGTGAGAGACGAGTCGGCCTAGCTCGACTAGTCTGCCACACGAGTCGTGGCCAGTCCAGCTCGTGGGCCAGACCAAACACGTCCATGGTGGGTCGAGCCGGCTCAGCTCGACCCGTTTGACACCCATACCTAATGCATTCTTTATGGTTGTACAAATCTCTAAAAAGTGGTGCTACTGGTGGTGGATCGAATTTCTGAGCCAAACAAAAAGGGAAAAATCCAAACTTATAAAAGAATATTCTTTCATGTTTTTTTTTTTTTTTTTAAAAACTCAATCTAACTTGTTATTTGTTGATTTTGTAGGTTGGATTATTACAATAAGGTCCATTCTCCCCACATTCTTAAGAATGGAAATAACACAACCAAAAGTCTTAAGCATAGAATAACCAATACATTTTCCATGCAATCTATCATTAGTATCACAAATACTTGAAGAAAAAGAAATACGTCGTTGTTTACCAATCACACAACGATCACGTCATTAGACATACAATCTTTTCCAAACACCTCTCTACTATACTTCCTAAACACAAAAAGATCACATAAATGTACATTAGACACATGGTCTCTAACAAAAGTACCTTCAGCATCCCTAAGCTTAAACCTCTTATCATCCATATGTGCCCCCAGGGCACATCTCCCAGCTGTGAAAGGGAGGGTGGTTTAAAGACCAGCCTCGCTTGGTCAGGGGTTCGAATCCAACCATTGCCAAGTTAAAAGGTAAGCCCTCACCCTACACTCTGAGAGGTATAACCTGTAATTTACATCATTCACCAAGGTTCAGGACAGGGCAGGTGGGGGCCCCTAAGGTTGGGGTTCAACCTTTTTTTTTTTTTTTTTACTCTTATCATCCATACGTGCACTGACATGCAACTAATGCATGCCATTTGTGTTGATAAAAAAAAAAAAGATGAATCAACATCTCTAATCACATCAACATTGGTAATATGTACACAATTTCTTTGAACTCTCTTACAAGTTACAAGAACGCCCTTAATCATTTTCATCATATTCTTTTCAACTCTACCAGTTAGCCCCATCTCTTTTAATCGATCCACCGATATCAAAATCATCTTAGGAATATACGTAACGCATCTCAAAGTAAGCACACAACTGTACTAAATTTAACAAAAATATCACATATCCCAACAACTTTGCATGCAATATTTTTACACAAAACAACGTGATTTAAATAATATTCATGTAAGTTATAGAACAAATCTCTATGGGATGTAATAAGAAAAGATTCACCTAAATCAAGTATCCATTCATGCATATGATATTTCACATTTAAATTTAATTCAATGAAGTCAACATGATTTATTAACATATAAACCTCATTCGGGTTTGAATTAGAACAAGATACCACATTCGCCTCGTCTCTCTCTTCCTCTATCTGTTCATGTTTCTCGTTATAATAATCTTTATAAAGTGACTAATTTTACGACAACCATAGCACCTCTTATACATTTTTCCCTAGACTTAGATCTACACTTACCATTCCTTTTATCTAGAGATGGTAAAAAGGCTCGTCGATTAGGGCGACATTGGCTCGAGACTCGCTAGTCCCGAGCTGAGGCTCGGGCCAAGCCAATTTTTTGGTTATTGGATCGAGTTTGAGCCAACTTGTGTGGCTCGCTGAGCCGCACGGGTCAACTCATGACAGGCCATTTGGCCTATGTTAATGAAATAATACACAAAAGTTTACTAGCCTTATTTTATTTTATTTTTATTGATATTACTAGTAAAAATGTACAAGAAGTGAAAAAATTTAACATTTTAAATGAATTTAAACTTCTATAAATTTTTAAAATATAAAAACCCTCACAATAATATTAAACTCTAGATTAATGCAAAGAAAGAAGAACCCTTAATTATTTATTGCGACGAAAGAACTAGTTACACATGCATCCACCTTTCTCTATGAACAATCAATTTTGCCTTTTCCTAGTTTTACTTCTAAGTTTCAAATCCCCACCCCGCTCCGATATTAAACCTGTCCTTTTTGAGTTTTTCTTATAAAGGTAATTTCTTCCATAATTCAGAATGCTTATAATTAATCTTTGTTGGGATTTTTTGGTCCCAATCAAGCCTCGGGGGCAATAATAATAAACAGTGTCGAATTTTAAGCTTCGTAGGCCCTCGGTCCATGATCGAAGTATTGCCCAATCTCCACAATTAGGCAGCCCACACGCTAAGAAATTTACTATCCCCTCGAGGTTTTAATTGGGTCTCGACCCTATTGCTCGATGGGTAGGCTTCAAGACGACCCATTTTAATTAGGGCTTCCCTAATTAAACCCTAAGCCTATATCTACCCACACCCTCCCATTTGGCTCAATAGATCACTCTCACGACACTCCCTCTCCACTCTCTCGGTGCCGCTACTCTCTCTCTCTCTTCTTTGTGAAGAACCCGACCCTTTTTCTTCTTCCTCTCTCGGTGATTGGAAGTGTGCCATAGTGGTTGTGACTGTGTTCTTGCTGCTGCCGTGTTGTGGTTCATTTCGGCAGTCCGGTTCTTGGTTGTGGGAGGCAGTGTTCGGTCCTTGTCTTGGCCGAGCCTTATTGTGGTTACCTTGTGGCGGTCGAGCCTTGTGTGGCTCCTCTTGTGATCGAGTCTTGGCGTAACCGAACCTGCTGTGTTTGGACCTTGCTTGCGCACCACCTGCTCCGTTTGGTTCTTTCTTGTGGGTCATCTCTTCTGCCCTTTGCTGTGGACCGTGCTTTGGTTGGGTCTCCTTTGTGCAGCCTTGGTTCGTTGGAGTGGGTTGGGTGTGTTGGCTGTGGGTTTGACCAGTTTGGGGGTTGTCTTTGGAGTGTTCTCTAGCCGATAGTGTTGGTGTTACCATTGTGGGGATTGGGCTAACTTTGAGCCCTCAGTTTCATCCTCTGCAGTCGGCTAAGTCATTGAAAAAGGGAGTTATCATTACTTGCAATTATATTGTTTATGTATTGATTCAATTACGTTGCTAATCATATTGTTTACTTCCGCTGTATTATTGATTAATCTCGATTACTTTGTGTCTTGCGAGGTTGGATTATTCAACAATTGGTATCAGAGCCTTGGTGGCTCGATTAGCTGAATTGAATCAATACTGGAATTCATTGATTGAGTTTTCTAATTCCCTAATTTAATTTTCATTAAGTGAAAATTATTTTTGTTTTTTGTCGTTCGAAATTATTTGATTTCAATTATATTTTCAAATTCTTTGTGATTGAAAATTATTGTTTAATTGGTGTTTTATCATTGTTTGTTGGTTAGGCCCTATTTTGGAGGTTCTCGAGCTTGGTGCTGATTTACGCTTCAAAATTGGCTAATTGCAAAACATAAAACGATAAATAATTTCGCATCTCTCCATATTACGGACTCAGATTGGTCCGCTCTGGTAAATTGGCTGAAAATTTTAAATTCCAGTAATAGCAGGTCATCGTGTGGGGTGACCATTAGGCTTGCGGTTGCTTGTTGCTAGTTATAGGAATTATTTGACTTTACCTGTTTTTCATAGCTGTTTGTCTTGTGATATCTTTTGTAATTATTTTGCTTGTTGCACTATTATTAGAACTGTCACCTAGACTCCCGTGTCGAAAATTCCCTTGACCTGAGATCTTTGAGTCTCACGGAATCCTGAGAATTTAGAACGGCGCATATTGCAACCTTTAGGATCTTCTGTGTGATTTTCCGTGTGGTGCTTATATTGCGCTGTGTGATTCTTATTTGTTAAGATGTCTGCACATCGTTTTGAATTGAACATCTTCGATGGTAAAGGTAATTTTTCTATATGGCAACAGAAAATGAAAGGTGTTTTGGTACAACAAAAGATTTCAAAAGCTATTGACAATTCTTTCCCAAATACTGTGACTGCTGATGAGAAAAAGGATCTTGATGAACTCGCATATACTTCTATCATTTTACATCTATCTGACTCTGTTTTGCGTAAAGTGGGTAAACATGATACTACTAAAGAACTTTGGGATAAATTGGAAGAACTTTATGTGTCAAAGTCTACTTCTAATAAGCTTTATCTGCTTGAAAGTTTTTTCAGTTTTAAAATTGATTCCTCTAAGGACTTAGATAACAACTTGGATGTCTTTAACAAACTTGTGCAAGACATCACTAACTGTGGTGAAAAAGTACCCAAAGAATATAAAGCTGTTATATTGTTAAATGCTATTCCTGACACTTACAAAGAGGTTAAGAATGCTATAAAATATGGGAGGGATACTCTTACACCTGAAATTGTCATTGATTCCTTGAAAAGTAGGCAGAGGGAGGTGAAAGCTGAAAGAGATGTGAGGGGTGGTAGTGGCGAGATCCACATGATGCGAGGTGGGCATGGTAAAAACAGAGGTGACTCAAACAATGAGGGTAATAGATGGAATGGTGGAAGTAGTTTTAAGTCACAGGGTAAGGCGAAGGGAAGGAAGTTCTATGGTTGGGGTAGGTCTGGCCATTATAAGAGAGACTGCCCTGGAGAGAAAAACAAAATAGGAGATGGGGATAGAAATGGAGTCAATGTAGTTACTAACTCGGAAGGTGATCCGAGTGGAGTTTATTGATGCTCTTATCTCACTTGCAGTTACTACTGAATAATTGTATTCATCTGATTGATTTTTTACCCTTTTGCATGTGTGTGGTCACTTTATTCGGTTGCATTCTTTATGTTGCATTTCATTTGCGTTGATTCAACATTTGCATGAATTTGAGTGTGATATGTTATTTTGTGTATAACATGGTTACATGCATGGTGGTTGGGTTTTGGTGTGAGGTTTTGATACTTTGTGTGTTCTTACAATATAGATCAGATGAGTTCCCTTGGTGGGATGTGTATTCAGTAGTTATGTTAGAAGTGAGGGTTAGCTGGTAAGGTTGAACTAGATGCCTAAGAGTGTATTTGGTGACATACTAGGGGATGTGTGTTTTGACATGTAGATCACGAGAGGTGAGGTTGTCAAATGTCTTGTTTTAACTCTATCTGTGAGGATCTCGATTAGGTGGAGGACGCTCCTATTATCTCTAGGTGAGGTGGAGAGTCGAGGTTTAACTTCTAGTAGTGAGGTTGTGATAGAGGTACATCCATTGTCTTAGGATCTTAGTAGTTTACCAGTTAAGTGTGATTGTTGAGTAGTCTAGTGAGCATAGATGGCGGTGAGAGAAGAGCTACATCGGTTTTGGAATGAGGTAATTGTGGTTATATCTTTTCTTGGGGGTCATTTGCATACGTTACTTGTGTTAACCTTGTTTGATTAACTTGGTGTTAATGTTAAGTTCTTTATGTGAACTTGGTGAAAAGATTTGTGGTTTTCCTTTGATGTGCTCTTATCGCATTTGTGGAGTCACCTATAACTTTGTGTTATTAAATGCTCTTGATTGACTCATGTGGAAATGTAATTTGTTTACATTTGTCTTTAGAAAGCACGTGTTGTTTGTCTAAGGTTGTATTACTTGCTAATGTGATATAAATACATAGTTTGGCTCGCTATGATTTAGTGTATTCTTGGGTTTTACCTTAGCCTTTTGGTGAGTACTGTTAGCAGGTATGAGATATGTTTCTAACGTGAAACATTGTAAAAGGTATGTTGAGTTCTAATTCGTTTGGAACTGTTTTGTGCAACTAATGAACTAGGTGTTTTGGTGTTGCAGGTTCGATTGGAACCAAGATGGAGGTTTGTTGGGATTTTTTGGTCTCAATCAAACCTCGGGGGCAATGATAATAAATAGTGTCGGATTTTAAGCTTCGTAGGCCCTCGGCCCATGATCGAAGTATTGCCCAATCTCCACAATTAGGCAGCCCACACTCTAAGAGATTTACTATCCCCGTCGAGGTTTTAATTGGGTCTCGACCCTGTTGCTCGATGGGTAGGCTTCAAGACGACCCATTTTAATTAGGGCTTCCCTAATTAAACCCTAAACCTATATCTACCCACACCCTCCCATTTGGCTCAATAGATCACTCTCACGACACTCCCTCTCCACTCTCTCGGTGTCGCTACTCTCTCTCTCTTCTTTGTGAAGAACCCGATCCTTTCTCTTCTTCCTCTCTCGGTGATTGGAAGTGTGCCATAGTGGTTGTGACTGTGTTCTTGCTGCTGCTGTGTTGTGGTTCCTTTGTGGTTCATTTCGGCAGTCCGGTTCTTGGTTGTGGGAGGCAGTGTTCGGTCCTTGTCTTGGCCGAGCCTTATTGTGGTTACCTTGTGGCGGTCGAGCCTTGTGTGGCTCCTCTTGTGACCGAGTCTTGGCGTGACCGAACCTGCTGTGTTCGGACCTTGCTTGCGCGCCACCTGCTCCATTTGGTTCTTGCTTGTGGGTCATCTCTTCTGCCCTTTGCTGTGGACCGTGCTTTGGTTGGGTCTCCTTTGTGCAGCCTTGGTTCGTTGGTGTGGGTTGGGTGTGTTGGTAGTGGGTTTGATCGGTTTGGGGGTTGTCTTTGGAGTGTTCTCTAGCCGGTAGTGTTGGTGTTACAATTGTGGGGATTGGGCTGACTTTGAGCCCTCAATTTCATCCTCTGCAGTCGGCTAAGTCATTGAAAAAGGGAGTTATCACTACTTGCAATTATATTGTTTATGTATTGATTCAATTACGTTGCTAATCATATTGTTTACTTCCGCTGTATTATTGATTAATCTCGATTACTTTGTGTCTTGCGAGGTTGGATTATTCAACAATCTTAATCATTCATTTAAAGTTTTTTTCCCTTTCTTAACTTGATCAAAATTCCATCCCAATTCCATGGCAATAGATGAACACAAATTTTTTAGGAAAAAAAAAATCTACACGTTAGAAGATAATTTCTAATGTAATGCATGTTTTAAAAAAAAAAAAAAATTCAAGAATGTAAATATAAATAAATTTATCATCTATATAATAATTGTATGAAAAGCTTTTGAACTCAATCTCCTCACCAATCTAATGATCTATGAAAATTGTGCATATTTAGGAGCAAATGCAAGAAGTTAATTACTTTGTGACCGTGTGAAATATATATATATATTAAAAATATTTTTAGTCAAGTTTTTTTTATACATATTAGCATAGTGCAATATTTCTATCCACTGCTCCACATATAGATATAGCTGTGCCTTTGTGACTGTATACGCCAGTTATTTGATGATTTTTATTTTATTTATTTATTTTTTTAACTATGATTTGGCGCATTAACACAATTTACATAAATTATTTGTCTTATTTATAAATTCTTTTCTAGCTAGTTATTTGGTGGGAAAAAATGGACATAGAAAAGATGGAGTTTAGTAAATATATTTATTTCCTCTTAAGAATTAAAATTTTTGAACAAGATATCAACGCAATATATATATAAGGTTAGAGTTCCGAAAAGATTTATTTTTAATGTATATATCTCTATATGATTCAAATTTATTTTTAATCCACTTTAAGCTCCCGTTTATTAGTGATCAAAATAAGATTTTTAATAAATTTTCATAAATTTATAGTTGAAAATATGTAAATTATATGAATATATATTTAAAATTATTTGTTAATTTTGATTCAATTAAAATTAAAATTTTAATATATGTATGAAATAGAGAAAGCCTATTTCTTACTCATAACTACTCCCCTCCGCCAAATAAAAACAAACAAAAATAAACCCAAGGAGTACCAAAAATTCCGCTTCATCCCCTCATTTGAACAATTCCCAAGACACACACGTGCCGATCCCACCGCCGCCGAATGAGCCACCATAATACGTATATAAACTCACTGCACCACCGCCTTCTCCTCCTCAGCACTGACTTTCCCTTCTAACGCTATCTCTCTATAATCTATAATCCATCGTTTTCTCTCTCTAAAATGGCTGATTCTGCAACCCATCTCCTAAAAGATGAGCTCGATATAGTCATACCCACTATTAGGAATCTTGATTTCCTGGAAATGTGGAGGCCATTTTTCGAGCCTTATCATTTGATCATAGTGCAAGACGGTGATCCTTCCAAGACAATCAAGGTCCCTGATGGCTTTCATTACGACTTGTACAATCGAAATGATATTAATAAGATTCTGGGTCCTAAAGCCTCCTGCATTTCCTTCAAGGATTCTGCCTGCAGATGCTTTGGGTATATGGTCTCCAAGAAGAAGTATATCTTCACCATTGATGATGACTGCTTTGTAAGTTTTCAAAAACTGACTTCTTTTTCCTTATAATTTCATGTTTAATGATCGAGTTTTATAAACTCTTTAGGTTGCGAAAGACCCTTCTGGGAAAGAAATCAATGCCCTTTCACAGCATATCAAGAATCTTCTGTGCCCTTCAACACCAAATTTCTTCAATACCTTGTATGATCCTTTCCGAGAGGGTGCGGATTTTGTTCGTGGATATCCTTTCAGCCTTCGCGAGGGTGTGCCAACAGCTGTTTCTCATGGCCTCTGGATGAACATACCAGATTATGATGCACCTACACAACTTGTGAAGCCTCTTGAGAGGAATAAACGGTATCCCATACTTTTAATACGAAACTAAATAATGTACTATTTTGAAGTTATCATTCTTCTTTTACGTGTTCATTTGAAGCACGATTCTTGTTTTTTAGGTATGTTGATGCAGTTTTGACAATACCAAAGGGAACCCTATTTCCCATGTGTGGAATGAATTTGGCATTCGATCGTGATCTTATTGGACCTGCGATGTACTTTGGACTCATGGGAGATGGCCAACCGATTGGCCGCTATGACGATATGTGGGCTGGCTGGTGCGTCAAGGTACAATCGATCTCTACACATATTTTTAACAACCGTGCTACTGAGTCAGAAAGTTTGATCGAAAGTTGCACACTTATAAATATATCAGTCATTAGTTATTTTACCCATCACATCAACATCGAAATCAACAACTCACACAAATTCGATCACACTTTCAGTCCAATTTTCCGGGCTCTTTAGCATTTTCCTATTTTTAAACCTTTTTTTTTTAACACTATGGAATGATTTTTATTTTTTACATTCTGTAGGTGATATGTGATCATCTAGGATTGGGAGTGAAAACCGGGCTGCCATACATATGGCACAGCAAAGCCAGCAACCCATTTGTGAACCTGAAAAAAGAATACAATGGCATCTTCTGGCAAGAAGAAATCATTCCATTCTTCCAAGCAGCAACTCTTTCTAAAGACAGCACAACTGTTCAGAAATGCTACGTTGAACTGTCCATACAAGTAAAAGAAAAACTTGGCAAAATAGACCCTTACTTTGTGAAGCTTGCAGATGCAATGGTCACGTGGATTGAAGCTTGGGACGAACTCAACCCTGATAAGAATTCTGGCAAGAAATAGATCAGAATTGGCTTCAAGTTTCTGATTATATATATATAGTCTCTAAGTTATAAGTAATTTTTTGATGTATTATGTGTTCTGTTTGTATTTGACTTCTAGGTAGATCTTCGTTTGGATTTACAGCTTGTTGGGTTATAGCAGCAAACTAGAAACAATAAGTCCTCAGATTTTAGGAGTTTTCTTGTTGCAATCGGGGCAGCCTAAAAAGTTGCTATTCGAAAGCAATTTAACAAAAATGTTTTGTAATATGAGATAGATACATATGAAGACATTAGTGTTGAATAAATTAGTCCAACTTGTTTTCTCGTTGACCTATGGCATGTTTGGCTAAGCTTTAAAGCTCCTAATAAACGTCCCATTTTGTGGGATGTCATTATTTTTTTTACTTAATTATGCGGTTCTTGAATCGATCATTAGCTGGTACTTTTAATTGAATTAATAAATAAAAGTTAAGTTTGCTTTGCTTTGTAGTATGTTGTAGATTAATGCGCGCGTTTCTTAATTGTTAAGTAGTCAGATAGTAGACACGAATAACGAATAAATGGTGGCACTACAAGAAAAAGGAGCGAAAAAGACAAAAAATTAGAGATAACATGAAAAGTCGTTTTTATTGGTCAATCAATAGAGACGACACGACCAATAGAGACGACTTTTTAAGTTGTCTCTATTAGTTGTCAACCAATAAAGACGACATTGTAATGTCGTCTCTATTGACTGACAAATAGAGACTGCATTATGGAGTCGTCTCTATTGGTTGCTAATTAATAGAGACGACATTCTATTGATCGACCAATAGAGACGTGTCGTCTCTATTCTGTTTTTTAAAAAAAAAATAAAATTATTCTTAGTTTTTAAAATTTTGCTATTTTTTTGTTGACCTTTTTAATTATTTACATTTATATAATTAATATTAAAGTTAATTTGTTAAGAAAATATTATTAAGTTAACTAATATATATTATTTAAAACAAAATTTAACACAAGAATTCAATTGCCTTAGTGATTGAGACATCACCACCCAACACTTAGGTCCCGAGTTCGAATCCTTGTCATGCACAATTATCATATGAATTAAAGAAAATTCGTGGGTCGACGGTTCGGATCGAGATTTGGGTTGGGTTAAAAAGTGATTGAATCGAGTCAAAATAAATAAATAGAAAATTAATTAAATATTTTCACAAATAGAGAGACAATGTCGTCTCTAAAGGTCGTCTCAATTGCCCTGGATGAAATAGAGACGACAAAGTCGTCTCTAATTATCTTCAGTCACGGACCTACAGAGACGACTAATTGAGACGACAAAGTCGTCTCTAATAATCAATAGAGACGACTTTAAGTTCTTTAGAGACGACTTTTGTCGTCTCTGTTGGATCAGATTCTTGTAGTGTGGTGATGCTTCTAAATAGGTCTTCGGAGAGTATTAATTTTTTATTGCATTACGTTATTATCTTCTAACTATTGTCATATATTCAGAAAATAGGTCTTCGGAATGTCACTTTTTCAGTCCTGTCAGAAAATGGAAAATCTGTCCATTTTTCAGTCCGCCAGCATTATCTTCTCCGGTGAATAACTTCTGTTTCAACCGTCGGATCGCCCCAAAATTTTAGGCGAGTCTTCTCCTTGAAGAGCCCGTTCTGATGGCGTTGGCCGATCGTAGATCGGAGTCTGGATCGGCCGGAATGTCACTTTTTCAGTCCGGTCAGAAAATGGAAAATCTGTCCGTTTTTCAGTCCGCCAGCATTATCTTCTCCGGTGAATAACTTCTGTTTCAACCGTCGGATCGCCCCAATATTTTAGGCGAGTCTTCTCCTTGAAGAGCCCGTTCTGATGGCGTTGGCCGATCGTAGATCGGAGTTCTGGATCGGCCGGAATGTCACTTTTTCAGTCCGGTCAGAAAATGGAAAATCTGTCCGTTTTTCAGTCCGCCAGCATTATCTTCTCCGGTGAATAACTTCTGTTTCAACCGTCGGATCGCCCCAATATTTTTGGCGAGTCTTCTCCTTGAAGAGCCCGTTCTGATGGCGTTGGCCGATCGTAGATCGGAGTTCTGGATCGGCCGGAATGTCACTTTTTCAGTCCGGTCAGAAAATGGAAAAACTGGACAGATTTTCCTTCTTTTCAGATTCTGTAACTTTTGACTTATGAGTATCCGTAATAGGCAGCAGTTAGCGGAACAGAGATTTAAGGGTTATTGAAGGCCTGAATGTGAAATGTAGAGAAATTTTCGTTAAGTTTTAAATGCCCTTATTACAGTACAAAGAGGGAGAGTAGGGTTAAGTCAAAGGGATTTTCTTTTGGCTTTTATTTTGTGATTTTCAAATTTTGAATTTTAGTCTTCCCCAGCAAGCTTCACATGGGCGGGAATTTATGCCAAACTTTGAGCGGGAATCTTTTGCTGGACTTAGCTCCTTTTATATAATATATAGATATGTGGTTAAAAAGTATAGAGAAATTAAAAAAAATTAACAAAACTACCGCAAATTTTAAAAGAAAAAAAGTGTCAGAGAAAATAAAAAAATTCATAGGCGTAGGCTTGGTTTTTAAAATGGTGGGCCCCTTTTTGTATTCGAGCTTAGCATTTTTTTTACCTTATGAGGTTATGTTAATCCCCCTTGAAGGTGGGTGAAGAAAATTGTACTCAAATGTAAATACCATTTCAAAAATTGGGTGAAAATTCAAATTTTTAATATTAATATTTATATTTATATTATAAAACTAAAATAAAATTATAACAATAATTGTATTGAAGATTACAATCCGTATAATGAAGATTACGATACTTGTAACGAATATTACACTAATATGTAATAAAATTACAATACGTGTAATGAAGATTATAATTCCTTTAATCAAATATACTCCATTCATAATTAGTATCACGCCAAATAGCATGTATATTTTACAATATGAGAATGTAACTTTAACGAATATTGTAATAGTTGTAATAAAGCATATTTCATATAACAAATATATATTACAAAGGTTTATACCAACTGGAATATATGTCACTTACAAGTTTCATGACATGAATCTTTTATAATATTTTTACTTGACCATTACAATTAGTGTAATGCAACACCAACCCACGAGGAACCATGATTTATGCCAACTGGAATTCTCAAAATTAAGGTTACCATGATTTATGCCAAGTGAAACACCTATCTCATTTACTTATGGAAGTGAAATAGTAGTTCCAATGGAAATATGAATTCCAAGTTCAAGGGTTCAACTTTACAACCATGCTACAAATGAAGAGATGTCTAACGAAAACCCAGATCTCCTAGAAGAGAAAAGGAACCAGGAAAAGTCCAAAGTCGCAGAATATCGGAAATGGATGATGAATTATTACAATCGAAGGGTCCTACCGCGCACCCTCCAATGTGGGGAACCTGTGATAAGGAGAGTCAATGTAGCAGGTCACACAGTAGGAAAACAGGATGTGAGATGGGAATGACCTTACAAAGTCTTAAGAGTGATCTAACCCTGCACATATGAACTCAAAGGCCCAAAGGGCATGACGCTTTCCTGACCATGGAACATCTAAAATCTAAAAAAAAAAATATTATTAATAATGTCACTCCTTCCGTTTTTAATTCAATGTTATTTTAATAATGTAAGACTGTTATTTTCTTAATAAATTCTGAGTTAGTTGTTCACTTGAATAGCTTTCTATGTGTCCAATACGGCCATCAAACACGCAAGTAGCCGACCATAGTAAACAACCGGGTCAATATGGCCATCAAACCCGCAAACGGCCAACCGCATCAAGAACTGGGTCAACACGGCAGACAAACGCGCAAACGATTGGCTATAATAAACAACTGAGTCAACACAATCGTCAAACATGCAAACGACTGACCATGGTAAAGAACTAGGTCAATACGACCATCAAATGCGCAAACAGCTGACCACAGTAAAATACTGTGTCAATACGGCTAGTAAATGCACAACGGTTGACTACAGTAAACAAATAGGTCAATGCAGCCACCAAATGTGCAAACGGCCAACCACAATAAACAACTATGACAATATGGGCACCAACTGCGCAAACAGAAAACCACAGTAAATAATTGGGTTATCATAGCCACCAAACATATAAAAGGTCAAGCACAGTACGCAACTGGTGTCAACACGGCCATTAAACTTACAAATAGTCGAACAAAATAAACCACAGGATCAGTGCAATTAATAAAGAATGAGGATGTTCCTGGAACCCAATTTAACAGATGAAGACACATCAAGTGCAAGCAAACCATGAAAAGGTTAAAACTAGAATACATTGTGACAATTTAACAACAAAAAGGCATACTAAGTCTGCTAAAGATATACAATTAGAAAGAAAAGTAGAAGTGTTACTAAAACACCACAAAGGAGGCAACAAGCCTTCCGAATAACTACTATGATACCACAGACGAGGTCATAAGCCTCGAAATACAAGCCACAAAACTAGGTAAAAACCCAAAAATCACCTGGTACTAAGTCAATCTCCCGTTGTCTCATAATCGGGATTTTCGCCTTCCTCGACTCCTAGTGGCTCACCATCAAACTCTTCAATGCACAAGAAGTCCAAATCACCCTCTTTGTTTTTTGAAATATGCTTCTTGCAAGCTTTGAAACCACTAGTGTATTAAGAAAATGAGGCCTCAACTATTCCCTTGAAGTAGTTCGGAAAAGTCTTATATGCCTTAATAGCATCATCTATGTGGGACCGGGACTCATCGTGTCATGGTAAGAGGCCAAGGCGCGAGAAACCTCCTCTTGCATTTCCAACTATTGGGAAGCAACCTGAGATTGAATGTCAAACACCTGCTAGTCCAACATTTTCTTCCTCGACTTGGAATCACCCAACTTTGACTTAAAATCCTTCAACTTCGTAAGTAATATTTGAAATCGCTCGTCGTTGTTCATCAAGTTAGCGGTTTGACGAGCTAAGTTGTTAGCGGTTTGAGTGAATTTCTACTTAGAGATGTCAATTTGGGCGGTCCGGTCCCGGTCGGATCATCCCACCAACATTTGAGTCACTTTTGGAAGAACATGTCTGACTTTGGCCACATCCTGATACACTTTGAGAGCAAATTGGACCCAAAGTCAATGAAATTGAAAGTGCAAGAGCTTACGTATTTATGAATATTCAGGCTTGAGAAAACCTACGCACCACATCTTCATCGATAAAAGCAGAGCCCAAACAGAGATGATTGATGTCAAAAGTCAAAGAGAAGAGATAGTTGGCCACAAATGGCTATTTCAAGAAATCTTGGTAATCTCTGAAAGTAGTGACCTTTGTTGAAGCTATTACCATAAAATTATAGTAAGGAAGATTCATTTTGGAAGGAAGAATAGGCTATGGAGAGAGTTTTTGAAATAACACTTTGAGAATAATGTCAAAGTGGTTAAGGAAACTTCCTTTTAAGGATTTCATCAATGAAAGACTAAAAGGCATCCTTTGGTCGTTGAAATTCATGCATTGTATGTGGTTGGAATTTGGAGTTTTGTCGTATGACTGGAAAGTCAAGTGATGTATAAGCAATGATGGTGGCGTACCATAGGTATAAGAGCATTTAATGTAGCAACGATTGAAGGATATTGAAAAGATAACTTGTGTGTTAAAAAGAATAAGGGATGTTTACCTTTATTGCTAATTAATAAGACTATGTTAATGATTAAAACATTAATTAGGCAATATTGGAGATAATTATTTACACAGTACCACCAAAAATAAAGGCAAAGGTAATGAGGACACATGGACATCAAAGTAATCAACATTGTACGATATCTCACTTGGTATAGATGGCGTAATTAGGGCGAACATGATGAGAAAGAATTCACCCAACCTGGGCGAGAAAAGCAAAGGGGAGCAGAAATCGTGGGAAGCAGTTATTTAAAAATGCAAGTAATGGAGGCATTCAAAGAAAGCGTGACAGTTATAAGATCACGAAGCAATTTCAGAAACGGATATAGAGGTGTTCAAAAGTAAGAAATCAAGACATATAGAAGAACCAACAGATCAACTCTTAAATAGAGAATGTAATTTTCCTTTTTCTATGTTATTTACTTTCTATAAAAAAAATTTACTTCTTGTAATTATGGGCTTATGCTCCTTGGAGTCAGAAACTCTATATTGCACCCTTTTTTAGATTTTGTCTCAAGAGATTTGTTCATGCACATAATAGTCGAAATTTTCAAATAATTGTTTCACACTATACCTAGTGCGAAGATATATACTCACAAATCACTCAATTTTTATATGATCATATGAACAATTACAATAGAGATCTAACAAAAATGTATATTCTTGATAGAATTTTGACTAGCCATTTCCTTCGTCATTTGTCTAGTTTAGAATCTATGCAACTTATAATAAATATGACCTATAATAATGCTCTTTAGATGCATATAAATACATGTTCATGAAAATTTAAATTTATAAATGAGTACAGAAACTATTATGTGTATACTATGAATGTATCTAAGCCTCCGTTTGGTAAACTTGTTTATAAACATGTTTCTCCAAGTTATATTTTAACCACACACATTTCTCAAAATCAATTTTCAATCAAATATTTTACTTCGAAAACGTCACGTTCTTTTTTCATAAACATTTTTTTTTATTTTACCAAATAGAAACAAAAAGGGGCTAATATATTTTGCAGGATTTTCTTGATAATATTGGATTTTTTTTTTTATATATATATTTTTGGAAATAATAGCTTTTATTATAAAATATTTTAGCATACCCCGGACATTAAAGATATAGATTGGCCTAAAACCTGACCACATCAAGTACAGGATAAGGATATGAATTCAGATGTCAATGTTGCCCTTTCTTGTCAAGGTCGGTCCTTGTTAAGGTCAGTCCACTTGATTAAGGCCTGCCCATTTGGTCAATCTTGTCACAATTTAGAAGATCGGTCCCATTGCCCAAGTTGTTTCCTCTTGGACAAGGTCGGTCCATTTGCCCGACCTTCAGCCACATACCCTTAGCAGTAATATTCAAGCTCGACCTTTATGGGGCTACCCAGAATCTATAGTGGCATGTGATATATGTGAAATATTGTCTCGCAGTCGTTGCAAGTGGCATTGAGAATACTGAAGCTCATCCACCACTGTTTGTTTGTTCACACAGGGCGATTGCTGGGGCATTTGCTTCGCAAGGTAGTTAGGTTTTTCACCATAATAATTGTGCCTATCAAACTGTGCTTAAGGCCAGCATAAGATTATCATGGATTATTCTTGATCGGGAAAATTACATGAACTCTGACATTTAAAGATCACATTGTGAATATACTTGTTTGATTCCCCTAAAATTTCATAAAAAAATATTACTTTTTTCTACAGTATTCAGTCTCAACCATTCAAAAAAGTCAAGCCTACAATCTTTTACTTTTCAAACAACTTTCTAACCACACGATTTTCCAAAACTACTATTAAAAACTCATTTTTTCAATTATTATGGGAATCAAACAAGGGCATAAGATGATGAATTTTATTTTTTTAAACTTCATGTGCTAATCAATTAATTAATTAATTTGTTAACTAAAAATAATCACTAGCACTACACATATCAAAACCAGATGTCTCTCGGGCTCTCACTCGGAATCAAATCTCTCTCAACCATCTTTCATCGGGAACCACCTCTCCATCGCCCTTTCTATCAGCCGGTGGTGCTGCCATCTCTCCATTGCCCTCTCCTGCAAGCCCGGACATCGTGCCATCTACCCTAACAACATCACCATCGCCATGTACCATGACTCCATCGACACCTAGGTCACATTCTCCTTCATTAACCACGCCATGACAACTGGGTATATCTCCTCCAAAATAATTTCCCAAAACAAATACAATCTTCACACATTACATAAGCATAAAATTAAAAATAAATATCAGGTTCACTGGGATTGAAGAGCTTGCATGTTCACTTGGAGGCCGAGATGGAGGAGTGATTTGAGAAGAACATAGAGGTTTAAATTTCCGAGAGGAAGCATAATTGACAAATGGGGCAAACCCGATGCTTTCCAATTGTAGTTTATGCTTAATAAGTTTACAGGTAGTTGTCAATTGTAGAGATTAAGACTGATGGCAGTAAATTAAGGCTGCAATTGATGATAATTTCTTACAGTGCCAGCCAAATAATGGTTACATTAGATCTTGAAACAAACCAATAAGGCATAATACAAATGTAAGAAAAATAGAGAGAAAATGTGGATGTGGCAAAAGAGAAGGATTGAGAAAGAGGGAAGGTTTCTTGGGGAATTGGATTGAAGAATCGAATTCCCAATCCAGAGAGTTAGGTGGAGATTTGAAGTTGGTAGGTACTTGAAGAAAATATCTCATTCCTTCTTTCATTTCTCATCTGAATTTTCCATTTCAATCTTCATTCGATCAAAGCGAGCTTTATAGTTGATGGAACATAATTCATCCCGTGTCTCAAGCCAGAAGTTTTTAAAGAGAAGTGCTTGTGAGTAGAGCGGTACGCTCACATATTATTGTGAGTGCCATCTTACATCAAATCAGATCTTCTCAATTAAAAAGCAAAAGCATCCCTTACCCTCACCCCCACCCCCACAACACCCCAAAACACCCACCACACTCCTTTTATTTAATTTATTTATTGTATTTATACTTTTTCACCACCTTCTTTTCTTTCTTCTTAAATATTTTTAAATCGATAAAAAAAATAATTTTTTTTCTTTAATTTCATATTATACGATTTAACGAGAACTTCAATATGAGTATAATATCAATATATAAATATTTGTTATTTTAATAATAAATATTTATTACATATAAGATATCAGTTCAATTTAAGCATAAATAATCAAAAGATACCCCATCTAATTTGTTTTTACTAACTTGAATTAGGGATGGCAAATGGGTTGGACAATTCGGGAGTTCGTGAGTTCGGCTCGGTTCGTTTCGTTAAAAGTTTGGACAGAAAATTTGGGTGTTGGACAGTTCGACTTCGACTCATCAAGTTCATGGACCAGTTCGTGGACCAGTCCAACGAACACCAAAATGGGCCGCGAGCCGGGCCGCTCCGGCTCGTGGGCAAGACAAAGCTCGTCCAAACGGTCACAAGACCGTTTCAACCTTTTTTCTTTCTTTCTTCTTTTGCCTATAAATACTTCATTTTTGTCTCTCTTTTTTTCACAATCTCACTTAACTCTCTCACTCTCTTAAGTCTCAAATTTCAATTGCAATATTCTACTTCTAATTATATTCTGATTTCTAGTATTATAATATTTCACGTACAATACTGTCTCAAATTCCATATTTCATTTTCATCTACAAATTTTCAAATCTATTATTTCTAATGGTACACTCACAATCTCATGGTTATTCTTCTAGCCAATTTGTTGATGAATTTTCGGTCTTAACGATATTTCAATTCCCGACAATTTGGTAGATTTGGAAAATGAGATCGAAGATATAGATACTAAAACTTCTCTTAATTTGGATGACATTGTTGATGAAGATGTCACTGCTGCATATGGATCTAGCTCTGTTAGCATGACAGCAGGCTTTAGCAGAAATCCAAAAAGGTCAACAAAATCAAACTGTTGGAATTTTTTCGATTTGATTGAAACAACGGCTAAAGATGCTGATAACAACCCGGTATTCAAAGAAAAATGTAAAATTGTGGCGGACTTTTTTCTTGGAAGAAGGGTGGGGGCACAACACATCTCAACAGACACTGTAAAGGATATCGAAAACCTGGTTCAGTTGAAGCAAACCAATCAACTCTACAGTTTGGTCAATCGAGTCTAACCAATTGGTTCTTCAACCAAGATATAGCATGTCGGGAATGGATGGTCATGTTCGTATCGAGTGGTGAGTTCCAGCTTTCAATTATAGAAAGTTCACAATTCATGAATTTCATTCAAAAGTATCTCCAACCCAGATACAAACCCGTTTCTAGAAATATTTTACGAGCTGATTGCATTACTAAATATTTCGAGAGAAAAAAAGTTTTATAGATGCTTTAAATAAATATAATGGTAACTTATCATTTACTTCGGACTTGTGGACCGGAAATAATCATAGAGGTTACGTAGCTGTTACTTGTCATTACATTGATGATACTTGGTTAATGAACAAAAAATTATGGCATTTAAAGTTATTGATTACCCACATATTGCAACAAATATTTTCAATGTACTACTTGCAATTCTTAGAGAATTTAATTGTGATAGTAAAGTTCGTAATTTTACACTAGATAATGCTTATGTTAATAAATTGATGATAGATAGATTAGCTAACCATATGAATCCTAAATTTGATGGAGTCTTGTTTCATATTCGTTGTGTGTGTCACATTTTAAATTTAATAGTTCAAGATGGTCTTAATTTTATAGAAAATCAATTGAAAAAAATTAGGTATGGTTGCAAATTCATTATGATAGCACCTTCTAGAAAACACAAGCTTTTGATGCACATTGTGCAGAAAATGGTATGCCAGTACGGTCATTTGTTACAGATGTAGGATATAGATGGAACTCAACTTATTTAATGATTGAATATTGTCAATTTAATATGTGAATATTACAAGGGTCAGCACTCACATGATCCAAGTTTTGATTTGGGAGCTAGCGATTGTGAACTTGTATTTCATGTTAAAACTTTTTTGAAACCATTTTATGATACTACAAATGAATTATCTGGTGTTTATTATCCCACTAGTCCTTTAGTGTTGAAGCATTTTTATTGCATTGCTAATAATTTTAACAAGTACAAAATATTTCCTATTTTTTCTGAATCATTGTAGCAATGGAGACTAAATTTAGAAAATATTGGGAAAATGTACCCACTTCGTTTTCATTAGCAACGATTATGGATCCTAGAATAAATTTAGAGTGGACTAAACACACCATAAATGCAATATCAAAGAAATTAACTTTTGGAACCCCCTTAACATGCACAGATTTAGAAAAATGTTTATGTAACATGTACGAGATCAATGCCAATAGGTCAATTAAAAATGTTAGAAGAACTGCTCACACCCCAACATGATACAAAATCAAGACAGTGATTTACTTTCTTACCTTATGACTATGAAGGGAACTTCTAGTACACTTTCTAGTGGTTCTAGTTCTTCTAGTACCCCTAATAGTTCAAATGAAATTTCGAACGAGTTAACTAGGTCTTTCTCACACGACCTTCTTAGCATGTTAGACGAGGACGAGAGAAATAATTTTGACATTCTTAAGTGGTGAAGACTAAATGAACTTCAATACCCGATTGTTTCTATGATTGCTCGAGATCTACTAGCACTTCCAGTATCAACTGTAGTGTTATCTGAATATAGGTCAAGGCTTAAAGAATACATATTGGAAGCCTCAATGTGTTTGAAGGATTGACAGTTTGTGAAAAAAAGGTTACAGGATAAGATAAGTGAAATTCTGGCCGAGAAATTCAGAAAACAATCGTATTGATAAGTAATTATTAATTATTATCCTTACAATTATGCTATAATATATATATTTATTTCTCTATATTTTTAATTCTTTCTTTTAAATAAAAAAAATTGTACACATAACATTTTGTTTATGTACAATTTTAACTCTGCCTACAAGATATTAAATGTAGTCGGTCTTAAGCCCGGATTAAAGGAAGAGGATTTAAGTTTTTATATTTTCAATTATTTTAGTATTAGTAGTAAAAGATTAGCCGTTAAAAAAAAATGAACACGATCCGGACGGACCAAACGCTAAGTTTAGGCTCGGCCTGCTTGACATCCCTAACTTGAATTTATAGACGTAAATCTAAAATTATCAAAATATTTGTCATGTGTAAATTACCAATAAATTAAGCCTCTGTTTGGTAAGCCTCTGTTTGGTAAAAGTTTGTTTAAAATTTTGTTTATAAACGGATACAAACAACATCTCATTGGTCCATTTTTGAAAAGTCAACAATTTTTGTTAGTCAAATATTCCAGCCCACCATTTTTTAATTTTGGTGAGAAATGTGATTGAAAAATTGAAAGTACCATAAATGCGTGGTTAAAATTAATTGTTGACTTTAATTTTAGATTAAAATCAAATTTTTTATTCGAAATCAAATAGGGACGTGATAAATATTTCTTTTTAAAATAGCAAAAATTTATATATTAATATTATACTCATGTTGAAACTATTGTTAAATCTTATAATATGAAATCGAGGAAAAAATTATTTTTTGCTTCGATTTTAAAAGATCTAAAAAGGAAGAAGAGAAAAAATTGTTAATAAAGTGTAGGGGTGGGGTAGGGTGGGGTATGGTGGGATTATATACAAAAAAGGGAGGGGGGGTTTAATCAATGACAGTTGTAGGGCATTTCCCTTGCCATGTAGGCGCCACGCAGTGTAAGAATTGAGCGCGGCGCCCAGTTGATCATTTATGTTCTTATGAGTCCATTTCTATATCATTTTACAAAACACTAAGGTAGTGTTTGATAGTTTGTTTGCCATGGAATTGGAAAATATTTTCCAACTTTTCACATTTATTGGCGTTTGATGTTTTATATTGGGTAAACAACATAAATGGTCTCCAATCTTTAGGTTTCTTGCGAAATGGTCCATAACGTTTAGATTTTATCATTTATACCCTCAGAATCATCAAACGTTGTGAAAATGGTCCATATCTTTAGATTTCGTTAGTTTCCACCGTTAAAAACGTGTAAATAGCACAAATGGTTTCTAACATTTGAGTTTCCTGCGATAATAGTTTCTAACGTATTAAGGTCATATTTGACATATTTAGTTTGTAACCTTCAAACGTTTGGCATATTTAGTCCCCTAATATATTAAGCCCCTATTTGAGATCAATTATTTCAAATAATTTGATTTGTAATTGTAATTTTTTGAAGAATTTGTGGTTAAAAAGTAAAAAAAAAATTAAATTTATTTGTAGATTATTTTATTGATAGAATGTGTAGTTGAAAACTTGTTTTAAAAATAAAGTTTATTCCAGATTTCTAAAGTGTACAGTAAAATATTTAACAAAAATTCACCGCATTAACATTTCAACCTATTAATAAATAAATAATAAATTTATGGAACATAAACAAACAAATACATTGGACATCATTTTAAGAATTGAATAAAAAATATATTTTTATCAGTTCTACTTTCGATTTCGATTTTCCATTTTGAGAATCGATGGATTTGAAAAGTAAGTTTGGAAGAAAACGAGTTTTTAAAAAAAATGAAATTTTGAAAATTGATATTGATCGGTTCTCAAATCGAAAATAGAACTGATAAAAACATATTTTTTATTCAATTTTTAAAATGATGTCCAATGTATTTATTTGTTTATGTTCCATGAATTCATTTTTTTTCTTTACCAATAGGTTGAAGAGATGAATTTTTATTAAATGTTTTATTGTGCATTTTAGAAATCCAGAATAAACTTTATTTTTTTAAAACTTATTTTTACACATTCGACCGAAAGTGAATTTAGGTTGAACAATGATCAACCGAAGATGACTGAGGCTGCCTTTAATTTTCTGCAGAGTTTCGGTCGATCGAAAGTACACTTGATTTCGTAGCTTGTTTTCATTTTCATGGCTTATTCTCTTGTTTAAGCCTTGAATTTTCTTCCAAAATAACCAATAATTGACTTGGAGCTCTTCGAACATGCACCTCAAAATTTATTTGGCTTTGATAATTAATTTGTTTCATCAAGCCCTCTATGATTCTCATTTGACCCATCTTCTTCAGGATGACTCGTCTCGAATCATAGGTTTGTTCATGATATTTCATTGCACTTCCTGGATCAAAAGGGAAATCATTGCTTCCATGCCACATCATCAACCAATAGGACCCTGTAGCTTGCACTAAATGGAAGGGTCGAACCGTGAACTCCTTTGGGCATGGGTGACGTGGCCCAAAGTCCAAAGTTCAATTATCCTGTAAAATAAAACAAAGCAAAATAGGGTGGGGAACGTTAATTTCTCCTTGTACAAGGTAGGGATCCTTGTACTTGTGATATACCACCTCCAACTCCTTTTTGAACCCCAAATAAGTTCTTCTCTTCACCACCTTCAATCGCCACTTCACCATTTTTATTTTCTTATTCATTCACTTCCTCCACACTTTCAACTTCAACAACTTCTTCTACACTTGTAAACTCATGCACTCCCTCATCAATATCTTGATCTTCTACATCAAAATTCGGAGATTGATCAACTACTTCAATTTTTAGCTCTTCCTCCTTCTTCTCAACTTCCTTATCCCATAGAACTTCTTGTAACTCAACTACCGCCTTTCTTTCAATCTTTTCACGCTCCTATGCAATAAACTTTTTTTTCAAAATTTTTCATTAGCTCCTTAAAGTCCAACATTGGATCACTCTCCTTCGTCACTTTCTTCTTAGCAGCCCTCTTATTGTATGATGGAATCTTCATTTTTACACTACCAACATTCTCATACATTCCATCCCTACCCCTATGCCTCCTTAGATGACCTTAATCAAGACTCATATTAAACTCCCTATCACACCGCTCTCCTCTACTCCTACCCATGTTCCAGTTTTTTTCCATACCCCCTCATCATCAAACTCATCCCTCCCTAACTTTTCTATTACTCCTTTGTGTTGGGATTGTTATCCCAAGAGTAAACTAACCAAGAGGGGGGTGAATTGGTTTATAAAACTTTTTCGATAAATAATCTCAAACTTAAAAATCAATGGGTACAAGTATGAGCACTTAGTGATGTAAGTAACTTAACTATCAATGTAGTGTGCTATAAATGTGTAAACTTAATTGATAAAGCAAGTATAGCACTTAGATATAGTGTTGCAAAATATAAATTTATAGAATAAAGTAAGTGCAATGTAAGTAAGTAAAAGGGATAAGAGAATGCAAACGCGATTTATGGAGGTTCAATCAACCAACGTGATCTACGTCCCCCGTTACCGAGCTCTCTGTCACGAGCAAGGCCAAATCCACTATATTGGTAACTTACAACAAGGAGTACCAAATCCTTAGGCGACTTACAACAAGGAGTACCTATCCTTAACCAACAATCGAGTTTTCACAAGGCTCTCGAAACCACAAGATATAATGAATTGAATTTACAATTGAAATAACTCTCTTGACAAATGATATACTCAAATTAAGTACCGAGAGAGTTAGGCTAACACTTCAATAGATAACAATGAATTAAGCTCGAGTGTTAGAGAAAAACTTTGATGCAAATGATAATGAAAAGTTCAATGCAATCAAACAAAATTTTTCAAATAATCTCTTGTTAAAATATTGAATCAAATTAAGTACCAAGAGATGCCACACTTGAATAATTAACAATGAGTTAAGCTCAAAGTGTTTAGGCAATGGAACTTTGATGAATCAAAAGATAATGAAAAATGTAACACAAATAATCAAAGTTCCTTAATTGGAATTTCTCTATTTTAAAAGATTAAAACAAGTTTAGAACAAAGAGAGACTTACACTTCAATTCCAATATAGTGTGAAGATGATGAAGAAGTTTAAACAATATAAAACCAAGAATCTTCACAAAACTTTCTTCCAAAAACTTTGATAATTTGATAAAACAAAGTGTAGATCAATCAAAGTTTTATAATAATAATAGATGAATATAAACCAAGTAAGAACAATGAATTTTCACAAGAAAGTTTCTATAAAATCTTTTCTATGTTGTTGAAAATGAATGCAAGAGAGAAGGCTATTTATAGAGCAAATTTCGCACATACTGTCTTTTGCGGTCGACCTATCCTGTCATGCGGTCTACCTCAATATAGCCGTTGCGAGAAAATAGCCGTTGGAGTTCAAAAATAGACAGTGCGGTCGACCTGAAAAAATTTGCGATCGACCTGAAGGTGTCATGCGGTCGACCTATTGATTTTGCGGTCGACCTGAAAAATCAGGATTTCAAGATTTTGATTTTTCAAGGTTTTCTGATCAAAGTTGATTTTGAAAAAGATATTTTGATGGTTTTAAAAATGTTACTTGAGCTTTATGAAGTGCATTGCCAACTATTGATGCATTAACCTTACATAAGATTGAAAAGCAATTTGTAAATGATCAATTCTTTGTAGGCTTCATTGCTTGGTCTTCATGCTTTCCGACTTGAAATTTAATCTTGAATATCTTCGATTCTTTCTTGATCTTCTTTGCGTCTCATGTACTTGATCACATAGTTTTGATTTATATCTTTGATAGACGATTTGAACATTGAATGCTTTGAATATTTATCATTATATGAAACATTTGAAGCACACTTGTTAATAACACAATATAATCTTGTTTGTTATTTATCAAAACAATAAGGTTAAGAGTTAACCATAGGTCAACAGGGATTTCTCTCCTTACCTCCAATCTATCCAACCTTCTTTCCAATCTTCCTTCCATTGCCACCATTTGCCTAGTATAAGTGGTGGAAATATTTTGCAACATTTCACCCAAGTCTTGAGTTTGAGCATTGGAGTCTTTCCCACTTAGAGCATTTGAATGGAGCATGTTGTGTAAGTGGGGAAGTGTTCTCACAAGTAATGTTTTCTCTCGTGTTTACACTCAAATTTCAAGCTCCCAAGGAAAGTAATCAACTACCACGAGAAAATTATAATTCTTGTGAAGCATGAAGCCACAATAAAAAAGAGATATAGGAATTGATGGGGACAAATAGTAAGTAGAATTTCTTTACTTGCTATAACACACGAGGTGAAAAAAATAGACTTAAGTTTAGTTGATTAACAATACAAGAATAATATACTCAAAATGTAGTTGATTAATTACCAAAAATATTACAAGAGACAAGGAGTTTACCTCACTCAAGAGGAGCCTTCACAAGACCATTCATATGAACACCCAAGTTATTCTAGGGTTTGGGGGAAAAGGGGGTAAATAAATGAGAAAATTGCATGAAAAATCCTAAAACTTAAGTTCGTTGATTTTCGGTCGACCGAACCAACTTTAGGTCAATCACGAGTTCGACCGAAAGTGCATTTCAGTTGAACGACGATCAGTCGAAGATGATTAAGGCTGCCTTTTATCTTATGTAGAGTTTCGGTCGATCGAAAGTACTTCATTCGACCGAAGTTGGCTAAACCTCGAACTTCATTCCTTCCACTTGCACTTGATTCCGTAGCTTGTTTTCATGGCTTGATCTCTTGTTTGAGCCTTGAATCTTCTTCCAAAAGAGCTCATATTTGACCCGGAGCTCTTCGAAAATGCACCTCAAAATTTGTTTGGCTTGGATAATTAATTTGCTTCGTCAAGTCCCCTATGATTCTCATAAACTTTAAATTTCTTGCCTTTATTATTTTTACCTTCTCCATAAACTAATTTTTACACCGGAGAGGCAAAGAGAAAATCTCTCCCCACCTTTTTTGCAGGTCAATCGAAGGCTATTCAAATCATCTTTTCTAGCAATCTTATAACTTTTAATCTTGTCACGTCAATGTCAGTAGTTTTTATAGCATCAGATATAATGTTGAACCTTCTCGTCTACGAATGAAAAGAAAAAAGATAAACTGTATTTACAACACCTTCATGTAGATAGATTTTTTCATCAATATTTGAAGTATACAATTTACATAAATAAATGACTGATGCAAATCACAATGGGCTTAATAGGAAATTCAATTATTCAAGCCAGACCAGACCAGACTTCAACTTGCATAATCGAAGGTATACGAGTCAAGCATGGCATGAAGAAGAGGATTCAAGACTAAATAGAGTGAAGAAGTCAAGAAACAAGCCAAGAATAAAGTTGAAGTAAAAAATAAACACGGGTAGCAAAAGAAGAACCACGCGGCCGCCCACTGCAATTCCAATTCCTAGAAGGTCGCGTGAGCGACACTGTTTTAACCCGAGAGCAAAAACCGCCTTCCATGCAATCACGCGAACTTGCTTTCCGCGATCGCATCGTTATTCCGAAAATTAGGGTTTTTGCATTTTAGGTTAAATTTCGTTTTTTAATTATGTTAGGGTTTTATTTTTATTTATTTTTTTGCGGCTAGTTTCTTTTTTTATTATTATTATTTTTTTGCTTATTTATTTGTCATTGCTTCATTTAATAATTAGTTTTGCTTTCTAATAAACAATTTTATTGAGGATTCAATAAATTAAAGGTGAATTCCTTTATTTTCTTAGAACTTATGAAGATTGATTCTTGTAGCGTTCATTCGTACTTATCAAATATTTACGAATATTTTTGGCGTTCAAAATTAGAAAATTATCTAGACAGCTCCTTGTGGCGTTTCACAAATCTTAGTTTTTTTTTTCCTGATTCGTCAGTTTTTGAGTCTTGAAGTTTGGGTCGAGATTCTATCATCTACAACCAACCTAAATTCGAAACTTTTCGGCATTTCTTCTGCGTTTTCTTCGTGTTCCTCGATCAGATCACATCATCTGGTATCAGAACTGGACTCTGAATTCAGTTTTTTTCTTATCCTAGTTTGATTTTTATGTGTTTATCATAGAGACATAGAGTTTGCCACATAAAATCATCCATATCCTATTCTTTGTTTGTTGTGTCTTTATTTCGTGTTCTTGTGTTTTTTGAGTCTTTGATTCATAAACTTATCCAAAAAAATTCCAAAGTTGTTTTTGTGTTCGTTTTCTTCTAAATTAAGTCTTGTTTGTTTTCCTATATTCTTAGTTGAATTTTCGGGTTAATAAAAAGCATAAAAAAAATTCCAAAAATCAAAGACCACTTTCTTGAATTTCTTTAAAAATTCTTAGAGTTCTTTAGATTCTTGACAGATCTTGAAATAAGATCCCATCTTGCACTACAACATTTTGAGCTTTCTATAGCACTTAATTATAGCATTCTTAATCAAAATGCTATTAATTAAGAAATAATTAAAACTTAACCTAACCTAAGTCTATAGCGTTCCGTTAGAATCCCGCATATGAGGCCCATTAAAGAGAAATCATTTTCATTCTAAAGTATATATCTCACGTTCTCATCTGTTTCTCTCTATGCAATCCAATTTTCACCTCCTCCCAACCCCAGTTTTATCTCTAGCCTCTATAAAGCCCTAATTCCAAGGTCGATGCCAATAGAAGTTCTAGTAAGAGCGGTGCTGAAAGCCACCCGGAAAGCGTTTACTAGAGACGCTCTTATGCTTCGGAAGTCCGCCGCTGAGGTCAAGAAGAAATTCGAGGAGAACCATCACTTGACTTCCCCCGCCGACCTACAGCGGCCGCTAGAAGAGGCGCGTGAGGCCTCCCAATTCATCTCCACCATGAACGTCCAGGCCAAGCTCAACGAACGTGGTGGTTATGAAGTGAAGCCGAGTAAAGAGCATGCGGGAGCCGAGTAAAGAACGTGGTGGTTTTCTCATTTTGTTGTTAAGACATGTAACAAGTAACTTGTAATGCGTTAGTATTTTCTAATTGACATATGAAATAAATTTGATTTTCCTTCTTCTATTTTTCTTTTATTTCAACAAGTTTTAGAATACTATAGAATCTATTTATAACAATTGAAGAATTTTATAGCTAATGAAATTATGATGCGAAATGAATGCTATAGCAATTGATAATAACATTAGAATTATACTATAATAGAATTCGAACTTGTAATAACTCCATCTATAATAGATTCAAAAAAAATGCTATCAAATGTGACAGATAGCATTCGTAGAACGCTCTTGATGAGCTAATATAATAGCATTCTGCGAATGCTATAATAGAGTTCGAACTTTTAATAGCATCACCAATAATAGCATTCGAAAAAATGTTATCAAATGTGATATATAGCATTCTTAGAATGTTATAGATGAGCTAATATAATAGCATTATGAAAATGCTATAATAGAGTTTGAACTTTTAATAACATGTCCAGTAATAGCATTCGGAAGAATGCTATCGAACGTAATAGATAGCATTATTCACATGCTATTAATGAGTAAATATGTTATAGTGTTGTTCTTGAGTTTCTTGATTTTCTTGAGTTCTCTTATCTTTCTTGAGTTTACTAGAAATTGTTGACTTCCACATAAATTCCATAATGTCTAAACCCAAGAAAAAAGAATCTTCATATAGAGGGAGTAATGAAATAAATCACATGTTGACCACATGCTAGAACGGTGTAATGAGTTGGATAGGAGGTTGGATAAAAATGGTAGACTTATTGCAAAATTACAAAAGGAGCAAGCTAAAACAAGCCTTGTTGCTAGGAAGCAATATGGCATGATTCTAATCATAGGGTTGGAATTGGGGTTGAGAGGGAAGAAGAAATTAATGCGGTGGTACTTTTGAGGATTCAAACAAAAATTTATGAGAAAATGATGATGTATGAGAGGAAGGCTAGAAAAAAGCTAAGTTGAGAAAGAAGAAGAGTGAAAGAGAGGCTATTATTAAATTGTAGAAAGAGAACGAAAAGAAAGTTTTAGTTGAATTACAAGAAGAGTCTCGAGATACGAATGTTGAGAAGAAGGAGGGAGAGTTGAAAGTAGAAATAGATGAAAAAAATTCCAAATTTTGAGGTAGGAGATGAAGAATTGGGTAGTGAAGAGGTGGATAAACAAGAAGTTAAAACCATTTTATTAGGAGATGCATGAATTGAAAGTTGAGGGGGTAGAGAATAAAATTGTGGAAGAAATGGTTGAAATTACAAGTTTGGAAAAGGAAGTTGAAACAAAAATTTTCGAAGGAAAGAGTACTGAGCAAAAAGTGAAAAGAATGTTGAAGGTGAAGAGAAGAATCTTGCGGTTCAAAAAGAGGAAGTGAAAGTGTTGTATCATGAGTACAAAGATCCATACCTTGCATATGTAAAAACTAACATTTTTCACCCTATTTTGCTTAATTCTTTTTTACAGGTTAATTGAATATGGGAATTTGGGCCACACCATCTATGCCCAAAAGAGTTTATAATTCGATCCATCTATATGACCCAAGTTAAGAGTACTATTGGTCTTTCCTATGGCATGGGATGAAAAACTTTCCATTTGATCCAGTGGGTGTACTGATACACCTTGAACAAAGCTGTGATTCAAGATGAGTCATCCTGAAGAAGGAAGGAATGATGCGAATCATAGTGAGCTTGACGAGAAATTCAAGTATTCAAGTCATACCGAACTTCAACTTGCATAATCAAAGATATACGAGTCAACCATGGTGTAAAGAAGATGGTTTAAGACTAAATAAAGTGAAGAAGCCAAGAAACAAACCAAGAGGTTGAAGTCAAAAATCAACACGGGTAGCAAAAGAAGAACCAGGCGGCCGTGCAGTGCAATTCCCAGGAAGCCGCGCAAGTGACACTATTTTAACTCGAGAGCAAAAACTGCATTCCACGCGGCCACGCGAACTTGCCTGTGCGGCCATGTCGTTATTCTTAAAATTAGGGTTTTTTCATTTTTGGTTAAATATGGTTTTTAAAATTATTTTAGGTTTTTTTGTACCTCTATAGTGGCTAAGGTGAGTTTAGTTTCTTTTTTTGCTTATTTATTTGTCATTGCTTCATTGTAATAATTAGTTTTGCTTTTTAATAAACAATTTTATTGAGAATTCAATAAATTAAAGGTAGATACTCCTTTATTTTCATATAACTTATCAAGATTGATTCTTGTGGCGTTTATCCGAACTTGTTAAATATTTATGAATATTTGTGACATTCAAAATCAGAAACTTATTAAGGAAATTAGACAGCTCCTTGTGTCATTTCGCAAATCTTGGCTTCTTCTGCATCAGTTCTTGCTTCGTGAAGTTTAGGTCAAGATTCTATCGTTTACAAACTTGAATTCGGAACTTTCCGACTCTTCTTCCGCGCTTTCTTCGTGTTCTCCAATCAGGATCACATCAATGACATCCAGAATTGAACTCAAATAATTTCAATTCTATAATATTATGTTAAAACACCTCTAAGAATGAACAAGTTTCTTTGTGAGAATTGTGTTCAATATGACAAGTCTGTGACGTCATTTAAGCAAATAAATTAATTGATATGTGTCATGCAACTAAAGTCTTACACGAGTATTGTGAAACCATAGAAACCAAACTCGATTAAAATTTACAATTCCTTGTTACATTTTTTTAATCAACGTAGACAGTAGAATCAAACCCATTGAAGTAAATTTAGGTGCCCATTTTCGGTATCGTCATCGTATTTGTTGAACTCGAAATCATTTAGAAATTTTAAAAAGTAGCATTTTTTTCTGGTAGAAAAACATATGAAAATGATTTTGTGAAACTTATCCAACATTTTATTTTTCTTTATCAAATAATATTTAGGTGATCACGGTGAACTTGATTCATTGAACTACTATAAAACAAATTAGAGATTATCATCTAAACTAGTGATAATCATAATTAATAATGAATAATATTATTCTTCAAATCCAACAGGATGGATCTTTAATTCCGTTTCATCATGTGCGTAGGTGTCAAAAAGCACAGACGAAGACGACGATCATAACAATAACAACCATAATAAGATTTATCGATCGAGGTTCCACAAGCCTCCCCAGAGATAATCATCAACAGCAATAATATCTGAACGGGATGTAATATCTTGATACATCATGGGCAGGAACTGCAGGTTATCCACTGTTGGATATGGGATAACTGTCTCTTGCGTATTAATGCTTGGTGGATCAGATACAGTTTCATCACTCATAGGTTCTGCTTGCATAGACTTCCCACAAACACAATTAATTTGTTCTTTTTGGCTAACAACTTTCTTCTTTTCTTGCTTTTGAGAAATCTTGCCCGTTTTCTTGAAATGGGTTCTCCAGTAGTTTTTTATTTCGTTGTCTGTTCTTCCGGGAAGGTACCGCGCTATGGTGGACCATCTGTGTTAAACATTACATACACAATCAATAAAGCGAAATGGAGAAGAGATGTGTGTGTTTTTTGTGTGCCCGCCTCTGTTTGGTAGAACTAAAAATTTAGCCCGTTTCGTAAATCAGTTATTTATAAATAGCGATGTGTGAAAAATGGTGGGCGATAAGTTTTGAAAAATTGTTACTTTTAAAGAAAAAAAATTATCCATTGAAATATTGTCACGTGTTCGTTTATAAACAAAAAATTTATATACAATTTTTACCAACGGAGGCTTAGATTTTAATCTCTCATTGGATCATTACCTAATCTATGTCAAGAGAGTAAGAAGGAGAGAAGCATTACTTATTCCCCCAAATGGCATGGAGTTCAATGATAATTCCTTCCTCCTGAGGTGTTATATGGCCTCTTTTCAGTCCAGGTCTCAAATAATTAACCCACCTTAGCCTGCAACTCTTCCCACTCCTATTCAACCCTGATTATCAAATATTTTCAAATTAAACAAAATTGTATGGTAGGGTGGAATTTGCAGAATCGAATAGTATTATTTGAAATAAATATATATTACAATTCTTCTACACGTACGTATATCTGTACATGTAGGTGTAAAGACAGTAGAAAATTCTGTATATACAAATAGATAAATTCTATATATTAACGAATTTGTACCTGAAGATCTGGAAACACAACTCCATCTTCCGTCACCATATCGGCTCACATATTCAGTAAGAAGCTTATCTTCCTCAGGTGTCCATGGTCCTTTTTTCCAGGCTTGTTCAGGAACACGCCAACCTGCCATTGATAAAAACCTTCAATATTGCACAAACTTAATTTTACTGTTTCTGTTGTCTACAGTTTGTATGGCAGAAATCAAACACAAACTCTCCCATTTTATATCTTACTCAGATTGTCATTTCACAGTCTTTTTCAAAGCATTAAGCTGATCTCATTAACACTAAGTGGACACACTTTGTTCTTTATTACCAAATCAATCTTTTCCACTGCAGAGTATCTGCCAAGTGTCATTACATTGCTTCCAAGTGTCATTTCTTAATCAATAAATCTTAAACAAGTGTTGCGTCCAAATCTTTGTCACCGTACGGAGAAGCACACTAAGATTGAAGTTCCTGAATTGAATTCCCTAACAGTAACTACTAGAATATATTGATAATGATGCATTGAATCACCTTGTCTAAAAACTTTAACCTCTATTCAAAATCTAACATCTGTACATTTTGCCTGGTTCTGTTTTGCTAGAAAATTATTTTTTAGTATATTTTAATAAAAGCTAATATAATATGTGGCTGAAAATAAAAAAAATGTGATTGGTTGAATGTAAGTTTACGAAAAATGAGTTTTAAAAAAATAGATGCTATACATGAAACTTGAACTTATAAATGAGTAACAACGAAACACGAACTTTAGATCTTTTACCTATTAATCTCATATTATGTTGAACTCTGGTAAAGTTCAATTATATTTTTATTGAACCATAATTCTTTTTTTTTCACTCATATTGTAAAGCATAATCCTAACTAAGCCACAAAACTAATTAAATGTGTGATTAAAAACGAGTTCACGAAAAATGAGTTTTAAAGTATGAATGCCAAAAACTGAACTTATGAATGAGCAACAACGAAACTCGAACTTTATATATCTTTTACCAATTGAACTTATATGGTAAAGATATTATGATGTTTAACTCTTGTAAAATTTATATTTGTATGATTCTCTCTCTCTCTCTCTCTCTCTCTCTCTCTCTCTCTCTCTCTCTCTCTCTCTCTCATAATATCGTATGATTTAACTAAATCAATCCTAAAAATAATTTCACAAAAAATAAGTTTTAGAAAATGGATGCAAATAAAAACTTATAAATGAGTAACACTATACTTGAACTTAGCTCATGTTTGATACAATTAAAAATTTAGATTTTAATATAAGACAAAGTCAACATTTAATTTTAACCACACATTATATGGAACCATCAACTTTTCAACATACATTTCATCAATTTTTATCAATACTAAACAGGGCCTTAATAACTTTTACCGATTGATCTGATATGATGTTAACTCTTGTAATAGCTCAAGTATATTTGTATGATTCTTTTTTCTATCATAATACCGTATGATTCAACTAAAGCATAATCCTAACTAAGCCGCAAAACGAATTAGTGGGTGTTGCATGTTGAATCTCTTGGAAAATGGCTTATGCTCCAATTATCAAGTAACAAATGTTGGTACATAATCAAGTTTTAGTTATATTAAATATTTAAGTGTTAATGATGGGAATGTGATATTAGATAAAGCATGCATTAAGAAGCTTCTTGATATCAGTTCCAATAATGGGGCATTAGAATTAGAATATAATATGTAAAAGAAGATGAGATCAGTGAGTCATCTTAAAGACTCGTGCACTGGAATAGTATTTATAGAATGTTTGGGCATTTGTTTATTGGTTAAACTCATTGATTCATATAAATAATGCCATTTATAGGTAATGACGTGTATCATCTTAGTAATTGAATATAAGCGTTGGAGTTAAAATCAAGATTTTAATATATGTCAAAGCCAACAATTAATTTGAACTATATATTTTATGGAATTCACAACTTTTACTTTTAGACCATACATTTCATTGTCTTATGTCGAAATCTACTAAAAATCTATTTTTAATCTCCGTCAAATAGGGGTAAGTATTGAAAGCTTTTGAACAAGCTAGTACGAGATCCGGAATTGATCTTTTATGGGTTTAATAAGAGATTCTTGATTTATAGTGCTCCAGAAAAGTTAGCAAATATTTCTTTTTGAAAATCAAGTTTTTAAAACACTCAATTTTAACCATTCATTTTAGTCAAGCGCACAATATTTGACTATTCAAACAATTTTTAATCACACATTCTCTCAAAAATACTATTTCAAATCATAATTTTCTCAAAGAACTAGGGGCCAAACAGGGGCATAACTTTTAGTATTTGAGTTTTGACACTACAGATTTAAAATTTATGCATACCTATCATTCATGTAAAGGATTTCAAACCCAGAAAATAGCAAAAACGTAAGTTTTATTGAATCCACAAAAGATCTTTACAAAAAAACCAGAAAGAACTTCTATCAATCTCAACGATTTTACAAAAAATATTTCAGACTACAAATCGCAAGAGAAACTGTGTAACAAAATCTCTCAAACATCAGCACAAATCTTACTTACTCAGAGCACTATACTACTCTCAAAGATTACAACAAATTTGAAGAAGTTTTACAAAGTTTCTTTAGAAAAATCAAAGAGATTAAGGGAAAAATCGCCTAAATAAAAAATGGCGAAAGAGAGAGATCAAAGAGAAAAAAATATCTAGTCTGAGAAGAAAAGGATCAGAATGGAATGAGCCGTATTGTAGACTCTTCATCTGGATTTTATGGGCATATTGATCTAACGGCCTGGGACGCTCCACATGGTTTGATCCAACGGTCGTAACCAATTAGTTGAAATAGAATAAGACACGTTTCTGGAATGCGACTTTGGCTCGAGTAAAGGATTCTGAATGGGCTGAAGGAAGATGTGAGTAGGGCTGAAAGTGATTCTTTCGGATTTGGGCTTTAGGCAGACTGGGCCAATTACTTCACAGATCTTCCCCTTAATTTGTGCAGTCAGCAATTGTGTCCAGCTTCCAGGTTTCAAGTGTATTCAGCCTCCATATAAGATTTCCTGCAAAGACACAAAGAAGCAGTATCAAATTCAACAATGTTAAGCAGTCTAAGAGCATCTTTAAATTTAGCTATAGGAAATCCTTTGGTTCCAGCATCTGTTGGATTAAGCTGAGTAGGAATTTTTACAAGTTTTACATATCCTTTTTCAGTAATATCTCTAATAAAATGAAATTTTATATCAATATGTTTAGATATATTATGAAAAACAGGATTTTTTGCTGATATATAAAGCACTTTGACTATCAATGCAGATTTCAACCTCTGTTTCATTTAAACAGTCAATTTCACTAAGTAATCCCCTCAGCCATATGCATTCTTTTACTGCATTGGTGGCTGCAATGTATTCTACCTCAGTTGAGGAAAGAGCAACTAACTTTTGTAGTTGTGCTTTTCAACTGATGCAAGAATCATATAAAGTAAAAAAGTAAGATGCAGTAGATTTTCTGTTATCAATATTCCCAGCAAAGTCAGAATCTACAAATCCTTTAAATTTAAAACCATTTGCAGACTTAGAATACATTAGACTCAAATTTAAAGTTCCTTTCAAATATTTCAGTAATGATTTCAGAGCTTCCCAGTGTGGTTCACCTGGGTTACTCATAAATCTGCTTAAAACACTAACAGAGAAAGCAATATCAGGTCTGTTGAGACCATGAGGTACATCACAGAGCCTACTGCATTGGAGTAGGGCACATTGTGCATCCTGTGAACCTCTTCAGCAGATTTAAGACATTGTTCACTTGATAATTTGAAATGAGTAGGTAAAGGAAGTGAAACAGGTTTAGAATCAAATAGATAAAGATTTTTCAAAACTTTTTAATATAACATTTTTTATTGAGAAAAAGATTTTCAGCTGTTCTATTTCCAGAAAGGTCTATTCCAAGAATTTTTCTGGCTGGTCCTAAGTCTTTCATTTCAAATTCATTTTTCATATTTTCTTTAAGACAAGAAATGTCATGCAGACTCTTACTAGCAATCAACATGTCATCAACATACAAAAGCAGGTATACAGGGTCAGATTTATCAATCTTAAAGTAAAAACAAGGATCATACTGACTTTTCTAAAAATTTAAACTTTGAATGTATGTGTCAAATCTCTTGTACCACTATCTAGGTGCTTGCTTCAGTCCATATAAAGATTTCTGAGGTATGCATACTAGATCATTTTTATTTTTCTTTTCAAAGCCTTTAGGTTGAGACATGTAAATAGTTTCATCAAGCAAGCCATATAAGAAAGCAGTTTTAACATCCATCTGCTCTAATTCTAAATCATGTTGTGCAACAATGCAAATAATATTCTAATGAAAGTAAATTTCACAACAGGAGAAAATATTTCAGTGTAATCTATGCCTTCTTTTTGAGAAAACCCTTTTGCAACTAACCTAGCTTTATATCTAGGCTTACTCCCTTCTGAATTTGCATCTTTTAACTTAAAGATCCATTTACAATCAATTAATTTTTTATTAGGAGGTTTTTCAGCAAGGGTCCAGGTTTGATTCTTTATTAATGAACTCATTTCCTCTTCCACGGATTTTAGTCATAAATTTCTATTTTTAGATTCCATTAAATTATCTTTAGATTCCATTGCTTCTTCAAATGAGCAAGGTTCAGATTCTAAAGAAGAATACAAAGTAGAGGCAGAGTAATATTCAAATTCATCTAATCTAACTGGAGGTCTAATATCCCTCCTAGTTCTATCTCTGACTAATTGGTAATCATTTAAATCAGTTTCATCATCACTTATATCAAAAGGCACAGCAGGTGTGGTGAGTGCAGTAATTTCAACTGGAATATGTTTGGGTTGCTCAGGTTGAATGTGAGTATCATCAAAACTCATTTCAGTTGTTAAGAAATCCTTTTCACAAAGTGGATTTCATGTTTTTCAGACTTGCGAGGAAAAAAATTCATTAAAAACAACTAATCTGCTTAAAATGACTTTAAAACCTCTCTGTTCTTTAACCCACAGTCTGTAGCCCTTTACCCCTTCTCCATAACCAATAAAAACACATTTCAGGGATTTGGGATCAAGTTTGGACTGAGACTGGTGTACATAAGCTGCACAACCAAAAATTTTATGAAATGAATAATCTGGAACTGTATCATTCCAGATCTGATCTGGAATGTTATAGTCCACAGAGCTTGAAGGACGTTTATTTATCAAAAAAATGCAGTTTTAACTACTTCCGCCCAAAAAATTTTTGGTAAATTAGATTGGATTAACATACACCTTGTTCTTTCAAGCAAGGTTCTGTTCATCCTTTCAGTAACCCCATTTTGCTGTCGACTGTATGAAACAAACCTATGTCTAATAATACCTTGTTGTTTGCAAAAATTTTCAAATTCAAAATTACAAAACTCTAAACCATTATTAGTTCTGATAGTTTTAACTTTCTTGTTTTTAAAATTTTCAACTAAGGTAATCCAATCTTTAAAGACAGAAACAGTTTGGTCTTTGGATTTCAACAAATGAACCCAGGATTTTCTGGAATAATCATCAACAGTGAGCAAAAAATATTTATATTCAGAAACAGTACAAACAGGGGCAGGACCCCATAAATCTGCATGGAAGTATTCAAGAATATCATTTGATTTATGTATTCCTTTACTAAAAGATGAGATTTTTTGTTTACCCAAAGTACATTCTTCACAGAAATGTAGTTTTAATAAAATTTCTTTACCAAATACCCCAATTTTTCCCAACAATTTGAGATTCTTTTGCCCTACATGACCTAGTCTTTTATGCCAAAGATCAGACAAGTCATTATTAGAATTTTCAACAGTAGGGGAGACGAAAGAATTTGGTTTTACAGAAAGAATGTAAATATTATTAGACTTGACTGTACTAATAATCAACAAATTATTTCTCAAAATTTTTGTGTATCCATTATTGACTCTAATGTCATAACCTTTATCGTCTATAATTCCTAAGGAGATGGGGTTTCTTCTTAGGTCAGGAACATACCTAGTATGATTTAATGTCAAGGTATTATTATCACAAAGTTTTAATACCACTTTCCCAACCCCTTTAATGTCACAGGATACATCATTGTCCAATTTCACAGAGCTAGAGGCATAGTAAAAGAAATTAACAAACAAATCCCTATAAGGGCACATATGAAATGTACAGCCAGAGTCAAGAATCAATTCATCTTTCATTTTTGAAGAGGTGGTAACATAAACAACCCCACTATTATTCTGAATATCCACAGTTTCTTGTTGATTGTTCTTATTATCCCTTATTTTCTTAAAGTAGTTATTGACAAGATGACCCATTTTACCACAATAAAAACATTTCCTAGTGTCTTCCATTTTTCTATCAAAATTTGTTGTTATCATATCTTTTAGTCTCAAAGGTATTATGATCAGACCTCTTATTATCAAACCTATCAAATCTTTTATCTCTAGATTTGTTGGGTATAAACTTCTTAGTCTGATATTCTTTTGTTTCCCTAAGATTGTTCTTATTGTGGTTTCAAGTTTTATTATTATTACCCTTGAAAGAAGTTTTACCTCTAATGAATGAAGACTCAGCATTATAGACTTCTTTAAGTTCAGATTTGGACTCAAGCTCTTTATTCTTAAGGGATGTACGAATTATTTCAACAAATAATTTTTTACCACCATACTCCAAAGCATTTCTAATATCCTTATACTTATCCCACATACCATTTAACAAACAAACAACTCTTTGATCTTCAATAGTTTTTTCCCTAGCATTTAGAAGGTCTTGTGTTATTCTATTAAACTTATCAATATTCTCTTCAACACCCAGGGAAGGATCAAATTTGAAGCTAAATAATTGTTTCCATAAAAAACATTTATTTGGAAGAGAAACTGTAAGAAAAGGTTCTTCTAGTTTATCCCAAAGGTCAGCAGCTGTTTTAGTTTCCCCTACTTTCCCAATTATAGTATCAAAAAGATGAAGAAATAAAGTACTTCAAGCTAATTCATCTTGTTCAATTCTTCTTTCTTCAGTTAAAGTTTCAAGCCAAGTTTCATCTATAGCTTTAGCACCTTTTAGTTAGAGTAAAAAAGCTTTTATTTTCTGACGCCATAAACTGAAGTCCCCCTTCCCATTCCAAATCTCAACCTCAACCTTTGCAGTAGCCATTTAAAAAAAAAATTGGGAGAAATTATTACTAATTTTCAAGGATAAGAAATAGTAGGTAGCAAAACAATATTATAGTTAACTGCAGAGTTTCAAGAATCACAAAGATCAAGTTTATGCAAAGTAGTCACAAGACAAAGCAATAATAATAATTACAAAATATACAGAAACACAAATTTTGATGAAATCAGTCAAGAAAAAGAAGAAATATGTAATGACCCGGGTCCCACTTAACGGACTATCCCGATCATTAGATGATGGCGTACTGTCCCCACTGTCCCAACACGAGTCTTTTCAGCATGCTTTGTCCTCACTCGCACGCTCTTCGAGAAAAATTCCCAGGAGTCACCCATCCCAAAATTTCTCCAAGCTAAGCACGCTTAACTGTGGAGTTTCTAACAATGGACTTCCGGAAAAGAAAGTGTACTTTATTGGTATGAGTAGTACCTATCATTTCTTTTAAGCTTTCTTAGTCAAGGTATTACAATCACCCCATGTTTGATTCGCGACGTACTCGTCGCGCTTAACTCATCTGAAGATCTGTTGTCAGGCGTTGGGATTCTAGAGGTGGCTCCCGCCCTATGGCGTAGCACTTAGTTCCCGATTTCCGGCTGGCAGTCTGCTCTGATACCAATTGTAACGACCCGAGTCCCACTTAACGGGTTGTCCCGACCGTTAGATGATGACGTACAGTCCCCACTATACCAACACAAGTCTTTTCAGCATACTTTGTCCTCACTCGCACGCTCCTCGAGAAAACTTCCCAAGAGGTCACCTTCTTTTCCAGAAGTTCATCGTTAGAAACTCCACACTTAAGCGTGCTTGGCTTGGAGAAGTTTTAGGATGGGTGACCTCCTGAGAAGTTTTCTCGGAGAGCGTGCGAGTGAGGACAAAGCATGCTGAAAAGACTCGTGTTGGTACAGTGGGGACAGTACACCGTCATCTAACGGCCAGGACAACCCGTTAAGTGGGACCCAGGTCATTACAAAATATCTTTCTTTCCTCAACCCTACTTAAGTCGGCCCAGAACTCCCTCAGATTCCCAGATTCTCTAAAGGAATCCTGGACAAAGGAAAGTAAAGGAGTCCAAGGAGGGCTTCAACGGAGGAAAAGTGAAAGATAATGTAGAAGGGTTCAAAAAACCCTAAAGATTTGAGGGATTTAACCTGATTGATGCGAAAATATTTTAGCGTTTCAATTCCTTTTAGGAATTTTTCCAACAAAAGTACATCCGGTTGCAGATCTCTTAGATCCAAACTCCAGTATGGCAGAGAATCAACAAATCCGTAACAAAAATTTACAGATCTAAAAGGAACTTACGAAAAACTCAAAGGTATCACAAGAATCAACCATGGGTTTTTCAGATTTAGGGTTTTTTCACAAAGATTTACAGAGTTTAGAGAAAATTTTCAAGATTTCCAAAAAAAATCAAATTTTTTCCTTCGTGTATCAGAAACCCTAAAGCTCTGATACCACTGTAAAGGATTTCAAACCCATAAAATAGAAAAAACGTAAGTTTTATTGAATCCACAAAAGATCTTTACAAAAAAACCAGAAAGAACTTGTATCAATCTGAACGATTTTACAAAAAATATTTCAGACTACAAATCGCAAGAAAAACTGCGTAAAAAAATCTGTCAAACATCAGAACAAATCATGCTTACTCAGAGCACTATACTACTCTCAAAGATTACAACAAATTTGAAGAAGTTTTACAAAGTTTCTTCAGGAAAATCAAAGAGATTAAGGAAAAAATCGCCTAAATCAAAAATGGCGAAAGAGAGATATCAAAGAGAAAAATATCTGGTCTGAGAAGAAAATGATCAGAATGGAATGAGCCGTATTCTAGACTCTTCATCTGGCTTTTAAGGGAATATTGATCTAACGGCCTGGGACGCTCCATATGGTTTGATCCAACGGCTGTAACCAATTCAGTTGAAACAGAATAAGACGCGTTTCTAGAATGCGACTTTGACTCGAGTAAAGGATTCTGAATGGGCTGAGGGCAGATATGAGTTGGGCTGGAAGTGATTCTTCCAGATTTGGGCTTTAGGCAGACTGGGCCAATTACTTCACAATTCAATTAGCCTCACATTTGATAATTTTGATTGCCAATTTATAAGTATTCATAACTAGTATTCATCAAATATTCACACATTACATAGGATTGACTATTATTGGCTGCAATTCACAAAAAAAAAAAAAAAAAAAAAAAAAAACAACAACAACAACAACAACAACTATTATTGGCTGCTTTTGATTGCCATGATTTTCCATGGAAAATGCAAAGTTCCATGCCAATTTTCCATCTTTCAGTGTTTGGTTGTACTAATTTTTCCTAGAAAATTTTCACTCCAATTCTAGGCACGTGATTGATTTTCCTCAAATAGAAGGAATTCCAAATCCAGCCAGGGTGGGTTTTATTTTCTTGGCAACTTTTGGCTGTGTTTTTGTCACGTTTGATTTTTTTTATTGTTATTAATTGATTTATTTATTTTTTTTTAAAAAATTCACATTATTATTACAAGTACAAATGTGTCAAAAAAAGTAATTTTTTTAATTAAAATAGCTAAATTTTGCTTTATTTTATATGAGAAATAATGTCAATCAAAAACACAGGTTAAAAAATTTTCCATTTTTTCCAACTAGAAAATTAAACTAATCAAACATATTAAACTTCTAATTCTTAAGAATTCAATTCCCTAAAATTTATTTTCTTTCTACTCAAATTCCACCATTACTATCAAACATAACCTTAGAGCCTGTTTGATAGGGATAAATTTCCAAGGCAAATGAAAAAGTTTTCCAACTTCCCTACTTTTTCATGTTTGATAGCACAAAATTTGACAAGAAAATCTTTTCTTGTTTGGAGTCAAACACCTCATTTTCCAGATTTTGGTGGAAATTCTTTTCTTTTGTTTTGGTGAGAAAATATTTGGCATGTACATGGCAAATTTTTTTGATCACATTCGATCATATTTATTGTCGTTAATTGACTTATTTTTTTTTAAAAAATAACATTATCATTATTAAGTACAAATGTGTTAAAAAGGTAAAAAAATAATAATAAAATAGCCAGAATTTATATTATTTTCCATGAAAAATAATGTTTGTCAAACAAAAAAATTTGAAAAATTTCCAACTTTTTCCACCTGAAAAATTAAATTAATAAAAAACACCTTCAATTGATTTTTCACAAAAATCATTTCCAAGCAAAATCATTTCCTTGAAAAATATTTTCTTTCCACCCATTTTCTACTCTAGCAATTAAACACAGCCTTAATCTTCTTAATAATCCTCTTTAAAATGATTTATAAATGATAGAATATTTTATGCACTTAATTAAACCAATAAATATGGATATTTGGGATTACTTTTAGGGAGTTCTTGATTCATCTATTTTGTTAATTTTGTTTAGTCAGGTAGAACTCGATTCTGGACGAGCTTTTGGAGAATATGATGAGAAATCTCGTAAAAATGATGTTATTGTACATTATTGTTGCTAATCGTAAGTGTCCTGATCGTACAAGTAATATAGTGGGCAATGAGTCTAAGTATTATACCCACGAGAATTTAGACAATTTTTGATTAAAATCTTTAATCGGAACTAGAAAATCAATTTGAGTTTGAAATTTTGATTTAAACTAATATATGAAAATAAACAATTTTGAATAATTAAAACACTAATAAAAACTTACTAGAATTGAGAATCCATTTTGCATCCATCATTCATGTATTGATTTAAACGCTTAACTTCAATTTATGGGATTTTGAATAATGTTCCTATTTTGTTTACAAACCTCTCTCGAGTGGTGAATTAAATCTTATTTCTATATATGATCCGACTATATTTCTATAATGAATACGAACATATACAAAAATATTTAACGTTTCATAAACACTTTGGAAGATAACATAAAACATATGGTTATATTTCTATCCCCTATAAAAATTTATGACAATTAAAACGTGTTTAATGAATTCCTAATCTTTCGAACTTAAGAAATGATCACAACATTCATACAATAATTAGCTTGAAAATTTTAGAAATGTGAAACTCAAAATAATTGTTCAAACCCACAAATTGCATTAATTAAACGTAAATCAAAACATATAATCCGGAAGATAAAGTTTCATTACAATTCTAACATAAAAATCTAACCTAAAAATATAATTGAAGACAATTTGCAACAAGAATTATTGGAGTTCACCCGGTTCATCATTTTGTATTAGAATCTTCAATTTTGAATCATTCGCCAATTGCTCCCTCGATAATTTGACAGCATTTTTGTATGATTTTCCGAGAGTTGGGAACCCCTAAAACGTACAAGACATATATATATATATATATATATATATATATATATATATATATATATATATATATATATATATATATATATATATTGATGGGACCTAGGAGAAAAAGGAATAAAATCTGTTGAACAAATTGCATGAAAAAACCCAACAGTTGGCCCAATTGAATAAGCGTGCGATCGCGCGACACAAAATGGCGTGGTTGCACGGTAGTGATTTCAGAACTATATAATTTTTTAGTACTGTTAATGTGATCACTCGATATACACTGGTGTGATAGTGCAGTTATACATTTTCTGTGCAATTTTCATCTTTGATTTTGCTTAAGTTGGTCCCCGTTCTTTTATTTTACCTCAAGTCATTCATCTTCCAATTATAGAAATTTAGTCTCAGAACTTTTGGTTTCTTCCAATTGACTTCTTTCTTATCTTAATTTGTTCAATTAAGCTCTTGAACTTCTTCCTTCTTCCACTTTAGCTCCACTTTGCACCTTGAGTGATTTCGTCAACTTTTCATGTATACAATTTTGCATCATTTATCATCCAATTGCTCCTTATTTGTTTCAATTACTTCAGTTTCTCGACTTTGAAATTATTTATGAAATATAAACAAATAATAATAAATTAGATAGCTTTTATTCTAAAACAATTCTAATTCAAGCTTTTAAATGAATGTATAAAATATACTTATCAATTATTCTAAGAAAGGTACCGACTTGATAAAAAGATCTTACATGACAAAGTCATTCCTTATAGGTCTCAAACCAATGGATCTATGTATTCTGCTGATAAGATAAGTTCGAGTTAGGTAATTAAGTTAATAACCTTTTTAATCTATCTGCATCTACATCTATAATAATAATAATAATAATAATAATAATAATAATAATAATAATTACCTTATTTAAAAAGTAAGAATGTGGGAGAAACTTTTGAATATCTATTTTACCATTATATATTTAACTATATACCTTTACCCTTATTTAATAACATTAAATAATTTATTACATTTATTTTTTTTTTTATTTAGAAATTTACATTGTTATAATGCAATTTCATATTATTATACTCTTTCATTCATTTAGTATTAAATTAATTTATTATCAACATATTACAATATTTTAATACAATTTCATATTATTAATTGAGTTATTTTATGGAGAAAGTGAAAAATTTGTTAGTTTTGACCAAGCGATGATGAAAATAGTATTAGTTCTACAATAATATTGTGCTCTTCAATTAATCTTATACATAAAACGTACATCGCACGTACTTAATATTATTACTAGTACTATACTAGTACTAGTATATTAAAAGTGGGGATTAGGGAGAAACTTTTGATTTTCTGCTTTACCCTTAAATATTTAATTATATACCCAATATACCCTTACCCCTCAATTAACAACATTAAATATTAATTTATTATTTAATATTATAATATAATTTCATAATATTTATTTAGTATTAAATTAATTTATTATATTACAATCTAACAATTTATAATTTTGTAATATAGTTTCATATTATTATATTTTTTCATTTACTTAGTATTAAGAAAAAAAATACTTCATCATTTAAAAAATATTATATATATATATATATATATATATATATATATATATATATATATATATATATATATATATATATATATATATATAAGGTTACAATTTAATTAATTCATGATTTTATTTTCATAGGTTACATGAGAAAAATATTTTAATATTTTAAATTCAAATTTACCTCTTTTATCTTTTTATTATTTGGGTGTTATTCTCAATAATTTTCAAGATTTGTGCTAATTTATTATTACCATTTTTATTTATTTTAGAATTTTAAGAAAATCATGTTATAATTTTACAAATTTTAATTTACATTTACATACAATACAATTACATTAATGTAGATTAATATCTCAATTAATGTGCTTATGACATTTTACACGTACTATTTCATTGATTTTTGTATTCAATAATTATATGACGATTAGAATGAATGCATTAAACTCTTACCAATACCATCATTATTAATTAATAACATTAATAACGTAATTAATTACATTAGTGTTTTGTCTAATAATATGCAATGTTATATAATTCATATTACTGCATGCAACTTCTTCAGTTTTAATGATACAACATGAAATTATTTCAACAAAAAATGAGTTCGTTGACTATCTCAATGATAAACTAATTGAATTATTTCCTAAAGAAAGTGAAGATTTTGATGATACAAATCAATTTTATCGAGATGAGATCATAAATATATTATATAAATTAATTTTGAAAAGAAATTGTCTTCTTATGCTCTTAAAGAATATATATATATGCAATTAACCTTTGTCATGAAGCAAAAGCGATTTATTGCGATTTAAAGAGATGTTATATATTCCAAAATAATCGTTGGACAATATGATGAAAAACAAGTTTTCCTTTCGCGTATTTCATTAACTCCAGCAAATGATGAATTATATTTATTTAAATGATAGATGAACATTTTTTAGTAATTCTGTACTTCACAATTATAGTAAACAAAGTCCAAAGATAAATATTACTTACTATTGGAATATAACTACCTGAATATGTATTATCACATGGGAAACTATATGTAGCATTTTCTCACGGATTTTCAATACAAACAATAAAAATATTAACAAAAGAACAAAATAAAAATAAGAGAAGTTGTGAAATGTTGACATAAATATTATATAAAAAAAGTGTTATTGTAATAAAGATTTTACATTTCAGTTTATTTTCACATTATATACATAATTTCATAAAAATAAAATTTAGTCATATGTATTCTTTTTAACAATTTTAATTCTTTATTTAACAATATCAATTACATCAACTACTATAAAAAATAGTATTAATATTTCAAAACGTTATGCATATCATTTATCTTACACATAAGACGTGCAACGCACGTTTTTACTACTAGTCAAGAAAAAAGAAAATTTTGGTTGTAGTTTTCTGAGTATATAACGTTAAAAGTGAGTCCCCTTGCAATGGGAGGAAAAGGACGTGGGTAAGCAGGCTCCTTTCACTTTTGATTTTATTTGATATGGATTAAGGATGTTTTATTTTCCCTCTCACCATTTTCTAACAAAGAAAGGAATTGAGTAAGGGATACTTGCGCGTCCTCTTTCCCCTCGAGGGGGATTGATGAGAGGAGTATAATGTATTTCCTGCCCGACTTAGATAAGAACACTTATATATGAAGAAAGAAATTCTTGAAAAGTACCAAAGAAGGAGAAACCTAAAATTGGCTCTTAAGGGAAGCGATTGTTGACTTATGGTTAACTTAACCTTATTGTTTTGATCATAACAAACAAGAATATATTGTGTTATTAACAAGTGTGCTTCAAGTGTTTCATGTAATGATAAATATTCAAAGCACTCTATGTTCAAATCGTCTCTTAAAGATATAAATCAAAATTATGTGATCAAACACATGAGACGCAAAGAAGATCATGAAAGAATTGAAGATATTCAAGATCAAAATTGATGTTGAAAAGCATGACATGAAGATCAAGAATTCAAGCATACAAGATTAGAGTTCAAGTTCAAGAGTTGATTTAACCTATGTAAAGGTATAACACTCTCAATCTTTAGCGATGAAATTCAAAGAGCTCGAAAATGATTTTTATGCATCAAGAAACTTACTTGAAAATTCATCACTTGCATAAAATATTTTTATCTAAGTCAATATTGCTTTTCATATGTTATTTGATCTTAAATCATGATTATACTATGTTAAACCACTTTGAAAAACAAGTTAGAAACCTAAAAATCCTAAATTCTCATGTTTTTCAAAAGTCAACTTTCGGTCAACCGAAACTCCAACGGTTGAAAATGTGCAACGGCTATATGCATGTTTCGGTCGACCGAAACTCCAGAAATGGTCAACCGAAAGTTGCTGAATTCGAATATCTTGATATATAAATAGCCATCTCTTTTACATTCAATTTGAACAACATAGAAAAGATTTTATAGAAACTTTCTTGTGAAAATTCATTGTTCTTACTTGGTTTATATTCATCTATTATTATTATAAAACTTTGATTGATTTAAACTTTGTTTTATCAAATTCATCAAAGTTTTTGGAAGAAAGTTTTGTGAAGATTCTTGGTTTTATATTGTTTAAACTTCTTCAACATCTTCACACTATATTGGAATTGAAGTGTAAATCTCTCTTTGTTCTAAACTTGTTTTAATCTTTTAAAAGAGAGAAATTACAATTAAGGAACTTTGATTATTTGTGCTACGTTTTTCATTATCATTTGATTCATCAAAGTTCCATTGCCTAAACACTTTTAGCTTAACTCATTGTTAATTATTCAAGTGTGGCATCTCTTGGTACTTAATTTGATTCAATATTTTAACAAGAGATTATTTGAATTGCATTGAACTTTTCATTATCATTTGCATCAAAGTTTTTCTCTAACACTCGAGCTTAATTCATTGCTATCTATTAAAGTGTTAGCCTAACTCTCTCGGTACTTAATTTCAGTATATCATTTGTCAAAAGAGTTATTTCAATTATAAATTCAATTCATTATATCTTGTGGTTTGGAGAGCCTTGTGAAAACTCGATTGTTGGTTAAAGGTAGGTGCTCCTTGTTGTAAGTCACCTAAGGATAAGTGCTCCTTGTTGTAAGAAACTTAAGGATTTGGTACTTCTTGTTGTAAGTTACCAATATAGTGGATTTGACCTTACTCGTGACGGAGAGCTCGGTAACGGGGGACGTAGATCACGTTGGTTGATTGAACCTCCTTAAATTGCGTTTGCATTCTCTTATCCCTTTTACTTACTTACATTGCACTTACTCTATTCTATCAATTTATATTGTGCAACACTATATCTAAGTGCTATACTTGCTTTATCAATTAAGTTTACACATTTATAGCATACTACATTGATAGTTAAGTTACTTGCAACACTAAGTGTTCATCCTTATACCTATTGATTTTTAAGTTTGATATTATTTATCGAAAAAGTTTTATAAACCAATTCACCCCCCTCTTGGTTAGTTTATCTTGGGCTAACAGCGATTATGCACTTGGTTGGAATTTACCTGTCGATATTGTTAATGATAAGTAACTCGCCTACTAGTATTGTACAAGGTTTTCTTTGGATGTGATGAATTATCTAAGGAAGGAATTGAAATATCAAGGACATGGATTGCAATTATAAGGGACCAAAAATAATCAAATGAATGAAAACTAGGACCAAAGAACAAACAATTGAATGTACATTGTGCCATGCTATAACATGGGCACAAAAACACTACGGTCGCAACACTTCAAAAACGAAAAGCATAAAAAAAAACATTGCACATAACTACATGCGATTCATGGGTTAATTAGGAAAAAATTATTTCGTTTTCGGTTTCATCTATCTTTTAGAGAGAAATGTGATCGATGATTATATCTATTTGAGCTTCTACCATTCTGCATTTAAGAATGTGGAGAAGAAAGTTAAAAGGAGATTCAAGACAAATACATCAAGATTTGAAGATTCAGAGCTTAGAATTGAAGATAAAAAGTAAATGAAATTTTGGAAACAATTGAAGGCTTGTTATATGAATTTAAGAAAGAGAAAAGTGATTCTAATTTTCTAACTTCTCTTTTTGCAAACATATTTTCAGGGTGATGAATATTCATATTTCTTGTTGTAGTTTCATCTTAAGTATATACTAAGCTAAACTTGTAAGTTGGATGAAGACATAATTAAACCTTTGGTTTACCATTTAAAAGACTATTTCTATTGGAGTGATTTATATAATTAATTGATATCGTTCAAATATATATATATAATTGATATCGCATGACTATTGATTATTTAAATATTTGATCATCATTGAAAAAATAAGTTGCTTATTTTATTTTAGGTATGTTCAAAATAGGTTTAGAATATTGTGATACTCAACATAATGCTCAATAAAATATATATATATAGACACACACACACACACAACCGTCACCAAATTCCTCACACAAACTCCCGCCCAAACTGAATTATTATTTTTGTTTTTTTTTTGTTTTTACTAATTTTTTTTTTACCTTCTATTATTGTCCATTAATACTGAATCTTCAGATTATTTGCATTTAACATTGGAAAACGATTTTAATCATTTTGCAAGGTGTATGGCAACATTTTGCCTTCCCTCTCTCTTAACATCAATAAAAATTGTATTATTTAATTTATTTTGTCAAGATTTTGCATTACAACCTATGTAATCAATATGCAAGGTGTGTGGAAACTTTTTGCCTGCCCTCTCTCATCAATATAAATTGTATTATTTAATTTATTTTGTCAAGATTTTGCATTTGAAAATTGATTACCGAAAAGAATTTATAACAACATAAGCCTAACAGGTGTTAAAATGTTTCTTTTGTGATTATTTGACTGCCTAATTGGATATCGTTCAATCTCCACTGGCTACATTGGAAAGATACAGAAGTTTAAAAATCAGTACAAAAAATACATATGCCTGTTTAGATATATATATATATATAGATACAGTGTCTATATTTTCTGTCAATCCCCGTGAATTCCTTTTCTTCCATTGTTAGCATTTCGTCTTCTATTTTTGATCTGCACATTCAAAGATATTCCAAACAAATTGTGTGATATTGATGGCACCAACTTTTAATCTGATACATGATGTCAACCCAACTCAGACTTTCTTGGCACTAAAAGTCAGGGTTGTGCGAGTTTACGAACTACCCACATTCGGGAATCCATATGAGCCATACAGTCTCGAGATTGTTTCTCACAACAGAGAGGTCAGTATAACTTATTAGAATAATTAGTCTATTCTAATTATTCTAATTAGGATATTTAGTGATTTATGTTTATTATTATTATTGTTTTATTAAACCTATTGTATATATACGATTGGGTATTACAATTAATTAAGAGAAAAAATTGTTTTAGGGTTGCCTCCTTTCTCCCTTCTCTTCTTTCTTCTTCTTCTCTTCTTTCTTTCTTCTACTTCTTCTTCTTGTTGATTAATTGGTTGAACGTATATACAATATATATGTTATTGGGTTTTCTATGTGGTAAAAATTATGCTTATTAGAGTCATGTAATGAAGCATTTTCTTAAGGGTAAAAAAATTGTGGGGTTATGTAAGTGGAACAGTTGAAAAATCGGAAAGTAATTATGCAAATTATATAACTGTGTTAGATACATGAGATTCAAACAATTCAAAAATTCTTACATGGATTAATAATTCTGTTGAACATAATATTGGTACACAGTTGGCTAAGTAAGAAACTGCGAAGGAAGTTTGGGACCAATTACAGAAGTTGTACACTAAATCTAATTTTACAAATCAGTATCAGTTAGAGATTGATATGCACGCATTGCAACAAAAGAATATGAGCATTCTGGATTTTTATACTGCTATGACATCAATTTTGGATTAGTTAGCTCTTATTGAACATGGAGGATTGAAAGCATGTGAGGATTATACTACCTATAAAGAGGAGCAACGGTTGGTTCAATTTTTAATGACACTTTGTAGTGATTTTGAGTGGCTCAGAGGCTCTATTTTGCATCTTACTCCTCTTCCGTCTGTTGATTTAGTTAGTGAACTTGTTGCTGAGGAGACACAGTTGACATCTCTTACTGAAGATGTTTCTCTATCACATTCTGGGACTTCAGTTTTAGTAGTATCATCTATACAGAATCGAAACAGAGAACATTTACGGGTTCCAAATGATGTTTGCAGTTTTTGTAGACAAAATGGACATTGGAAGGCTCAATGTCCTAAGCAGTTGTTCCACCTGTTGGTTCCACCATACTTGGTCCACCACCATCAGCGGATTCCTAATTGACTGATCTTAGTGAGCAGTTTCCGAAGTTTTTAGTCTCACAGCCACATGCCATGTCAGCCTCTACTCATGAAGGTTTGTCCTCTTAGAACTCCTCAGGTAAACCCTCCTCATGGATTTTTGACTCAGGTGCTTCCAAACATATGTCTTCTAACTCATCAATTTTTGAATCTTTATATCCTTCTATTTCGTCTACACCTATTATGACTGCTAATGGCACCCCGTTGTCCTTAGTAGATGTTATTCCGTTCATATTTCTCATCTGTCTCTCTTAGATGTCTATTGTGTTCCTGGTCTTACTTTAAATCTTATCTCTGTTAGTCAATTATCTAATTCTGGAAATTATGTTCACTTTACTTCTACTACTTGTTTTGTACAGGATCCGCAATCTCGGAAGCTAATTGCAATAGGCCATAGGAAAAGATGAGGACTTTCTGTTCTGGATAATCTGAGACCATCGCATGTTGCAGTCTCTAGTGTTGATTTATCGTCTTTTCATTTGAATTCTTCTTCTTTTTCTTCTTCTTCTTCTAATTTCTATTTATGGCATTCTCGTCTTGGACATGTATTTGCTAGTCGTTTGAAGTTTTTAGCTTCTAAAGGTTGTTTGGGAGACTTAAAACCTCATGATATTTTTTATTGTAGTGGTTGCAAAATTACTAAATTCTCTGCTTTACCTTTTTCTAGTAGTGTTTCTTCTTCTGTTGCACCATTTGATCTTGTGCACTCAGATGTGTGGTGCCCTACTCCTGTTTCCACTACAGGAGGGTCTCGATATTATGTTTCCTTCATTGATGATTACAGTTGTTATTGTTGGTTATATCTTATGAAGTGACGTTCTGATTTTATTTTTATTTATCATTCTTTCAGAGCACTTATTAAAACTCAACATTGTGCTATCATTAAATTTTTTCGATGTGATTTGGGTGGGGAATATGTCTCTAATGATTTCCGTGGGTTGCTTTCTCTTGATGGTACCATTCATCAAACTTCATGTATTGATACTCCTCAACAGAATGGTGTTGCTGAACGTAATTATAGACTCATTGTTGAAACTGCTTGTTCCCTTCTTCTCTCTGCCAAGATACCTAGTGAGTTTTGGAGAGAGGCAGTTCTCACCGCTGTATATTTGATTAACAGCTTATCACCATTTCAATCTTTATTTAGTTATTCCCCTGATTACTCTCTTTTAAAAGTCTTTGGGTCTTTTGGTGCACATGTTTTTTTTTCCTTCATCTTAAAGCAGAACGTAGTAAATTAACTCCACGCTCGGCTATTTGTGTCTTCTTAGGATATGATGAGGGACAAAAATTTATCGTTTTTTTGATCTTTTTAGTCACAAGTTATGTCTCTCGTAATGTTGTGTTTCTTGAACACATTCCATTCTTTTCTATTACTGATAATACTTCTCACATGACTACTTTAGATCGCATTTGTATTAATCCATTCACTGATGATATTGATAGATCATCTATACTTACCCCTATTATCTCTTCTCCATCTTCGTCATCTACTGCAGGTACACATGCGCCATCTCAGAATGTCCTTCCTTCTCCTATGGCTCCTCAAGCACCATCTGAGGCTGAGGATCTGCTATCTCCTCCTCCTTATTGTTATCCTCAACATATACGTAAGTATACTCACTTACCTGAGTTTGATTATTCTTACTACTCTGAATCTTTTTGTTGTTTTCTTATCTTCCATTCATAAGCTTTTTCAACTTTGCTCCTATAAAGAAGTAGCTTTAGATCCTCTTTGACAACGGGTTATGACTGATGAACTTACTTCTCTCCATAAGATAGAAACTTGGGAATTAGTTTCTTTACCTCCAGGTAAACATGCTATTGGATCTTGTGGGTCTATAAGATCAAGACCAAATTCGATGGTTCAGTTGAGTGTTATAAGACTCGATTGGTTGCTAAGGGATTTTCTCAACAATATGGCTTGGATTATGAGACATTTGCTCCTATTGTAAAGATGACTACAGTATGTACACTTATAGCAGTTGCTTCTAATAGTCAGTGGAGTCTCTCTCAAATGGATGTTAAAATTGCTTTCTTGAATGGGAATCTTCAAGAAAATGTTTATATGGTTCCTTCACCTGGTGTTCCTCATCCTCCTAGATTTGTTTTGCAAACTCAAGAAAGCTCTATATGGTCTCAAACAAGCACCCTGTGCTTAGTTTGAGAAGTTCTCTACAGTTGTACTCTCTCTTGGTTTTACATCTAGCTAGCCATCATGATTTCGCTTTGTTTTGTAAATGTACTCCTGGAGGTCGTATTCTCCTTCTATTGAATGTTGATGACATGATCATTACTAGTGATGAGGTTGCTTGGATAACTGATCTAAAGTCTGAATTGGCTCGACTTTTTGAAATGAAGGATTTGGGTCCCTTATCCTTCTTTTTGGGGATTGAGGTTGCTTCTTCTCCAAGAGGTTATATGCTCTCTCAGTCTAAATATGCCACAGATGTTATTGAGCGTGCCCGTCTTACTAATACTAAGACAGCTGATACTCCTATTGAGATTAATGTTCGTTACGCACCTTCTGATGGTAAACCATTGTCTAATCCCACTTTATATCGCATATTCTTGGTTCCCTTGTTTATCTTACCATGGTCAGTTTGTTTCAGCACCTACCATGGTTCACTGGACAGCGGTTGTTCGGATCTTACGCTATCTCTGTGGCTCTTGTTTTTAGAGTATTTTATTCCCGTCGACCTCCTCCTTGGAGCTTCATGCTTACTCTAATGCAGATTGGGCTGGGTACCCAACTAATCGTAAGTTCACTACTGGCTTCGGTATATTTTTGGGTGATTCTCTTATCTCTTGGAAAAGTAAGAAGCAAACAGTAGTTTCTCGCTCGTCTACTGAAGCAGAATATCGCACTATGATCTCCACTACTACTGAGTTGTGTGGTTATATTGGCTACTTGTAGATATAGGTGTTTCTCTTTAATAATAGGCTTGCCTTCCAAATCTCACATAATTCTGTATTCCATGAGTGCACGAAGCACGTTGAAATTGATTGTCACCTTGTTTGTCATCATTTCTAGAATGGAACTATTGTCTTATCTTTTGTCTCTTCCTCATTACAGCTTGCAGACTTCTTCACCAAGTCTCATCCGACTAATCCCTTTCGATTCTTACTTGATAAACTCTCGCTGCTTCTTACTATAACATCGTGAGTTTGCGGGGGATGTTAAAATAATTAGTTTATTCTAATTAGTATATTTAGTGTTTTATTATTATTATTATTATTGTTGTTGTTGTTATTGTTGTTGTTCTTGTTCTTGTTACTGTTGTTGTTTTCCTTTTTTTTTTTTTTTTTATTAAGAAATCTATTTTATATATAGTATTGTGTATTACAATTAATTAAGAGAAAATTTTGTTTTAGGGTTGCCTCCTTTCTCCCTTCTCTTCTTCTTCTTGATTAATTGGTTGAACATATATACAATAAATATATCATTGGATTTTCTACATAACTCATATGAACATGAACATTATTTTTCAAATTTCATGAATATAGAATCCAATTAGAAAATCTTTAGTGTTTTGTGTCGTTAAATATTTACATGTATTTTTTTATTTTTATTTTTGAAATTACATTAGCCTGCATTAGTTTTTTACATACTGAATCTTCAGATTATTTGCATTAAACATTGGAAAATGATTGTAATCAATTTGCAAGGTGTGTGGCGACTTTTTACCTGCCCTCTCTCTTAACATCAATATAAATTGTATTTTTTAAATTTTTTTGTCAAAATTTTGCATTTGAAAATTGATTACCAAAAAGAGTGTATAACAACCCAAGCCTAACGGGTGTTAAAATGTTTCTTTGGTGATTGTTTGACTGCCTAATATTGGATATCGTTCAATCTCCACTGGCTACATTGGAAAGATATAGAAGTTTAAAAATTAGTACAAAAAATACATATGGCTGTTTAGATATATTTATATACATTGTTTCCCTTCTCCATTTCAACGTTGTTAGCGTTGCATATTTCATCTCTCTTGGAAATCATATTTTCTGTCCATCCCGTGAATTCCTTTTCCATTGTTGGCATTCCGTCTTCTATGTTTGCCACTATTTTTGACAGTGGCGGATCCAGGATTTTATGTTGTACCGAGCTGGATTTTAGAAATTGTGAGGGGAGGGGCTACAATGTCGGTCCTATGATTTTCGGGGCATGACTCACAAAATACTACTAGACACATTATAAATCACATTATAAAGCAATATTTAAAATCACATTTTAAGTAATAAAATCTAAATCAAACTTTCAAATACATTCTAAAGTAATTCTCAAGATCGCATTCTAAAGAAATACTCTTTTCACATTCTCATTCGCACTCTAGAAAGCAGACTCTAAATCACATAATGTCATATAAATTTAAAATCTAATCTTTTAAAATCACCCTTCCAAAGAACCACCAAAACAACTCCAATTAATCTAAAATCAGTTTCATTTCATACAGGATCTCGGCTTCATGCATATTATGGAAACATAAAAGTAGAAATTCGATTAACGAACAATATTAAAAAGTTATACGCTCACATAACCCCTGTGGCCAATAGTAACCATAATCCAGTTTATCAGTTCATCACGATAAAAATACAACCCGTCTTACTCAGCTAAAGTTGTCTGAAGCGACAGAGAACTTTACACTTCCTTAGTCTCAGAACTCCTTTCAGCAACAACTTTCGACATGCCAAACATCTAAAAAAGAATCAAAGTTAAATAATAAGCACTGAGTTCAACTTACATTACAGCTAAAGAACTGTCCACCTCAGTTTCCTGTGAAGGTAGTAAAATTTTAATAGCCAACCTTCTTGATTGTCTTCTGAAAGCAAGTTTTGTGTTCTTCCATAGAAGCATTGACGAATTCATCAATGTGACCCCTAACATCTTGCAGGAAAGTCGCTTCTTCATTCTTCTTCTTTCAACACGAAGCCATGGCTTGTGTTTGAGCTGCAGAAGATGGCAGCATCTCAGTTGGACTTTTCTCAGTTGCCATTAGTAACTACTACCTGATAAAAAGCATAGTATCGTTATGAAGTTACTTGAGCATGAAGTAAAACTTAGAAGGGGGGATAAAAATAACATGATAATGGAGATAAAAAAAAAACAACATGGTGATAAGATTAAAAGGAAACGGTTGCATTAAGCAAAATGAAATTGAGTCCACAAATATGATTCAGGTTTAATCAATTCTTAGTCAGGAACTAACTGCAATAGATAACCACCAAAAAAATTGATTCAAGACGCAATCCCAGCCTTATGACAGAAAAGAATATAATACTAATGCGTGAAAGTGAAAGTGATTCTAATATCACATTCTCAATTCAAAAATTAAAAATCAATATCACATTCTCAAATTATCTAATGATTATATTCACATTCTCAAATTAAAAATCTAAATATCACATTCTCAATTCAAAATCACAATTCACAAATAATCAATATCAAATTAAATTCCAATTTCCAATAACATCATTATCTTATATGAATGATGAATCTATGATTATATCTAAATTCTAATCTAACACTAAAGTTCTTAGTTTCTTACATTCAATTCATTTCACAATTCACAATTTCACAGACTCTCATCTCGAGGTCACGGACTAAGTCACTAAAATTAAATTAAATTTGAAATTTTGAATTTTGAAATTGAAGCACCAGCAAAAATCAGTAGAAGATAACTAGAGAAGTGAAAAAGATGAAGAGAACTAGAGCAAGAACTGAAGAAGTGAAGAACCTAACATGGGGGTTGGGGTCCTCCGGTGCCGGCGGTCCGGCGACGCCACCGCTGCGCCTGCAAGGGGAGGAGGTCGAGCCGCGAGCCGCGACTGGAGGAGGTCAAGCTGCTGGTTGCTGGTGCAAGGCTGCAAGCGTTCAGCCTTTCAACTTTAGGCTTCAGCGGACAGGGACAGCGGTGCTGGACAGCTGGAGGCTGGAGCTGTGGAGCGGCGGCTCGACGCTGAGGCGGATGGCAATGGCGGAGCTGAAGGTCGAATGAGGAGCAGTGGCGGAAGGTTTGATTTGGGGAAATGGTGCAGAGTGCAGACGGAGCGCGGGAGGCTGGGAGCGGAGTGGAACTGTGGCCTGTGGAGGAAATGAGCCAGAGGAAATGAAGAAAATGAAATGGACCGTAAATTTGTTGGGCTTGGACAGCTTCTGGGTATTTTTTTATGATCCTTGTTTGGGTAAATTTCAAATGGGCCGAGCTGACTATTTATTTGGGCCGAACTATGAACTAGTTTTTTTTTTTTAACAGAACCTAGTATAAAGAAGCACTGGGCTTCAGCCCAGTATGGGCCTGTGCTGGATCCGCCCATGATTTTTGATCTGCACGTTCAAAGATATTCCAAACAAATCGTGTGATATTGATGGCGCCAGCTTTTAATCTGATAGATGATGTCAATCCAACTCAGACTTGCTTGGCGCTAAAAGTCAAGGTTGTGCAAGTTTACGAACTACCCACATTCGGGAATCCAGATGAGCCATACAGTCTCGAGTTTGTTTCTCACGACAGAGAGGTCAGTATAACTCATATGAACATGCACATTATTTTTCAAATCTCATGAATATGGAATCCAAGAAAATCTTTACTGTTTGTCATTAAATATTTACATGTATTTTTTTTTAATTATATTAGCTTGCATTAGTTGTTTACTCTCCATTGTTTTTTTATCAATATAGATACAGATTTTCATGCATTTTTTCCCATTAGATTGCATTAGTTGTTTGTAGAAATACTGTTGTTTCATCAATATAGATATAGATTTACATGTATTTATTTACGTTGGTTCGCATAATTTGTTTTCCGTCCAATTAGACAATTTGTACCTTTTTTTTTCACTTTTGATCATTATAGGCACTGTTCTGTATGTATATTTAAAAATTTACATGTCTATTATTAACATGTACAGTTGTAGTATTAGGTTTTTTCTTTGATGATTACTTTGGTTATTAAATTTCTGTTTGCCAATAAAAATTAACACGTCTTATTTTTTCTTTTTTCATGTATAGTAGTAATTGATTTTTTCTTTGATGATTACTTGATTATTAAATTTCTGTTTTTACATAAAAATTTATGCATCTATTTTTTTTTTTTCATGTATAGTAGTAATAATTTTTTTCCTTGGTGATTACTTTAGTTATTACATTTTTTTTTTTTTTTGTAGGGAAACACTTTAGTTATTACATTGTTATGTGAATAGATTTTAATTTTAAATTTCTGGTTTTAATTCGTTAACAGTAGTTTGCATTATTTTTTTTAAAACTTTGACAGTCCCTCGGTCTTACAGTACCCTTTTTTTTAACTTTGATCATTATAGGGTGATTGAATACATGCAAATATAAAGCGTGCTTTGATTAAGAAGTTCAAACCAATGATTCATGAAGGAAATTTATACATCATTAGACATTTTTTTTGTTGGTGTGAACAACATGAAATACAGGACGACTAATCACTATTACAAGGTTAATTTTATGACGAAGACGCATGTTATTGAAGTTTCTGATGAGAATTTTCCGAATAGGATGTTCATCTTCAAGCCATTCAGAGAATTTATCAATAATTCTGTTTTTGAAGAGTCAGAGTTACTCAATTAAAATTGTATATTTTTTTCAATATGCTAAAATATTTTCGTAAATATACTGTGATTTTTTCTTTAAAATTTCTTATGATTTTTTATTTTACCAAATGTTATGGTTGAGGTCGTTGCTAAGCATGTGGCAAGGACCATGGAGGTGTGTGGTTGAGAAACAAAAATGATCAATATAATAATCGAAGACATTGAGTATCTAAAAAAATCTTTATTAAATAATTATATTTAATGACTTAATTCATTTTCAGATTCTAGTAAAAATCGATTGCCATGTACTTTGTGAGGAGATTTTGTAGATGAAGTCAATGCTCACTTGGATTCTGGGGATCTGGAGCCTGTTATTATTTTGCAGATGTGTCGAGGGAAACAATTTAAAGGTGATGAGTTTTCTTTATCTTTCTATACTAATTTATTTTGTTAACTAAATATTAAATACATAATATTCCATTTATTATTTTTTTTAATTCCGTAGGTGAAGTTAGAGTTTGTAACACTTTTTTTTTTTTTGATAAGAAACAAGACTTTTATTAAAGAGAATGAGAATGGTGTTACAAATATGATAGTGGACAAGACATCCACTACAAGTGTCAATGAATACTTGTGACACTTTCAAAAATTTAAACACGAGATTAGGAACAATTCATTACAATGGAACATAAGGAACTATTAGGGTCTAGTCGAAAAAGAAAATTTTTTAGGCCACTAAAAATTCCAGCAGCTCTGGCCCATAATCCTGTAAGGAAAATAATATTATCCCAGATATCCTCCAACGATCTTTCAATAATATCAAAAATCCTCCGGTTTCTTTCTGTCCATAGTGTCCAAGCTGATGATATTAAAATCAGCTTCCATAACATCTTTTTTTCCTTGTTGTTTTTCCCAAATGAACATTTTATCCCTATCATTTCAGACCATCTTCTTGATAATGCCATCTCTTCGCCAAATATGCACAAAATTCTGCACCAAATTGTCTCTAGCAATCGCACAATGGAGTAATATATGGTCGATGTTCTCCTCCGCCTTTTTACACATAATGCAGTGTGAGGGAGATATGTACAAATATGGCATTTTCAATTGCATCAAGTCACAAGTGTTCACCTTTCTCAAGGAAGCCAACCAAGCAAATATTTTAACCTTAGAGGGTACCACACTCTTCCAAATGAATTGAAAATGTAGATAGAAGGTGTGACATGTTGGTTGAAATAATGTATATAAAAATAATTTGCAAGAAAACTCCCCTGAGGGGTGGGCATTCCATATTCTTTTATCAGGTGTAGAAGTATCGATTTGGATATTTTCAAGAATATTTAGTAGGGAAGTGAATTCTTCATTAGTAATTGTATGGGATTCTCTACCCCTTTGTGATGTGTAAATCATTGAATATTATTTTTCTTACTGACTATTTATTTTTTTCCAAAGGTTGTTGGTAGGAAATGATACAGGTTTTCAAAGGATCAGCTAGTTGGAGTCTTCTTCGATTTACACTATTTGTGGTGAACTTGGAGGTGGAAATTATGAGATAAGGAATTTAGAGAAGTTATCGGATTCCAGTGATGTAAAAATTATATTCATGAATTACTGTCTTTGTTTATTTCAACCAAAATTTACGATTTTCTTACTGTTTGTACAAGTTGGTAGTTTATGGGTATTTGCTGTGATAATTTCAGTCGAAAGTGATAGTGATTGGTGGTATTTATCTTGCAAGAAGTGCCCAAAAAAGATTTAATTGTGTTGGGGAAAGATTCTACTGTGCTAAATGTGATCGCTACGATGTTTCTGAAAATCCAAGGTAGACACCTCTTGATGTATTTCTTCTAAGCAGATTGATTATATTTATGTTTTTGAATTTGATTTGCTTTCTAAATTGAACTCCTAACAATTTTAGGTTTAAGATTCAAGTAAGGGTGATTGACCACACTGGTAGTGCATGTTTCTTAATGTGGGATCGTGAATGCACACATCTTATAGGCAAGAATGTGAGTACTTTGAGGGACGATTTATCTACGGCACTAGTACAGAAACTGGAATACGCGTCGATTGTAGCAGCGATGCCTATGACGCAGACACGTAAAGTCTCGACTTTAGGCGTCGGGTGAGTTTTGGGCGTAACGCCTAAAGTAAAAAAAAAAATTAACTTTGGGCGTCGATTTTAATATAAAACCGACGCCCAAAACTTTTTTTTTTCCATTATATGACCTGCAATGACCATGCCACTGCAGTGCAGTGACCTGGACATGGCCTGCTGATGCAAACCACGTAGCAATTGTAGCTACGCAACCCACAAATTATTGGAATCGACCCAAGAACGCCAATAAATCACGATTTAGAGATTGATTCAAATTAATTGAATCAAGCAACCAACACAATCAATTGATATGTTGACCTCTTGACCACAATGAAGATAAATCTCACCCAAGATTTGAACAAACAAGAATTAACTCGCAAGTTCGGATTTTATTCAATAAAGAATAAGAATGTGAAAGCAATTTGCCTCTCAATTAATATATCAAAGTTGTGTGTGAATAATGAAAATTACATCCCTATATATAGGGTCAAAACTAGGTTAAAGAGTTCTAATTAAATAAGGAAACAACTACCTAAAATTAAGGAAATAAAAATAACCTAAAATCACGCGTATGTAATGTTACGGCCGTGACTAAATCCTTACGGCCGTAACCTTGTTTCTGTTGCATATTTACGGCCGTAATATATTTTATTACGGCCGTAAGCCAAAAAAATTCAAATTCTGATTTTGTGCAGTGACTCCTTTACGGCCGTGACCCTTAAATCTTACGGCCGTGAGCCGTAATTTCTTCAAAATCAATTTTAAACAGAAGGTTGATTACGGCCGTGAGAATTATCAATTACGGCCGTAATTCTTGAATGTTGGCAATCTTCTTCGACGGCTTGGATGAGGTTGATCCACTCGTCGTTTTGGCTCGGCCCCAACATGAAACTTGCTTCTTTTGATGACACGAACATTGTTTTGGCCATTGTTTCTTGAACTAACTTGTCCATTGCTTCCTTGGCCCTCTTTGCTTGCAATCGAGTCATCGGTCCTCCTTTGATCTTCAACGGATCTTTGTGCGGGCTTGTATCCGTGGTCTGGATCACATCATCCCCTCCCTCTTCGAAAGGATTCGACCTCGAATCTGTACCTGCACCAAACGGAGATAGATCAGAAACATTAAATGAAGCCGAAACATTATACTCACCAGGAAGATCGAGTTTATAGGCATTATTGTTGATCCTTTCGATCACTTGGAATGGACCATCTCCTCGCGGTTGTAACTTTGACTTGCGCTGTTCTGGAAACCGCTCCTTTCTCAAATGTAACCAAACCCAATCACCGGGTTCAAAAATGATGCCCTTTCTTCCTTTGTTAGCCTGCGAAGCATAATGTTCATTTTTCTTTTCAATCGCCAACCTCACCTTGTCGTGGAGTGCTTTAACCATCTCAGCCTTTTTCTTGCCATCTAAACTACTACGTTCATTCACAGGTAAAGGAATTAAATCCAATGGTGTTAGCGGATTAAAACCATAAACAATTTCAAATGGTGAACACGAAGTAGTAGAATGTATAGCCCTATTATAGGCAAATTCAATAAATGGTAAACACTCTTCCCAATTTTTCAAATTTTTATTGATTATGGTGCGCAATAATTGAATCATTGTCCTATTTACTACCTCGGTCTGTCCATCGGTCTGTGGGTGACAAGTTGTAGAAAAAAGCAATTTTGTTCCTAATTTATTCCACAAGACTCTCCAAAAATGACTAAGGAATTTAACATCCCTGTCCGAGACAATACTTTTAGGCACTCCATGTAAGCGCACGACTTCCCTAAAGAAAATTTCAGCTATGTTTGTAGCATCGTCAGTTTTGTGGCATGGTATGAAATGTGCCATTTTACTAAAGCGATCTACTACCACAAAAATCGAATCTCGACCCTTCTTAGTCCTAGGCAATCCCAAAACAAAATCCATAGAGATATCGACCCAAGGTTCACTAGGGACGGGTAAAGACATATATAATCCATGGGGTTTAATCCTAGATTTAGCCTTTTTACAAGTAATGCATCTATTACAAACCCGAACCACATCAATTTTCATTTTAGGCCAATAGAAATGTTCACTTAGGATTTCAATGGTCTTTTTAACCCCAAAATGACCCATTAAACCTCCACTATGGGCCTCTCTCACAAGTAACTCCCTCATTGAACACCTAGGGACACAATTTATTTTCTCGAAATAAATAATCATCATGTTTAAAGAACCTATCCACAGCCCCTTTACCACAAGACTCATAAATATTAGAAAAGTCCAGGTCATTAGCATACATGTCCTTAATGTATTCAAATCCAAGCAATTTCGAATGCAAAGAATTTAAAAGAACATACCTTCGAGACAATGCGTCAGCCACCACATTTTCCTTACCTTGTTTGTACCGGATGACATAGGGAAATGTTTCGATGAACTCTACCCACCTTGCATGTCTCTTACTCAGTTTAGCTTGACCCCTCAAATGCTTCAAGGACTCATGATCGGTGTGTATCACGAACTCCCGTGGCCACAAGTAATGTTGCCATGTTTCCAAAGCGCGCACAAGTGAGTATAACTCCTTGTCATATGTGGGATAATTAAGTGCAGCCCCTTTTAGTTTTTCACTAAAATAGGCGATTGGCCTTTGATCCTGCATTAAAACAGCTCCAATGCCTAGCCCTGAGGCATCACATTCAATCTCAAAAGCCTTGTCAAAGTTAGGAAGTGATAAAACCGGTGCTTTACACAACATATTTTTGATTGTTTCAAATGCATGCTCCTGTTCTACTCCCCATTTAAATCCTACACTTTTTTTGACAATTTCTGTGACTGGTGTGGCAATCGTGCTAAAAATTTTAACAAAGCGCCTATAAAAACTAGCCAAGCCATGAAAACTCCTAACCTCAGTTATGCTTTTAGGTGTTGGCCACTCTTTAATAGCTTTGATTTGCTCTTCATCTACTTCTATCCCTCTAGCACTAACCACATAACCAAGAAATACAACTTTTTCCATGCAAAAATCACACTTTTTAAAGTTAGCAAAAAGTTGCTCTTGTCTTAAAACCACAAGCACACACCTAACATGCTCCACATGCTCATTCAAAGTTTTACTATATATCAAGATATCATCGAAGTAAACTACAACGAATTTACCTATAAATGCACGTAAAACATGATTCATTAAACGCATAAATGTGCTAGGTGCATTAGTAAGTCCAAAAGGCATTACTAACCATTCATACAAGCCATACTTAGTTTTAAAAGCAGTTTTCCACTCATCTCCTTCTTTCATTCGAATTTGATGATAACCACTCTTAAGGTCAATTTTACTAAATATGCTAGAGCCATGCAATTCATCCAACATATCATCTAACCTAGGAATAGGATGACGATACTTTACTGTTATGTTGTTGATGGCCCTACAATCAACACACATCCTCCACGTTCCGTCCTTCTTCGGCACAAGTAACACGGGTACGGCACATGGGCTCATGCTCTCCCTTATGTACCCCTTACTCATTAATTCCTCAACTTGCTTTTGAAGCTCCTTCGTCTCCTCGTGATTGCTCCTATAAGTTGGACGGTTTGGAATGACTGCTCCAGGTATAAAATCAATTTGATGCTCAATACCACGAATGGGTGGCAACCCACTAGGTATATCCTCCGGAAATACATCGTCAAATTCCTGCAATAAAGAAATAGCCAAACTAGGGAGGGATTTGTTAGTTTCATCAAAGGCAAGGAATGAATCCTTGTACAATAAAAGGACCATTGGTCGTTTTTCCATAAATGCTTTCTTGACTTCACTCCTTTTTGCGTAGAAACTCATTTTTCTTTCTTTTCTGGCGCTCTTCGCTCCATCTCCTTTTTCTGAGGTATGTACCCCAACACTCTTTTTTTCTCTCGCCTCTCCTTTTTCTGGAGTCGTGGCTCCAACTCTCTTTTCCTCTCCTTTTTCTGAGGTCGTGGCCTCAACTCTCTTTCTCTCATTTTCCTTTACTCTTTTTTCTTCATCATTTTTCAGTTTTATTTGATCTTCATACACTTGTGACGGTGTCAATGGTGCAAGTGTAATGGTTTTTCCCCCTTTGGTAAGGCTATACCTATTTTTATACCCATCATGCGTGACCTTCCTATCATACTGCCAAGGTCTACCCAACAAAATGTGCCCGGCATGCATAGGTACCACATCACACATAACTTCATCCACATAGCTACCAATAGAAAAATTCACCAACACCCTCCTATTCACCTTAATTTCTCCACTATCATTTAACCATTGAAGCCTATAAGGTTTAGGATGTTTTAACAAAGGTAATCCTAATTTTTCAACAAGTATAGTACTAGCGACGTTAGTGCAACTACCGCCATCAATAATCATACTACATACCTTGTTATTAATGCGACATCGAGTATGAAATATGTTCTCCCGTTGTTGTTCCAAATCATCCGTGTGGATTTGGGCACTAAGAGCTCGCCTTGCCACTAATAACTCGCCATGCTCCCCGGATAACACATCTTCATCCTCACATATTTCCTCCAATGCTGGCATATCGCTATAATCCTCTTCCTCACTATCACTCTCCATAGTTCCATCCTTTCGCAAAAGTACCACTCGCCTATTAGGACATTGAGACGCCACATGTCCTCTCCCCAAACATTTGAAGCATTGAATGTCTCTACTCCTAGATGGTTGAGGTTCCCCTTTAGGTACAAATTTATTAGCTTGTTCCTCCTTCCCTTTTGGTGCCTCAAACTTCCCTTTTGATGCTTCAAACTTTCCTTTAGAAACAGTCCCTTCTCCTTTACCATCCCACTTCGGCTTCCAAGAAGAATTAGTACCCGATTGATACCTTGCTGTCCCCTTCTTCTTCAATTGCCTCTCAACCTTTATAGCCATGTGCAACATATCCTCCATCTCCAAGTAATGTTGTAGTTCAACCACATTAGCTATATCCTTATTCATCCCATTCAAAAACCGAGCCATCGTAGCCTCCCTATCCTCTTCTACATTAGCTCTAATCATCAACAACTCCATCTCCTTGTGATAATCCTCCACACTCTTTGATCCTTGGTATAGACTTTGTAATTTCTGATGAAGCTCCCGATGGTAATGACTAGGAACGAACCTCTTTCTCATGATAGCCTTTAATTCATCCCAAGTACTAACGGGTCTCTCGCGATTCCTTCTCCTAGAAGTCACCAATTGATCCCACCAAGTAATAGCGTAATCGGAGAATTCAAGTACAGCTACTTTAACCTTTTTTCTCTTCCGAATAAGTGTAGCAATTAAAAATTAATTCCATCTTCTTCTCCCATTCTAAGTATGCTTCCGGATCACTCCTTCCTTTGAATGACGGAATTGTCATCTTGATGTTGTTCATACTACCATCCATTCTATCGCCACCAAGATCTCTATCCCTTCTTCCATGCCTAACTACTCTATCCACAATTGCCCCATCGTCAAAATCACTACCTTCTTCATTCTCATCGACCCCCTCTACTCTACGACCTTGCCCACCTTGCCTACGGGCATTAGGCACTTCCCGAGGTTGTTCAAGCCTTTCTAACCTACCTAACACATCCCCAAACAACCGCTCAAAACGTTGTACCATCTCTTCCGTCATGTTGGCTCGATCATTGTTTTTTGCAGTAGAAGATTGTTCAGACATCCTAACACTAATGATTATATGCCTCACGTGTATTTCGCTCGTGTATCACTCGAATTAGGCTTTTACCCTCTATTGATCTCACCTCTCTGCCTTTTTCCACTCAATAGCTTTCACCCCGATTGCTTCAAAGAACGAATCCGAACTCAAAGAAGACCTTTAGAGAATTAAATTTGACTTTATATAGAACTTGACACTTTTTATGGAGACTAGGATTGTTTCAAGAAAATAATTCTTGAAATCAAATATCAAATATTTTAATTGAACTGAGAATTTTCGTTTTTTTTTTTTTTTTTTTTAAAAAATTCAATTACGAGAAAGACACAACAAATGAAATTTAATTTGGATAACAAACGAAGGAAATAACGACTATTGAATTTTTTGTGACACTTTTCTGGATTAAAGACTCAAAGCTGGAAGAACACGAAGAACAAGAATAAGAAACTCAAGAAAACAAAAACAAGATATAACCTTGATTTTTGGAGCCTAAGCTCTGATACCAGATGATGCAAACCACGTAGCAATTGTAGCTACGCAACCCACAAATTATTGGAATCGACCCAAGAACGTCAATAAATCACGATTTAGAGATTGATTCAAATTAATTGAATCAAGCAACCAACACAATCAATTGATATGTTGACCTCTTGACCACAATGAAGATAAATCTCACCCAAGATTTGAACAAACAAGAATTAACTCGCAAGTTCGGATTTTATTCAATGAAGAATAAGAATGTGAAAGCAATTTGCCTCTCAATTAATATATCAAAGTTGTGTGTGAATAATGAAAATTACATCCCTATATATAGGGTCAAAACTAGGTTAAAGAGTTCTAATTAAATAAGGAAACAACTACCTAAAATTAAGGAAATAAAAATAACCTAAAATCACGCGTATGTAATGTTACGGCCGTGACTAAATCCTTACGGCCGTAACCTTGTTTCTGTTGCATATTTACGGCCGTGATATATTTTATTACGGCCGTAAGCCAAAAAAATTCAAATTCTGATTTTGTGCAGTGACTCCTTTACGGCCGTGACCCTTAAATCTTACGGCCGTGAGCCGTAATTTCTTCAAAATCAATTTTAAACAGAAGGTTGATTACGGCCGTGAGAATTATCAATTACGGCCGTAATTCTTGAATGTTGGCAATCTTCTTCGACGGCTTGGATGAGGTTGATCCACTCGTCGTTTTGGCTCGGCCCCAACATGAAACTTGCTTCTTTTGATGACACGAACATTGTTTTGGCCATTGTTTCTTGAACTAACTTGTCCATTGCTTCCTTGGCCCTCTTTGCTTGCAATCGAGTCATCGATCCTCCTTTGATCTTCAACGGATCTTTGTGCGGGCTTGTATCCGTGGTCTGGATCACATCACCTGCAATGACCCAAGCCACTGCAGGTCGTGGCCTGCAGTGACTTGGACGTAACCTGCAATGACCCATGTCACTGCATGTCGTGACCCGGACGTAGCCTGCAATGACCCAGGTCACTGCACGTCGTGACCTGCAGTCACCTGGACGTGATTTGCAATGATCAGGACGTGACCTGCGGTAACCTGAACATGCGCATTACCAAATATATATATAATCGGCGTATACGTAATAAAATTAAATTAACAACAATTATACTTACAAAATTGTTAATTTAAGATACAAATTAAATATATATGTAAATGCAAGTTTGATTACGCTTCGATTTACACAAACCTATGAACCGACTTTGCGAGTCGATTCATCTTGAACCTTGGTTTCTCGCGTCGATTTTTTTGAACCGATGCGGTTCGACTTTACACGTCGGTTCTTAGGACAAACCGACGCGTATTCCCAAAAAAAAATTACGAAAATGCCACCGTCCGTTTTTACACGTCGATTTTTTGAAAAATCGACGTGTATTCCCTTTTTTTATGCTTTTTGTACTAGTGGGTATCCTACAAACAATTTTGTTTGTTGTGATAATATATAATAAATAATGTTTTTAATAGCTTACACTTTCGTTTTCAAACATCTGAAAACGACTTCTTACTTACAGAAATTGAGAATTTAGTAGATCGAAATGTTTTATTCAAAATCCAAGTCAAGGATGGCAAGCTTAGTTGTCGTAGCGATATTTTCACCGTCATGAAGTTAACTAACAATCAAAACGTCATTTCAAAGTATGTTTAAGTCTAATCTTGACACACAAAATTCCGATTTTTTTTATTAAAAATAGAGAAGATTGACGGGGATGATGAGAAGGAATGGAAATGTACAATTAACATTTGGTAGTCTTTAGCTCACAACTTTCATTATATAACTAATTTTTCATTATGAAGTTGAAGGTTGCATCCTCCAATGAGGATGTTTCAACACCGTTGAGAGGTGTATCTAACGCCCCCAACGTAGATGATTCTCATGAAGAAAGTAAGGTTAAGTGATCATTGTGTGGGGATAATATGTCCACCAATGTTTTAAACAAGAAAAGCAGAGTTATTATCAAGGAGGAGAAAGATAAGTAATTGAGTCGGTGCAAGATTTTAGTAGTTCATTACTTGGGTATGATTTTTAGTAATTATTGATATGTTATGCCTATGGTCAAAGATTAAGTCATTCATGACTCAAATTAGTATTTTGAAAGTTAGTAATTTATGACTTGAAGATGATTTTGAGTATTTCTTATTGAGTTTTTGCTAAACCGTTATGTTTTTAAAATGTTTGCGATTGTGGACGTTAACTGTGTTTATGTTAGTTTTTAATTCATCTTTGCTTCAGTTGTTTTACTTTAATATAGTCTTCTTTTTGGTTTTATTATACTTTATATTATTTATAATATATAAGATCGACCAGGTTTGGGAAAAAAATAATGACCGACAAAAAGGGTCAATAAACACAGTTAGTATAACATATATCCACAGTAAATTTTATTTCGTCTATTTTCCAGAAGAGCTCAAATATTCAGAATTGTTTTAGACTTTTAAATTAATAATAATAATTGGAGGCAGCACATTAAGGTTAACCACATGAAGAAACTCACGAAATCAACAGTGTTATCAAGCAAAAGGCCAAGGCCAATAATATAAATGGATAAGTACAAAACTATGCAACTAAAACTTTCACTTTTTAAACATAACAAACTTATAAATTTTTTTTAAAAATCAGGTATTAATTAGATAATTAATTAATATAATATTATAATAATTATCATTTATATATTAAATTAAAACTCATATAATATTACATAATAAAATCAAAACAATATCTAATCCACAACCACTCAATCCCAACCCAACCCCACACTCACCCACCCCACCCCGACAACCCACCCACCCACGGAACCCCACCCCCACCTCAACTCAAAAAATGATTTTTTTCCTTCTATTTTTCCACACTCACCCCCATCCCGACACCATCTTACCCACCCCACCCCCACTCCTCCCCAACCCCACCCACCCACCTCACCCCCACCCCACCACAAGAATGATTTTACTTTTATTTTTTTTCCTCACCCACCAACCCCCCGTCCCATCCCACCCCACCCCACCCCACTCCTCCCTAACCCAAAAAAACTCACCCACCCAACCTAACACCACCCACCCCACCCCCCACCTCACCCAAAATAATTTTTTTCTACTACTTTTCCACAACTCGCCCAGACCCTACCCTAACAACCCCACCAGACCCCACCCTAACAACCCCACCAGACCCCACCCTAGCAACCCCACCACATTTCACCCCACCAAAAAATGATTTTTCTTCTATTTTTTCACACTTCACCTCAACCGCCCCATCCTATCCCACCCTACCCCCATCAAAAAATGATTTTTCTTCTATTTTTTACACCCCACCCAACCACCCCCACTCCACCCAAAAATGATTTTTCTTCTATTTTTTCACACTTTCCCCCAATCGTCCCACCCATCCCACCGCACCGCACCCCGCCACCCACCATACCCCATCAAAAGATTATTTTTCTTCTATTTTTTCACACTTCACCCCAACCATTTCATCTCAACCCACCCTACCCACCCGACCCACGCACCCACCCACCCAAAAAATATTTTTTTCTTCTACTTTTTCCAACCCCCAACCCAACCTAGACCCTACCCTACCCACCCACCCCACTCCAAAAAATGATTTTTTTCTTCTACTTTCCCCCTACCCACCCACCCTACCCTATCCTACCTCGCCACCTACCCAACCCCACCCACCCCACCCAAAATTAATTTTTTTCTACTAATTTTCGACTCCCCCACTAGCCTCGCCCCAGACCCTACCCCAACCCACCTCATCCAAAATAATTTTTTTTACTACTTTTCCATGACTCGCCCAGACCCTACCCCGCCACCCATCCCCAACCCCACCCCACCCAAAATTAATTTTTTTCTCCTAATTTTTCACACCCCTACCCACCCCACCCCAACCTACCCCACCCAAATATGATTTTTTTTCTATATTTTCACACTCCACCCTAACAACCCCACCAGACCCCACCCTAGCAACCCCACCACAACTCACCCCACCCAAAAATGATTTTTCTTCTATTTTTTCACACTTCACCTCAACCGCCCCATCCTACCCCCCCTACCCCATCCAAAAATGATTTTACTTCTATTTTTTACACCCCACCCAACCACCCCCACTTCACCCAAAAATGATTTTTCTTCTATTTTTTCACACTTCCCCCCAACCACTTCATCTCAACCCACCCTACCCACCCAACCCACCGCACCGCACCCCGCCACCCACCATACCCCATCAAAAAATTATTTTTCTTCTATTTTTTCACACTTCACCCCAACCACTTCATCTCAACCCACCCTACCCACCCGACCCACGCACCCACCCACCAAAAAAATATTTTTTTCTTCTACTTTTTCCAACCCCCAACCCAACCTAGACCCTACCCTACCCACCCACCCCACTCCAAAAAATGATTTTTTTCTTCTACTTTTCCCCCTACCCACCCACCCACCCACCCTACCTCCACCCACAAAAAAAATGATTTTTTTCTTCTATTTTTTCAACCCCGAACCCCACCCCACCAACCCACCCACCCCGACCCTACCTCACCACAAAAATTGATTTCTTCTACTTTTTCTAGCCCCACCATCCCCACCCCCCAAAATCACAGTCAGTCACATAAGTTGACACGAGATCGCAGTTAAGTCACACAAAGTCACAATTACAAATTTAGTTGTAAAATTTTACCCCTTCAAAGTCACAGTTGGTCACACAAGGTCAAAGTTCGGTCACACAAAGTCGCAATTTGGTCAAACGAGGTCACAGTTAGGTCACAATTAGGTCAAATGAGGTCACGGTTAGATCACATGAGGTCACAGGTCGATCACATAAAGTCACACTTCGTTCTTACAAAGTCACAGTTCGGTCACACATAGTCATATTTGACACAATTGTAGGTCACATCACGTCCTCGTTCAATGGTCACACCATGTCACATTTGGTCACAAAAAGTCACAGTTGATCACACAAGGTCACAGTTCCATCACACAAAGTCACAGTTAGGTCACAATTGGTCACACAAAGTCACAGTTGGTCACACAAGGTCACAGTTTGGTCACACAAGGTCGCAGTCCAGTCACACGAGGTCACAATTCGCTTACATAAAGTCACAGTTCGATCACATAAGGTCACAGTTCGATCACACAAGGTCACAGTTGGGTCACATAAAGTCACAGTTCAATTGGATAAGATCACAGTTCGATCATACGAGATTATAATTCGATCACACAAGAACACAGTTAGGTCATATAAAGTCAAATTTTGATCACATTTAGTTAATAATTGATCACATCCCGTACTTGTCGCAAGTAGCACAAAGTCACAATTAAACAATATTTTGATCACAATTACCTAATAACTGGTCACGTACTATTTAGTATTCAAGTCATCAACCCTCCACCCTATCTCAACCCCAACCCCAACCCCAACCCCACGCCAACGCCCACCACCACCACCACCTCCACCACCACCAATCCCACACCACACCACACCACACCACTCCCTCCACCTCAATTTTACCATCCTGCAATGGTGCTACCATAGCACAACCACCATCGGTTATTTGGCGTAATCACCAGCACCACCACACCCCAACGCGGCCTCCAGTAACCACCGCCTTATCCTACCACCGTAAACATAGACAAAGCTACACCGCACACAGTCGCAACCATGGACACCCTACCACCACCGCTCCACACAGGCAAAACTTTCAAAATCTCGCACTACAATCGGCACCCAACTGCACCGATCACACCACCGCCTGTACCCAACACACTAATACCCAATGCAGGTCCACCGCCTGTACTAGCACCACCGCTTGAGATGGAGATGTCGTTACTTGAGGCTACCAGCGATGAGTTCATAGCTGCTACATCCCGAAGGCATCTCGCCGGTTGTGGAACGTGCGCAATGAGATGGTAGAGAGGGAGAGCTTGTTGGTTACTGGGTCATGTGTGATAGATGAGTCTGGAAAAGTTTTAACCTGATAGATCTGAGGCTGCAGCCGTGAGATCGCCGCTGCTACACTGAAACTTCAATTTTAGATTTCGGTAAAATCGAACTTCGATCCAACAACGACCATGGATCTGAGTTCGCGATGAGGAACTTCTTCGATTGACGGAACCAGCGGAGCCACTACTTCCATTGAGCAACGAGATGTCGGAGGGAGAGGATGTCCGACGAGCTCGGGGTGATGGGGGACAGAAACTTCGGCATGGTGGTGGCCGGATAACCTTCGATGGGAGCGGCCACAGGGTGATGAGAGAGAGAGAGAGAGAGAGAGAGAGAGAGAGAGAGAGAGAGAGAGAGAGTTTGTGTTTGATGAAATAATTTTGTAATTATTTAGGATTTGATTCGTGTATAAAATGTTTATTAATAGATATTAATTAGTAATTAGGACCTGATTTTTGTAAATGTAAAACTCAGATCTTATTATTACAAAGTGATCTTTAAAAGAAGGGTTTCATGTAATTTTCCCTAATATAAAGTTATTTCGTTTTAAGTTCAATTTTGAATTTTTTTCAAAATAAATTCTAATGTTAGATATTAATTTCTGTAAAATGTTACTGTCGGTCCACCGTGTTCTCTTTTTGAATGTTCTGCCATGTTAGAACACAAAACTCTATTAGTACAAGTTTAATGAAAGATTTAGAAATCATTTCTTGAGAAAAAATTAAGTATAGGAAGAAGAAAAAAAAAACTATTGTAAATGGCTACAAAAAGCTTTTTTTTCTTGATAACATGTATAAGCATTGACACGTTTTTTTTTAAGAATCGACGCTCTACCATGCGAAGGAGTCAAAAACATTTCTAGATCTAACCGTGTCAGAAAGAAAAGAAGAACGATATGAACTCTGTTTATGATTTACAGCAAAAAATAATAAAATATCTTCAAGCACTTACCATTTTTGGGACTACTCCAAAGCTAGTGGAGTGGAGCTTAAAGTTGTTGCAAATCTAGGAGGTTTTTCATGAATCTTACGAAATCGTTAAAATCTAAAATGAAACACGCAAGTTTTTAGGGATGATTTACCGATATTAATGATAAAAATTTGAACTGATACATAGATCTACTGTAATAGACCCGGGGAAAAAAAAAAAAAAAGAACATAAATTGTGGATCAAACAAAATAGGCAAAACACCGAAAAATCAAAGTCACCTTCATAAACTGCTTGTCACTAATCAATTGATGTATTTCCTTTTTCCCCTTTCATTGGGTTCACCTGAAAGAATTTTGGAAGAGACGAAGAGCAGCTGGTAGGAGACTGGGAGACGAAGGGTCTAGAAGGAACTGGAGAAACAATACAAAATTAGCTCTAAGATGCATAAAAAATGGAGGGGAAAAATAAGTAATACAGGTAGTTATAAAATGACATATCAAAATTAAGGTACAACCTAAAATTATTCAATTATCAGGTATATATGTATATATAATAGAAAATATGGAAAAAAAATTATCCTTGTAATCACGGTTTCAGTTACACAATTGTTTCCATAATTACTCGGATTCTCCAATTAACGATTCATTGAGGGCAATCACGGATTCAGTTACACAATTGTTTCCATAATTACCCGGATTCTCCAATTAATGATTCATTGAGAGTACATTTTCAGTAATTGATTCCCATTAATTGACGGAAGATGGTTATTTGGCATCGGAACATACAGCAACGACGAGATCACATTTGATTCACGCAAAAATTGATTTTTTGATTCACGTATTGATTTGGATTCACAGAAAAATCATACCTCGTCACATTATTCCTGTTTTCCACATAAACCCCAGCAGCACATTCATTACAATTCATAGGTACTTAAGTCACAGAAAGTAAATCATTTAATGTATAAACATCCTTAGGTCACAGTTAAGTCTAACAACATATAGATTGGTCAGGACACATAACTATTGCCAAATTGAAGTCACATTATTCATATTTTTGCACATAGAAGTCCCAGTTACACAGTCTTAATAGATATAGATTCTTTAGGTGACAAAAAAAAAAAAAAAAGTCAAAGTTTGCCTCACAGATTGTTTTGGGGTCATAAAACAATCATACCTCTTGGGAATTTGAGGTCACATTATTCATGTTTTCCACATACCCATTAGCACATTGATTAGAATTCATAAACACATATATCACAGTTAAGTCTAAAAGCATATAGATTGGTCAGGACACATATAGCCCAAATTTTGATTCACATTTTGATTTTGGCCCTCTATGTACACTTTGCCAATAGGATCATCACTTTTCCTCATCAAAATTGTTAAAACCATGCGTCCACCACTCACTAATTCCTCTTAACAACACTTTAGGAACATTGAAAAGTCTTTTTGAAATTGCTCATAATATGCTTGGATCACGCTTGAGGACTTGTACTTGCCAGATATATGTTTTCTTTGTTCATCTCCAACCCTTTAGGCACCTGATAAACATAAACATATAATTAATTTAAGTAAACTAAATTTAAAAAATATAAATAAATATGATTATTCCTACGTAACAGCTTGAAAAGTACCGAAGTTCGTGTTCAACGAAAAATGAATCGAGCATGCAAGTGGGATGTTGGTGACAGAATTCAAACAAATAAATTTTTTTTCTTTTTTGGGTAAAACCTTAAGATTTTTCACATTAGTCATATTTTTGCACATAAAAACCCCAGCAAAACAAGTCTTAACAGATATAGAATCTTTAATTCACACAAAGAATCAAAGTTTGCTTTGCAGATTGATTTGGGATCATGGAACTATCATACCTCTTCAAAATTTGAGGTCACGGTGAAGTCTTAAATCATATATATTGGTTAGAACACAGAAAGCCCAAAATTTAATTTTGGCACTCAGTGTAACACAACTCTTTCCAATTTGAGGTCACATTATTCATTTTTTTCATGTCAATTTGAAACCAAGTGTCTTATTGTTATTCCTGTACATGACCTCATAGCATATGTGAGCAGTGAAAAACTATGTCTTTTTCTCTTTTCTGAAATTCAAGTGAATTTTGAGTTTGTGACCTTGTGTAAATTTTTCATTGAAATGGTTAATAAATTAAGTGACCTGATGCAATAGGAGCATTATGCTGAATGTTGTTTTTGTAGCCTGAAAGTAGTATTGTTGTTAAAATTTTGTGGCCTCGACATATATTTAACAATTGAAAAACTCTTGTAACTGTGTAGTTGAAAAACCTACAATCTTTATGTTTTCATAATGTAATCCTTTTAGAATGTTATGAAATTTTAGTCACTCCTAAACCTTCAGTGATAATTGTGATCTAAGTGACTACAGCATGGAGATGAGTCTCACTGTAATTTTGGTAATCTGTATTTGTAACCTGAATAATTTGATATGTGACTTGGATTAAATCATTTCACATTTAACAACGTGTGACATGGAGTGCATGTGACCTGAATAACGATAACCCAGAAAATGTTTCTATCAAAAAATTCGTAGTGTTGCCAAGAAAATGGAACCTTAAATGGGTGACATTCGTCAACATGTGACCAAAAAAATCTTATGTGTGATCTGGATTAAATCATCTCACATTCAACAAAATGTGACATGGAGTGTAAAACTTGTGATTTGAATAGATAAATGTATGTTACCAAACTAACGCAATAAAGCTATCTGATGCTGTCAAAAATCCTAACCTTGACGTGGCCGAATCTTATGACAATTGATTGCTGGAAAAGATGATGAACTCGCCTGGGATGACCTGTAAAAAAGGCGAGGAGGAAACTCCCCGTCGCCCCTCCGGTGTGAGAATTAGTTTTCTGGAAAAAGGTAAAGAGAATATTTAACTGGAAAAATGTAAAGAATTGTGAATGAATAATTTGATAAGAAAAGAACTCTATTTATAGGGCTGAAAAAGCCCATAACTTCCTTTATTTAAGGAAGGAGTCATTTTGTCATAAACTTACCTTTTAAGAAGAATTTCATACTTATAAGGATTCAATTTCCTTTTTGTAAAGGGTTTCCTTGTGGATCATGTATTGTCGTGAGGCTCAAGTATATGGCCCACTAACGAGGCCCGGTGATGAAAAAGATTGGGAAGCCTTCAAATACGGGCCATAGGTCGATAAAGAACGATCTTATCTTCAATTGCCAAAATGAAGTAGATCGGGATTACCCCGACCTTCATGAGACCGGGTATTTTAATGAGGCGACATTGGTTATTGTTGAACAGCAAAGAGGTCGGCCATATACCGACCATGGAGCTCTCGGTAACAGGTCGGTCAAAGGAGGACCACGATCTCAAGATTTCTGAGCGCATGACAGCTGTTATATTAAATTTGCCAACTCATCATAATTATTACTTTAGTCATAAAAGAATTCCCTATGATGTTGACACGTGGCAGAAAAAATAACTTTTGGATTTTGAAATTTTTCCCGCCTATTTTGCCTATATATATGTGGTCCCCATAGCCTCATTCATCTTACTTTGTGAAAAATAGCGATCAGAGAACTCCTCGGGTTATCACGTCTACTCCAACAATATCCTCTTAGTATTTAGGTAAGCTCGACCTACCCCGACCTCTCTTTCTGTTTTTGTTATTTATTAATGTAATGGCTAGGCGGGTTCCTGTGAGCGACCTTAGGGAAATAGAAAACTTAGACGAACCATTAGAGGTCGAGTCTCTAGGTTTCTACGAACCCCCGACCAGTCCTCAGGATAATGAGTCAGAAAATGAAGAGGAAGCGGAAAATGATCCCGGGGTAGATAGAGATTCGAGAGAGGCCGACCTAGAATTTCCTACATTTCTCAACAAAATGAAAGAACACATGATCGAGGTAGATATGAGGAGATATAACCTGGTGGGTAGGTACACGGAAAGGGTTCCTGATAGAGATGAGTACCCTTATCATTGCCGGGAGGGGGAAATAGTAGTCTTTCACGAGGCCTTAATGGCCGGGCTTCGATTCCCACTCCATTATTTTTTTGTGGACTTCTTGCTTACCGCGGGCATATTTCCGGGTCAGCTCGCTCCAAATGGGTGGAGGATCCTTGTATACTTTTTTATTCTGTGTAGGAGTTTAGGAATAGAACCTACTGTCAACCTTTGTAAATGTCTTTTGGAACTCAAGTTTCTTCCCCGGTGTAATTCCTTTCTTTACTTGTGCAGGAAGGGTAGATTTGAAGCTCCATGGGTTCCATCCTCCATCAAGTACTGGAAAGAAATTTTTTTCTTTATTAAGCCAAGAGAAGGAGACAACATTTTTTGGCCGACCTTTAGGAAACCCGACGTAGATAGCTTCAATAGGATGGGGAACCTAAGTGAGGATGCCATCACCGAGCTTATGGCAGATGCTATAAGGGTGTGCGACTTTGGTCTATTGGCCGAGGAGGCCAATGACCTTGTGAATAATGACATCCTTGATATAGCTGGCCTTGGTCTCCAGCTCGGTAGGGTTCGACGTAAAAACATCACTTCAACTTGTATTCTTGGTTTGTCTTATTTATAGGAGACCTAACTAACCCGACATGTGTTTTTTTGTTTCAGGGATGGATTTTGACTCCGAAGCTCTAAAGGAGGTTGCTATGAATAAGGCCCAAGTGGCTCGGAACAAAAGGACCGTGGACGGGGTGACTCGACGACGGCCCCAAAAGAAATCAAGACCTTCCGCTTCAGGCCCGGGCCAATCTTCTAACACGGCTGCTGAAGTTCCTCGTGCCAGGGTGGAACGGAAGCAGAGGGGTCGGGCACCCCCGCCCTCTGACTCGGTGCTCAAGGCTGAGAACCCCTCCCTGGCAGACTGCCGAAAGAAGCTCCAAGATTCCCTCCACCCTGATCTTGTAAAGAAGTATCAATACGAGATCGGGTTAGAACGAGGAGTGGAACATATAATGAGCGCAGCACTTCAGGTATGGCTTGGGGTGTCCTTCTACTACTTAGCTTTCATTCAGCTAAATTTTATTCTAACTTATCTTCTCGATTTCCAGATGCTCAGCATTACCCGAGGTGTTGCGAATCAAAGTATTGAACGGGGAGAGACCGCCAGCCAGTTGGTTCACTCCGTCCAATATGAAGCGACCTAGGCTAATACTGCCGAGGAAGAGCTCAGGAAGGTGAAACTCGAGCTTGAGGCGGCTGTCCAAGAGCGGGAATCAGCTCGCGACCAAAGTAAACGCTTGGAGGAAGAGCTCAAGCTGGCTCATGAGGGGGAGCTCCAAACCCGGGCATTAGCAGTTGAAGAATTCAAGGGGTCCAAAGAGTATAAGCTTGCTCTAGGAAATTACGCCCTTGAATCATACACTCAAGCAATCAAACAAGCCCGAACTTGGTGCCTTCTAAAGGCACCCGACCTTGATACTAGCCCGTTGGCAGAATTTCCTTTGGGCGCTGACGAGCTTGGTCTCTCCCCCTTTGATGACGAGGACGAGGACTGCGAAGTGGTGGGTGATGATGAGATCATGAGTGAGCCCGAGCCTTAAAGGCGTTTTTGTACCCCCTTTTTTTTGAATGCATACAACCCTGGGTATGCCCTGAGGATAGCTTGTAATTCTCCATGAATGAATGTTTATTTTTTGTCAATGCTCACACCTTTTACTTGTGTTTCAATGATATGTGAATAGTCGCTTTAAGTGCCCAATCCATTTTTATAGATGATCGGGATGTGAACGAGCTCTCAACTATGCGATCAATAGCATTTAGAGAGACCGGGCGTGACAATCGAAGATAGAGTCGTGCTGATTACTTGTTGGAAATAATTTTGCAACGTCTCGTCATAAATCCGATTCTTTCTAGGCAATTTTCTCAAAGATAGGATCATGCTTTTTTACCTTAAAATGGACGTAGTTTTCACAAGGGTCGGTCAATGAGAGCCCGAGCTACCCCGACCTTTCTTAACTTGAAATTTCTTATTTGGAAGTAATTCGTAACGCCTGGTCGTGAGACATTGTAAATTATTCGTGGAAGAATAATTTGTAAAGTCACGTGAATGACCTTGTAAATTATTTGATGAGAAATAATTTGTAACGCCTTACCATGAGACCTTGTAAATTATCCGTGGAAGAATAATTTGTAAAGTCTTGCCATGAGACATTGTAAATTATTCATGGAAGAATAATTTGTAAAGTCACGTGAATGACCTTGTAAATTATTCGTGGAAGAATAATTTGTAAAAAGTCACGTGAATGACCTTGTAAATTATTTGATGAAAAATAATTTATAACGCCTTGCCATGAGACCTTGTAAATTATCTGTGGAAGAATAATTTGTAAAGTCTTGCTATAAGACATTGTAAATTATCTGATGGGAAATAATTTGTAACGCCTTGCCATGAGACCTTGTAAATTATCCATGGAAGAATAATTTGTAAAGTCTTGCCATGAGACATTGTAAATTATCTGATGGAAAATAATTTGTAACGCCTTGCCATGAGACCTTGTAAATTATCCGTGGAAGAATAATTTGTAAAGTCTTGCCATGAGACATTGTAAATTATTCGTGGAAGAATAATTTGTAAAGTCACGTGAATGAGTAAATTATTTTGATATCTGATCTTTGTAGTGCTCATTCTTTGGAAAAAATACTTTTATTAAAGGGGACTGAACGGTGGGCCTCGTTAAAACCTTATCCAGAAAAATCCATTGGGAAAAAATCTGGACAAGGAAAAAGAGTATCCGTCCCTGACACTGAAAGACAAAATAATGGGCACGCAGGCCCGACCATAATATCCGATGATGGACGTGCAAGTCCGTAAACAAAAATAAAAATGGGCGTGCAGGCCCGACCTTACTAGGACTTGATATCAATAGAAATATGATTACTTGTAGTACGGCTTCAAGTTCTCCACATTCCATGGCCGAGGAAGAGGTTTTGAATCCATCGTGCGGAGGCTGTATGATCCCTTGCCCGCCTTTCGAATGACTTCATAAGGTCCTTCCCAAATAGGCCCAAGTTTACCTGGTTGATGACCGGCAGCCTCACGCGGCGAAGGACAAGATCTCCCATTCTGAATTCCCTTTTCTTTACTCGAATATTGAACTTCTTAGACATGGCCTGTTGGTAAGCTGTTATTCTTAATGATGCATTTTCCCTGACTTCCTCTAGAAGATCCAGACTTTCTCTCTGTCCTTCGATGTGGTCGGGAGACCCTGTGGCCATAGTACGGAAGCTTGGAATGGTTACTTCTACGAGGACAGCGGCCTCCATCCCGAAGGCAATCATGAATGGGGTTTCCCCTGTTTCCGTTTTGAACGTGGTTCGGTTGGTCCAAAGTACTTCTGGGAGAAGATCGGGCCAATCTCCCTTGGCACTGCCGAGGCGAGTCTTCAAGTCTTGTAAGATGAGTATGTTTGTAATTTCAGCTAACCCATTACTCTGCGGGTGCAAAACGGAGGTCAACCTGTGTTCTATCCCTAGATTCTTGCAGAATTGCTTGAAGGCTTGGCACTCAAATTGACGCCCATTATCTGTTATTAATGTCTTGGGAAGACCAAAATGGCAAACTATTGATTTCCACACAAATGCTTCCAACTTTTGTTCTGTGATCACGGCCAGCGGTTCGGCTTCCACCCACTTAGTGAAATATTCTACTGCAACTGCCAATAACTTGACTTGACCCCGGGCTATAGGGAAAGGTTCGAGTATGTCGATTCCCCATTGGGCGAAAGGGTATGGGCACAATATTGAGGATAGTTCTTCCGCGGGTTGATGTAATCGGGCTGAGAATCTTTGGCACTTGTCACAGGCTTTCACATAACTAAGAGCATCTTTCTTCATGTTCGGCCAGTAGTACCCGTATCTTATTAATTTCAGTGCTGGAGCTCTTGCTCCCTGGTGTCCTCCACAAATTCCTTCGTGAACCTCGGCCATAGCAAGAGCTGCTTCTTTTGGAGTTAGGCATCGCAGATAAGGAAGTGTGAAGCTTCGGTGGAACAAGGTATTCTGCGGCAAGGTATACCTCGTGCCCTTGTTTTGATTTTTCTGGCCTCTACTTTATCATCTGGCAACCTTCCTGATGTTAGATATTCAATTATTGGATCCATCCAACTGGGCTCATGATCTGAAATATCCATGACCTCGGGTTGTTGTACTATACTAGGCTCATGAAGAGTTCGTACAAACACGATTCTCTCCAAGTGGTCTAGATTCGAAGAAGTAAGTCTTGACAAAGCATTTGCTTTGTGATTGGCGGACCTTGGAATTTTGTCTATGCAGCAAGACTTGAACTTCCTTTGCAAGTCTAAGACCATCATCCTATAAGATGACATTTTCTCATCTTTTGCTTCAAAAGTGCCGTTTACTTGTTCTACCACCAATTGTGAATCACTTAGGACCTTGACGTGCTCGACCCTTAGATGTTGTGCTGCTTGAAGTCCAGCGATTACGGCCTCATATTCTACATCATTATTGGTTGCTGGGAAGTCAAACCATATTGCACACTGAATTTCCATTGTGCCATCGTCTTTCTTTAATATGATTCCGGCCCCCGAGCCCGCAGCATTTGATGCTCCATCTACTTGTAAGGTCCATGTGGCCTCTTCCCTCTCATGACCTATTGGCCCCCGAGGTCTTGGTGAGAGTTCGGCGATGAAGTCGGCCAAGACCTGTGCTTTGATAGAAGGTCGAGGTTTGAACTCGATATCATACACTCCAAGCTCGATTGACCACTTGAGCAGACGGCCGGATACATCTGGTTTCTGTAAGATTTGCTTCAAGGGCTGATTTGTGAGGACGGTTATGGCATGGGCTTGAAAGTATGGTCTTAACTTTCTCGCAGCTGTAACTAAGGCAAGTGCGAGTTGTTCTGCCAATGTATATCGGGTTTCTGCTTCCAACATCATCTTACTGACGTAATATATAGGTTTTTGAGTCTTCTCTTCCTCTTTAACCAAAACGGCGCTCACAGCATGATCAGATACTGCTAGATACAAGAACAGATTGTCCCCTGGATTCGGATTTACCAGTATCGGAGGTATTCCCAAGTATTCTTTCAACTTCTTGAAGGAGACCTCGCACTCCTCATCCCATCTGAAGTCCTTGTTTCCTCGAAGAGTTTTGAAGAAGGGAAAACATTTGTCCGCTGCCCTTGACATAAATCTACCCAATGCTACTACTCTTCCTGTTAACTTTTGCACTTCCCTGATGTTTCGGGGAGGTTCCATGGATGCTAGGGCTGAAATTTTATTTGGATTAGCTTCGATACCTCCCTGAGTGATCATAAGTCCCAAGAACTTTCCCGAGCCTACTCCGAAGGCGCACTTCGCAGGATTTAGTTTCATCGATGTTTTCTAAGTGTATTGAATATGTCCTCAAGTTCAGCAATGTGGTCTTTCTTTCTTGAGCTTTTTACGACCATGTCATCAACGTAGACTTCAATGTTAAGCCCAATGTGTCGAGAGAAGACCTTGTTAACCAACCTTTGATAAGTAGCTCCAGCATTCTTCATTCCAAACGGCATGACCTTGTAGCAATATATCCCTTCATCTGCCATAAAGGAAGTTTTTTCCTGATCTTCATGTGCCATCCGAATCTGATTATATCCCGAGAAGGCGTCTAAGAAACTGTAAAGTTCGGAGCCAGACGTGGAATCCACCAATCTGTCGATTCTGGGAAGGGGATAACTATCTTTCGGACATGCTTTATTCAAATATGTGAAGTCTATACAAACTCGCCACTTGCCGTTTGGCTTCTTCACCAAGACCACATTGGCTAGCCACTCTGGATACTTCACTTCTTTGATGAATCCTGCTTTCAAGAGTTTATCTACTTCCTCTTTTATTATCTGCCTCTTTTCTTTGGAAAACTGTCTTCTTCGCTGTTTTACGGGCTTCTTGTCGGGCATGACGTTGAGTCTGTGCTTGACGAGCTCTGGATCTATCCCGGGCATATCTTCAGCACTCCAAGCAAAAACATCGATATTCTTCTTTAAACACTGTGACAACTCTTCCTTCATCATTTTGGGGAGTTCTTTCCCAATTGTGAAGCTCCTCCCTTCTAAGACATGAACCGCTTCCAACTTTTCTACTGGCGACATTCTTTCTTCGAGAGGAAGTTCTATTGACATCAGATCCGTATTGCCCTTTCCAATACAACTGATATAGCAACTCCTTGCTACAAATTGACTTCCCTGAATAGTTGTTATGCCTGCGGAAGTTGGGAACTTGATTGCCAGGTGATAAGTTGATACTATAGCTCTCAGGTTGTTTAGGAATGGTCTTCCCAAGATGGCATTGTAGGCCATAGGAGTTTTCACGACTTGGAAAGGAGTCATCTTCGTTACATGTTTTTCCTCTGATCCCAGTGAAGTGGGAAGGTCAATTAGACCTTCAGGTTTTATTGTTCCTCCACCAAACCCAGTTAGGGGAGTAAGGACCTGTCGAAGCCGATCTTTAGGAAGTTGCATTTGATTGAAAGCTTCCAAGGAATGAACGTTGGCTACGCTTCCGTTGTCAACTAGCACTCTCCTGACATCAAAATTGGCTATTATTGCACTAATAACAACAGCATCGTCATGAGGATACGAAATTCCTTCCATGTCTGCATTACTGAAGCTGATGTTGTTCGAGACCTCCTGGTTATGACTTCCCGACCTTTCTTCCCGATCACTTAGAGCACGGGCATGGTTTTTTCGGGCGTTATTCGAATCACCTCCAGATGCTATTCCTCCGATGATAAAATTTATGGTGCCAGCGGATCTGGTATTTTCTTCCATTGTTCCATGCTCTTTATCATCCTTCTTTATGTAGAGCCCCAGGAAGCCTCTTTTTATGAGGGTTTCTATCTCCTGTTTTAAAGTTCTGCACTCGTCCGTGGTATGGCCCGGGCTCTTGTGAAATTCGCAATACTTATGTCGATTCTTTTCGTCGACTTTCCCCTTAATAGGCTTGGGCCATCGCAAATATTCACGTCCTTTGATTTCCATAAGAATGTGAAATCGGGGTGTGTTTAGCGGAGTTAAACTCTGATGCCCATGACCGTTCCCCTTCTGGTTACTTCGGGAAGAACTTTTCTCATCTTTCTGTCTTGATCTCTTATTCCCCTGCCTTGTTGATTGTGAAGACTGTGCTACTGTCCCATGCCCTTGATCCTGCGCCCGAACTGACAAAAGTGTTTCCTCCATGTTTATGTACTTTTCTGCTCTCCAAAGAAGTTCTGTTACATTTGAAGGTGGGTTCTTGGAGGGACATTCTGAATTCCGGGCCTCGAATAGCCATGGTAAGGGCTGAAATTTCCGATGATATATGGAGATCTGGAATCTGAAGTCTTTCAGCGTTAAACCGAGTCATGAACTCTCGCAGTGTCTCATTCTGAGCTTGCTTCAACTGCATAAGGGATGCGGCGGTCTTCTTGATCCTTTTGCTACTTGCAAAGAAAGCAGTGAACTTCTCAGTAAGATCTGCAAAGGAAGAGATGGACCTTGGAGGTATCGTAGAAAACCAGTCTCGAGCTGAATTTGTCAAGGTTTGCAGAAAGGCCTTGCACAGAATCTGATCGGGAGCATTCTGCATGTCCATGACATCAGTGTAGGTATTCAAGTGGTTTTTAGGATCCGTTGTTCCATCGTATTCCTTTATCCAAGGATATTTAAATCGATCTGGCAAGGGAAAGGATGTTATTTCAGGAGTAAAGGGGGTTCTTCTTATGAATGACGCCCGAACTTGGGTGTTCTGTCGTATTCCATCAGCAATTCCTTCTTGAATGAGTCTTGAGAGCTCTTGCTGTGTCAAATTGGCAGATCCTTCTGTCATGGGATGGGCACCCCTAATTCCCGGGGAGTTGTCAGCCATAGGATTAACTGGCTGGAGATCTTCCCTGGGAATTGTGCCATGAGTGTTCGGGTCAGGTTGCGCTTGATGACTATTATGTTGTTGAAGAGCTTGACGAAGTTCGCGGAGCTGCTACTGAAGTTCGTTGAAATCTTCCCGACTAATAGGTTCATTGTCTGGAGTGACTTCTGGGTTTTGTTCTTCCCCAACATCTTCAAGAGGTGGAGGATTATCATCCTCAGATGAGGCGTTGGCCGAAAGGGATTGCCCAGTAGATGCGGAGGGACGGGCTTGACGTCTATTAACCATGGCTAGTTGTATCTCTTCCCATAGACAGCGCCAATTGATGCTGTCAAAAATCCTAACCTTGACGTGGCCGAATCTGATGACAATTGATTGCTGGAAAAGATGATGAACTCGCCTGGGATGACCTGTAAAAAAGGCGAGGAGGAAACTCCCCGTCGCCCCTCCGGTGTGAGAATTAGTTTTCTGGAAAAAGGTAAAGAGAATATTTAACTGGAAAAACGTAAAGAATTGTGAATGAATAATTTGATAAGAAAAGAACTCTATTTATAGGGCTGAAAAAGCCCATAACTTCCTTTATTTAAGGAAGGAGTCATTTTGTCATAAACTTACCTTTTAAGAAGAATTCCATACTTATAAGGATTAAATTTCCTTTTTGTAAAGGGTTTCCTTGTGGATCATGTATTGTCGTGAGGCTCAAGTATATGGCCCACTAACGAGGCCCAGTGATGAAAAAGATTGGGAAGCCTTCAAATACGGGCCATAGGTCGGTAAAGAACGATCTTATCTTCAATTGCCAAAATGAAGTAGATCGGGATGACCCCGACCTTCATGAGACCGGGTATTTTAATGAGGCGACATTGGTTATTGTTGAACAGCAAAGAGGTCGGCCATATACCGACCATGGAGCTCTCGGTAACAGGTCGGTCAAAGGAGGACCACGATCTCAATAGGTCGGGTCATGGAATTCTCCGTAAATTTAGGAAGTAGGAAAATAATTCCAATCACTATCTTTTCGAAAACATAAATCACATAATTCAGTTAAATCCATTAACATGTAAAGTAACTTTATATTTATGAACACATACAAAGGGAAAATTCATCGAGATCATTCACGTGTGACTTGAGATTATACATGTGACATGAGAAACTACTCCACCACCACTTACAAATCTGAAATCTGAAAATCAAAGTGCCTAAAATAGGAAATGGTTTGCCGATTTCTGAAGGAATCCTCAATTTTTCAAAGGAATTTTCGCATATCTTAAGTTGTAAAAGAATCAACATGTCACCTTTGAAAATACAATTAATTTACTACCAACTCAATCAATAAAAAATATAGTTCCTATGACATTCCTTTCAAGTTTGTTGAAACTTGCAATAGCATCATCATCATCATCATCTTGTAGATCTGATCTTGAGAGACAGATTTGCTTTCAATTCTGTTGCAATTTCAGTTTAGGGACTACACTTCACCATCTTCATAGAAAAAGGACCTACTAATGCAAATTTTCCAGAAACTTGGAAAATCAGCATTTGCAATGCTGCTGTCGCTGTCCGATGCTTAGCGATCTTGTTGCGGTTGTGCAATGTCATTTCCTACACGATCGTCCTTCCCTACCTGACCGAAGAGAGGGTGTGTAGAGAGAGAGAGAGAGAGAGATTAACGTAGAAGAGAGATGAGTTGTGAAGCTGTTATATTTATATATGTGTATATATGGAGCTATATTTAGAATGAATATATATATATATAAAAAAATTATACCTGATTTTTGTATAAATCATACTTATACTTGATTTTTGATATTGGAAGTTGAAAAACCTGGTTTCGTGTAATTTCCTCTAAATGAAGTTGAGGATTGTATTGGGCTTGGAGGTCTTCGCTGAGTTCATATGGACTAGGCTGGAGGTCTTTTGGGCCGAGTTCGTGTGAAAATCAAATATGTCAAGACCGATGTATATGTAGCGATGGAAATGCATGTCTAATCTCATGTATGAAAATTGTATACTGGCTTATTTTTTAACTTATTTTTATATTGTTATTATATTTCTCCAATTTTTAATAAATAACATATTTATTTATTTAGTTTTTGAATATTTAATATTTTCAAATTTTTTGTTCCGTACATCGTACGGGTATAACACTAGTGTTACTAATAATAGTTTATGACCTATGTAATGAAAATAGGTAATCCTGTAACTTAATGAATTTCTAAAGTATTTAAATCTGTAATATGAGATTATCAGTTTGTCAATTTATATACAAATTGGACTAAAAAATATAGGTCGAGAATTATATGTAGAGTCGGAATCCTAACACGCTCCTCGTATAAAGTCTTCATTAAATCATCTTGCACGTGAGACTAGAATATATTTTAGGGTTCGTTTGATAACCATGGTGGAATTTGAGTGAAAAGAAAATAAATTTCAGGGAATTGAATTCCTAGGAATCACTATTAACCAAAACAAGAGGGGAATACACATCGATTTTTAGTAAAACAAACTCGTATAAAAGGACGGTGGCATTTTTGTAAATATATTCCAGAAATAAATGTCAGTTGTATTGGCGAAACCTACGCTTATGATTTGATGTTAAATAATACGTGTCGATTCTTGAAGTACTGGTGCTTAAACCTAGATTTTAAGCTTCGGTTCTTCGCTAAATATCGTCGCAGTAGGGACCAACATAATAGAGACGACAAATGTCATGGCTAGTGAGCATCGGCCACGAGTCTAAGACGACGACAATGTCGATACAATTGGTCTATTGCGACGATATTTGGACATTCATCGACTACTTATGTCATCGTTAATGGGCGATATTCTCATAGTGTAATGATAAATATATGTGATAAATTTAGTTGGTGTTTACTATTATATTGAACTACTTAAATTTAAATGGCAAGTTTATTCGTTGTGAAACACAAAAAGCGAAAAATAACAAATTAAGAAAAACGCATAAGGTAATGTATAATGACAATTTTCATGACAAATACGACACATCAACTAGTCAAAAGGCTAATTAAAGATAGTAAACTATTTACCTTATGTCTATAATAAATGTACTTAACTAACATTGTCTTTGTTTGATAAATCGTTTATATAAATAAATTTATAAACAACATATTTTTACAAATTACTTTCAACCACATATTTTTTCAAATAGTTTTTTAACCACATATTTTACTTAGAAAATGTCGTATTCTTTGTTTATAAAACAAAAAACTTTTATCGAATTGAAACTAATCCATTGTAAATATAAACTAGCATCACACTCGTGCGTTGCACGGAATAACAAAATGAAATAAATTATAATTTTCATCAATTTTGGAAAACCTCATTAAATAATATATTTTTTGTAAATTTTTTAAATACTTACACCCGTGTGATACATGAAAGTTGTTATAGACAAAACATATTTAAACAATTGCTCAAATTTACATTAAATAATGCAATTTTACAAATATATGTTGTATAGAATAAATAAAAAATATCGTCCAAATATTTTTGACTAAAGTGAATAGAAATAATAACGCTCAAAATATTATAATTTACATAAAATAAAGTAATTGTAACAAATTAAATACACGTGGTCCTATATATAAATAAATGTAAAAAATTAAGCAATATTGACGATACACGAAAGTGAAAATCAACCTGAAGATTTGTGGTAGACGAACATTGAATTCAACTCAAGAGATCCTTCGCATGATTAATAATTTTTAATTTTTAAATGTGATGCATTTATTTGAATATAATTAAATGCATATTTAATTATATGTCAATAAAAAATTATTAATAAAAATATAAATAAAATATATATAGTGAGTCTTTTTGTCTATATATATTAATAAAATTAAGAAATAAAGTTTCACCATTTTTTACGGCATATAATTATTTTTTTAATATTTTAATAAAATTGTAAATCGTTGAATTATTTTATCATCTTTACGGGAAAAAAGCTATGAATTAACTGTTTTAGAGATTGTACCGTGAACATATCAACTCCATTTCTAGAATTAACGTTCAATAACTGAAATTTTCTTTTTTTTAAAAAAAAAAAATTTAACTACAAAATTGGGTTCATACAATACATGTGCAAAAATCAACTTATATATTCTCCTTAAGATCAGTGTTTTTCTTTTCATATATTGTTCTTCATCATATTCTTCCCAAAAAGACGTGTAGGATAGACTTTTTGGTATAATTTAATTTTTAGAGTATTAATTATTAATTTCAAGTGTTTTTCTAAAAAAATAATCATTAATTTTAATAAATATTGTTATATTAATTGATTCTTCTTTTTTCATACTGACAATTTCTTTATGCATATTATTACATTCACTACAAGAAAAATGGCCTTTTGCAACATGCAAACGGCAACATTCGCTAATTGCATGTTGCTAAAGGGGGTCTACCGCAACATTCAGTAGTTGCATGTTGCCATTGGTTGATTTATTTGGCATTTAGCAACATTCAGCAAGTGAATGTTGCTAATTATACCCTTTGGCAACGTTCGTTTCGCGTTGCCAAAGGGTTACCCTTTGGCAACGTTCATTGCGCGTTGCCAAAGGGTTACCTTTGGCAACGCGCAGTGTGCGTTGCGAAAGGGTACCTTTCGCAACACGCAGTGCGCGTTGCGAAAGGTACCCTTTTGCAACGCGCATTGCGCGTTGCCAAAGGGTAACCTTTTGGCAACGCGCAATGCGCGTTGCGAAAGGTCCCCTTTGGCAACGCGCAGTGTGCGTTGCGAAAGGTCCCCTTTTGCAACGCGCAATGCGCGTTGCGAAAGGTATCCTTTTGCAACACGCATTCCACGTTGCCAAAGGGTAACCTTTTGGCAACGCGCAATGAACGTTGCCAAAGAGTTTAATTTGAAATTTTTTTGTTTTTGTAATTTTTTTGTAGTTTTTTTGTGGGATGAGGGGTTTAAAAATCTTTAAAAAGTCAAGATTTTGTAGGCTTGACTAAGAATTGATGATTGAGATTGAATTCAATATCAACATTAAAAAAAAAATTAAGTAAAAATTAATTAAAAATAATTTAAATAGTATTCTTCAAAATTTAAAAAAGAACGTATTTTTCAACTTTTCACTTTCAAAAAAGAGATACTCTAGTCTTATGCAATTAAGCATATAAATCACGTAAATCCACATAACACATGCAATTATAATATAAACAAATTAGTGGGGGCGAGTCTACCTTAAACTTAACGAGTGTGGTTGAGCGGGAAACAACTTCAATTCTTTAATTCTCCGTACGCTTCGTCTTATCCAATAAGTTAAATTAGTCTTTAGAAATTTATAGTTTAAAAATGATAGTTTACAATTTGGGGGCTGAAAATGAATACTTTGAAAGTTGAGGGACTAAAATGAATATTTTCAAAAGTTGAGTCGAAGCTCAAAATGAATATTAAATTGTAGGGCTGAAATAATATATTTTAAAAATATAAGGACTGAATTGCATTGCAAAACTTTAAGGCTTTAGGGACTGAAAAAAATAGTTTTTATACTTAGGGGACTAATTTGCAAAATCTGAAAATCAAAATATTAAAAATAAAATTTCTTACTCTCTCTCTACCCATTTTCAGATCAAAGACAGAGAGAGAGGTTCGCGAGAGACGAAGGTGCGAGGGGAGTGTTACTGCCGGTGCCAAAACCGTGGTTTAGCCGGCGCAACACCGGCTCTGGGTGCGGCGAGGGGTGAGGGTGAAATAGGCTAGGTTTTTGTGCGGTTTAGGTGTGAGAAATGGGTGCGAAAATGAAGTGAAATCGAGGCTTGGAGCTGCGATTTTTCGGCGGTTGTTCGGCCAAAATACGCTGCGGTCAAGGTATGTATGTGTATATTCTGATTTTTGGGTTTATTTTTCTGAGTTTGTTCTGATTGTTGGGGTTGATTGGAGTAGAGATTGTGGGTCGGAGGTTACGGATTCGTGGTGGTGGTGGATTGGTTTTGGTGTTGGTCGTCTTGTGGTGGTGCTTGCTGTGGAGTTGGGTTTGATTTGGGTTTGAATTGGGGCTGGAGGGGATTTGGTTGAGGTTGTGCAGATTTCGAATTTTAAAGACTAATTTTGGGAATTTATGTTGATGATGTTAATGTGGGTATATTGATTTTAAAATAATTATTGAAAGTTTACTCTCTTTAGTTTATTGGTTGTGCCTTAGTAACTTTCCAGCATGGTGAGATCGTTTTGTGCATCATCCAGTGAGGAAAAAGGTGAGTTTTTTGGTCTGTTACTCGTGTTACTGGATTTGTTAAATATGCATTTGATTCTATTGGAAGTAATGCATATGAAGTGGAGATAAAATGTAGCTACTTCATGGTCTATCATGTGGAAATAAATAGAGTAAATAATACACCACCTCCTTTATTCGTAAGAATAACACGTGAATATGCTAGTCTTGGTTTAGTGGCAGAAAGAGCAAAGTTGACACCCCACGATGATCAGGATTCATATTTGTTACCTTTCACCAAGAGAACTTCTACTGGACCCTAAGAGAGGACTTCTGAAGCAGATAATTAGGCAATTTGATTCAGGCAGCCCATTGCGAAAGAAAGGGGTAAGTAGAAAAATTCTCTCGTTCTAGAATGTTTTGAAACCATGGTGTCTAAATTTTTTGGCCTTTTGGCTAAGTGCAAGTGGTTGTTTCTCTCATGGGACGGAACACGGTAGTGAATGAGAATGAGAGAGAACAATAAACAATCCTACAAGATCTCTTTATATGCCCACTGTATATTTGTTTTGTAATGGTCTAAAGGTTTGAAATTTAGAACATTTTCAGTATATTTGAGGGGCTGTTAAAGTAAAACTTGCGGATACATCAAATGGAAGCTTGTAGAACTAGACAGAAAAATGCAGATATGAGTTATTCTGTGCCTTGCTTTAGCAATCCTCAAATAAGTATTTTGGTATGATTTTTTTCGTGTATCAATAAATCAATATCTTTCTCTTCTTTATAGGTCTCCGGAACTATTCGGAACTGCTGTTTTGAAGCTGACAATCAGCTGCAAAATGTGCTTTTGATCTCAGAGTTTCTGTGGCCAGAGCTGCTCCTGCCAGTTGCTGGAAACAAGGTGATCTATATTATTTGAAAAAGATTGGCCACTTCTTAAGAGAGCCATTTTTGTGTTTTGAGTATACTTTGTCTTGAGTGGTAGGTTGTCTAGAAATCTTGTGCACGCAGAACCTGTTTGAACATTTTCATGACATTTTGACTTGCCTGAAAATTTATTGGTTAGCTGTCCTAAGACCCTTGGACACAAACAATTAAATTTTAGCAAGACAAAATTATCGTATGACCGCAAGCTTGAAGCTTGGATACCCTTGCTAAGTGAAGTATGTCCACAAAGATGTTAGCCAACTCAAATTTAGATGATAGTTGAATCTGGTTTAAGTTCATTTTGCATATATGTTCGTGATTAACATTCTATTTTTAGTAATGCGTTAACTTGTGACAGATTTATAGTGAGAAGGATATATCTAAAATGCCGCTTGAGCTTGGGAGTGCACTCTCAATTGAGCGTGAAGTAATAGTTGATCCTGAAATTCGTGTCCAAGCATTGGATGCTATCTACTTGCTCATTTTGCAGGTTAGTTGGCTTGTACTCGATCAAACTTGTTAGAACTGTTTGAAAAAACATTAATACTTCTAGATTGAAAAGCCTTATCCGAGGTAGCCTTTATGCAAAAAAGAGAAATAAAAATCAAAATTTCCTTGGTTCCCTTTCGAAATTAGTATAAAAAGTTACTGCCTTTGACTTGTTTAGTGTTTTTAATACATCCTTTGTTACCTTAAGTTTGAGAACTCGGGCTGCATTTTCTAGTACGAGGTTCTTGGTTCCCTTTCGAAATTATTCGTTGTTTGCTGAAGTTGAGTATTGATATGATGCTAAGGTGGCTTTATGTTGCTCAGACTCAGGTATGGGTACATATCTAAGTGCCCGACCTTTTTTCTTCCAAAATTTAGGATATGGGAACAGGGCTAAAAATGACATAATTGTTGGTGTGGAGTTGAGGATGGATTTTGAATTGACTTGATTGTAGTTTGATGATGAATTAGTTTTTAGTTTGATCTTTTAAAGTATTATGGTGGTTGCGATATCCCTGTACAGGTTGGCTAAGTCCAATTTATAGGGGAGATTCTGTCCAAATTTCTATAAAGTTTTACAATAGAAAATGATAATTTTAATATTTAGTATGATTTATTTCTACATTTTTGCATTCAGTGCAGTTGTAGTCCGATTATTAGACTTTTATAATGTTTTTGCAGGTAAAAGTCAATTTTATAGTTCTCTCACAAGATGGTTTGTCATGAGCATAGTTCGAGCTAAACTTCAGAAACCAGGCATAGTAGCTCCTTTTTGTATGGTTGTTGGTCTGCTAGAGATATTATTGTAATTTAGAGGGATAGTAAATATCAAACTTTAGATATGTAATCAAATAGGTGAAAAACATATATTGCAGATTTTGTTTTAATGTAGAAGAATAGAGTACCGTAATTTTTGTTAAGTATTTATTTTGAATAATTGATTTATTTTTATAGCACGCGTGTTTCATATATTATATATTATATATATGTTTGAGAAATTTGTTGGTTATTAGTGGAATTATCTATATTGATATACAAAAATTAAAAAAAAAAAATGTTAAAGATCAACAGCAACGCGCAAAGAGTGTTGCCAAAAGTATCAATGGCAACGCTCAATGAGTGTTGCCAAAAGTATCAACAGCAACGCGCAACGAGTGTTGCAAAAAGTATCAACGGGAACGCGCAATGAGTGTTGCCAAAAGTATCAACGGCAACGCGCAACGAGTGTTGCAAAAAGTATCAACGGCAACGCGCAATGAGTGTTGCCAAAGATCTACGGCAACGCGCAGTGAACGTTGCCAAAGGTCTAGGCAACGCGCAATGAACGTTGCCATATCCTTTCCCTCTACGGCAACACTTCGATTTGCAACATATACATGAACGTTGCAAAAGGCCTACGGCAACATTTTTTGCGCGTTGCCGTAGGCTGTTTTTGTTGTAGTGATTATTATTTTAAGAAAAATTACTGGTTGATCAATTGTTTAATAGAAAATATATGAACTAATTGTTAAAATCTGTAATATGTTTTTGCATATTTTAGTTATTTAACTTTATAATAAAAAATAGAAAAATGAGCAGAATCACTAAATAAATAAGACTAATGTGAAAATGATGAATTAATTGAAGAAATCTTAAGTTTGTGAAATTAACCCAACTTAATTGGATTTACCTTAAAAATTCGTATAGTTATTATTTATTTTAATTTGATGAGAAAAAAGCAGAATATAAATTAATCATCTATGACAAATAAATTTAGTTAATTAATTATAGATAATATTATAGGACTTAAATTATATAATTTAAAATGAATTAGATATTGTGGAAAAATAAAAAATAAAAATTTACCTTTAATTTTTGATATGAGTTTACGGATTATATATTTACAATTTGTTCTCACCGTTAACTCGAATTAAACTTCTCATTATGATTTTTAATTTGACACTCATATTACATATTTTTTTATTTTAAAATAATACAATAATTATTAAAAGAATAATAATAAATTAGAAAAATAACATTTTGATGTTATTAATAACATATCACGGATGTCAATGCAATTAAAATAATAATTGCTAAAATATTTATTTAATATACTATTTTTTAACAAAAAAATTTTCAAATTTAGAAAGTTTTTTTGGCAGGAAACTATGTGTGTATTTTGGTGACGGCTATTCCACTATATATATATATATATATATATATATATATATATATATATATATATATATATATATATATATCCTCCTATATTATAAGAGGTGCTTTTTTTTTTACTATTCATTTTTGGTATGTTGCATTCACACTTGAGAGTCAACATGTTATCTTCTTCTTTCTTTTAGGTTTCTTACTATTATATACTATGTGCATGTAGAGACAAAAATATATATAAATTAATTAATTAATTAATTAATTAATTAAAAAAATAGAATTTATTTTCCTTTTTATCTGATTTGGCAACAGTAAAAAAAAAAAAATTATTATACTCATATGATTTTGCTTAGTCTATGTTGCTTTCACAATTTAAAATTAATTATCTGGTTTAAAACACACACACAAATAAATAAATAAATTTTTTAAAAAAAGAGAATTTATTTTCCTTTTTATCTGATTTGACAACAGTAAAATAAAAAATAAAAAAAATATAGAAGAGTCACTTCAAAGATTGCTATTCATTTTTGGTTAGTTGCTTTCACACCTTACCTTAAAATTAATTATCTGGTTTAAACACACACAAAAATAAATAAATTAAAAAAGAAGATAATTTATTTTCCTTTTCATCTGATTTGGAAACAGTAAAAAAAATTCAAAAAAAAAACAGATTTTTTTTTTATTATATTCATATGATTTTGCTTAGTCACAAGATAAAAATATTTTAGCAAAAGGGAAAAAAACATAAAATATGAACGTGTAGGTTGAGGATATCTAGACCATATTACGCTTCTCGGTGAGATAATTGATATAAATGTAGGTGTATTTAAACAAGACACTGAATATTCTAATTATATATTTGCTGACACAAGTTATAAAATACAAATTTCTTTCAAATACTTTTCAAATAAGCTATTTTTGTGCACATCCTCTAAAAATCCGACTAGAATAACGCAAATAAATTCGACTTGAAAACGGGTCTCGTACATCGTACGGGCCCTTTACTAGTATTAAGATAAGATTAAGATTTTATCTCTACTTAACATATGACATTAACATGTGAATTGACATGTCCATTGTGAAATGCTAATGCTTTGAAGTATTTAGAAGAGATGGCAAAAAAATCAAATCTGCCCCATCAATCTATGGATCGGGGCTTAGCAGGGGGGACGGATAGGCCATGATTCGCCCTATTTCAATTTTTTTTTTTTTAAAAATAAATAAATAATGAAAAGTTAATTGTTTTTAAAAATTTAGTTTTAATTATCTTAAAAAAAATCAAGAAAGTAAATAATAATAATAATAATAATAATAATAATAATAATAATAATAATAATAATAATAATAATAATAATTTTGCAGGATGGATCGGGGGGTCGATATGCCCCGACCCGAACCCAATCTGCCCCCAAAAATTTGACTGATAGCGGGACGAATCAGATCAGGTAAAAATTTTGCGAGGCGGATTTGGATCGGTCCCGATTCACCCTGTCATCATCACTAGTATCTAGCATAGTATGGAATATCAGATGTCAAGATAGCGAATGTCTCATTAAAAGGGTCCAAAATCTTTTTACTTAGAGCTTGTTAGTAATGGAAAAATATGATTTTTGGGGAATGTATGGTTAAAATATTGTTGAAAAGTGTGAAAAATTGTGAATCCCATATAAAAGAGTTGTTGAAAATAAATTTGAGAAAAAAATTGTAAAAAGTTCCATTAACAAATAGGGCCTTAATTGAACATATTAATTTCATGCCATATACACTTATTCAGCCTGTATTTGACAATTCATTTATAAATGGTTATTTATAAATAATTTTATAAATTGCAATGTAACAATACTTCGTTACACATTTTTTTGAAAAGAAAAGGTGAATGAAAATGGTTGAACAAACCAAATTGTTGACTTTCAAAAAAATAATTCAATAATATGTTGACACGTGACAGTTTATAAACAAATTATTTCCAAACTAGTGCTTAAACACCACCAATATAAAGCCCTATTTGATACTTTTTTTTTAAAAAAATAAATAAATAAATTTTGAAATAATAATTTTTGGAAGAATGTATGGTTGGAAAGTAAGATTTTTTATTTATTTATTTAAGATTATTTTATTAGATAATGTATGGTTGAAAATGAATTTTGAATATTGAGTTTTTTAAAGAATGAGGCTCAAGAAGGGCTGAATGACAATATTCTAATGTTTTTGTCATTTTCAAATTAACTTTTTTGGTGGGGAAAAAAGGGTAATTTGCCATAAACATCCCTACTTTTGACATGTATTGTGCAAAATATCCCAACGTTGTGATTTTTGACGCTGAATGTCCCAACATTTACATTTTCTTGTTGGGGACGTCCTTTTCGTTATATTTAACTATATTTCACCGTTAAATTAAAATTGAACAGTAAACATGAGGAGCATTTTTTTCTAATTTCATTTTTAATCCATTTCTTTCTTTCAATAAAGACAATTGGCAAAAAATGTCCCTACGTTTGACACTCATTATGGAAAAACATCCAAACGTTCATTTTTTTGGCGAATAACGTCTCTACCTTTAGATTTTCTTGCAGATTAGTTCCCAAATTTTACTTTTCTTTCAATTTTAGTCATTCCGTATTTGATTTACATGTCATTATCTTCAAACGTGTATAACTTTTTATCTACAACTCCGAATTACACTCCAATTTATATGTTGAACTCCAAATTCAACCATCTTTCTTATTATCTATCATGTGCTCATTTATTAAACATTTCGTTTTGACTTTTGTATAGTAAATACTTATTTTGTTAGGGCATCATTGATTTCTGTAAATTTTATTGAAACATTGAAATTTTAATTTTAGTGTGTGTTCGGCGGCCAGCGGAATTTATTAATTGGACTTATTTGACTTTTTTATTTTTTAAGGTAAAATGTTTGGTTAGAAATTGGTATATTTAGCCCCTGTTTGAGCCATATTATAATCTCAAATTACTTTTTGAACAAAACACAATTTCTTTCTCCAACAACACACAATTATAATATGGCTCAAATTGGGGCTAAACATACCAATTTTTAACTAAATATTTTACCTTAAAAAAATAAAAAAAGTCAAATAAATCCAATTTATAAATTATGGCCGCCGAACACACACTAAAATTAAAATTTCAATGTTTCAATAAAATTTACATAAATCAATTTACGTTAATCAATTATGCCCTAACAAATTAAGTATCTACAATACAAAATTCAAAACAAAATGTTTAATAAATGAGCATATAATACATCATAAGAAAGATTGTTGAATTTGGAGTTCAACGCAAAAAATAAAGTGCAATTCGGAGTTGTAGATCAAAAGTTATACACATTTGAAGACAATGACATGTAAATCAAATACGGAATGACTTTTAAAAAAAAAAAATCCCTCAAGAGTAATGGAGTGGGTTTTAATCTTCCTTCTATCTCTCTTATGGGGGTTTGGCTTCCCCTACCATTTTATTAATCAAAAAAACGATACACCTAATGGAGGAGGGCATAAACCTAGCCTCCAAATGTGATGCCTATTACAAAGTACCACTCATTCTCCAAAAAAATGAATGCAATGTTTTGGAGAAAAACTCCAATGCAAAAAAACTATAAATTAGGAGTACTTACTCCCTATACAAATCAAGAAAACAATTGATGATCTAAGATCTAATCAAAAGCTCCAAACCAATTTCAGTCCGGTTCAATGATGTAGGGAATTTTCATTTTATCCATTAACACAATATGCTGCAGTTCTGTAGGAGGGGTCTTGAGATTAAACCAAATGTTGTTATCAGTGTCAGCTCCCTCTTTCGCTAACCAAGAGGCTGCTTTGTTGGTGGTCTTCTTCATCAGCTCTATTTTACAGTTTTGGTAGCTCATATACTCTTTAGCTTCAGCCAACTAATAACATAATGACCACTGTCCAGCTCCTTCGAAATTAACATTGTGAACAACTTCCTGTTTTTTGTTGGCAAAGCTAATATTCTCCAATTTAAGTTCCTTACACTTCTGAATACTGTCGAGTAAAGTTTCAACAGCAGCTTCCAATTCAAACTCACTGGCAATCCTTTTACTCAATGCAAAAATAACTTGTCCTTCTTAATCTCTTGTAATGCTACCACCTCCATAAGCCATTTGGCCCTTATAGACAGAAAATTGATTTTAATCATTTTCTCCTTGGGCATTTCCCAGCAACATGCAATTGGCTTCTTGTTCTTTCTCCCCTTTTTAGAATTCAATCCATCTCTGATTATCTGCATTTTCCCTTCCACCGTTTTGATAATTCTACTAGCCATCATTTGTTTGTTTTCAAATTTGGAAAATTTCTCTCGATCCACAAATACCACATAGCAAACAAAGGAAGATAGGTCCAAAATACAGGAAGTTTATAACAACTTATACACTGGGCATTAAACAAACACATAGGATGTCTGTATTCTAACCAAGGTTTGCCAATCTTGGAGAAGAAATAGATCCATAACTCTACAACAACTGGTCCAGAAATAAAGATGTGATTCATGTCCTCCTCGTGTCTACAACATTGACACTTAGATGGCATTTGAATACCGAGCTTCTTTTTTATCACGGAGTCAGTAGCTATCCGATTGTACCACACTTTCCAAATGAAGAAAGATATTTTTATTGGGACATCTTTAGACCATATGATGTCATAAGATTTCTGAATAGCTGCCTTCCTTCTCTTTAGTTGAACACATGATGAAAGAGTGAACTCTCCTTTGTGATCTACCGACCATATTATTTGATCCTTATCAGCCTTAATGGGTATTTTGATAATCTGTTCCTTCACCAAGTTAGGCATAACATCTTGGATTTTCTTTAAGTTCCATTGTCCTTCACACTGAAAATCTTTGACTTTACTATTATTCGATGTTGATGACCATTCATATTGTGACAAATTCCCTCGAGGTAAACATTTATCCTTCCAAAAGAGATTTCCCCTGATCCCAATCTCCATGTTATATGATTTTCCATCATGTTCTTAACTTTCATCAATCTTTACCACAAATTAGAATCAGACGTTTTAGCAACCATGTCACTAGGATGACGCTCTTTGCCATATTTTCCTTTCAATATTTTAGTCCATAGATTTTTCTGTTGTCTGAATTGCCACCATAGTTTGCTGTTAAAGACAAATTTCATATCTTCTGTAGTTCTACATCCCAGGCTTCCTTCCATTATTGTATAACAATTTTTTTTCCAAGAAGCCCAATGCATCCGTCTCTCATTTTCCTTGTCTCCCCAAAGAAAGCTATTGAACATTTTCTCCATTTTAGTTAAGACTCCTTGAGGTGGATTTGAGGCTTGTAGCAAGTACATAGGGATAGATTGTAAAACATGTTTTATCAAAATAATTCTTCCTCCAGCCGATAGCAATTAGTTTTCCTACCCATTAATTCTCGTGTGTATCTTTTGGATCAGATTGTCAAAGAGAAATATCTTTTTCTTTCCCACAAATAGTGGGACTCCCAGATATGTAATGGGCAACTTTTCTTCTTGAAACCCAGTGATCCTCTTAATACCATTAGCAGAATATCTTGACCCCACCACAAATGAACTTTTTGAGCAGTTAATGAGTTGTCCAAAGTTCCTCTCATATTGCTTCAACAATGCAATAATTCTCTTCAATGAAGTTGTCTGGCCATTGGTAAAAATTATCATGTCATCAGCAAACCCAAGATGAGACACAATAGTTCTTCCTCCATAATCAAACGCCAATGATGGGAATTTTGCATATAGATAGTTTAATCCTCTACTGAGACTTTCTGCCATTATAACAAAGAGGGCAAGGGATAAAGGGTCGCCTTGTCTGACTCCTCTAGACAAAGGGAAAAATCCTATAAGTTCACCATTTATTAAAATTGAAAACTTGCATCTTTGAATGCATCTAGCAATCTTGTCTGCCCAGTCATCATTAAAACCAAAATTGTCTAAGACTCTTAAAAGAAACTTCCAAGATAGCCTATCATAGGCTTTAGCCATATCCAATTTGAGTAATAGATTGCCTCCTCTTACTTTTTTATTAATCTGATGAATGAGTTCTTGAGCAAGAATCACATTATCAACAATGCTCCTTCCCGGAGTGAAACCACTCTGATTTTCCGAGATAATTTTAGGTAGAATCCCCATAAGTCTATTATTGAGAACTTTTGAAATGATCTTGTTATACACATTTCATAAGCTTATTGGCCGATAGTCTTTCCAGTTCATTGGCTTTTCTTGCTTAGGGATTAGAATAATAGTGGTAGCAGTGATTCCTTCTGGTAGAATTCTTCCATTAAAGAAATCCTTAACCGCATCAACCAAATCAGATTTGATTATATCCCAACATTGCTGGTAAAACATTCCATTAAATCCATCTGGTCCAGCACAACTATTTGGATCCATATCAAAAAAAATACTTTTGATTTTATTTTCTGAAGGTAAACCATTTAATCTTCTGTTATCTTCTTTTGTCAACATATTTGGAATTCAGTTCAAGAAGTTTTCTTCCTCCTCAGTAGTCTTGGCAGCAAACATTTGAGAAAAGAAGTGAACAACTGAATCTTTAACCTTCTGCAAATTCTCAGTCCAGCTACCATTCTCATTAACCATCCCCAATATTTGATTCCTTCTTCTGTTGGATTTCACCTTTGCATGAAAAATTTTTGTGTTCCTTTCCCCTTCATAATGCCATTTAACATTTTCTTTCTGTTTCCAAAGATTTTCCTCTTCAGACAAAATTTTATTCAAATGAGCATACACCTCAATCACTTCGCTTCTGGCTTCTTGAGTTTTCTTCTCTGCAAAAATTTGTTCCTTACTATTGGCCTTCTCTTCAGCCTGCATAACATTCTGGAACACATTCCCAAACTTACTTTTATTCCACTCCTTGAGACCTTTTTTCAGTCTTTTTAATTTGTAATAAAAACCAAACACACCTTTTGCAAATGGTCTCAATGGCTGATTCCAATTCTGCATAACTGTCTGGTAGAAATCTTCATGGCTACACTAGATATTCAGGAATTTAAATGAAGACTTGATTTTCACTTGGTTACTCCCCTGAATAGTAAGAAATATAGGAGAATGATCAGAGGTGTTACTGTTGAGGATTTTGGCTTGGAGGGAATTGAATTGATTGATGCAACTATTATTAACCAATATTATATCAAGCTTCTCCCACATGAGATTTTTATTCCAAGTGAAGAATTGCCCTTCAGTGTGTGGCTCAACCATCTGGAAATCTATAATCCAATTATTAAACTCACTCATTGAAATATTATTAGGGATACCTCCTCCTACTCTTTCCCCCACTATGCCTAATGGCATTAAAATCTCCTCCTATAATCCATGGGGAATTCGTAGAATTAGCTTGACATAATAGATCAGCCCAGAGTTCTCTTCTTTGTATATATTTGCTTTTATCATTCACCGCAATAACCACTACTTGCTTTCCATCAACCCTAACTTTTATAGACATTTGCTGATCTGTATCTTTTATAACTTGCACCTGCTCTTTTTTATTCCAGAACATCCAGATTTTACCACTGCAATTAGCTTCCCCCTTTTCAAACTTTAGGATTTTAGCATATTCTTACACTGTGCTTCTAGTGATCATTGGTTCCAATATAAAAACATATTGAATATTGTACATCTGAACAAGCCTTTTAAGTCTTCTTTTAGTAGGTTTTTTGAAGATACCCCTAACATTCCAAAATAAAATTTTCAAATCCATAAAAAATTATTGAGATTTTGGATTCTGCCCACCTTTTCTCGTCCTTCCTCTTCTTTTCATTGGTTGGAAGTCATCAATATCAGCAATATCCCTTTTGTTCAATTCAGTATCAGAAGAACAATCTCTTGAACTTACCATCAACTCAGGCAATTCTATTTCCTTTGTTTTCCCCAAATCCTCATACATCTCATCCTCATTGATGATAGTTATCTCAGTTTCTTTGTTGAGACTACCTGATTCTGGATTAATACCTTCAACTAGTTCTTCCCCATTATGCTCAGAATCCTCCTTTGTCTAATCTTTTTTTCCCCTTTCCTCATTTCCATCTGGTTTCTCTTCAATTAAATCCTCAAGAACAGCAAACTAATTTACAGAGACCTTCAGATTCAAAGTGTTAATAGCATTCTTATTCTCCTCACCTGCTTCATTCATTCTGTTTCTAGTTATTTGTTCTGTTTTAGGATTCTCTCCCCAAGCCATATCTCATTTCTCCTTATCACCCTCATCTATTGCCTTAAAATCATCCTCAACTTTGCTTCTTTTCTCATTCACCTCTTGAAACTGTGATACCTCCACTTTTATCTTCTTATCGACACCAGATGTTCCAGCTAAATTATTCTCCTGCTTCTCATTCCATTTTTCTTTACCCTTAATCTGTTGTTGAACTTGTATAATAGCAGCTTTTCTATCAAATTTGGACTAAGGATCATTTTCCTTCTTCCTGAAGCATACTTCTTCTTGATGTCCTAAATGGTGACAGAATTGACAGTATCTATATTGACCATTCTTTTTACCATCTTCATAAATGACATTTTTCCAAATCTCAAATTCATCATGGCCTATTCTTAATCTTTTCAACTTCGGTTTACTTAGATCCACCTCCACATACACCCTTGCCAAACTAGGTCTAGCCTTTGCTGCAGTTAACTCATCAATCCTCAATGGCCTTCCAATGGAAGCTGCAATGGAATACAAAATTGCTTTGTCAAAGTAAATCAGCGGTAAATTTGGCAGTCCAATCCACATAGGAACAATGGCAGATTCCTTCTGTAGATTGAAATCAAATGTATACTTCAGTACACGCATTGGATATCCTTTCAAAAACCAAATTGGTTTCGAGAATAATCTCACATAATCTTCTTCAAATTAAAAGTTCAAAATGATATGTTTCTGATCTAGTGTGCCGACTGTGAACTCCCCTTTTATCCCCAAAGCTTGTAAAGCAAACTTAACATCTTGATTAGAAGGCTTATTATGAGAGAATTTGCCAATAAGCGAGTGATGTAGCCATCCAAATAAATGTTCAATTTCCTCTTTGGAAATCGGAATGTATAGCTCATTCCTATAAATTTCCACTCCTCTAATTGAAACTAGCTCTGATTTACTTTCAGTGATGATTTGCTCAAAAGATTTTGCAGATGGAGGTACTGGCTTGCGTTTGTACGAAACGATCTCTGCAAATGTACACCCCAATGGGGTCAGTTCCATCTTAGACACAACAATTCAGTTGATTCACTGCAAAATTCTAAAAAAGAACCTTGAATCCAACTATATCCTCGCGGCACGCTCCGCCTATGATGGTGGTGGTGATTGAGCTAGGACCGGCAGTTGTAGAGAGAGAATTTTAGAAAAAAAAATGGAAAAAAAAATACGAAATGACTAAATTGAAAGAAAAGGACTAATCTGTAAGAAAATCTAAAGGTATGGACGTTATTCGCCAAAAAAATAAATGTTGTGATGTTTTTCCATAATGAGTGTCAAACGTATGGACGTTTTGTGCCAATTATCTTTATTGAAAGAAAGAAATGGATTAAAAATGAAATTAGAATAAAATGCCTCTCGTGTTTACTGTTCAATTTTAATTTAACGGTGCAATATAGTTAAATATAACGGAAAGGACGTCTCGAACAAGAAAATGTAAAAGTTGGGACGTTCAGCGTAAAAAATCACAATGTTGGGATATTTTGCACAATACAAGTCAAAGGTAGGGACGTTTTGTGCTATTTACCTGGGGAAAAATAGATAAGATTAAATTCTAATCATCTTTTCTTTAACATAATCATTATAATTTATAAATCAATTTATAAATAACCAGTGTTCTAAAATGCGCGAAAAGGTGCCACCTAGGCGCGATGCGTGACCAAAGCGCGTCGAATAAGTGGTATGTGCGTAAAAATACTGTCAACGGTTTTTTTACCACCTAGGCGCGCGCCTAATCCGCGTTTTTTTTCTTTTTTTTTTTTTAAGGTTAAAAAATTTATTTTTTTATATTTAATGTCTTAAAATAATATTAAAAATACGAAACACATTATGACGCTTATTCTTCGCATTGACAGGCCTAAACTTATGATTCTTGATTCTCGACCTCGAAGCATCGTAACGCATTACGCATTTTAGAACACTGTAAATAACACAATTTTTCAAACCATCTTGGCTATGTTCTTTGACAATGTAGCAATTATATATTAGTTCATTTATATTTTTGAGGTAAAGTGTGTAATTAAAAAGTGGAGAGAGAGAAAATGTGTGGTTAAAAACTGCTTTGAAAAAATGTGTTGTTTTTAAATTAATTTAAAATTGCAATAATTACATTAAATAATAGAATCTTAATCACAACATTTTATATCTCCACTTTTTAATCATACATTTTACCTCAAAAATATAAATTAATCAATTTATAAATGCTATAGTGTTAAAGAACAGAAATTACTAAGAGCATCTAAATTCAAGAGTCTCTTTATTTTAAATAATCAATATATAAAATAAGTTTTAAGGGTATTCATTCTTAATCTATAATAATGATTACATTTAATAAGTTGCATATTTCAGTACTCTACTTGTATTATTTAAGCTTATGTTTATTAAACTTGTTTATAAATAAGCATGCATATTCTAATAAGGGATATTTAACAACCAAAACATGAATTGATACGAATCATGGCAGGTTTGATGGAAAGAACTACAAATCAAGCCATACAAAACTTCAAGCATATTCGAAAAGCTTCAAAGATCAAACATTGCTTGTATGAAGAATGTTCGAGGCTAAACCTAGCGAGCAAGCCAAGAGACAAGTCAAAAATCGAGTTAGAAGTCAAGAAGATCAAAAAATTATGCAGAGGTACAGTTATGGCAGTAACCAAAGAGTCTCACGGCCGTAAGTCTCTCTCATTTCAGAATGAAGAATTCCAGATTTTCAAAGTTACGGCTGTAAGTCATATGGTCATGGCCGTAACCCTTAAGCAAAAGTATAATTACAGGCGTAAGTGATGTTGTCACGGCCGTAAGTTGGGTTTATCACGAATTGCACGGATTTTATTTCCATTTTCAATTTTAGCTATTTTAGGTCAATAGGACTCTATTTTGAGCTCAATTAGCGGCTAGGGTTTATTTGTTTGCTTATTTATTACCTTTTCATTCGTTGTAACAGTTAGTTTTTGGATAAATAAAAATTCTGTTGAGTGGTTTCCCTCAAATATTGTTCTGATTGAACACTTTCGAACTTATCAAAGATTATTCGAATCTTTGTGGCGTTTATCAAACTCGAACTTATCAAAGGCGTAGCAACCTTTGTGGCGTTCAACCCATGCAAATTCTTGTCTCCATATATTAACGGGTCCAAGGTTTAATATACTTTGGGTTCTTGAGTCGTGAGGCTCGAGTCTCTATGTTACCGTCCGTTCCAACCAAAATTTGGAACTTTCCCGGCGTTTCGATTACAATTCTACTAGCGTTCCCCCAACGGGATCACATCATGAATATACTGGCACAAATCATTAAAGATTTGAAATAAAACATTTGATACATCACTATAAAATTAACAGATTCCTTTCGAAATGAACTTGATCAATTCAACAAATATGGCCAGGTAATTCCCAGTATCAAATTCATTTCATTATGAATTAGAGCAAATCGATTTCAAACATGAATTTCAATGCAAATAGTGGTTACGAAAAACCACTAACCAAATCGAAAAGAATATAATCTGATAAGAGCAAAATGAATATTAATGTAGTGCAAAAAATCCATGTGAATTTGATGAGCATTCATTTGCACAACATACATATCAAACCATGTAGACATACATTTAAAAATCAGGAACAATATTATTGTAATTGAGTGAGATCATAATTAGTAGTTAAGAAAAATTAATTTAAGCAATAGAAATAATTCATTCAAGAACATAAAAAGGATATCAATATCAACAGAAGAAGGACTAAAATTCTTGCTGAGTCTCAATGAATCATTTGTTCAATTTATATGTCTTGTAATAATTGCATAAAAATATTAAAATGAGGATACAAAATACAGACGGAATTCAAAAACTTGGCATACATTTTAATTCGACAAGTTTATGGAGAGCATGAATCCTCCAAGAAAATATTATGAATAAACTTTTGATGAATTACCTTTAAAAAAAAGTAAAAGTAGAATAAAAATGTTAAACTAAGTAAAATGCTGTATAACCCTCAAAGAAAGTAAGAAAAATCATAATTACAAACACGAATATTCAAATTTGAAGCAAATATGAGCTTCACTAATTACATAATTACCTTCAAAATACTGCAACCATGGAATTCATTTTAATTTCTCTAGAGACACATTTAAATCGGCAGAGACAATTACAAACAAAAATATTCAAATGAAGTAAATATGAACTCCACTTACTACGAAATCACCTTAAAAATACTGCAACCATGGAATTCATTTTAATTCCTCTCGAGAGACATTTAAATCGTCAGAGACAATTACAAACACTAATATTCAAATGAACTAGTAAATATGAACTTCACTAACTACATAATCACCTTCAAAATATTGCAACCACGGAATTTATTTTAATTCCTCGAGAGAGACATGTAAATCGGCGGAGACAATCACAAACACAAATATTCAAATGAAGTGTATATATATATATGAACTTCACTAACTACGTAATTATCTTCAAAATACTGCAACCATGGAATTCATTTTAATATCTCTCGGGACACATTTAAATCGGCAGAGACAATTATAAACACAAATATTCAAATGAAGTAAATATGAACTTCACTAACTACATAATCACCTTCAAAATACTGCAACCATGGAATTCATTTTAATTCCTCTCGAGAGACATTTAAATCGACAGAGACAATTACAAACACAAATATTCAAATGAACTAGTAAATATGAACTTCACTAACTACATAATCACCTTCAAAATACTGCAACCATGGAATTTATTTTAATTCCTCGAGAGAGACATGTAAATCGGCTGAGATAATCACAAACACAAATATTCAAATGAAGTATTTATGAACTTCACTAACTACATAATTACCTTCAAATACTGCAACCATGGAATTCATTTTAATTCCTCTCGAGAGATATTTAAATCTGTGGAGACAATTTATGTTGTAAAAAGTCATAATAATAATAATAATAATAATAATAATAATAATAATAATAATAATCTTCCTTGACTGTCACCGTTCAATCAAAACTCGAAATGAGAAAAAATAACAATGATCGAGAGATAGAGGAAGTAATTGTGGTTTAACATTTTCACCTTTCGAGGTTTGTACGTGCATACAAGTCAAGTGAGAAATGTTGACAAAAATCTAAATTGAAAATTGGGAGTTATGAAAAGACTTTTAGTGGGAAAGTAAAAAAATTAGATTGTAAATATCAAATAAATGAGTTAGTATGTTAAAATTAATCGGTGAAAGGTGGATGTAAAATTCTGATAAGGATAAGGATAGTTATATTGACATCACTAATTTTTTTAATCACACCACGTTATATATACACGTTTATTAAAATATGAATTTTATAATTACACCACATTTTTTTTTTTTACAAATCTAACATTCACTGAATAAAATGAAAATAAAATATGTTACACCACGATCTTCACTTCATTTGTTCTGTCTCAACTACGCATCCTACATTTTGCACATTTTATTTTTCTTTGCTCCTATGGTATGTGAAACACTTCTTTCAATCAACAAATCTCCCCCACCCATCCCAAAATGTATAAATAATTGGATTGAGGAAAGTATAGTTGCAACAATTCAATATGTGGACCAATTCTCATTGAAATTATTTAATCTATAGAAAGAGTTACATGTGCCCTAGGTTTACATGAAAATTGCATATTTTCCTCCTAATCAGTCAAGATGAGATAATTAGATAAATATAGGCAAGAAGACAAGATTGCATAATGAATTGAAAAGTTAAATAGCAGACACTGCTTCCGTAGCAATGCCCAAGGAAATTGGCTTTATCAAGTATCAGTAAGGTATGAATAGTCTGAATTTATGCAATTAGAGGAAGACTTTCAACAATGGGATGCTTTTGGACCTCTACGAGCGTCGACCTTTTTTCATTTCTTTTTGTCTTTGTTTAAAAAAATGAGAAAGATTATTATAGTTTGAGTTAGAAATCAATTTGATTTCGTGATTTGGAATAGAGAATGAGTAATTGGAATAGAATTGTAGGCTGAAAAACATATAATAGATATAAATTTTAGAGTTTTTAATATTTGTGGTGTACATAAGAATAAAAAATAAGAAAATCTAAAATAATAGGGTGGTTATTTCAGTCAATTTAATTGTGGTCGGTTTTATAAATATGAAAAGTGTGTTGTTGTTAACAAAATTAGTGGTGTCAATATAATTACCCTAAGGATAATAATGTGCAAATTTTTTCCCCTATTTAGCCCTTGTTTTGTAGATATTAAAATCAAAATTTTAAATAGATTTTGATAAAAATTGATGAGATGTATTATCGAAAAGTTGTGGTCCCATAAAATATTCATTGGGATTAATTGGTAACTTTTGACTTGATTTAATTGAAGTGTTATATATTATTATTATTATTATTATTATTATTATTAGATTTTGATAAAAATTGATGAAATGTATTATTGAAAAGTTGTGGGTTCCATAGAATATATGTCATTGGAATTAATTGTTAATTTTTGACTTCATTTAAATTTTAATCTGAAGTGTTATTATTATTATTATTATTATTATTATTATTATTATTATTATTATTTGAAAATTTGAGGTTGTCTAACTTTTAATAATGGACTGTCACAGATGTGTCTTGACAGTAACCAGTTAACAGTAATTCGTTAAGTTTGTTTAGCACTGTACCAGATGAATCTTGCTCGGACAGATTCGTTTGGATAGTAAAACGTAAACAATCAGAATAAATTGTGCGAAATAGTAAATAGATAAGAACACAATAATTTGAGCTTAACGTGGGAAAAAATCCTAATAGGGAAAACCCACGATTCACATCCTGCGAACAAAAAACAAATCATTGTATAAGGAAATAGTTTACACAGATCAATCTAAACTACATGATAAATCTACGCATAGACTTTATCAAACATCCAATAAATAGATCACTCCCTGATCCTTCTATGGCATGTAATGTGAGCTGGCGTCCCACCACTCTTCAGTAGTTTTCTTTGACTCTGTAACACTTTTCAGCAACACGAACTCCCGTTCGATCTTGATGCAAACCTCCCGTTTGATCTTCACGCTGAAATTCTTTCCTCCTCTAAGTAATTGAATCCTCCTCCTGGAGTATTGAAGTCACAACACAATTAAAGCTTTAATTATATTTGCACCATAAAAAAAATAAGTTTCAAGACTTCGAAAGTGGACGTGTATTTTTGTAAGCACCACACGGATTTTTGATTCTACACATCACACAAAAAAGTGTCCCTTTTTTCTTCTCTTTATAGTGCAATTAGGTTTTCTTGATTCCCAAGTTTTCCTTATTGCATAAGATATCTACTACCTGCAAAACATGGTAGAGATAATTAGTAAAAGGTAAGATAGGTATCCTTAAATAAATCTTACCATGAATAATAATAATGATAAATCATAGAAGATCTTACCATTTATATCAATCAAGTGATAAACCTTGATATTTATCACCATATTTTCGGCCAACGCAAGATTCTCTCTAATCAAGATTTTTGATCTCATAATCTTACCATATGCAAAGATAAGATTAAAAATATTCTTGACCATATCAAGAAGATACTTACCATATATTGAATAAGTTTGAGTATCAAGAATAATAACAAAATATATTATCACGAAATTTACCAAAATCACAAGATAACAATATCAATATTTCGAGATTATGATTTCAATATTATACTCGCCCAATCAGAATATTTTAACAAGACTTAAAATCTAATGAAAATTATTATAAGTGATAAAGATATAATTTCAAGCCAAGTAACATAATAAGTGATAGACTTCTACCATTATCACAATACTTATCATATCAGATAAGCAACCAACATTATCTCCAAAATATTATCACAATATTTCTTGTCATTATCATAGAAGATAAATAACAAATATTATCACAATATATAGGAGATAAAGACAATATTACGTCCAAGAAATGTTTAAGTAATTTAATTAAACTTAATAAATTACTAAATAAAAATATTTAGTAATAAACTAAATTTATCAAATTACAAACATATAGGAAAATAGAAAATGCCAATAAATATAACTTAAAATAAATTAACATTAACATTATTATTATTATTATTATTATTATTATTATTATTATTATTATTATTATTATTATTATTATTATTATTATTATTATTATTACTACTACTACTACTACTACTACTAGTATCACACCTTGTGCGTTGCACAGAAGAACAATATGAAATGATTTTACAGTAAATATCATTACAAAATAGAAAAAAAAATTGAACACATAATTTTCCTTGATTAATGATACAGAATGTCAACGAATGCTCAAAATAGAAATACATTACAATTCTCATAAATGTTGAAAAACTTCTTTAAATAATACATTATTTATACATTTTATAGTTGCTCACACTCGTGTGATATACGAAAGTTGCAATAGACAAAACATATTTAAACAATTACTAAAATTTAAATTAAATAATGTAATTTTTTAAATACATGTTGTATAGAATAAATAAAAAATTTTGTTCAAATATTTTTACTAATGTGAATAGAAATAATAACCCTCAAAATATTATAATTTACATAAAATAAAGTAATTTTATCAAATTAAATATATGTGGTCCTATACATAAATAAATGTAACAAATTAAGCAATATTGATGATGAACGAAAGTGAAAATAAACCTTAAGATTTGTGGTGCATGAACGTGAAATTCAACTCAAGAGATCCTTCGCATGATTAATAATTTTTAATTTTTAAATGCGATGCGTTTAATTGAACATAATTAAATGCATATTTAATTATACATCAATAAAAAATTATTAAAGAAAATATAAATAAAATATATATAATGAGTCTTTTTGTCTATATATGTTAATAAAATTAAGAAATAAAGTTTCACCATTTTTTACGATATATAATTATTTTTTAATATTTTAATAAAATTGTAAACCCTTGAATTATTTTATCACTTTATGAGAAAACATGTCATGAATTAAGTGTTTTAGAGATTGTACCGTGAATATATCAACTTCATTTCTGGAATTAACGTTCAATAAATGAAAATTTCTTTTTAAAAAAAACTTTCGAACTACAAAATTAGGCTCATACCATACATGTGAAAAACTCAACTTACATATTCTCCTTAAGATCGACACTTTTCTTTTCATATATTGTTTTTATCATATTCTCCCCAAAAAGGGGTATAGGATAGACCTTTTTTTTTTTTTTTTTTTTTGTATAATTTGATTTTTTAAGCATTAATTTCAAGTGTTTTTAAAAAATTAATCATTAATTTAATAAATATTGTTACATTAATTGATTCTTCTTTCTTCATACTGACAATTTCTTTATTCATATAGTTACATTATTATTTTAATAAAATTACTGATCGATCAATTGTTTAATATAAATTATATGAACTAATTGTTAAAATCTGTAATATATTTTTGTATATTTTAGTTATTTAAATTTATAATAAAAAATAGAAAAATGAACAGAATAAGTAAATAAATAAAAATAATTTGAAAATGATGAATGAATTGAAGAAATCTTAAGTTTTTAAAATCAACCCAACTTAATTGGATTTGCCTTAAAAATTCATATAATTACTATTTATTTTAATTTGATAAGAAAAAATCAGAACATAAATTAATCATCTATGACTAAAATGAATTTAGTTAACTAATTATAGAAAATATTACAGGACTTAAATGATATAATTAAAATGAATTAGATGTTGAGGAAAAATAAAAAATAAAAGATAAAACTTTACCTTTAATTTTTTATATGATTTTACAGACAATATATTTATAATTTGCTCTCATTTGTTAGCTTGCATTAAACTTCTCACTGTAATCTTTAATTTGACACTCATATTACATATTTTTCGATTTCAAAATAATACAATAATTATTGAAAATATAATAATAAAATAGAAAAAATAATAATTTGATTTTATTAACAGCATAGCACAGATGACAATGCAATTAATGGCATATGTAAAATAGTAATTGCTAAAATATTTAATATACTATTTTTTAGCAAAAAATTTTCAAATTTAAAAAGTTTTTTTCCGAGAAACTATGTGTGTATTTTGGTGACGGTTATTCTACTTTTATATATATTAAGATATTAAGATTAAGATTATTATTATTATTATTTAGTCAAAATGGAGCCCAATAAAAGAGGGAAGCGATTATTATTATTATTTAGTCAAAATGGAGCTCAATAAAAGAGGGAAACGCAGGCTCTTATGAAATAACAAAAAAGGCCACCATACGCGCAAGTTAGAACTAGTCACTGTTGAGAAAATTTCTTTCTCAAATTGAAATATCTGCTTGTAATAAAGTTGACACAAATATAAAATCAAAGAATCAAGATTATGAAGAAATAATTGGGAAGAACAATATCGGACTTGAATCGCATAGAATGCTATCCTAAAAGCGAAATTTGCGTCCTCTCGTAATGAGAATGCTAAAGTGCCTCTAAACAAATTTATTTAGTGGATTTCAAGCCTCAAACCAAGTATCAATAGCACAATGAAAACTTGAAAACAAGGAACAAGAAGAGCAATTTGAGAGAGATTTTAAGTATTTCAAGAACAAGAATAAGGGAGTGATAATTTCAATATATGGAACTTGGATTGTTTTGAATTATTTGAAAACGTGAATTCTATCCCTATTTATAGAATTTCATCACCCCAATTCGTTGTCCATGCAACTCTTCACGAAAGAGTGCAAAAAATTGTTGAAAAGGTGTATGAGAAAATCTGAAATTTTCTCCAAGGATCAATTTTTATTACCACGCGATTGCGTGATGCCTCATAATTTTGAACAGAGACAGAATCCGTTCCATCACGCGATCGCTAGACCATCAACCACGTGATCGCGTGGTTCTCATTTTGGCCGGACTTCCAGGTCTGGTCCGGACCAATTGGTCCATCCAGTTTGTATTTGGTCCGGTTTTCGCACTTCTTGGACATGTTCTCTATATTTTAGACTTGTTCTTGCACTTTTTTAACTTTATATATATATTTGAACAACATTTCATAACAATCCCCCACTTGTTCAAATATATATAAACTCAACTTAGAAACATAAACGATGCCACGCATAAAATAAGGTATCTTTCGATTTTAACCTTATATTAGTGCTAACATTACAAAGTAATATCGAAATCCTAGGTAGCCTTGGATTTGAACTAGTTATCCCTTATGACATTACCGGGGATATTGCTCATGTGAACATTCTTGCTCAATAAGTTCCACACAATTTACTTTGGCGCGTTAATGGCTTTGCGCCCATCCGAGTTCATGAACTTTTCAGAAAGTAACTCCAAAAAATTTCCTTGAAGCGGCACCACTTCTAAGTTCATATAGGAGAAATTCTTACAGTGTCTTGGTAACTTTTAAAGACACTTGTACTATGTACTGAATTTCTTTAAGATTTATTCATCTCTCCAAAACAGTTACCCCAGCACTTACATCCTTAGGATAGGGTCTTTAAATTATTTTCTAAGTGCTGCAACAATTCACTTATCGAATGACTTGTTGTTACCCTTTGAACCCATGAATTACTCATTTCGTAATGACAGGTAGAGTTTCCGTCACTGGTGAATTTATAATAGGAGTTTTAGCCCCATCCTACTCGATTTTTGTCTTACCAACTCTTTGGTAAGTGGTTTTGTGAATGGATCGGCCAAATTTTCACTTGACCTTACATAGGTAAGTGATATTATTCCATCATTTTTTTTTTATGTAATCATGTCTAAGACTCATATGTCTAGACTTTCCATTGTAGACTTCATTATAAGCCCTTGCTAGAGTAGCTTGACTATCGCATAGTATAGATATTGAAGACTCATTCTTTGTATCTAGTGGAACTTCATAAAGAAGATCCTTAAGCCACTCTGCTTCCTTTCTAGTTTTGGCTAGTGCAACAAACTCAGATTCCATGGTAGAATGTGTGATCATTGTTTGTTTCTTTGATCTCCAAGAAACAGCACCACCTCCAAGTGTAAACAACCATCCAGAGGTTGATTTGTTTTCTCCAACATTTGATATCCAACTCGCATCGGTATATCCTTCTAGTATTGCTGGAAACTTGGAATATTGAAGTCCAAGGTTTTTAGTTCTCTTTAGATAACCAAGAACTATTCCAATTACTTTCCAATGCTCAACACTTGGATTGCCAGTAAACTTACCAAGTTTACTCACGGCAAATGCAATATCCGCTCTTGTGCATTAAACCACATACATTAGACTCCCAATTGCACTTGCATATTCTAGTTGTCCAATAGCCCTTTCAACATTCTTCACAAGTTTAATACTTGAATCAAATGGAGTATTTGCCTCTTTAATGTTCAAATGTTTGAACTTTTCAATCACATTCTCAATATAATGTGATTGGGTTAATGCATACCCCAACTCATTCTTGATCACTTTTATACCCAATATGGTATCCACTTGACCAAGATCTTTCATTTTGAATATTGATGATAGAAACCTCTTCGTTTCTTTTATTCCATCCATGTGATTACTTATAATCAACATGTCATCCACATATAAGTACACAAATATTACATGTTTAACATAATTTTTGATATATAAACATTTATCTACCACATTGTGTGAAAAGCCAAAAGACATAATTGCATCATCAAATTTCTCATGCCATTCTTTAGGAGCTTGTTTTAAACCATATAGTGATTTAACAAGTTTACAAACTTTATTTTCATTACCCGAAAGAACAAAGCCTTTCGGTTGTTCCATGTAAACTTCTTCATCTAATTCTCCATTTAAAAATGCAGTCTTAACATCCATTTGATGCACATGTAAGTCATATATAGAAGATAGTGCAAATAGAATTCTAATAGTAGTGATCCTAGCCACAGGTGCATAAGTGTCAAAATAATCTATTCCTTCTTTTTTTTCGAAAACCTTTAGCAACTAATCTTGCTTTATAAGTTTGGATCGAACCATCGGTATTGTATTTCCTTCGAAATACCCACTTGCAACCAATGACTTTTGATCCAAGCGGTAAATCAACAATCTTCCAAGTATTGTTGGACATTATAGAATCCATTTCATCATTGATAGCATCTTTCCAAAATGTGTTATCTCTAGAAGTCATTGCTTCTTTATAGGTTTTAGGATCACTATCAATTTGAAGAACATATGGAATTTTTCTTACTATATCTTCCTTACTTGCTTCAACCAAGCATAGGTAAATTTCTTGAGAATCAATCCCATCGAGTCCTAATACCTTTTCTTTTCGAGATCGCTTGCTTCTTCGAGATTCACTAGTCTCAATTACATCTTGAGAATATGTTTCTAGTGATTTAGAAGCCGAAAATTCATTTTGAATTTCTATTGAATTTTGAGGAATATCATCAACGCTTAATGTTTTGTCAAAAATTCCACATCTCGTGATTCTATAATCACATTGGATATTATATCAAGTAGCCTATATGCTTTACTATTTATAGCATATCCAACAAAGGCACTCTTGATCCCTCTTGGTCCTAGTTTTGTCCTACTAGGATTTGTGTTTTTATAATAAGCCAAACACCCCCACACTTTAAGATATTCAATGTTAGGCTTCCGACCTTTCCACAATTCATAAGGTGAAACTTTAAGTTTCTTAGAAAGAATTCTATTATGTATATGACATGCAATAAGTAAGGCCTCTCCCCATAAGTTATTAGGCAATTTAGACCTTGTTAGCATAGCATTTATCATCTCAACTAAGGTTCTATTTTTTCTTTCCGCCAAGCCATTTTGTTCCGGTGTTCTAGGTGCACTACATTGGTGTAAAATACCATATTCTTCACAAAAGATATCAAATTCTTTAGAAAAATATTCACCACCTCTATCACTTCTAAGAATTTTAATTCTTTTATCCTTTTGATTTTCTACTTCACTTTTATATGCTTTAAACATATGAAAAACCTCACTTTTATGTTTCATTAGAAAAACATATCAAAATCTGGAATAATCATTAATGAAAGAGATAAAGTATTTATTACCACCCCTAGTTAACATGCAATTAAGTTCATAAATGTCGGTATGAACTAAGTCAAGAATATTGGATGATCTTTCTACACTTTGAAAAGATTTTTTAATCATTTTTGACTTAGTACAAATTTTACATTTTTCATTCTTTGTAAAATTACAAGATAGCATGCCATTTCTAATCATTCTATGCAAAGTAGAATATCCAATATGTCCTAATCTATCATGCCATAAATTTAAAGACTACACAAAGTAAGAAGAATTTATTTTATTGATTGCATTGTCAATAGTACACAATTTGACAATACCATTAGTGGAATAACCTTTCCCAACAAAGAAACCATTTCGGGACAATACAAGTTTTCCCGACTCAAAAATACATTTTACGCCCGATTTTCCCAACAAATCACCACTTACAAGGTTTCTATTCATATCCGGCACATGTAAGACATTTGTAAGGGTTACAACTTTTCTGGATATGAATTGAAGATCAACATTCCCTTTGCCTATAACTTTTGAACAATGTTCATTTCCTATTTGAATTTGTTGACCATCATCAATCTCTTGATAGGTCTTTTATAGGGATTTGTCATAGCAAACATGAACAGTGGCGCATGTGTCATACCACCATCCCGGAATTTTTCATTTGACAGAATTTACTTCGCTTATAGTAGCAATAATTTCATTCTTGTCAATGGAATTAACATTGCCTCCAAAATTGCTTTATTTTTTATGTCGGAAATCTTTTGCAAAGTGGCCGAATTTTTCACACACAAAGCATTCTCCCTTAGGCTTCTTTTTGAATTTGTTGTTGTTGTTGCTAGTAAACTTTCTCTTGTTTACTTTGGTCACTTTGTTGTTCTCCAAGACATTGGCTTTAGAAATGCCAATATGGGAATTTTCAGTCCCATCTCTTGCCCTCGACTCTTCCTCAATTCGGAGATGTTTTTGAATTTGCTCCATCGAAAAGTCTTCGGAGTTGTAAAAAATTTTCTTCCTATATCCTCTCCAAGCAGAAGGCAATTTAGCAATAATTGCTCCTACTTGAAATGATTTCAGAAGTTCTATCTTCATCGCTTTTAGTTTATTGACAATCACTTGCAATTCATGTACTTGGAGTAATAGGGGAACATTTTCTAAAAACTTAAAATCAAAATACCTTGTAATTAGGAATTTTGTAGTGCCTTCCTCTTCGGCCTTGTACTTATTTTCAAGTGCATTCCAAATCTCTTTTGTAAATTTTGTATTGGTGTACAAGTCATATAGACGATTCGATAGCGCATTCAAAATGTGACCACGACAATTAAGTTCGTCTTCTTCTCTCTTCTTTCGATCAATCCTTGCTTGTTAGGTATCTTTATCGGAAGGCTCGGGCAAGTCCTCCAAATTAGGATCTAGAATGTAGAAGATTTTCAGCCCTGTTAGTAGGAACTTGATTTTGTCTTGCCACCTTGTGAAGTTGGTACCATCAAAGCGATCAAAGAGAACCAAATCTTGATTCATCAACTTGATTGTAGCCATTGTTGTGTCTCCTTCGGTTGCCATATCAAAATTTCTCTTTTAGATTGTTGAGAAAATTTCTTTCTTGAAGTGAAATATCCGCTTGTAATAAAGTTGACACAAATTTGAAATCAAAGAATCAAGATTATGAAGAAATAATTGGGAAGAACAATATCGGACTTGAATCGCATAGAATGCTATCCTAAAGGCGAAATTTGCGCCCTCTCGTAATGAGAATGTTAAAGGGTCTCCAAGCAAATTGCTTTAACGAATTTCAAGCCTCAAACCAAGTATCAAATAGCACAATGAAAACTTGGAAACAAGGAACAAGAAGAGCAATTTAAGAGAGATTCTAAGTATTTCAAGAACAAGAATAGGGGAGTGATAATTTCAATATATGGAACTTGAATTGTTTTAAATTATTTGAAAATATGAATTCTATCCCTATTTATAGAATTCCATCACCCCAATTCGTTGTCCATGCAACTCTTCACGAAAAGAGTGCCAAAAATTGTTGAAAAGGAGGATGAGAAAATCTGAAATTTTCTCCAATGGTCATTTTTTATTACCACGCGATCGCGCGGTAAGAGACCTATGCGATTGCATGATGCCTCATAATTTTGAACAGAGACAAAATATGTTCCACCACGCGATCGCTGGACCATCAACCACGCGATCACGTGGTTCTCATTTTGGCTGGACTTCCAGGTCCGTCCAGTTTGTATATGGTCCGGTTTTCGCATTTCTTGGACCGATTCTTCATATTTTAGATCGTTTCTTGCACTTTTTCAACTTTATATATATATTTGAACAACATTTCATAATAGTCACTCACAAATGTCAAACCGGTTATTTTAGCAGCTAGCTCCAAGGGCTTCAAATAAACCTGGTTTGATTAATAAACTTGTTTATTTATGATTTTTAGATAAAAAGTAATGTTTGAAAATTGGAAAAAGAAAATTTATATGGTTAAAAAGTGATTTTGGGAAATTGTTTTTATGAACATATTTATAAACAAACTTTTTATTTTTTTACCAAACTGGTGCTAAAATTGAGGGGTAGATTTTGGATAAATCGCACTTCAGTTCTGGAACATTCATTCAAACCGGTTAAAGGGGACGATTCCCAATAGTACTAGGTCTTTAGGTACTACCGTACTATACTATACATACTATAGTTGTAGAGAAATTGGATCTTCTGCAAATGGTTAGAATCAATGCACACCAGAACGAGGATGAAGGAACTCCCGATAGCTCTCCCCCCGGAGGTACGTGTGTTTAGGTGTGTAATTGTATGTATGTGTTGTCATTGAAGTTTTTGAAGTTTTATGTGGGCAGGAAAAACGGAGAGGAAAAGAAATGATAAGAAAGTGAATGCTTCAAGGTCGAAACATTCAGAGACGGAGCAACGTAGGAGATACAAGATTAATGAAAGGCAACTTTTATTCTTGTTCTTTTCCGTTTGAGTTACTCTGTTTTGGCATTTCGGGTGTTTGTTTAATTGTGGGAGTTTGATGTGCGTTATGTTACTATTTATTTATATTTGTAAAATTAATATTGCGTTACGTTAGTGTTTCCTCAAGAATTCTTACTGAGAGGCGACTTTCACGCCACAAAGTGCAGTACTTCTTTTTGGGCAATTGGAAATGTGTTATTTTGGGTATTGGAAATCAGCTTTTTGAATTAGAGTGAGATTGAGCACTGTGTAGTTATTACATTCAGTTTAAATACTTCAAAATGACTAGTAAGTTTCATTTCAAATTGTTTTGAGGATGGCGGAAAGTGAATAAAATTTTACTTATAGCAGATTTCAAAATTTGATGGAGTTAATACCAGAAAGTGATCAGAAGAGAGATAAAGCTTCGTTTTTGTTGGAGGTTTGTTATTCCATTTAGTGCCTTCAATTCTTTTATGTTATCTGACAATCCTTTTGCTAAAATATGTTACTTTTAACAAAGTCTCTTATGGTCTCAATGATACTTATTGCAGGTTATACAGTATATCCAGTTTTTACAGGAGAGGTTACAGATGTATGAGGGAGGTTGGAATCCAGAGCCCCCGAAGTTGATCCCATGGGTAAATTTTATACAGTCATTTGTTTTTTCTTTTATTCTTGATAATGTGCACTGTGACTCTTTCTCTCTCTTATCACATACTGATACTTTAGCTAGAGGGGAAATGATTAAGGCTACATTTAATCTCTTTCTTGTATGATTTAGGCATTTTCGCATCATGGAATTGTTAAGCTTTACACTTATTCAAAAATGAAACTGAAGTAATGGCAAAAGTATTATAAAATACATCTCATGTCAAAGTCAGTCAGGTTTATGATGATAGATTCACTCTTGAAGTCATGTGGAGAACTCGTTTATCAACTTTGTTTGCAATTCTTTGTATTAACGGAAAATAAACACACTTTGTTATGTAGTAATTTTTTGATGAACTATAAAAAAAATAATAAAATAAAATAAATGAGCTTCTGATTTTAGGTTTGGAGATGTGTATTTCATTTTGACGCATAAGAAATTCAACAATCTCTCATCCTTTTGCTACCAGAGAAGCAATTCTGGGCCAGTCGGAAGCTTTATCGACCAATCTCAACTTGCCAGTAATGGAACAGATCATGAAGATAATTATATTGTTAATCCAATAATACTTAATCATGCACAGAACTTAGGAGAATCTGATTCGAGTGGAGACGTCTTATGTAAATCAACAGAAAGTCCACATGTGGCAGCGAACAACACAATTCCTCTTAACATTCCTCTGCAGTCAAATTTGTTCGAAGGTGTATCTTGCCAACCTTCTCAGGGATCTTATTTAGATGCTGAGCAATTGACACCTCAGTCACAATCCCACTTTTGGGTGGGGAAATCATGTGCAAACGAGTCATCTATTCCTATCTACATTCTGAATGAGGATGAAGAGCTGAAGGGTGAAAGTGGGGAAGCTAGCATCTCAAGAACCTATTCTCAAGTGTAAGCTTCAACATTTAAAAAAAAAAAAAAAAATTATATTTGTTCTCTTGGCGAAGAAAACTAGTAAATCAGCTATGAGCTGCAGTTTGTACTCGTGGTTACTATGTGCATGAGTTTTGAATGACTGGGAAACGATAGAGAAATGCAACATATTACATTTCTCATGACTACAGAAAAACCCATTAACTTTATTTACTAGATACATCAAGTTTTCTTAGATCTCCATAGATAGGATTTGCAACCTTGTTCGTGTTTGATGTCTTTGTGTTTTCATTGGTATGATCAAACCAAATTACATTTTCCTTTTCCTTGAAAAATACGTCAAATGGTGAAACTTTCTAGGGAACATCATTTAAGATGGTGATGACATAGGCGGTCTGATTTTTGGAGTGTAGGGAGTTTATCCCCTAAAAGAATAATTTTGTTACATCTATACCTGTTAGAGGCCAGTTTCACCTGATAAAATGATTTGAAGGTTGAATTTCCTTTCATATGGTAGTTCTTCTTGATTTAATTAATGGCAATTCATTGTTAACTGATCAGTCAACTTCTCTTATCGATGCCAGTTCCGAAGTTCTTTATGCTCATGAATCACAGTTTTTAATAATTATCAAAATGTTCTTTTATAATACAGTGGGGTTTGTGGTTGAACAGGTTGTTGAATAACCTTACCAGTGCGCTGCAATCATCTGGTGTAGATTTGTCCCAAGCCAGTATTTCCATGCAACTTGATATTTGCAAACGTGCAAATAGGGGTAGTACTGCTACACTATTCAGTGCAAAGGTTTGTTTAGCGTTTTTTATTTTTCTTAATCAGTTTTATTTGGTTTGTGGATTTTCCAAGACGAGGAAATAAAATGGGAGATGAAAATAACGTCCTCTTGTTTACCTTTGCTGCTTAAATAAAATTGGAAGCCCAACATTTGCTCAAATTTATATGAGTTATGATAGTTATTGTTGTACGGATACTATTGAATAGTTGATAGAATATTGCAAAGCTCATAACTTGCTTCTTGCTCCCGTTTAGTACATCGTCATATTGTTTCTTTTTCTTTCTTTTCGGTAATCATTCAATAATAAAACACTTCATTTTGGATCTCCTCTCTTTTCCTTAGACTTCCTTTCAATTCTTGCCCCTGGTCTTGCAGGAGTGTGTTATGCTCCTTTGTCTGGTGAAACTGTATATATTATTTGTTCATATTTATGATTTTATCCTGTCACCAGTGTACTATCTGTTAGGATGTGATTGATTGAAAAGATAGAAAATTGGTGGAAAGAAAATAACTTCCAAGGAATTGATTTGCCTGAAATTTATTTTCGAGGAAATTATCAATTGAAAATGTCTGATTGGATTAATTTTTTAGGTGGAAAAAATGGTGAATTTTTCAAATTTTTTTGTTTGATTGACATTATTTTTCATGGCAAAAAAAGCAAATTTTAGTTATTTTAATCATTTTTTTTCCACACATTTGTACTTGATAATAGTAATGTTAATTTTTTGGGAAAAAAAGTAATTAACAACAAAAATGGCTGAATGTGACGAGAAGTATTTTCCACCAAAGATGGAAAATATTTTCCCACCTAGTAGGTGGGAAAATATTTGCTTGGTTTGCATGGCAAAAGTCATGTTTTGCATGGCTACATGGAAAATATTTTTCATGTTAAAAAAGGACAATCAAACACTCAAAAGTTAGAAGATGGAAAATATTTTGCAAAGTTCCAAGGCAAATAATTGCTTATCAAACACACCCTTAGATATTTTGAGGAGTTTTCCATGCAAGTTAAGATAAGCCCCATTTTTCGGAAAAATTGATTTTATTATAGTGATTTTTTTGGAGAATGTATGTTTAAAAAGTAGGAAAAAAACTTGAGTTTACACACAAAACTAATGTATTGGGAGAATTGTGTGGCTGGAAATGAGTTTTTTTTTTTTTGGGGGGGGGGGGGGGGGGGAATGAGTTTGTAAAGAATGGGGCTTAAATAGGGGATTAGTCATAATATCTTATTTTCTCGTGTGTTAAAAAAAATTATACCAGTTGCTTATAGTTTTCCATATTTCTGATCACTCAGGATCACGAGATCCCATCTGGTGTTAAATCTGCAGATTTTGGGGATATTGGTGATAATAAAGTCCATCCTCATAAGAGGCTAAGGGCAGACAGGAGCTAATGGCGTTTATTTTTGAAACTTCTGTTCGCAGTTGTTCCATATTCCTTCTTTCCTGTTCTTTGAGTTGGAATGGAGTAGGAGGATAGTCTATTTTTTCTTTTCTTTTTTTTTATGTGTAGAATCAACTTACATGTATTTTCTTCTGTACTAGCTGGATAAAGGTTTCCATTTGATTTTGTGAAGCTGCATTTGCTGAGGTTTTTAGTATGGAAGTTCAATCCCCCACTGTTTTGTTATTGTTACATCTTTCATATGAATGTGATGCAATGATTATTGTGTTTTTCATTGTGATTTCATTGGATATGCAAATTACGATTTCTGTATAATGCACGTCTTTTAGTCAAAATTTTGGTGAAGGACAATGCACAGTTTGATTGATATGGCATTAGTTGTGACTTGCAATTGTCACATTTTATTTTAACTACTTGTTAGGGATTTAATTCATTGGGAAAATTACGCCAAATGGACTGTGTTATTTGTACGTTGGGGCTGTCATAAATGAGGGCGTTCCCACACACTTCCATGTTAGGGAATGTCATTCTAAGTTTCAAATCTGAATCTACAAAATTCATTTGTGTATTTGTTAGGGATTGTAGAGTGGTAGTGTTTCGGTGGAGTAAGGATTGGATGGTGGTGATTCGTGGGGTGGGGTGAATCGTGTTTTGTGGTCAATTATTTGAGTAATTGTGATCAATAAATTAGTAATTTGTAACTGTAAATAAATTGAACTATAAATTTTTTTATTTGTGATGGAGAAGTAAGTCTTGATTAATTAAATTGATAATTTGTGATCTATATATAAATTGTGATTTGTGATCGATAAATAAGTCGTGACATAAAATTTGTGATTTATGACTGAGACATTAATCGTGATTAATTAATTTGATAATTTCAGATTTATAAAATTTATGGTTTGTGATTGTGACCGTAATTGTATATTATTGTGACTTAACTTATTTAATCCATAAATATATTTTTTTTAAAAAATAAAATAAATAAACTAAAACTGAAGTTCCTTAAATTTGAAATAGAATGTATTCTTTCCAAATTCATATATACCACTTAAGAGAGCAATAATAAGTGGAGTCAAAACGTACAAAGCATAAACAAATTTTTAATTCGAAATCTTATTATTATTTATTTATTTTGGTGAATACATGATGTCGTTTTGTTTTAGTGACAAACAATGTGATATGAATGAACTGGTTGAGTGCACTGTTTTTTTTTTTTATCACAAGCGGTCTTCATTCTAGTACCAATTGTTGACGGTTGAAATATATGTCAATGAATTAATAGGTGAGTATTTGTTAATCCCAAATGTCTGTGAATTGGACACCAAGATTTCTTGTATTAATGAATTGACTTGGAAATGCTAAAGTTGAGATCTTTTTATGAGTCACGCTCCCCTAAATTTATACGAAAAAAGGGATGAACTGATTTATTAAAACATCTGACCACATGACATTAATTTCTAAGTGAATTACTTGAATTCTTACAAAATACAAAGCAATTGACTTTCTAACTAGTTCATTGTTCTAATGTTAGAATAATTGTTGGAAGAGCCTCCAGGTCGTGTAGAAAGGCTCATCTTCAGGTCGTGCGGGTGGCACCACCCTCAAGTCGTGCATGACATTTTTGTCCAATTAAGGTTTAGATTGTACCGAGTTCCTCTAATTGGACACATTTCATGTCCGGTCTTGTATCCTCCAACATCGTACGTCAGATTGCTCATCATAAATGCCACGTCAAATCATGTGTTATCACTCGTGTTTGCACGTCGAATCATGCATGAACATGCACCATAATGCGTGGCTTGTTGAAGACATAATTCAATCTTCAATAATTAAAATTACTTATTTGGCAATGCTTGATGTTTCTAAACATATATATAGAGATTTCATATGAAGAATATTCCGATTGAAAGTATATAAAAACAACTAAAACACATTTCACATGTCCTTCAGAGCAAACTATTTCTTACGACCAAGACCAGGAGACATGTAGAGAATAAATCCATCTGTTATATTCTGTAGCCCTGAGAGTTAGGTTTCAATCTGTACATCGACTTTATAAACCAAAACAGTGAATGAAACATGTATAAATATTATAGAACCAAGCCTGAAGCCGCAGATTTCAACCAACCTATTTTCGAATACTAGCGTTCTTCGATCCTAAACTTCATGTCTAGGGACCATACTTGCACTTCCAGAACTATGTCAACCGTGACCAATAGCCTTAAATGTTTACTTATATGAGTTGTGTACGATCATCAGGATCTTGTAGAGCACGAATCAAGAATCATGAACAGCTTGATACTTCATCAATTTGCCGCAAGCATTCTTGTGGATTTGCATAAAAGTAATCTTCTTCTTTTGGTTTTTCTAGAATCACAACACGTTGCTTGGGGCTCCCTGTACGATTTGCATGAGTCAATTTGACAGTAGATGAGAATTCATCCCAACTTATTGACCCATAATTGTATAGATCTGTCAATCTAATTAAAAATTTTCTGTCTGGTAGAATAGTCTTCTTGAAATTTAGATATCTGAAAACCAAGAGTACCACAAGAATGAATCCTAGATAACAACAAGAACTTTCAAGAACTAAGTTAATAATAATACCATTATTAAGTACCTGCAATGCCCTTCAATGACTTTAGCCATATTTCCATCATACGTTGGAACAAATACATCACTCTCTAGAGAGATAAGATAATCCAGAGCTGCCATTTGAGATGAGTGGTTCTGGAGAAACTCCAAGTCTAATGGTTCCAGCAACGACTCTTTTCTGACCTATTCAAAAAAAAAATCAACCAGCGGTTAAAGAAGACAACGTGAAGGTGTGGGACCAAGTGGAATCTAATCGTTTTGTATATCAATCAAGCTACATGTACAAGAACATTTACCGGGAGGTTGACATAATGCATGGTTGACACAATCATAATAATTTACACATCACAACAACCAGCACATCAATAGCCGCAAGTTTGCCACCTTATTTTTTGTCACCTTCTTTTTCAAATTCCAAGTACAAGTATCATTATTCATTGTCAATTGATCCCCTCGAGAGTAGATATAACTATTTGGAAAGGTCAACTGAGGATGTTATATTGAACGTCAATCGTTATCTTTGCTCTTTTACAGAATGGTCTACTAACTTTTTGCTCTAGAAAATGAAGATTATTGTTTACTTTATAAAGTAATACATTGAAACCTATTTAGATAGATCAAATATGGAAAGCCAACATATTTCAGTTATTGACCAGATTTGGAAATGCTGCGGCCAAACTTCTAAGTCTCCTTTCTCCACCATATATTTCTCCAGCAGCTATATATATCTGAACAGTACGATCAATGCCCAGTGCAGCTAGGAAGAGAGCAGTTTCTTCAGGCATCAAAGGGCACAAACCTTCTTTCCTTTTAAGTTCGGGATCGATTACTTTCTCTTTGCACCAAGGATTAGCATATCTAGTAATCATTTATTTTACCAAAGTTAATGAGAATTTTTCTTTTAAAGCAATGTAGAAAAGATATCAAAAGTTTTTCATCAAAAAGAAGAGATGATACCTCATTCTTGTCAATTCATTCACCTCCCTATCATTGCAGCCTTCACTACAGCCAGAAAAGGACAGCATATCCATTTCATATCTCAGATGGAGGACTAGGAAAGGACCATTTTGCCTTAGGATCCTTACAACTTTTCGACCCAATTCCTCTATCCTAGGAGTGAATCTCAGGGAACTAAAATTTGCTTTACACCGTATCTTCTGAATTTCGAATGGAAAACCATTATTAGCAAGCCGAGCATCAGTCCTATTCAGACGTACAACTTTATGCTTTTTAAGAAGAGGAAGAATCTGTCAAATGAACGTGAAACGGCAGTAGTTCTATCATTTAATAAGAGTTCATTTCCCTGCCCACCCATAAGCCCGAAAAATGAAAAATGAAAAAACTTGTCATCGGTAGTAAGAAACATTTGACCAACTGATAGGTGGTAACTCAAGAAACTTTCCTAGTTTAACCCTCCGTTTAAGTCTTGGAGGAAGGTCTTTTAATATTCGGACTTCGCCCCTCAAAGATGTAGTGAAATGATCAATGTCAAAAATGTCTTCAAAATCGCTAAGAGAAAGAAAAACACCATCAAAGAATAGAAAAATAGTTGTTGGACTTCAAAATAATTGAATGAACTGTAATCTAATCTACCTAGGATCTGCCCAAAATGAAGTTTTGTCCAATTCTGGGACAATAAGAGTAATGTTAAGAAATCTTGCAATAGCAACCATGTCACATATCTGCACGGTAAGGTACGGGTGAATCAACAAACACGACGATGCATCAATAACAAGCAGTGGAACACTAAAAAAGACACTGTATTCAGAACAACATAAGAAGGTAGTGAGCATGGAAAGAAGCTCACTGCTGCTCTCATTTGGTTGAGGCCTCCATTGCAAGAAACAACGAGATAACCTTTGTTCTTATAAACCCTTGCAGTAAATGAAACCCAATTCAAGAAATACTAATGGGGACATTCATAAATGTAAAGCCAGTAAAGGAAGAACCTAGTCTCATATTATGCACAACAAGCATTGATCTGTAGTCAAGTAATCAACAATCCAAACAACATACAATAGATGCTTACAAGGGCCATGATTCATCATACATACAGAAAAGAATAACTTGATCACATTCGGGATATCAATATACATATAAATGTCAAATAACGATAAATTTCGCCACGTGTAATCACCAGAAGGAGAAGCACACATGTACAAGCTATGTTGCTCGGACTCTCCATTTTTTAAAAAGTACCCGTGTCAGATACAAGGATATGGGATAAGGGTACGAGATACTTCTCAAATCCTTCACCAAAAGATAATACTTTATATCATTTAAATCAAAAGAGAATCATTTATATCTCCAAGAAATGCATCTATAATTACCAATATATAAATTTTCTAAAGTACTTTGAAGTTTATATGCACTGTGTCCCTATCCTACAAGCCTAAACAGCCCAAATATAGGAATTAGAATTATCAAATGTACTCAAACAGAAACTCACAAGGCAATAACTCACTCTTTGGAGGAAGAACTTTTCATTGCAGAAAAGACAAATTTGTCTCTATATGTATATTTTGAGGGCCAGATCAAGAAGGCCAACTCTTCAACAATGTTGGTCCCCAAACTTCCCCAATTGCCACCAATTGAATAATACAAGTCCACAGCAACAAAGTAGTGATTGCTCTTAGAGTCCACACGTTCATTCTAGCACGAGATACAGTAAAAAAACTCGGCTTTCTCCACTTCCTCTTCACCCGAGAAATTCAAATTCACATCCCAGCCCTCCTCATATTGTTTTCTATTCTCATCATCGTACTCCACTTTACACATTGTAATATAATAATACCATAAAAGTTCAGATGCCAACTAATAGATTTTCAAGCCTTTTCAATGAAATGAATACTTATGATAAATACTGGGAACAAACTATAATGAAAACAAGGTTGTTTAAGAATAATAATTCATCGCTGGAAAAAATATTCTTGCGACTACTTTTTAAATACTTTATTAAAAATAAAAACTGCTATCTTTACTCAAAACGAGGTGAATCTTAGAGATAAATATCATTAAATGATCGACCTCAAAGAACCCAGAATACTAGCATTGATAATTATGACAACGCTTAAACTCTCCTCATATTAGAATGCCAGATAGATATTATGTGTGAAGCAGCCAGATTTTGGATTGAAATAAAGCAAATAATGAAATATCCTCAAGATTTAATAGTTCGGTCACATTTCCGGCGAGATATCGCAGGGTTTTCGCCGGAGACTCGGTGGGGGGAAAAAACGATTGCAAGCATAGTAGAAGGGAAAGTTGTTTTTATTAAGACTTAAGAGTGAAAACTTTAACGTGGCAGTAGTTATGAGTCTATGACATGAAAGTTGTTACGTTTTCCCTCATCTAAGCCTCGCAATTTATTTTATTTTACTTTTTAAATTTTTTTTTACGTAATCATTATATTTTATAAATAAACACTATAATTTTTTTCAACTCACTTTTAATCATACATTTTTTCCCTTCACTTTTTAGCAACACATTTTACTTTAAAATTTTAAATAAATCAATTCATAATTGGTAAAGTGTTACCATCTGAGCCTAAGCATGTGTTCGAAACTTATTATAATCAACATTTATAATCATCACAATTTTCAATATCACTTTCTTAACCTCACATATTTTTCGAAATCACTTTTTAATCAAAAATATTACCTAGAAAATATAAATAACTAAAAAAATAATGGAGGCTAACAAAAGCTAAATTACAGAATATAACAATCAAATGTAAAAGTATTGCTCCGGATTTGGTTTAGTAGAATACTTTTCGAGACGTTTGCAAAAATACTCAACTTTTGGTATCATAACTGAAACTTGCTTTATTTTTAAAAAAATTACTAAAAAATACTTCATTTTTTTGTGAAAAATACTGTTTTCTTACAAGTATCATATTGTGATACTTTAAGAGTATCTTATTGATACTTTTAAAGTATCAGAACATGATACTTATTATACCTTCAGATTTTTGGTATCATAACCTGAAACTTTATCAAACTTTTACGATACTTTGGACGAAATTATAGCACCATAGCTTGAAACTTTTCATGCATTATTATGTACATTTTCAAGTATAGGCCACAGCCATCACCGTCACCGTCCAAAATGACTTGTCGCTGTTGTTCCCAGTAAAAAGATGGGCACCTGCTCTTCCTATTATCTCCTTGTGTTTGTGTGTCAGTGATAATTTGATTAGTTGAGTACAATTTCTTATTATTAAAGGTGACTTATCTGGGGGATAGTGGTGAGTTTATTAGAGTTTCGGCGGAATCAGGTAGTAGAGAAACCACCACCACCACCTCCACTACCAGCTTTCCCACCACTGGGAAATAATGCAATCGCAACTATAGCAAGAACAAGGAAACTTTCTACTATTTGTGAGAGGGAACCAACGTTTTCTGATGTTGGTGGTTGATGCAGGTGGTGTGTTGATTGTGGATGCTGTGGTAGGGAATCGAAACAGAGGGGTGAAGGTAGCAGCGGGAAGAAGAGGTGGTGGGTTGGTGTGGTGGAAGGCAACTCGGAACAGTACGGTGGAGAGTAGCAACGGGAAGAAGATGATCAACGTATTTCTCAGATTTTTTTCATCTGGGCAGTAAAAATCAATTTGGTGATATAAAGAAATTATTGTATGCAATCATCCCATACTTTTCTCTAAAATCATATCATCATATTAGAAAAAGGACTTTATATAAATAATTATCTATTAATACTTCAACATGGTAAATATATATTTTCTTTTCTTTTTCACTTTTCTCTTAAACTTAGATTACTTTCTTTGTTGAAACAGTGTAATTGATTTCTTAATTCTTGTAATGCATCTATTAAAGTATCTTGTTATCAATAAATGTGAAATAATTTTATTTAAATCATTATTTAATATATGGGTGTATTAGAAAAAAATATAGGTTTACATTTTTAAATATGAAAATTAAAATAAGTCCGTCTTCATAAGACAAGCATAATTTTCATAGATTTAATGATGAGTGTAAAAAGTTTATAATATTTAATACAGAGTTTTTAATATATTATCAAAGTTATTGGTATTCAAAATGTTATAAATTAGAGAAAAAAAGATAGAAGAGTGAAGATGCAAATAAACTTGTGTATTTTATTATGAACCAAAGCCTCCATATATATAGGGAGAATAAGGGATACACAAGGTAATCATACCCAGGGTTACAGGAGTATACTTGTCATTCACTAATACAATATAATATTTTCAGCAGTTCTCCTTGAATAGCATATTAAAAAATATCTGCATCGTTGAAACATTGTTTGATAAATACCCAATGAGACAAAAATATCAAACGAAGAAAATAATACAATTATTCTTGAAGTATTACGATAAATGCTCTCACATTAAAACCTCACCAAAAAAAATTCAATGGGACAAAACCTCAACTAAGGAAAAAGAGCACAGCTACTCCTTATGTTGATCGCTGTAAATCATTGAGTCGTGGCATCTCAATCTTGTAAACCAATTTATTAAATGTAGATGATGACTATGCTTTTGTAGATAAACCAGCTACATTTTTACTTTAGTGAATTTGATGAAAAATTCTGGAGTATTTTGATGCTGGTTAAAACCTTGTCAGGAAAACCTAGTGTGACAAAACCTGAACGAAGGAAAAAAAAAAGTACAGTTACTCCCCCTGATTCAATCTATATTGAATCATCCATCTAGCTACTCTCCCTGATTAAATATATATTGAATCGTTCATATCTTGATCTCTTCAGGAGTCTCATATAGGAGAGTATATCAATAGATATATGGAAATGTATGAATTATACGTTACGATGATCATAAAAGTCATAAAAGCATTCTCCATGTAATATCATTGTACAAAGAATGTCTTATTATTACTTGGGATTTTTCTATCATGTTTATCAATTTCGCAAGTATCTTTGAAAGTTCTTCAAAAGATCCAACCACATTTAAACTATCAATGATGGTAATAACAAATAAAAATTTTGATCTTTTATATCATAAACGCATTATAAGGTCATTCTTCATCAATACATCATAAAAACTACCTCATTAAAAACCTTGCTAGGAAAATCCTGTGGGACAAAACCTCAGGAAAAAAATAGTACAACGCATATTAGCTTTTTCTCACGTGAACATTACAATTATATTGATATTGCATATAATTATTTCAACTGCTAATCGGTACAATATCAAATATGTTCATCAAGCATATATAAATGACACATATCTCATATTATTTATTCTTCGAATATAAATTCATTTCTTCCTGTGAACTTGAAGAACTATATATAATATTTCCAATCATTTGAACATGCTGCCTAGAGCCATGTTCTATAATTAATATTCATCAATGCATTTAATGTAATTCTCAAATATGACTTACTCACTTCAGTGTTAACTTATTCACTTAAGGTGAATAATCAACCATGAATTTGCATCTTGAACATTCATGATTTTCAAATATTATTCACAATAACGGTACATTACAATTTCAGCACTTTGTCATACAGAATCATTTGTATCATTCTTCATGTAATATAATTTTATGACCAAACACATTTCATTACAAAGTGATTCCAATCTAAACATATTAAATATTTAGATCGAAAAGAATTTGTATGCTTTGATAAAACAAGCTTCTTAAAAACTCGAACTAAATACTTTAGATATATTTAATCCTTCAAGAATTATAATGTATACTTCAGCGTCGTATATGTTTCACATTGCAATTGTCAAATTTCTTTCATCAAATTTAAATCGTGAAACTTTAGACAGGTAACAGTTCCTATATTTCAAATGAATATTCTCTAATCATTTCACAGCAATCCCTAAGTATCGATGTATTGATTACCCTTTTTAATTTCATCAATTGGTACTTCAAAGAATACTCTCAACGTACCAAGATGATGATCAAACATTTTGATATCACTCATTGGTACATTAAAGAGCGCAAGTTAGTAACCAGAATCAGTCATCTTTAGCGCTTATGATGCATTGTCAGACAAATAAATATTATATCTACTGCATATCGTTTCAAATTCATAATCAGTTCTTTGAATCATTCATTGAGCAATAAGTCGTGTATTATGACTATATAATTTTTTCTTTTCTATTTGCAAATACCTATATGTATTTTACTGGTTTTACACTTTTAAGTATTTGGACTTCTGGTCCCAAAACCTCAAGTTTTGTAGTAAGTTCAATTTAGCCTGGATGCATACTTTGACCAACTATTTTTATGTCAAAATTCTTCTACATATTTTCTTTTATTATCCCCACTATCATTCATATTATAATGCGACCAACTTTATAGTCTGCTTTTTCATAAGTGCTTTATGAAGTGCGTCGACACATTTATTTCAATTTGATTTCTTTCACCACAATGACCTAACTATAGAAATCTCAATTTTCATGTACTTGAATCTCTTCGAGAGATTGACAATTATTTATGTCAATATATACTCTCTCACAAGTATATGTCTGTATTTCACTTAACACATATCATACAAGATCTTTCTTTTTTATCTTATAAACAGACACAAATAAATTGTTACTCACATTAACGATACTTAATCTCGAACTAAAGAATTTTTTATTTTCTTTTGTATTAACTTCTAATTTTTATCGTAATGATTATCTAATTGCATGTGAAGACTACGTATAAAAAGAGTGGGTTAAAAATTTGTCTTTACCCATAGTTCTTTCCAGTTCTTGACCAATGTTATTTAAAATAATTTGCATATAACTGACAGTCGATAATCCAATTTATTAAACTATATCTCTCGAGGTAAGTAGTCAAACATATCCCTAAGTACGACCCGAAATATCCATATCGTGGATTCATATGTAAAATAATGTATTCAATAGCAAACTGACGTACTTGACTCCACAAGTCATAAACTATTGTTCTTAACATATTTCGAACATTGTCTTGTTGATTGCAATGTTCTAGATATATTTCAAACATTTTGAAAATAATATAAGCAACAAAATAATTGACATTTGAATTAAAACAATCAATAAGAATGCAATAACAATCAATAATACAAATCAACAAAATAATTGACATTTTAATTAAAACGATGAAGTAAAATGCTTTGTCTTTATCCCAAAACTAATGTATTTTAACCTAACATTTTTATAATTGAAAAAAAATAAATAAAAAAAAATCAAATTTCATGATTGGAATATCTATGTATAAGAAGAAGTAGATGTAAAATTAATTTCTTGCTTTAAATATTCAATCACAAGGTTTGAATCTTCAATATCATAACCAGGACTTGTGCCATGCAGGGCCCCAAGCTAAACTCCAAAAAAGGGCCCCTATAATGACCATTTTTTAAAAAATATTAATTTAAATATAGGGTCGAAAAATCAACAATACTAACTAATTAATAATAACCAAACAAAATAACTACTTAAGATGTCATTGGTTGCAAACCAATTGACTTATCTACACAGGGACATGCAAAAAATTGCGATTTAGAAAATTTAGATTCACATTTCAATCAAATAACTAGTCATGTAACCACATATTGGTCATATAAAATCACATTTCGAGAATAATATAACAAATATTTTAATATCATAGTAAATGAGAATAATGGAACCAAACTGTAGTAAAGCAATAAATATAACGGATCACTCCTTCAAAAATGGCTTTCAACTGCTCAACAAAACATTTAAGTAACATTCAAAAGATAAACAAAATGAGGGTAAAAATGTACTTGAATGCTAAAACAAGAATGTGCTGCAAAAAAAAAAAAAAAAAATCCCCCATAAAATTTTTGGGCCCTAAGCAAGCATAAGAATTTTTTGGGCCCTCTTGTGCTTAGGGTCAGGTCCGGCCATGATCATAACATTATTTTTCTTTAATCTCTTTTTTGCATTGTTCTCCATGTTGTAGAATCAAGAATATCAAATTTGGAGGTCCAAGTTTAAAACATCAACCAAGTTGCTTTCAAAAACTTGAACGATAAAAAAAAAAAAAAAAAAGGAAACAAAAATTTCACCCAAAATTGGTATCATGTGATCAAAGAGTACAATCTCGTGGGTTCGTTTGTATGTTATATCATTTTGTCAAATATATTCTTGTAATCAATTGGGTTATTGCCCTGCGATCACATATCTCAATCTTTGAGTTATGTGCCGTTTGGTCTCTGATTTTTATTATTCGACCAATTCACATTTATTGTATTTTCAATTCAACCACCAATATTCCATATTTTTAGCTCGAATTTTTAATTATAAACTCCATATTTTTAGCTCGAATTTCATTTATTTTCTCCGTAATCACGTTCAACGTCGAATTTCACCATAGCAAACAATATTTACACAGAATTAAGAAATATTTTTTTAAAAGTACTTTCAAATATTCCTTTTTAACTGCATAAAATAAACATATCTGAGGCATTCACTTCATAGACAAATGTAATATACTTTCTATAATATAATATTAAATTTCAAAGGTAAAGTTAATTGTATTATAAAACTTTATTACTATTAATTTATATATACTAATACTAATCTACTTATTAATTCCTATCCTTTTCAAACTAATCATACATATAGTGTTATTATAATTTTTTTGTCATATATAAGCATGTTTTTATTAATTGACTTTAATAATTAGCCTTTATTTGATTATAATTATTTGGAAAAAATAATTTTTAAATAGTGATTGATAGAAGATGGTTTAAAATGATGGAAAATTTATAGGTTTACATGCAGAATATTTTATTGTTAAAATATGTGGTTAAAATTGAGTAGTATAGCAAAATGAGTTAAGTCAAATAGAGTTAGTAATATTTGTGTTTAGTGGAGACTAATTGACTTTCCATTTTAAAAAAATAACTTAACTAATATAATTGTATTTAGTGAATATAAATTAAATGTTAATGACATTAATAAATAAAAAATTATATGGGTAAAATGCAAAATTGAATGTTTTCCGTCTATCCACACTTATAAATAAAGTATTAGAAAATAATTGTATGATTAACTATGAATAAGGGTTTTTAAAAATTTGTAAGGACAATATATTTCAATATTAATTGTATTTAATAATTAATAATATTTGTGTTTAGTATAAATTAGTTGACTTAATTTTCTAAAAACAGCAACATTAACTAATAATAATGTATTTAATTGAAATATTGATTGTTAAAGGTATTAAACATAAAAGTATAAGGGTAAAATGCAAAATTAAATGTATTCAACCTAGTCACACTTTTTATATATTGTAGATATACATTGTATACATAAATGAAACATTAGAAAATAATTGTATGACTAATGGTTAATAAGGAATTTTCAATTTTTTCTTAAGGACAATATACTCCAAATTAAAATGTTTCTCCCCTTTAGGGACTTTGAACCTCGGGTGTAGTATCCAATCCATTGTATCCCTATAAGGGAACTGGTAATTTATTCTTACTCTCATCATCCTAGAAGTAGTAAATATAACAATATAGATGTAAATATATATTAGATAAATGAAACATTAGAAATAATTGTATAACTAATGGTGAATAAGGAAATTTCAAAAATCTATAGTCCAAAATTATTCCTCCATTTCAACCTTTTAGAAGTAAGTATATAAGTATAGATATAGATGTCGATAACTTGTAGACAAATGAAACAATAGAAAACAATTGTATAACTAAGGATGAATAAAGAATTTTAAAAATTTTGTAAGGACAATATAGTCCAAAAATATTTCTCCCATACAGGGTATGTTAGATATAATATAGATTTTAGTTATTCCATATGATAATCTTATATATATATATATATATATATATATATATATATATATATACAATAAAAGAGTCTCCTCATTTGCCACTATTCATAAGCCGTTTAGCCTATTTGGAGCCTCGTCTGTGTCTGAAGTCGATTATAAGCCAAGAAGCCCAGTTTGTTGAGCTAGCTGGAGCCGAGCTGCCCACTTTCCCAATATATATATTCTGTTTAGTATTGAGCCACTAAAAACTGTACTGAAACCATTTCTCACTCTTCACGCAACCTTTCACTATCGCATCTCTCTCACGCAACCACACAATCACTCGTAGACATCCATCCCCTTTCTCTCTGAATTTTCTTCTTCGAGTTCTCCTTCATCTCAATCATTCCACCAACAGGCAGTGCTTCTTGAACCGAAATCAACCCCGCCCCTTGCCACCAGTGATTCCTCCTTTTCGTGGTTCGATTATGCTCGGTAAGTATTAATCTTTCCTAAACCCTAACCAAGTAACCATTTAAATGCACCAGTTTTCACTGTCTCTCTTCGCATTTTTTGATGCCATAATCACAAATATCAAGCTTGCGACCCATAGTAGATTAGAGGAAATAAATGTTGTACTGATTTCTTCGATTGCTGCGTTACCTTTCAACTTTCAATTAGAAGCTTGGGAGCCACTTGTGGAGCCATTTCTACTCTCTTAGTTTTCTGTTAATGTTAAATATTTGTCAATTTTATGGGCTCAATATTTATCCTTCTACATTTGAAGGTAACACATGATATTAATTTACATCATTCGTTGAAAATATGAAAAAAATTGACATATCAGTATTATATTCAAGTGATGCAAATCTCAATACCTTAGCACAAACAATTGATTCGTGGAAAAGGTAGAGAGAACTCGAAGAGAAAGCAATCACACTGATTGAGGTCATATCAAATCTTATTATTACTGTAATTGTTTTCTTTATGTTACATGCTCAATGGGTTCTTACTTTTGCTACTGCTGCTTCTTACCTGATTTTTAGACTTGTTATAATAAAAAATAAACTTGAGTGTAATATATACCTGAAACAAATTGAGAATGACTTAGATAAAGTTGAATGATTATATCACAACGATTCAACCTTTGTCTCAGTTCCAACTCCAAGATATTCCGATTGATTAAATATCACAGATTAATCAAGGGAACCTCAATTGTTATGTAGCCATTCAAATATTCGAAGCAAAGGTCCTAATTATTTAATTTTATTAGTTTCTTTTAGTTTATTAATTTCTACTATTATATATATTTACATAATTTAATGCACGTGGTTTACCTCTTGCTGACAATGAAAATAGTTTAAAATTTTTTTGTGTTTTGTGTCTGGTTGTAGAGAACCAAGAAGTTAATCAGCAAAACATTTTTCTCATAGTGCAAGAACAAAATCTGTTCAGTAATTAATTGTTAAAGTAAATGATTTGGAGGAAGGCGTGGCCAAGTGGAACTCTTCATCTTGAAGTTCACAGGAAGGTATGAAACAACTTGCTCACCACTCAACTAAATAGGGTAAAATGGATGGAATGGTGTGGCTAGCCTTACGAACCCACCAAAACACACACACACACACAGAGTGAGGGATTATTCAATTTTTCTTACTAAAGATTTTTTATGGCAGTGATGTCACATTAAATGCTTAATCATGGCTAAAAGTCATCTTCTATTATCATTTTCCTTATAATACTAATCATAGGAATTGAAGAGGTACATGTTTGAGAATCTTCTACCCTTTTTCCCATTATATTGACCATCTTTACCATTGATCATATTGTTTTTTTGTATTGATTTACTTCCTTCATTGTTGTTATGATACCTTTAGTTGCTTTGCCTTTGTAAGACCAACTCCACTATATATTCTTATTTGGAAATTTTTCCGGGCTTCATAGTTGCAGACATCAATGATGGAAATTATGGAAGCTGCAAATTTAGAGAAGTAGAAACATAATGATACTCAATGGAATCACTGGTGAGACTGTCAAAGATTTAAGCTTTAGTTATATGGTTGACATCTTATCAGATTTTAATCATTATCCTCTAATTCTTCTTCTTGTTATTATCATCATTACAACATGTTCATTCATTGCTTCTACATTCTGCAGATTGTGAGTGCCCAATCTTGCAAGTTATCTTATTGCTGCATAGACAAACTTGAAGTAGAGGTATTGGTTATTGTGTCGTTTTTCGTTTTGCTCTCTCTATCTCCCCCCTCCCCCCGCCCTACTTGGTTTCATGTCTTTATTTTTGCTTTTACAATGAATGTTAAATGACCATGAATACCTTGAGAAAACTCAAGATATATTATGTTGCAAGATCCAACCTTTTGCTATTATAGCATGCAAGCAAAATTAAAATTGAAATTGAAATTGAAATTGAAATTGAGAATGTGAGGGGGAAAATGAGTTTGGGGGATAATGAATTTTTAATTAAGACTCTAATAGAGGCTCAATCTATTTATGTATTATTATATTTAATTCATGCAGTGCAAAAGTTAAGAGGAGAGGGCATCAATATGGTTGTCATGATTTCCTTGGTTACGGTGAAGTTAGCAAATTGAAGGTTGTCCTGGATAATAAACCGTTTCATCACATGGAAAAGGCATAGAACATTTGTGTTAGTATAAAGATGGAGTGAAAGTTTTGTAAATTAACTTATTTTCTATTCTTCATTATAGATGTAAATGCAAATTTTACGATGCAACGTTCACCAAATTTTTATGATATTAGGTACCAAAGAATAATATAGCATGTGTACACGCTATTACATACTCAATGATAATACGGCACATGCATTGCACGTGCGTCAAGCTAGTATATATAAAAGATTGAATGTGCAATTGGTATTATTCATCCAATTCAATTGCAATTAAATATTATTCATCCAATTTAGGCAATATTTTCATTGCAATTGAACACTATTCATCAAATTTATGCATTATTCGTCCAATTAAATTGACATTATTCATCCAATCCAATTTCAATTAAACACCATTCATCAAATTGAGGCACTATTTATCCATTCCAATTGCAAATAAATTAGCACTATTCATCCAATCCAATTGCAATTAAATATTATTCATCCAATTTAGGTACTATTCATCCAATTAAATTGGCACTATTCATCCAATTAAATTGGCACTATTCATCCAATTTATGCATTATTCCAATTGCAATTAAATACTTTTTATCCAATTTATGCAATATTCATCCAATTAAACACTATATGCGGGTAACAATTGGATGTACTATTATTCATCCAATTTCAATTAAACACTATCCAATTAAACAAGAAATCATTATTCTAAACTTCTTTTATAGAAAAATACTATCAATATGTGGTCAATGCACGTACTAAAACTAGTAATATATAAAATTAGTATTTCACTTATTTGAATTGATTGGTAACTGGTCAAAAGCACTTTATTGGTCAACTAATGGCAAATTGGACCAGATTCTATCGATTTGGGCTTCATGTTTGATCACTTGAAATGTTTGAGACCAAGTGTGCAACAAACGAAAAATTATGATAAAATGTGCAAAGTTTTGAAATATATGGAACCGTGATTGCAATTATTCCTAGACCACTATTTAGTATCGGTTCAGTCATGAATTAGTTTTGGCAAAAATTTTAGGGTGATTTCGTGAAATACTGGATTTGTGACCCTATCGCAAACGAGAGTTACCAAGATTAATAGCCAGACCTATCCATAAGCTCTCCATCCTGGCTCCTGGGAGACGCATCCTGCGATTTACCTCCTCCACCAAAGATTCAAGGTAAGGTCGGTGGGGTCATCAAGGTTGGGGTTTAATTTTTTTTTTTTTTTTTTTTAAGAATTTATATAATGTGCCAAAAGGCAAAATATGCAATTATGCATGGGATATGTACTTGGTACAATATAGGAATATAATTCCTACTTCTCTTTCAAATTTATTCATTTTCATATATTTGTTTTGTAATATAGGCTCTTTTCGGTAATATTGTAACAATTATAAATTAGTTTGTTTATATTTTTTAGGTAAAATATGTTGTTCAAAAGTGGAGAGAGAAATTGCGTATAATTAAAAAGTTATTTGAGAAATTTTTTTATTTACAAATTTATTTATAATTTGCAATGATTGCGTTAAAGAATAGAGGCTACCATTAGTTAAATATTTGAATTGAATATGGTATAAAAATAAGAGTTTAATATTTTTTGTTTATAATGCAATCCATACATTTTTGCCAAACGTACCATAATCAGATTCATATTCGGCGCTCATCATACTTCTATATAATAGTGCTAACAAGACAACGGTGAAAGTAGAGCTTTAGTTAAAACTAACTGATTAAATTATTATAACTAATTAAGAGAGCCAAATAATACAAGTCTCATGAAAATTAATTTAAAAAAATAAATTACTATTAATAACCACTAGAAGTAATTAAGTTCAAGTAAATAAAGTAATAATCAAAATTAGAAAAGCATGTTCAAGGCTAACTAGAAAAGGTTAACTTCGTCCAGTCGGAACAGTAATTTGTAAAAATTAAAAATTAAATAATTTTATATTATAAATAGGATAATTAATACAAAAGGTTCTTACCTTTCATTTGTATTGTGCTAAACATCCATATATTTCAATTTTTGATATTTTAACAATTAATTTCATATTTATTGCGCAAAACATCATTTCCATCCATTTTCAGCCAAATACCCGTTAAATGAAGAGTATTCTCGGCTTTTCAAAAAAGGAAAAAAAAAAGGTAATTAGCACAAAATATCAGTATATTTCGCTTTTATTGTACAAAACATCTATACCTTCCAATTTTCTTTTGGTATTTCATCCTTAATTTCATATTTTATTATGCAAAATGTCATTTTTCGTCCATTTTCATTCAAATGTTCCATTAAGTGAATAATATTCTCGTCTTCCCACAAAAAAAAAAAAAAAAAAAGGAAGAAAGAAATTTAAAAATATATCCTTCTTCCCCAACATCCCTATCTCACCTCCACTCCAAAACCAAATAAAAAAAAAAAAAAAAAAAATTCACTCGTTTGTTTCAGTAATCACTTTTTATCACACGTATTCGTCCATTCTCTAGTTAGATTGGTGTCATGATTCTCGTGCTGGAAAAAGATACTATAATCCAATTAACGAGTGTGAACGAGTACGTGTGATGAAAAGTGATTAATGAAACAAATGAGTGAATATTATAGTTATTGGTTTGGTTTGTTTTGGTTTTTGAGTGAGGTTGGGTTGGGTGTGGGTGTTGGAAAAAACAACTCAATTTTCTTATTTCTTTTCTTCTTTTATTTTTTGTGGAAAGATGAGAATATCCTTCACTTAACAAAACATTTGGATAAAAATTGATGGAAATGAGCGAAAATGACATTTTGTACAAAGAAATGTGAATTAAGGGTGAAAATGTCAAGAATTAGAAGATATGGACATTTTGCACAATAAAAGTGAAAGTTAAGGACGTTTTGTACTAATTAATCTTTTTTTTTCTCTTTTCCTTTTATGAAAAGATGAAAATAATCCACCTAACAGAGCATTTGGATGTAAACAATGAAAAGGGACATTTTGTGCAATAAAAATTGGAATTAAGGGAGAAAATGTTAAAATTTGAAAGATACGGCAGTTTTGCACATTGAAAATGAAATGTAAGTACGTTTTGTGCTAATTACATTTGGTCTATAATTGACTTGAAAAGTACCCCACTTACCATTCAGGCAAAGCAAGAAAAAATTATAGAAAAATTGTACAATAGAGCTTCTAATTGAGCATATTCATAATTTTGTGTATGAAAGTCCCCACACAAAAAGTTAAAATGTCTCGCTTAAAAAAATACAAATGCTATACTCTATTTTTTGTGTCTTGTATCTTACCATTAACTCCCAACTCGTCACCACGTCCCATTTAATTAATCCTAATGCCCACCGATGTGGACCTGACACCCATTCCCATTCATCATCATGGAGGTAAGGATGGAAATGGGAGTGGAGTAGAATAAAAGTCGAGAGAGGTAGAGTAGGTAGGAGTTGGGTATAGATGAGGTGCTCGAGGATCCGGAGGTAGTGGAGGTTAGAAACAAGTTCTTCTTAATATTGATGGTGAGTTTGGCATTTAAATGTCATCCATCCCTTACTCGAGTTCATTAATGTTACATGGAGCGAGTCATGTCAGTTTTGTATGACGATGAGATTGAAGAAAAAAATAAATTTGATGGTGTAATTAGAGAGTAATTCGGGAAATTTCTTAATTAAACGATGGGTTATTAAAGAAAGTAGGCAACTACGCATATAGAAAGGAAAAGAATGAAGGCTATGTTTGATTCAACATGAAAAAGGCAAATGAAAATATTTTCCTTTTCCATGCAAATTTTCTTATCAAAATGATAAGAAAATGTTTTCCAAGAAATTGACTATAGTTGTGCATTATATATTTGTACCAAGAAAATATTTTTCAAGCAAATTTTCCAATCAAACACAAAAAGATGGAAAACTTTTTCCTTGATGTGACATTTTCCTTGAAAATATTTCTAATCAAACACTAAGTGAAAATGAGAATGGAGCAGGTAAATGAGAAGGATTTAGATGAAACATAAGTGGTTGTGACTTACTTTGGCTCACATTTGGAGTTTGTGCACGTGAAAAAAAGGTTATTCCATTTGGAATCAGTGCACCTAAGATGTTTACAAGTGTAGTCAACTTTGGCAATTTAATAAGAATCATTCTTCCTATACACTTTTGCTACAGCGAGGGGTCTGGACGTCTAGGTCTTGTACAAATACATTTTTCCATTTAATAATTGCATGATGGTCAATGCTCTTCCACCGAATTCACATTGCCATTAAAAAAATAATAATAATAAATTTTTAAAAAAAGTAGTGCTATAAAAAATTTTGAGTGTCAAATTGTATTATTTTCACCCAAAAGTGCAAAACAAAAAATCTTAAATAAGAATTTGTCACGTATACAATAATTTCGAGACCAAGTGGTTAAATGTGGTGAAAAAATGTACATCCTGACCTCTTCAAACGGTCAAAGTAGTCTTCCTATCATCATTTGCCACAATACATTCGTATGAACAAATTACTCAGAATTAAATTGTATAAATTCCACTGTATGGGTAATGGTAAAAAAATAATTATAACTAATAACATTTAGCAGACAATCATATAGAAAGAACATGCCCAAAAATACAGGCTCTATATATATACTTGGAACACAATGAGTACTACCTTCGACGTGAGATAATTAATCCTGAAAAGATCCCCTCTAGGTAAAAGTAGTTGTTCCAAAGTAATTATAGAATAAAATAATAATTTATTAATTAATGGAAAGAACAAACAAGAAATAACAGCGGGAGGAATTGAAATTAATAGTAATCTGGATTGTAGAAGGGAAGAAACTGAATTTGTCAAACTGAGGCCATATATAAAGTGTTCTTGGTTTTCGCCATTTTTCTATTTGGGATAAATGTCAATTGTTTTCCCACCAGTTACATAACCATCTTTCACATTATCCTCTTTGTACTCCAATTCCTTATTCATCGGAGCATTAATTTTGGCGAATGAATATATCGTTTCAATGTTCTCGCAGAAGAGAACACAAACACTTTGATCTTTCAGACTTTCACAAATAAGAAGTAGGTCACATCCGAAATTGTGCCTCAAAAGTCCCACTAAAAGCATTTTTTTCCAACAATTCCCTACATGAATGAAAATTTTGAAAGACACAAAGACTTGAGAATATAGTTCAAATGTTGAAACCTGCATATAATAAATATATATTATCCTTTGAACATTCCCTTGTTAAAATATATTTATTATACTAACTGAACAGTAGACGTGATATCTTTGAACTGTTCGACATTTTATGTAAAATATGATATAATCCACATAGAATTCTCCCAATGCAATTTAGTTCTCATTATTATATTCGCTTTGGCCACAAGATTATTATTTTCAGTTCATATCCTTACACTTGATATTTTCTCTCTCTTTACTGACTTAAGAATTTGAGGAGCGACGAGGTCGCACCTCACTACCTTTGTTTCAGGTATTCAGAAATACAGTTCGTACTTTTTCGTTGATCATATTTGGAAAATTACATGTGCACATTTTTGTCATCATCACCATGTAAAAAAATTGTAGAATTGACTATCATTAACTGAATAAGATAGAAGAAAATACAGTTATGCTACACTTAACACCTTTTACTAACAGGTTTACAACATGTCTAAATTTCCATATTTTCCCTTAAATAATAAATCTTATTACACAATCCCCACAAACCCTTCTAATTCCCCCATTCTACACGACAAAACTTCTCTGGTCGTCCAGCTCTCTCTTAAACTCAGTAGGATTTGTGATTTTCGTCTCCATTTCGTCTCCAAATCGTTGAAGTTCACTAGCTCGTTGTCCGATTTGCTTCAATACTCAGTTCTACAGTGAAGTCGAACCATTTTGCAGACGACCGTGTCAGAGCTCATCTTCACAGACCAGTCAGGTCATTCCCATTTATTCTTACATAATTTTGTTTATTGATAAAGAATCCGGAGATATGATTTTGAATGTGTATACTTTCTTGAGTTTTTGAGACTTGGTTTTCTGAGTTGTAGTTTGATTATTGTGGAGCATTTTGAATGTGATTTTGAATGTGGTTGTGGTGAATGTAAATGTGAGTTGTGGTTTGATTGTTGTGGAGCATTTTTGAATGTGATTTTAAATATTTGTTTGTGGTTTGGTTAGTGTGCGATTTTGAACTTTTTGTTCACAACCATAATCTTCAACGACAATTCTTGTGATTTCCCATGATTTTAGCTCTCCTCGGTCTTTGGTTTGCAATATGTCTTGTCATCTATGACCATATAAATTATTTTTATTGATGCAAAAGATGAAGACCTATATAAAAATAATTATATCAATCACAGGTTTAAATGGACGGATGTGCGCAAAAATAGGAAAGGAATATGTGCCATTTCCCATGATGAATTGTGATCCATAGATTGACATGGTTATTTGTAGACTCCGTCATACATTTTTGGATCATTCCCTTTTCTGAAATTGTGATCCATTTTCTTGTTGTATTTACTCTGATGGTAGATGTCATATGATTGATTATATGTTGGAAAAGGACTGATGGATAAATTGGATGTTTTATAGGTGCTCTACCCATAAATAGGAATCGCTATGTCTGTCACAGTTGTAGGAAGCCGGGGAATTGATTCAACGATTGCCCCAACAAGCACCGATGTCCAAAATGTGAGAAGGGGTTTCTAAAATGGTTCGAGGTGTATAGGACACAAAATGCGAGGAAGTTATTCCAAATTGTAGTGCAAGTTGTGGTCATTTCGAGTTTGACGACGAGGCCACGATGGTTCAGTCTGACGAAGGTGAAAGCAATGGGTCTTCGAGTACTAAAATTGGGGCAACTGACGAAACCTTCGAGTTGTCTCGTATTCTGAAAATGCTTTTTAACATAACAGAAGAAAATGATGTAAAGCTATCAATGAAGATAACCCTTAGCAAGGGGAAAAGGAGTTCAGATGATGATGACGATGAACGCAAGGGAAAGGGTAATGATGTAATTGCATCATGTCGTGTATATGTTTCAACTATGTAATGTTGCATCTCGTTGTTAATTCTTTCATGTCGTGTATATGTTTTAACTATGTAATGTTGTCGTCTTCTTGTTATTTCTTTCATGTCGTGTATATGTTTTAACTATGTAATGTTGTCGTCTCGTATTAGAACATTGATTGCATGCCTGCAAAGTATTCCCCGAAACTCAAACAAATTACAACTACATGCAATTTTACAAAGTCGCTGATCAAAACTCACAAGGAAGACGACCTTTTTTTCTCCTCCGTTAAAAAAAAAAAAAAATCCTCTTCTTCCATGCTGAATCTTGCTCCCGTGTAATTGGTCTAAGAAGCAATAACTCGACAGTACATAATGCTAGTAATCTCTGCCTGGAATTCCTTGAACTTTGCAATCGTGTATACAAATTGAAATTGTTTCTCCATTTGGAACTTGGTTACACATCGGACCATCTGAGAGTACGACTTGAAATTGGCTTGAAATTCCTTTTCGATCTTTGATCGAAAAGCTAGCTCATATTGCTCAACAAATTGTTTTACAGATGTTTTTGAATGTACATATTTTCGAAGAAGACATTCATACTCTCACTGCGCTGCATTGTTGACATCCCAACCTAGAAACTACTCTTCAAGTAACAGGGAACCCATCGAGCCTGCTCTATGTACAGACCTGACAGCTAATCATTCTCATGCAATTCATAATTATCAATCATGGAGGTCCAATCTCCATTGAACTGTTCTGGAGTTTGAGAATCTTAAAACACACTATGTACAGCCCTTAGTACAGCGTGTTAACTTATTTAAGTTGGCATTTTCTCTTTTTCTACATGTTCGTAATTTAAGTGAATTTAATTTATTTACTAAATACGTGTATTTAGTAATTTATTAAGTTTAATTAAATTACATGACAATTTCTTGGACTTGTAATTATATTTATCTCCTTATTTCTTGGTATAATTATCGCATTTAGGTGATAATATTTTGAGATAAATTGTGACACTTATTTTTTATGATAAGGATCAAGAATTGTGATAATGGTTTATGTAGCGACCGAGAATTTTCGTTTCTTTCTAAATAAAATATTTTTAGAACTTTAAATGCACGTCGCTACGACTTTTTTCAATTTAATTTAAAAGAGTATTCGTCTAGCCAAATTATCAATGAAAGTAAATTAATTTCCGTCGTAATTAAATTTCCGAAATTTATTTATAATATTCCAATGTCACCATTTTAATTATTAATTCAAATTTTAATGATTTTAAAGTCCCAATTCATGTATTTTCACATTTTAAACCTTGTCCAATTTAAATTTGCTTTAATCCCCAAACTTAGCTATTCATCACAATTATCATTCTACTGCAAGTTCCTACATTTCATCCTCAATCAAGAGATTTCTCCTGCAGCTGTCCAATTCTTCATCCATTTGATTCAATTTTCCTGCAAATCATCCCAATCAAACAATTTTCTCTTACAAGAATTCACACACGTTTATTTTCACATCCAATCTGCATGATTCCATCCTCACATCCCTAAATCTTTCCCTCAATTCTGCATTCAGTGGATTACAATTCCTGCATTTCTTCCTCAATTAGCAGGCTCCCTCAACCTACCAAATTCAGCAAGGCAGCTAAGATGATATACCCCATTTTTATCCCACACGAAACTCAACCAATCCAAACAAGCAATCTGGTAAAGTTTCCTCAGCCACCCCTGCACATCGCCACTGTACTTGCACCATCACCACAAAAACCAGCGTTGGAAATTAACCCCACGCACATCGTGGCCAAAACCATTCCAATTCACACCTCACCCATGGTACCACTGTCGAACGGCTGCACCGCCACTGCCCCCCCATATTCACGTCATCAACCCCCCAATCAATCTGTAGCCCCAACAACCATTTCGCGGCCAACCACCCAAAATCACTACCTCGAAATTCATTGCACACAAACCTCCTCCCTCCATCCCCACTCGCACGATGGCATCACCATGCCCAACCCCAGCCCACATCATTTTTCCCCAAAATCAAACCCAAAACTCAAGATTTAAACAATACCATAACTTACCTACACCTCACCGGAGTTTCTTTCGCCGGACGGCCTCAAAACCGAACCCCCCAACCTCGGTTAACTCCATTGTTTCGCAGCCCAAAAACACTTCCCATCACATGCCCACACCACCGCCACTGCACGGCGGCCCCAGCGCCGGGACGGAGAGGAGCAACCCCTTCCTTCCTTGTCGTCGCCTCCCTCTCGCGGTTCCCTGCTCTCTCTCTCTCTCTCTCTCTCTCTAATGTCCGATTTTGAGAAAGAGAGAATGAGGATTTTTGTAAATATTAAGTTTTCAAAATTTACCTTTAAGCCCCAACCCTTTTTGAAAGCTTTTAATTCAATCTCTGTATGTTTAAAATGCTTAATTTAGCCCTACATTTTAAAAGGTTCTTGGTCGGCCCTAAGTTTTTAAAATAACTATTTCAGCCCTAGACCTTTCAATTTCTTTAATTTTTAATATAACCCTAAGATTTTATTTTATCACTTAAGACTTTAAATTTCTAAAATACTAATTCAATTAATTTACTTTTTGGCTAGACGAATCAGTTGATGATTTGAGAAGCTGATGACTATTCCCGCTCCAATTTTTGAGAACTCGTAACATTAAAGGTATACTCGCCCCCACTAATTGATTTAGATTATGATTGCACATGATTATGTGGATTTGTGTGATTTTGTATGCTTAATTGAATGAGAAAAGAAAAGAATATCTCGTATGAGATAAATTTGAGAATTTATGTTATGCACGTCATAACTTATCTGCTAGCATGATGACAAGAAAAGAATGTATTCATTTGTACTCATTTTTATGATGCTTATGGATAAGAAAAGAGCATTACTACACTATTTGCATGAACACTATCCAATTATCTTATAAATTAATTATTGGAGTTGAGTCTACTGAGTATTTCAATTTGAAATGCTCACCCGTTGTTTTAACAATTTTTGCAGATTTCGGTGACGGTGGCGAGTGATGGGCAATGGCGACAAATATAATTTGGATATTATTTATGAAAGTCGTGAATTTCAAAACAATCATTCATTTTATCAAGAAATTTTCATTTTTAATAAGTTTGTACGAATTATTTTATTTAAGCTGAATTATCGCTAAACTTTTATCCAATAAACGTGATATTTAATATTTAGTCATTTCCACAATAAAGTTTAATTCAAAATTTTAGAAAAATGACGTTCCCACGTTTCTCGGAACTCGGGGTGCTACAGTTTATTTGACCTAAAATTCTATCTCCTATATGTTTGTGATAATGATTTAATATTTGGAGATAATATTTGTCACTTATTATTTTTGATAAGTATTGCGATAATAGTATTCTTGGGCTAGAATTATATCACTTATCACTCTTGATAAGGACTCAAGATAAAGAATATCTTGATTGGCCGAAAATCTTAGTCCAATTCTTGATGTCCAAGTTTGTGTTTATCACTTATGGTAAGATCCTTTATTCCATAACCAACTTTGATTATCTTACCTTATCTTCACTTATAGTAAGATTATTTAATTTATGATTATCTTACCTTATCTCTAATTATCCTTGATTTAATTGCAGGAAATAGAGATTTTGTGCAATTAGGATTCTTGATGGACAAGCAATCCGATTGCACTTAAATAAGGGAGTCTGGGACGGTTTTCTTTAAGAAGTCCGAAAAAGTTGTGTGGTGCTGAAAAAACATACTCGATTTCTTCATTGGGTGACTTCGTCTTGTGCACGAATAATCTAGAGATATAGAGCTTATTCTTTAATGCCAAAAATCGATTTGTAAATCGTGTGTCTTCCGGAGGAGTTTGCCAGTCACTGCGAGAAGAAAAGACTTTCAGCCAGAAGATCAAACAGGACATTTAGATCAAGATCGAACGGGAGTTCAAGTTTGCTGAAGATCGTTGTAGTGTCAAAGAAAACTACTAAAGAGTGGTGGGACGCCAGCTCATTTTACACACCATAGAAGAATCATGGAATGATTTATTTCTTGGGTGTTTGATGGATTTATGCGTAAATTTATCCTGTAGCTTAGATTGAACTGTATAATCTCTTTTCTTATTAGTGATTGATTTTTGTCCGCAGAGTGCGGGCATGTGGGTTTTTCTTGTTAGGGTTTTTCCCACGTTAAGCTCAAACATTGTGTTTTTGTCTCTTTACAATTCTGCATATTTTATTTAGTCTGTTCACGTTCTATAATCCAGCCGAATCTGGAATATAAGGATTCATCTGGATCTGCGCTAAAACAAAATTTCACATGTTGTGTTAATACTCAACTGTCCAGATCAATCTGTGATAGTCTGTTGTCTAAAATGGTATCAGAGAGGGTTCACTTCTAGAAAGTGAGATCCGGTTGTCTAAAATGGAATATTCTGGATCTCTTAGGCCACCTTTGTTGACTGATAATAATTATGCATATTGAAAAATACGTATGGAAATTTTTATTCAGTCTATTGATGAACATTGTTGGACATATGTCCTTGATGTTTACACAGCACCCATTGTCACTGTTAGAGGTGTTGTCACAGGTGTATCTCGAAGTTCTTAAACTGCTGATGAATTAGCTAACGCAAATTGGAATTCAAAAGCAATTAACGCTATTGTTTCTTTTGTTGATCCAGGTCAATTCAGGTTGATTTCGTCCTTAAGAACCGCCAATGAAGCATGGGATGCTTTGAGTGTAGCAAACGAAGGAACCAATGTTGTCAAAACCTCCAAGCTACAGATGATCAATCTTGAGTTTGAACAACTATCTAAGGATGAGAGAGAAGACTTCAAAATTTTCTACGCTAGATTGAGTGATCTCACAAACTCAGTTGAAGCCCTTGGTAAAACATACTCCAATGAGCAGATTGTACAAAAGATTCTCAGATCTTTACCAGACAGATTTCATACAAAAGTAACAGCCATTGAAGAAAGCAAGGATCTTTCAACCATGCAAGTTGAGGAACTTGTAGGCTCATTAATGACCTATGAGTTAAATCTGGTCCGAAGAAAGAAACACAAGAAACCAAGAATTGCTTTCAAAGCAAGCAGTGAAGAGCTAGACGAATCTGGTGAGACAAATGAAGATGAAAACTTCACACTTCTCACTAGAAAATTCAAAAATTCCTCAGGGGTAAACAAAAGGAAAAATCTACTAACCTGCAAGGCCATAATCAAAAACAACAAAAATAATGGAGGAAAAAGAATTTCCATCTTAGGAACAATGCTAATTCATTTGAAGGAAAGCCTAAGAATCGTATTCAGTGCAGAGAATGTGAAGGATATGGACACATAGCTGCAGAATGTCCCAACACTCTAAAGAAGACCAAAGGAAGGATGGTCATGAAAGATACATGGAGTGATGGAGACATAGATGAATATGGATCAGATTCAGACAGCTGCAATTCTGAAAAACATGTAACTACCTTTACTACTTTACAGTCATGTGGAACTGATTCTAAAAACTCTTCTTACGTAGGAACTAAATCAGATGAATCTGGATTAAAAACTGAAGTTTTGAAGAATGAACTTCAAAAAGAAGAAGAGAGGATACAACTGTTGCAAGCCGTGTCTGAACACAACAGGGAAAGACATCCAGATGTATCTACATTGCCAGATGAAGAACAATATGAGGTAAGTAGGTTGAGCTCAGATCTTGATAAAGTACAAGACAAGATCAGGAAACTTGTACTTGGATCCGTTCAGCTTGATGAAATTTTGAACTATGGGAGACCTGCTAGCATAAAAAGTGGACTTAGATATGAAAGTAAGGGTAAAACTCATGAAAACAAGATGGTCTTTGTGAAAGAAACTGGATATGGGAAGGAGCAAAACAAAATCTACTCAGATGCATCTACTCCCTACCATCATCAATTCAATGTTGCTGAAACTCAGCACTCACATCCATCCAGGAACCATACAGGTAGGAAGTTTCAACCGAATCTGTACAAGGAAGATGAATTTGTCCGTTAGACTGGCAAGAAACTTCAACCTCGTCAGAATCGGTAAGATACATTTGTCTTCCAGGTATTCTGTAATTTTTGTGCCAAACCTAGTCATGATGTATTTAGGTGTTATGAGTACTTGAAATTAATCAACTCAAACAAAAGAAGACTTGTAACTAGGCAAGAAAAGAGAATTAGAACTAATGCTTTTGTAGTTTGATTGTCTTTTAGTGCCTTGATTCCTAACACCTGGTATTTTGATAGTCGATGTTCTAAACACATGACAGGTGATCTCTCTTTGTTGTCACACTTTGAAAAAGGTGAGACATGTATTGTTACCTTTGGTGATGGCCAAAAGGGTAAGATAGATGGATCTGGTATCATCAATATTAAAGGACTACCTACATTAACCAATGTTTTGTATGTTGTTGGGCTTAAGGCTAATATGATTAGTGTAGGTTAATTATGTGATGATAACCTATTTGTCCAATTTTGTAAAGATTATTGCAAGGTATTGAGCTGTGACAGGAACTCAAATCCATTGGAAAATGTCCTGTTTAAGAGAATTAGATCCAAGGACAAATGCTGCACACTTGAAAGTCACATAACTTGCAATTCTGTAAGGGCCAAAACCGAGGAATTATGGCAAAACCAGTCAGGACATCTGAACTACCATGATCTCACAAAGCCAGCTAAAATGCAAGCTGTGAGAGGCCTACCCAATATCAAGAACATTTCAGATGGAATCTGTACTGATTTTCAAAAGGGTAAGCAAATCAAATGTCAACACAGGCCAGGTACATCTCTCAACACATCTCGTATACTTGAACTTACTTACATGGATCTGATGGGTTCTATTCAAAAGGAAAGTATTGGTGGTAAGAGATACATCTACGTATGTGGTGAAGATTTCTCCAGATATACCAGGATTATGTTTATTCATGATAAATCTAATTCCTTTGACAATTTTGCTAATCTTTTTTCAGAAATTAAGTAATGGAAAGGCTGACAAACAGGAAGTAGATGCTGATCAGTTGGATATTCAACCAAAATAGCAAGCTGAAATTGGAGAGAAACCACACCTAGCAAAAAGCAGAATAATATTGAAGAATGTGATACAAATGAATCTGGATGTCCAGATACATCTTCCTTTCCTTAGGCAACTAATTACCCAAATACACTTGATGCAGAAGAATTAGAAGTGCTGAAAAGACCATCTACCAGAGTTCAGAAGGTACAACAGGATAAATCTAGAATATTCATTTCTCAAGCAAAGTATGCTAAAAATCTGGTGAAGAAGTTTGGGCTTGAAGTTGCAAAGGCTGTGAGAACTCCCATGACAGCTACATTGAAACTTTCAAAGGATGACTCTGGCAAGGACGTGGGTCCATCTCTCTACAGAAGCATGGTTGGAAGTCTTTTGTATCCGACTGCTAGTAGGCCAGACATATCCTTCAATGTTGGAGTGTGTGCAAGATATCAGGCTAAACCTAAGGAGTCTCATGTTGCTACTGTGAAAAGAATCGTCAGATATGTAAGTGGTACATTAAGTTATGAGATTTGGCGTACAAGAGATACCACTGCCCATCTTACAGGATATTCGGACTCAGATTGGGTTGGGAATGTTGATGATCAAAAGAGTACATCTGGAGGTTTTTTTACATTGGAAACAACCTGGTGGCGTGACTAAGTAGAAAACAAAACTCAGTATCCCTTTTCACAGCTGAAGCGGAGTATATTGGAGCTGGTAGTTGTTGTACACAACTCCTTTGGACGAAACAAATGTTGGAAGATTATGGGATCTCTACTGAACAAGCCACTATGTATTGTGACAACACCAGTGCTATAAACATCTCAAAAAATCTTGTCCAGCACTTCAGAACAAAACACATTGATATCATACACCACTTCATCAAAGAATTGGTGGAACAAAAGATTATCAATCTGGAGTAGTACATACAAGACTGATCTACAGTTTGCAGATTTGTTCACTAAGGCCGAAAGTCGTAGGAAAAAATTTGGAGTATCACCTCCTCCTGAATAGGAACGTGCATATTCCAAAAAAAAAATGCATTTTTTTCTTTTATTGCATGCATTTAGGTTGACTTATCCTATTCTTATACTAAGTGTAGATCATGTTTTTGCTTGCAGATATATCTGAGTGGTTGAGGCTATTAACGAGACAGATACTTCTGGATGATGTTAGTTAACATATCTCCAGATGAATCTAACTAGCACTCAAATCTGGGCAATTCAAGGAATATGTCACTACTATCAGAGCTGTCTGGTTGATTAATGATTGAGGTTTTATATTCTGTGTGTAGACCTATAATCTGAATCTTGCTTTTAGCATTGCACGCATTTTCTTATTGTCCAAGGGCAGGACTAGTGGAAAAGAAGGCTGCATATCCAAGCCAAGTTCATACCCTTTAGTCTCAAAGATAAAAGATTATGAGGAAAATGTGAAAATATCAAAGAAAAAGGAAAAATCTAGTAAGATAACTTCTGGGGATTGTGTGAATTACCAATTCAAGCCAAGTTCATAACCTTCTTCTAATCTAAAGGGGAACATCTAGTAAGATAAATTCTGGGGATTGAAAGAAGTTATTTCCACCTCCAAAAGACATTGCCACAATATTGAATAAGTCGGCAAGCCGGATTTGAGAAAATGCACTTTTAATAGCTATTGATTGGTCTTATTGTACATTACGGTGACAAATCAAGAAGTCAGGGCAATGATACAGTTTTGACAGTATGTGGATGACTAAGGGTTGCTCGGATCACGCACACACATTAATCAATCTAATTATGTACGTGTTGGACTGTACACTATCAGATGTATCTACCTCAACATATGCAAATAGTGCTCAGACATGTCTCAGGTACCTAGATGCATCTAAATTTTTCATTCATATATTTTAGATATTTTTTTGAAAATCTTTATTTAAGGCAGTATATATATTGTGGGCCAATGTATGCAAATTTTGCAGAATAAGAAAGTCAGTTAATTGTGGGGCCTAATTTTTGATAATTTATTTGTTACATAATTCTTGAATTATTTTGTTTTCATACTTATCCTATTTTTTGAAGGAAAGGAGATTGGCAAGAAGTAGGATTCTCAAGAGATGTCTTTCTCTACAATGAATGCAATTAAAAATCTCCTGAATTCTATTTATAATCAAATTCCTTAAAAATATCTCCTAAAATCTCCTTCACTGCCTCCACACCAGCCTTTCTTACTCATGCCAGAACGAGTTCAAATTCCAACTCTGCCTATAGCTAAACCAAGTCAAGGCGGCTCTACCACCAAGCCACAGTTATGGGTACAAATCCGACACCTATGTTTGGTAATCTTCCTACCAGTCGCTTATCTCCCATAGATATTCAAAGTGAATTGATTGGCACTGGAGAAATTTCGAGAAAACAGACTGAAACAAAGTGGGAGATGCCAAAGATGATAAAAATGTGGAAGTAGGTAAACCTGGAAACAAATCGGCAGAAGACGCAGAGGGATCTGACCAGGACACAGGTGAATCTAGCGAGTCAGAGATTAAGAGGAATAAGCTGATAGATCTGTAAGATGACGATAATGTTGATGAAACAGAGGACTCTGGAGAAGAAGAGAATGCCTGGCCAGATAAAAAGAGCAAGAAAAAGTAAATGAATCAATGACCACAAAAAAAAAGAAACTGAGTACAAGAGCAGATGAATCTACTTCACCAGATAGATCCAAGTATCATCTGTTACGATACAATTCGAGATGCGTGGAATTAATTCCGAAAAGTTCCGAACCCAGGTTTGTTACGGAAGGTGAAATCTTGACCTGACAATCATGACGCGAGGATCGACGATGCGGATTGAAGAACCAAGACTTTTGAAACGCCAAAAGTATCTGTCCAACTTCCTTGATAAGTTTTTGGTTTTGAACGCCACAAATATTCTCACGAATATTTGATAAGCTCGGGATGAACTCCACAAGAAATAATCTTGATAAGTTCGAACGGGAATATAGGAATCCACCTATAAATTTATTGAATCCTCACTAAAACTGTTTATTAAACCAAAACTATTTTTTACAATGAATGGAAAAGCATATAAATAAGTAAAATTGACCTAAGAATTAGGGTAACCGCTAATGGGCTCAAAATAGAGTCCTAATTAAGCTAAAATAATTAAAACTGAAAATAATAATAAAAATGTGTAATACTGCTCCGAATTCAACTGCGCGATCGTTTGGTTTTAACACGTGCGATCATGTGGTTAACCTTGAAACTCTCTGGTTGTTTTTCGATGCAATGGCGCGATCGCTCCATCCTTGGCCTACGCGATCGCGTGATCTTCCTGGCTGACTCCAATTTCGTCTCTTTAAAACAAATTGATCCAGTTTGATTCTCGATTCGGGCCCAACACGAAACTTGCTCAATTTTTCATGAAGATTATTATTGCAGCACCCATGTCTTGATTTTCTCCTTTGAGCTCAAATCCCGGATCACATCATCCCTCCTCTCTTGAAAAGGATTCGACCTCGAATCAATTTTTGACCTGCTTGTCAAACATTTCCTGCTCTTGGGGCCTTGATGTAAAATTGCTCCACCTGGATCGAATGGAAAATTATTGATTCCCTACCACAAGATCAACCAACAGTATTTGGAAACTGGGGTTACATGAATGGTTTGAAGTAAAAACACCTTTAGATGTAGGTGACGTGACCAATTTTTCCAAATGCCTCTAACCTGCAAAAAATATTTAAATAAAATATGGTGGGGAATGTTAGTTTTAAATGGTACAAGATATAGATCCTTGTACTCATGGCTCATTATCTCCAACAATTCATTTTCCCCACAACGAGACCCTTCTCTTCTCCTTCCTAAGTATTTTCAACTTTTCGCTCCACCACCTCTTTCTCTTTTTCTTCACACCCAACCACCTCTTCTAACTCCACATTTCTATCAACAATTTTATGCAATTCCTCCCCACAAATCAAATATGGATCTTCAACTTCAAAATTCAAAACTCACACTTCTACCCCCACTTCCAATTTATGCTTCTCATCATCAACAATTGTATTTTCAATAATTTCCTCGCTATCCAACTCTACATTTTCCTCATCAAATTTTGGAGTTTGATCATCTGTTTTTAATTTCGACTCCCCCTCCTTCTCAATATCCTTATCCCCACGACGCTTCCCATTACACCACCTTTCACTCTCCTTCTTTACCCTTCGTGAATCTTCTAGTGCGTCCTCTAATGTCAACCCATATAGTGAGCATGTTTTTCCTTTCTTAAGGAATTTGTACATGTGCATATTCTTATCATAAACAGCATCCCTCCCACGTTTTCATGGTTTTCCCAATAAAATATGATAAGATTTTAATGGCACTACATTACACCATACATCATCACTATACCTTCCATGGGTGATAGGCACTAGAACTTGTTTGGTTACTTTGAACTTCCCAAACTCCCTCAAACACGTCATCCTATAAGGTTTATAGTGTCGTACTAGGGGTAATCATAATTCTTCAACCACGGTGCTACTAACAAAATTAATAGAGCACTCTCCATCAATTGCCACACTACACCCCTTATGATCCACATAACATCTAGTTTTGAATAAAGAGCCCGGATCATAATCCATTCCTTATGTGGCATTAAAAAAAATTCAAGAACGAAAAGGACTTAGACATCAAATAGCAAGAACGACTTTTATTGACTTGGGAGGAAATGAATACTAAGAATTTTAAAGAAACTCAAGAAAGTGGTTATTGAATTTTGGAATGACTCCCTTATTTTATTTATTTTTGAATAATGGATGAATTTTCGGATTAAATATTATTATTTTTATTTATTTAATCCGAAAATTCGACACAATCGTAACAAAACAAACGAGACTTAATTTGGACGAAAAACAAATAAGATAAACGCTTTTGAATTTTGTTGATTTTTTTATATGGATCAAAACTGAAAAGATTTAATGGCATGAAGAACAAGAAAACTAAAGAAATAAAAAGACTCAATAACAAGATATGTATGATTTTGTGTAAACTCTATGATAAAAATACAAAATCAAACTAGGATAGAATAAACCTGAATTCAGAGTCCAGCTCTGATATCAAATGATACGATTCGAGATGCGCGGAATTAACGCCGAAAAGTTTCGAACCCAGGTTTGTTACGAACGGTAGAATCTTGACTCGACAATCACGACGCGAAGATCGACGATGCGGATTAAAGAACCAAGACTTTTGAAATGCCACAAGGATCTGTCCAACTTCCTTGATAAGTTTCTGATTTTGAACGCTACAAATATTCTCGCGAATATTTGATGAGTTTGAGATAAACACCACAAGAAATAATCTTGATAAGTTCGAAGGGGAATATAGGAATCCACCTATAAATTTATTGAATCCTCAGTAAAACTTTTTATTAAACAAAAACTATTTTTACAATGAATGTAAAAGCATATAAATAAGTAAAATTGACCTAAGAATTAGGGTAGCCGCTAATAGGCTCAAAATAGAGTCCTAATTAAACTGAAAATAATAAAAAAACGAGTAATACTGCTCCAAATTCAATCGAGCGATCGCGTGATTAACCTTGAAAACTCTCGGGTTGTTTTCCGATGCAATGGCGCGATCGCTCCCTCCTTGGCCAACGCGATTGCGTGATCTTCTCGACTAACTCCAATTTCGTCTCTTAAAAACAAATTGATCCAGTTTGATTCTCAATTCGGGCCCAACACGAAACTTGCTCAATTTTTCATGAAGATTGTTGTTACAGCACCCATGTCTGGATTTTCTCCTTTGAGCTCAAATCCCGGATCACATCATCCCTCATCTCTTGAAAATGATTCGACCTCGAATCAATTTTTGGCCTGCTTGTCAAACATTTCCTGCTCTTGGGGCCTTGATGTAAAATTGCTCTACCTGGATCGAATGGAAAATTATTGATTTCCTGCCACAGGATCAACCAACAGTATTTGGCAACTGAGGTTACATGAATGACTTGAAGTAGAAACACCTCTAGATGTAGGTGGCGGGACCAATTTTTCAAATGCCTTTAACCAGCAAAAAAGATTTAAATAAAATATGGTGGGGAATGTTAGTTTCAAATGGTACAAGATATGGATCCTTGTACTTCTGGCTCATTATCTCCAACAATTCATTTTTCCCCACAACGAGTCCCTTCTCTTCTCCTTCCCCAATATTTTCAAATTTTTTCTCAACCACCTCTTTCTCTTTTCTGGCCAGCATGATTCGTCTGGACAGGATGACCGAATTGGGCAACTGGAAGCAGAAGTTATCGCTCTAACGGCATAAGTGGTTGAACTCAAAACCACAGTCAAAAGGTTTGAAGATAAATATGTTTTCTGCAGATTCTTGCAAATGAGATCTCAAAGGCTTCTACTGAAAAGAAGAAGACCAAGTCCAAAAATAATTTCTAACTGGAAGAAAAATCTATTTTGCATGTTTGCATGAATTCTATGTTTGAGAGGTCGTTGGGGAGAGACATAGATATTATATCCTACTGCATTAAAATTCTTAGTGTTGCAGTAAGGGGGAGCATTTATTGTGTTTTCTGAGTTTTTTGAAATTCAACCTTTATTTCAAGTATATATGGTCTGTAATCGAATTTTGCCTAAGTTTTGTCTACTTGTGCTTATATGGCAGGTTACAAGACGTGGAAGGCTTCCCCTATTTCTTCCAAAAAGGGGGAATAATATTTTTTTCTCATCTTTTTTGATTGATTGAATATTGAAATAACTTTCGATTTATTTGAAAGCTCCTTTATGTGCTTATTATTTTCTCGTTGTATGCATGAATTAGTTGAACTAAGCTTATTATGATGCATGACTTGAGAAAAAGAATTTTGATAGGGAAAGCTTGAAAATTGCATGTTACTTCTATCTCTGTTTGTGAAAAGATGATTAGGTTTTGGAAAAATAGAAAAAGTTAAAGGGGGAGATTGTTAACTAATTTAAGTTGGCATTTTCTATTTTTCTACATGTTCGTAATTTAAGTGAATTTAATTTATTTACTAAATACGTGTATTTAGTAATTTATTAAGTTTAATTAAATTACTTAATAATTTCTTGGACTTGTAATTATATTTATATCCTTATTTCTTGGTATAATTATCGCGTTTAGGTGATACTATTTGGAGATAAATTGTGACACTTATCTTTTATGATAAGTATCAAGAATTGTGATAATGTTTTATTTGGCTTAAAATTCTATCTCTTATATGTTTGTGATAATGATTTAATATTTGGATATAATGTTTGTCACTTAATATTTTTGATAAGTATTGCGATAATAGTATTCTTGGGCTGGAATTCTATTACTTATCACTCTTGATAAGGACTCAAGATAAAGAATATCTTGATTGGCCGAAAATCTTGGTCCAATTCTTGATGTCCAAGTTTGTGTTTATCACTTATGGTAAGATCCTTTATTCCATAACCAACTTTGATTATCTTACCTTATCTTAACTTATGGTAAGATTATTTAATTTATGATTATCTTACCTTATCTCTAATTATCCTCGATTTAATTGTAGGTAATAGAGATTTTGTCCAACTAGGATTCTTGATGGACAAGCAATCCGATTGCACTTAAATAAGGGAGACTAAGGCTATTTTCGATAAGAAGTCTTGAAGTCGAAAAATTTATGTGGTGCTGAAAAAACATACTCGACTTCTTCATTGGGTGACTTTGTCTTGTGCATGAATAATCCAAAGACATATAGCTTATTTTTTCATACCAAAAATCGATTTGTAAATCATGTTTCTCTGGGAGGAGTTTTTCAATCACTACGAGAAGAAAAGACTTTCATCTAGAAGTTCAAACAAGAGGTTTGGATCAAGATCGAACAGGAGTTCGAGTTTGCTAAAGATCGTTGTGGTGTCAAAGAAAGTTACTGAATAGTGGTGGGACACCAGCTCATATTACACACCATAGAAGAATCAGGGAGTGATTTATTTCTTGGGTGTTTGATAGATTTATGCGTAAATTTATCCTGTAGCTTAGATTGAACTGTATAATCTATTTTCTTATTAGTGATTGATTTTTGTCTGGAGGGTGCGAGTTCGTGGGTTTTCCTTGTTAGGGTTTTTCTCACATTAAGCTCAAACATTGTGTTCTTGTCTCTTTACAATTTTGCATATTTTATGTAGACTGTTCACGTTCTATAATCCAGACGAATCTGGAATATAAGGATTCATTTGGATCTACACTAAAACAAAATGTCACGTGTTCTGTTAATACTCAACTGTTCAGATCAATCCGTGATAGTCTGTTCGTTTAAACATCAAATTTAGACAACTTTAAATCTTCATAGCGCCCTTTTCACTATGGTACCCAAACTTCTCTATTAGTTTCTTTAACGTATGCCACAAGCACCATCTATGCCTCGAGTTCGGGAATATAATTTGTATTGCATTTTACGTTGCCCTATCCTGATCAGTTATAATCCCTATTGGTGCCTTACCCTCCATACACTGAAGCTATGTACGGAAGATCCACACGAATGTCTTTGTATCCTCATTTGATAGTAAACCACATCCAAGTAACATTGACTGACCATGATGGTTTACTTCAACAAATGGGGTAAATGGCATGTCATACTTATTAGTCAAGTATGTGGTATCTAATGTTACGACATCTCTGAACTATTTATACGCTTCCCTACACCTATTATCTCACCAAAATACATTCCTCAACCTACACTCATCATCCAAATCTACACTGAAATAAAACCTAGGACAATATGCTTGCATTTTAGAAAAATAGGTTTGAATAACAGCCGCATCCCCTTCACCGAGCCTTAAGCATCTAACCCTATCGATGTAGTTTCTTCAATCCTTTTCGATATATGTCATTTGCTCATAACAGCAGCTTCAATCACGGTTGTGTTGTAGCTTTTGTGCATAGGAATTCCATCTATATCATTCAATTCAAGCTGTCTCTCCACTTGATCACTCATTTCTCAATTACATCGATACAATCTGGATTCTGAAGGACTAGTTGAATGATTATGTTCCAAAATAACTTTTGTCAAAACCCACATTCTTGATATTTCACACGTAGTTGTTAACGTAGCTAGACAACCGGTGTGCATTGATGGTTGTGGCTTCAAAGAATTGCTTGAAGAACTACTTCTTCGACCTTCTCTAGCACATGTGAAAGTAGCATATCTTTTCACACTGTCTCCGCCCTTCCTCGAACTTCTTTTTCTCACAAAGAAGCCCACACTAAAAGCATGACATTTGTAAAACTCGAACACTTCGTTCTCGTCATTGAACTTCATCCCAACTGTTGGCACAATCTCACCGATTTCTTGTCCCGTTTCCTCTTCAGTAGCACAACGTACCTATCTCAGTATTTTCCAATATCTCATCATCCGCATTTATATAACTCACATTCCTTTCCCTTCATCAGAATACATTCTTGAACCACCTTATGTCAAAAAAAGTACAAATTGAAGGACTCATTATTGAACCACAGATTATTGAAGGACATATTATACCAAAACACACACAGAGACATATACACACACATTCTTGAACCACCTCATATGAAGGAAAAATTATTTACCCAACTTCATCAATTCTTACTAACCACAAGTACAAATTGAAATGCTTAATAGTGGTCATTTGACATACATTTACTTTTCATTTTCATAAGGAATGCACAAGTTACATAAATTAATTACCATTTAGAACCTAGAAAATCACATATGTCAAATGCACAGACATGTGGATGGAAATAGAAAATTAAGAATGTGGCTCACTTTTGTCGACATAGATGGTAATGGAGCTTCAATGTGGCATTCCTGTGATGATCTCACAGCGTGATTTCTTCGCAATCTGTCGAATCTGAAATCTGGACGGAATGCAGCTTCGATCTTCCTAAAATCTGGACGAAATCTACCGTCTTCGAAGGAGCCGAAATCTCGAAAGAATCTGGACGGAATGCAGCATCGATCTTGCTAAAATCTAGACGACATCTGCTTTCTTCGAAGGAGCTGAATCTGGATGGAATGCAACTTCTTCGCAATCTGTCTGATCTTTGAAGTGGCTGAAATCTTGGTATAATCTAGATGGAAACTGCTATCTTGGAGGGATCTGAAATTGTGAGGTGTGAGGTGAAGGGTGGGAAATAGGTTTCCAAGGAGGAAAGCTGAGTTTTAATTTCACAAAAATTCTCAATATTTCATGAGATATTCTTTGTTAGTAAACCTCGTTTGTAAATGGTGTTAGTAAGTGTAGCATAATTGAAGAAAATAATATAAAACTCTACCACTACAAACACAATAGTAATGCCACGTACATGAACTAAGCAACATGAACCTACCTAACAAACAGTCAAGGTCTACCAATCACAACGAATAATTGAAAAGGAGAAAATAATGAGCGATTTGTTGGTGAATGAAAAACACAACCCCTCTAGAGCACACTCAATCTTCATCTCAACCGAGTTCTAACGCTTCGACTTTTGTTTGTTTGGTTGGGAATGGTAAAAAATGAAAAAAGAAAACAAATTCTATGCAAGATGGAAAATCAATTACCACCTCCTCCTCCTAAAAAAATATTTTCTATGGAAATAACCAAAAATGCATAAAAGCCTATACTATAAGAAATTTTTCATGAAAATTAAAATCAGTTAAACATTCGAATTGAAAAATAGGGTGGTCCTGGTTCATGGAACTCCTTGCTATCAAACGGACTCTAAGGGGCCGTTCTCTTTGTGTTTCGATTTTCAGTTTTAAGTTTTTTATTTTATTTTGAGTTTTTGTTTTCGGTGTTTGTTTTGAGTTTGTTGAAAATGTGTTCTTTATGTGATTTTGGAAAATTGTTTTCCAAAACAGAAAATCGAAAATTGCATTAACTTTGAAATTTCGGGAGTCATTATTTTGTGATATTTTGTATGAAAAAAATTGTTGACTTGTTTAGTTACAATAATTTTTAAATTCAACGAATCAATTAGTGTTGTATTTGAAGTAGCTATATTTTCGTAAAATCCTTTCATGCTCACTATTTTGGTTTTTCGGGCAGGTTATCTCCATCCCAATTATACAAACAGTGCGTAACTCTCGCTTAACATGAAAGCAGGCTTTTGATAATTCAAGGAAACACCTACTACAATAATGGTAAATCGTATTAAACAAGAATGCCAAATAAGTCACAGGAAAATAAAATAAAATGATGATTCTGCAACAATAATACAAGAAAATCGTTTTACAAAATTCAAACTTCTTCTTTCAACATACAAAACGTATAAATTAAAATAGAAATTTACTTGGGGAAATCCCAAGTCCTGAACTATCTACCATCAACAAAAATCAACCATCATCTTCTTCAGGCCAAGCAATAGCCACACAAAGGCAGATTGAGCCTAAAAACATTGCTAACCAATCTAATATTTCTAATGGGAGATAGTAACAAAGTGTAGGTGCCAAGCCAAATGTCCTCTTCTAGTCTGCTCTAGATTGACCAGCACGAGAAGAGAAGATGATCCCAACAATAAGACCATAAAGAGCCAGTGCTTCAGCAAAAATAAGAATAAGAATCATCCCAACAAAGAGCTTTGGCTGTTGTGCATTGGCTCTATCAAACAAAATATAAGTAGGATAGAGAAATTACAATGATACTTCCTCCTAAATTAATGAACAGGCAACTCAGAAAAGATGACAACAAAGACTTAAATTACAATGGTTGTTATCTTTTAAGTTCTGTTTCATTGAGCTTCTCTTCATATGTCCATATAATTTTTTATTTTTTTTAATGGGAAAATAAACAAGAAAAATAATCTGTGTGCAAACCTGCAATTCTTTTATAAAGATCCCAACTTCACACTATATGTGAAATCACGTCCTTGCTTAAACAATTCAATACCTACATGCTCATCACATGTTTAATAAATAGGTAACATGATCTAAAACATCAATAAAATATCTTCTAAAAAATGATCAATCAATCTCCCTTGGTATTTCTAGGTCCATAGAAAAAGAGAACAATTTTGCTACACCCCCACAAGTCCAAAGAAATAAAATAAGAGGACCCAAAAAGAAATCCATGGTGGCCTCTGTTACACCACAATGTCTGATTCCTCATCGAAAATAAAGGATCACGAAGTTGATTTTGGCCAATCTTCACAGAATGAGTTCCTCCCCAGGAACTGATCTAGAAATATAGTTCAGCTAGAGCGCCCATTGACCCTGACGGTCAATGGTCGCAATAACAAGATTCTTTATTATTATTTAATTAAATAATATTAAAAAATCAAAAGTCAATATAAAAATTCACTAAAACGTAGTAATCGTGAAATATGAAAATACATTCATTAATAAATATATTATCCAATGCATAATAGTGTTTCTTTTGACACTGCTATATTTTTTCCTTTGGAACATAGTTGAAGCATAAATAGATTAAGAGCACAAGAATTCGCTATTAACCTCAGATTTTTCATATTTTCAAGATTTGTAGAAGGATTCTCCTGAATTCAGTTAACAAGAGGAAACCAACTAAACACAATCCACAAATACAATAATTTTTGAAATAAAAATAGAATTTTAACACTGTAAAGTTTAACAATTACTTACCGAAATGAGGACGGCAGTAGAGGTCAATTGAGGATGGAAGCAGAAGCGAAAAAGCTGCTAGCCCCAGAGGCAGATCCAACTAGTGACGAGCTCCCGCGGCCGTGCTAGTTGGATCCACCAGAGATTTTTTTTTTTTGAGAGAAGATTCTTGAGAGTCGATCGGGACTTGGTTTTCCTCCAAAGGTTATTGGAAACCATGTTTCCAGGCTAGAAAATCATGCTTGTTTTATCCGTCCGAGGCTTCAGTTTCAGGCGGCAAGGATGAATAAGTCTATTAATGTTAATGGAAGGAAAAGTGACAAAGACCTCAAACCTCCTCCTTCATCCTTGCCGCCTAAAACTGAAGCTTCCAACGGATAAAGCAAGCATGGTTTTCCAGTCTGGAAACATGATTTCCAATAACCTTTGGAGGAAAACCAAGTCCTAACAGACTCTCAAGAATCTTCTCTCAAAGGATAAAAAAAAAAAAAAAAAAATCTCCAACGGATCCAGCTAGCGCGGCCGCGGGAGCTCGCCGCAAGCAGATTCCGCCTCCATTCCTCCCATTATTATTATCAAACATATCAAATGGTCAAGCTAATTATTATGTACTCTCAAGTAAAGAATAAAAAGTATCAAGAAATGTTAAAGATATATTTGCAGGGTACATTAAATAATTTCCCATCTCTTTCATTCACCAAACCAGAAACACACACACAATCCCAAGTTCATAAACAAAATTTAAAGTTAATCAAAGTATCTCCAATGCACTTAGTGGATTTGGAAAAAAGACTTGAAATGTCAGCAAATAGATGGAATGTGTTAAAAATACATCTCCAATGTATAACATGTATTACAATATTAAACTGACGTGACTTAAAAAAAATAGATATTGTGGGGTGCTCTGTCTACATCTAGACGCTCCATGAGACATAATGAGTCAGCATTAATTTTTATTTTATAATTATTTAATTATTATAAATAAGGACGTTAGCCAATCAGGTTGTATGATACAATTTATTTCTATTTGGACTCTTTGTACAGTGAGAAAATTTATACATAGTAATTAATTTATGGGTGGCTATATTGCCACCACAATAATTATTTAGTAAACCACAATTTTAATATTTACTTAAATGACATTAAATAAAATGACATAAATATCTTATTTATTAATGAATAAATTTATTATAACTACTATTTTTATTTGATACACCACGGCACAACTTTATAATTGGACTAAAAAAATAAAGTCCTTAAAGTTAGGTCCCTTCAATTTTAAATTTTTATCTCAATCTCAGTCCTTTTTCCCATCCACCACTAGTAACGCAGGCAAGCTCAAATCTCATCACCCTCCTCAGTTGGTCATATCAACCCATACCAACATGGTAGAATTTCTGAGTTTCAAATATTCTTCCCTGTGTGTTTTGTTCTATTATAATGTCTAATTGATTTCCTCGTATGCTCCCATCCCTTTTATCCAAATAAACATATCTTGGGTTTCCAATTCATCATATTAAATCAAACTTGATTGAAAAATCACCAGCCCTACACCCTCAACGGCATGTCTTCAATTCCATTGCCACACAAATCAACAGTTCACAACCCCGAATTTCTTTGAAATTCGGTCAAATTGTGATATGACCCAAGCGCCGCTTCACCTTCCGATCAATTATTTTCTAGTTAACGGATGCAATTCCCAATTGGGTTGGCCAAAATGTAATAAAACAAGCAAATTCAAGAGGGGAAGTTCGAAGCCAATAAACAGATTGAGAAACTATAAATTCTTTAATGGCTTTTGGTAAAAGAATGAAAATTGCTTCAATTCCAAATTGCAATCCATGTTTCAATCCTGAATGATAATTTGGGGATGAAGCCCAATGATAATGTGATTTTTTTTGTTGGCTTAGGGTTATGATTGTAAATTTGTTGTGGTTTATATATTGAAAACATAATTTAAATGTACTGTTATTAAAATGTGGTGTAGTAATTAAAATTTGTAGTGGCAATATATTTACCCATGATTTAAATTTTTTTTTTAAAAAAATATCACATAATCAATATTATTTAAATGTAGAAGAAATGATTAAGTAAATTTTAGACTTCCACGTTATCTAAAAAGTCCGTATATTTCATTGTCACATCAACCCCAATGTACGTAATGCAATGGAGATGATCTTAGCATCATAAGTATGGATGTGAACACTTTATTAAGAATCCATAATAATATTGATGCAATGATGGAAAAATACAAGTAGTGAAAAATGTAATATTATTTTGGCTTCAAATGATTATTCAAAACCTCTAAGGAAATGAATAAAAGAAAGAAGCCAAAAAAGTGAAAATCGAATAATTTGTAAGACATTGTAAAATCTCATTTCAGAACTCAATCTCTGAATCTCGAAAAATCCGAATGAGGATTAAAAACGTTCTATTTTCTAAACAAAATCAATTTCATTTCTAAGATTTAAATCACAGGGGGAGGACGGACACGACTGACAGCGAGTGGTGGAGAAGAGTGGAAGGCTGAAGTCCTCGGAGTGGACATAAGAGATCTGAAAATTGAACCACGCCAAGCCTTTTTTCCTGTTGTTGCCTGTTGGTGTAGCCATTTTTTATTCAGCCTTTGCCTCATCCTTCTTCTCCACTTCCATGCCCGTATTTTGCTTCAGTTGCATCGAAAAGAAGAGAAAAGGAAGAGAAGAGAAGAATGAAGGGAGAAAGGAGAGGGAGGAGACAAACTTCTTGGAGGAGAAATGGATTGTTTTCCGGGTTTTCCAATTTTCCATGTTTTGTAATGAAAATGATCAAAACGATTTTTTGGCCTTTTGAGTTTTGTTTGTAAAATTTTTTCTTGTTTTGGAAAACTTATTTTTGAAAATGGGAAAGTAAAAGTGTTTTCAACGTTTTCGAAAATTGAAAACTGAAAATGATCTAAAAATAACAAAGAGAATATGAGCTTACTTTTCATGTGGACAAATTCTTTAAAGAGTTGAGCGAATCAATCGAACTACAAATTGCAGTTAAAGAAGAACTATTGTATCTTGCTAAGTGATTTACAAGCTCAGAGTTCTCCATAGAAAAAGTTAGTCGACGAAGTAACATCCTTCAAATTTTAGAATAAGCTCAACTCTTTAAAGAGTTTGTCCACATGAAAAGTAAGCTCATATTCTCTTTATTATTTTTAGACCATTTTCAGTTTTCAATTTTTGAAAATGGGAAAATAAACGTGTTTTCAACGTTTTCGAAAATTGAAAACTGAAAATGATCTAAAAATAACAAAAAGAATATGAACTTACTTTTCATGTGGACAAACTCTTTAAAGAGTTGAGCGAATCAATCGAACTACAAACTGCAGTTAAAGAAGAACTATTGTATCTTGCTAAGTGATTCACGAGCTCAGAGTTCTCCATAGTAAAAGTTAGTCGACGAAGTAACATCCTTTAAATTTTGGAATAACCAAAAATAAAATCTGACAAAATTTTACTAGTTAAAGCAATATAAGTGGTAGAATAGTATCTCGATCATCATGCTGTAAATTTTCCATGGAGATAGTTGTTGTAAGGCAACTAAAATAGTGATTTTAAGATGTGTTAAAACTTAAAATCCATCTATTAAGTGCCCCACCCCCACCCAACCACCCACCCACCAAAATTTCTCTGATGTCAATATACTCCATCGGTGAGACACATTTATATTTGGAATGCATCTTTTGGCACCCATGTAGTTGATGAGTAAATGTGCCAACTTTCAAATATCCTATTGCTGGGGAAAAATTTAAGTTGATTGCAGCATGCCTTTATATGTTCGGTCAGGAAGACAATTTGACAACTTAAATTTCTCAACTACTTGTACCTCAAATTTGAGAGAGAATTCCATGAATTTTGTTGTTGATTTACAACTTACACTACCCCTGTTTAGCTCCCAGTTTTTTAAAATCAAATTTTTGAAACATTCAATATCAACCATCCATTTTAATTAAACTCACAAAATTTTTGACTTTTCAAATAATTTTTAACAACACATTCTCTCAAAAATATTATTCAAAACCAAAATTTTTCCCAAGAACTGAGAGCCAAAGAGTGGCATTGATTTGCTGTCTCGTCTAAAAGTTTAAAAAACACCCATAACAAATCAATCATATTTAAAAGTCAATTATTGTTTTTATCTAATTCTGTGTTTGATATCTATTATTTTCCACGGAACTTTCCATGAAATTTCCAACTTGTTTGATTGCTTCCATTTTTTACGCAAAGTGTTTTTTTTTTTTTTTTTCACGCGCCTGAATTGCTACTTTTTAGTGAAAACGTTTTCCAAGCTAGAGGGTAGGATTTATTTTCTAGGCAAAATATTTACTATTTTCTATACGTTTGATCATTTTTTTTATTATTAATTGATTTTTTCCCCAAAAAATTAACATTATTATTAATTTCTAACAAATGTGTGAAAAAATAAAATAAAAAATATTTTTTTGATTAAAATAGCAAAATTTGCTTTATTTACCATGAAAAATAATGTCAGTTAAACAATAAAAGTTGGAAAATTCCCCACCTTCTCCACCTAAAAAATTAAACCAATCAAATATATTAAACTTTAAATTTTCAGGAATTCAATTCCCTAAAATTCATTTCCTTAGAATTTATTTTCTTTCCACTCAAATTTCACTATCGCTAAGACAACCTAATTGATTTCAAGTTGTTTGGTATCCCGTTTCTCCCTCAATTAGGGAGATAGTGAATATAAAGAGGGGAATTTTCAAAAATGTCAAATTTCATGCTAATCACAAAAGTTGAGTCTAAAGTTAATAGTTTTTGCAAAAATGTCTAAATTTGGGTTTAATTTGACTATCTTACCGTTAATGAAACATAACATATATATATTGATTTGATCTTTGAGTTGTCACACACACACACACACACACACACACAATATATATATATATACAAGAAATTTCATTATAATGTATTATTATCAAATTTTTGTCTCCATTGAGAACTTGCTTTTACTTATTATGCATTATCTTAAAAAAATGGAGAGAAATACTAGATAATTAGTTGAACTAATTTCTAAGATTATCAAAGTATTGTTGTTGATCATTGTGTTGTGTTATTTTCAAATCATATCACTTTTTGTACCATTTATGTTAGTAATATGAGGTTGTTTTGTATTGAATATGTCATTAATATTGGATATGAAATGATTCTAAAAAAGGGTAGTTGATGAAGATGAAATATGTAAGTGTTGAGAGAATCCCGATACGTCATTCTTGACATTTATAATATCGAGAATGACATTTAAAATGCTATTCTAGACAGTTTTAAAATGTCGAGATTGTGAGTAATGAACTCAAAAATGATAATTGTTAGAAACTTCTTCTTCTAGATAGTTTTTTTGTGTCCGCTTATTTCATGTTAGCTCATCATAGTATTGTTCTTGGTATCTAGATATGACAGATATAACGAGGTTTGTTGTCTCGCACGGTGGAACTTCTCTTAACATTGAAGACAAATGAAAGTGGTTTTCCAACCGGACAACTTCCATTGTTGTATGAAGTGATGTATCCTTTACATTTTAGATTTCCTAAATCCCTCTTTTTTATTTGAACTGTATTGTTATGTCAATAAAAAATTAATTACCTAGTATTAAACCACTAAGCTTTAAGGTTAAAGTATACATTTTTTTTTCTTCACCATATGTTTTGAACAGCAGCAATTGATACATCTAGGATAAGACAAGAATCAAACATAATATTACAACTAAGAATGTTTGGACTGTCAATGTGAAAGAGAAATAAAATCTGGACATTCATCAAATATTTCATAACATTCATTACAATTCTGGACATTTTCACATTTCATTCTCGACATTTAAAACCTATTTTTCTAGACACTTGACATTTCAAATGTAAACTCGAAATATCTTGTGGATAATATGTTGTACTCAATTTGATTGACATTTGTACTAGTTTAGTATTAAGAGTATATTATGTATTAAGTTTATATTGGTTCACTCACAATAAAATATTATAGTCAACACTTTGTACTCAATATGAAATTTGAAAATTGTAGTAAGGACATTTTAGTCCTAAAAAGGAAAATGGATATCACTAAAAATTGGGACATTTTTACAATCAACAATGTAAAAATTGACATTTTATGTAATTTCCCCATGTTAAAGAAGGCTAAAGAATTTAAATCTTAAACGGCCTCATAAATTAATACTCTATCCATTCAAAGCATTGACAAACAACTCTCTTCTCTCTCGTGTGAACAGGTAATGGTAAGATTTTAATGTAAACTTCTACAAAATGTGATATCATGTCGAACGTCCAAGATTCTAACAAGTCCAACTATATATATCTTGCGATGATTGAAGTATTCATTATATAAACAATGTACGATTCAAGGAAGAATCTCTTCCAACTCGTGAAGAACGATGCTATCAAAAGATCACAAGAGCATCATGAGGTGGACTTTGTTTCTTAGTTATTGCTTTTCGCATTTTGATTGTTAGTTTAGTAGGGTAAGTGTCATCCGTTTTCTTAAATAATTTTAATATTTAAACTACAAATATGACGTAAATCTTTGACCAACCGAAATTGTTGACTTTCAAAAAAAAAAAAAAAAAAAAATTGTCCAATAAGAGTTTGTCACGTGGCTGCTTATAAACAAACTTTTATAGTAAAACTCCTATGTTTCAGACAAAAGGTACCAGCATCTAACAGATTACATTATAGCTTTCTGATTAACATAAACACCTTTGGTAATGAAGAGTTAGTACCCTGACAACAAACTAAACTTTGCTCCTAATAAATTTCAAATCCACATACCAAACGATAAGCAAGCAAAAAGAAAATCATCAAAGTAAAGACCAACCATTCTTGTAGAAACTCTACTGAATTTAATCATTTCTCATAATAAAATGGCATTTTCTCTGGTGATGGCCAAAGTTAAACTTGGCATAATAGTTTGGTCTAAGAAAAATCTACCAACTTTCTCTTCAAATTCATTGATAATCAAGGTCATATGGATGAAACCCAAGGGAAAAAAAATCCAGAAATCTTTCTCTCCATCAAGAAACAAAGAGATAATGGAGCAAATTGTTCAACATTTTTCTGTTCAAGCTTTGCTTCTCTTCAACGGAGGTTCAGGCAATGGTGAAACAGATTGTGTGACTGCCCAGGAATCGTTGGAGCTATCGCAACTAAGGTACGCATCGATCACACCATTTGGACTAACTGGAATAAACTCATGCTTACGCTTGTGGCATTGCTTTTGGCCATGATCATCCATTAGGTCCAGTATAAGTTCATAGCAATCATCAAACCTTTCCTGTTGTCATTTATAAGCAAAAGTGAAACTCTAAATTGAGAGTCTAGGTTGCACAGACACTCTGTCGAAGTCAGAAGTGTCGGTGTCTGATATATTTCAAACACCGATACTCTCCGAACACTCCAACACGTGTCGGAGCTACACCATATATATATGCGTCAAACCGAAAGGAAAGGAGAGAAACACCGACAACTAAAAAAATGATAAATCAGACTTACAATTTTATTTTTATTTGATTTAATCATTTTCATGCAACAAATATACAATGTGTTGTTTGTATATTAGACTAAATAATAATAAATTACAAAATTAATTTACATATCCTCAACATGTCCTGTCCTAACTTTTTGAAAAACTATGTGTCGGAGTGTCCGTGTCGTATCCGTGTGGCATATCCGTGTCCGTGTACGTACAACATTGTTGAGAGTACAGGAAATTTTTAAATTCAATATATGAACCTAGGATATGTAAGTAGGATGATTAGAAATGGGAAAACTCGAAAATGCAGACCTTGCTGATTTTGAGTATGCTCATAAGGTGATTTTCATATTCCTTTGCATCACAAGGCTCAATATCCCTAATGACATGTACCATTGTTGCAGCAGCAACAACAGATGGAAGGAAATTCAAAAGCCTGTAATCTGCATTCAATGTACGAAACCAACAAGATTATGAAGCGATGCACTACAAATCATTGAAGAATTACTTGCATAAAACAATGTTATCAACGCTAACGATTTCCATACCGGCGATCATGGAGAGGAGGAGGCTCTCACACCTGCTCAAAAACTGCGAATTCGGGTTATTCATGAATCCAAATCTTCTCACAATGTGGTCAAAGAACGAGTTTGGGGTCACAGGATTCATCTTCCATTGAAGAGTAGTTAGCACCAAAATTTCCATTCTCTGAATAGTCTTGGCCTCAAATACGTACTTTGTTTCTTCCACCTAAAACGCCCCCAAACCCAATCAAGAAACAAACAGAAATGCCCTAAAATCTGCCATATAATTTCACTGTGGCATTTACACAAACAATCAAATTGCATTATACAGACATATATAGATGAAGAAAGAAACGTACATCTTGAAGATCTAATAGAAGAGGCACTTGAGTCTCCTCCACCTTTGCAGCTATTGAAAGACAAGCCACTGTAGCTAATCGACTCATCCATGGCTTATCCTTCTGAAAGCAAGAGCTCGTAACAAATCTATCATAATAATTAACAGCTAAAACAGCAGTCAAAGCAGTAAATCCATAGTGCCCAGTAACCTTTAGAATCCATTTAATTGCCTCTTTTCTAACTATTACTAAAGACCCTTCTGAATTTATTTGCTCATAGAGCAATCGGCTCTGTTTTTCCTTAAATAAAAGGTTCACAAGCTCATCATCTTCCCAGAAAAGGTCGTGCTCGTAGAAGAAAGGCAATGGCTTTTTATAAATCTCATGGAAAATGAAATCATCGGTTTTTTGTTCTTGGAAGCAAAAGTCAAGATTCAAATCTTCCTCAAAACGCTCTTCTGCACAATAAAGGGAATCAAAAATGGGACACTGAAGAAGGGATTCTTGTTCCTGTGAAAGAGAAACCATCTTCTTCTGCTAAGAAGAAGACACAGAGCCCTTTGCTCATTATCTATAGAGATGAAGCTATAAGCACAAAAGACTCAATCTTGGGCTCAGTATTCATATCTGCTGATGTTTAATTTTTCTATTTTATTTTTTTCTTCCTCCTTTTTCCACCTATCTATGCCTCCAGAATATAAATGTGAACGCAAAATTATATATATATATATATATATATATATATATATATGTACATATAAGTACTATACTAATATCACTGTAAATATTAAATAATGATTGATATTTTTTTTAATTAATTTTAATTTTATTACTAAAACTAATATTGAATAAGTTCAATTAATATTTTTAGTTATCACTATTAAAATTATTATTTATTTATTTATATGTTGTCCTTAATATTATAAATTCTATGTATAGTCATCAATATAAAAATTGTGTTTTAATTATTAATTATCAAATAATTTGTTATCTTTAATATTAAAAATCATATTTTCTGAAATATATACGTGGTTAAAAAATGTACTGCTTAAAAATAATTTATAAAAAAAGTGATTGAACGAGGATAATATTGAATAATTAATGTTTTGATTTCTTTTTAGTTAATAATATCAATAGAATGATTAATATTTTTTAATCATTCTTAATTTTAATAAATTTCTAAAGATTATAAGGTATAAGATTTTCATTATAATTTCCTGATCTCCAACTTTACTCGATTATCGTATCACGATAATTACGAGATTTTCAAATTATTATTTTGACTACTTATTTTAGCAAATAAAGTTTCATCGATTAAATTCAAATATTTTGTTTACTTATTTTCTAATTATTCTAATTGATGTTTTTTAATGAAATTGAAAAGTATGTTAAATACGAGAGTCAAATGTAGAAGTTATGAGAAATATATTAATATATTTCACATGCAGCAATATTTGTACACATAATATTATAACAAACATGATATACCATTAAAAAAATACTAAATTTGCATTTTTAATGAAGTTAATAATAATTCATAAAAATCATTGAAATCAATAATCATTTATTATTTAAATATATAAATTGATGTTTATTATTCAAAGAAGTTTTTAATAATTTGAATTAGTTATGTTATTTTTTAAATTCCATAAATTATTGTAATAGAAAATTATTTTTTATACATTTATACATATGTTGATTATGTATAATTATCAAAATTTTACGAATACTATTGAAATCGATATTGTTTATAATAGGGAAATAACCATAAATGGATGCAATAATCATAATATTTTGCAAAATAGACTTTGAAACCATAACATTATGAAAATAGACTTTGACTCTTCAAACTTACTAAAATACCCTCATACATAGAATTTGCAATACAAATCATTCAAGTATAGAAAAATTCCATTTAAGTCATTAGATAGTTTTGTTTATACAATTTTGATAGATTTTTGTTTATATGCTTTTTGTTCGCTCATAGTAGCACCCCTAAATTGGTATCAGAGCCATATGACAGATCTAAAAGATAAATATTATATGACAAAAAATAAAAATAAATAAATAATATATACATCAAGATTTATAATTATGCATACATTAGTACTACCCAATAATTATAAAATAGAAATCTTGAGAACCCTAAAAGATTTAGACAAAGAGATAAGAAGAGATATTTATGATCTAATAAATTTCGATATAATAAAAGAAGATTTTATCATAAACGAAATATTAAATTTAATCCACAAAGATATAGTAGAAGAATTATATAAAAATTATAGAAATGGATTATCATAGAGCAGATCCTCAATTAATTAGATATCTAGACATAGAAACAAATGAAAAATTAGATTTAATAATAGAACAAAGAATAAATTTAATGAATCAAATAAGAGAAGAAAGAAATATAAAACGACAAGAAAAATTAAGATTAAAATTATTAGAGAAAAAGAAAGAATATTTTAATAAGATTTTGAAGCAATTACCGAAAATAAAAATGATTATAGAAGATAAAGAAAAAACTAGAAAAGAAAAGTATGATGAAACAAAAATATTGGAAGACTATCTAAAATATTATAGAATATATCATAGAAATTAATGCTTGGATCAATAGAAGAATATTTTGAATATCAAATAATGAATTATAAAGAAGCAAAATATGAAACGAAACTTATTTTAGAATTCGAACATATCAAAGGAAGAAATTAATGACAGAATTTCTAGAAATAAAATTTGAAAAACAAATAATAGAAAATATAAGACTTCCAGTTAGATCTTATAAAATAAAATGAGTTAATACAACTATGTTTCAACCATTAAGCTCATTGGTAGAATCCGATGAATTTCTCAATATGCAATTAAATTGGATAAGTGCCTTTTTATGGCAAACATATAAAAATATAAATTTACAAGATAAATTAGCTATTGAAGAATTACAACAGTTAAATATACAAGATATGAATATCGAAAAAAAATTACAGTATATTCAAAATAAACTAATAATACAATTTAAAGAATTAAAAGATATGATATGAGAAGTTAAAAATATAGATGAAGAAATTTTAAAAAAATTCCAAAGAAAATCAGGAAAATTAATTAACCAAGATAAAATTGAAATAATTATAGAAAAAATAGATAAGCTAAATGAGAAAATAAGGAAGAATGAAATAATCATACCAATGGAAGAAAGAATCAAAAAATTAGAAATAAAAATAGATGATATGTATGATAGATTATTTAAGGTACAAAAAACTCAAACTATTAAATCAAGTGTAAAAAATGACAATAAGTGAATATATTGAAGATCTAAAAATATTAATAAAATCATTAATAAGTGATGTTCAAGAAGTAAAAAAACGAATTAAAAGAATTAAGAAATGATATAAATATATTAAAACTAGAGATTAGAGAATTCAAAGATAATAATAAAAGCAAAGATAAGAAAATAGACAAAAGATTGATAGAAAAAGAAATACTTACACTAGTACAAAATTACATAAAAAAATAACATATTAGCGTCGTTTTTCTTCAAAAACGACGCCTCAAAAAAAGCGATGGCAAAATTGTAAATAAAAATTTATAAAAGGCGTCGGTTCTTTAGTAAGAACCGACGCCTGTAGAGGCGCCCAATTAAGGGCGTATGTTCTTTGACAAAACCGACGCCCTTTAATTAAAGGCGGCGGTTCTTGAAAGGAACCGCCGCCTTTAAGTTATATACTTATACAGACCTAGGTCTTAAAAAAACAGTTGTAGTCTTTTAATTTTGAAATCCCACCGCTGCTCACCTCCACGGCGCCTCAAAGTCTCGTTCATTACACTCCCCCACCGTAGCCACCGTCACCTCTGACCGGTAGTGCAGCTCCGGCGCCACCATTTCTTCTCGCGCGCACCACCCCCACCCTCTCCCCTCTCTTTTCCTCCGTGCGCCACGCCCACCACCGTGTACCGGCGCCACCATTTTGCTGCCTTGCTGTGTTGCTGCTACTGCCTTGCCTTGCTGGGCTGTGTTGCTGCACCTGCTGGCTACTGCCTATTACTGGTTCAGACTTTCAGTGGTTCGCAAATAACAAGTCGCAAGGGGAAGGCGTCGACTGGTTAGTGGTAAGTCACTGGAGTTTGGTATTGTGGTGTGGACCGAGAGTTATACTTTTGATTACTTAAAATCTGATTAATGATTATTTTACATTTTACTTTTGTTATTTCTTAATTTGGTAGTTTAATTATTGGTTATTAATTGTTTTAATGGTTGAATTTGTTGATTAATTCATTTTATTTATTTAGGGCTTATTCAGAATTAGGAATTTTTGTGGTAGTTTACTCATGCCTACAGATATGACTAAATGTCCGATTATTTACAAATGAACCTATTGAAAAACTTATTATCTAGTCTCAATAAATTCTTTTAAAGTTCCGAGTGTGGGGATCACCAGTTGGTCCTGAATTCTATTTCTTTTCTGAAAGTGAAATCTTCTGAATACTGTAAGGTGTTCATTATGTTTTTTGAATGTTTATATTTATATAGTTGTTCCCTTGGCACTGAATGTTTCTGGACCCAATTAATTGAACAACAAATCTTGTTTCATGAACTTGTGGCACTGTTAACTTATACAGGAAGATAGTGAGAAGACAGGCAAGGTGACATCAGTTGGAATGTATTTCTTACATTTTCAAGTGTACAGGATGGATTCAACTGTAAATGATGTATGTCAGTTTACTTGTCCTTTTCAATTAAGATGCTTACATGTTTACTTGGGCTGATTAATATGCTTACGTTGTGATGTAGTTGGCAATGGCTAAAGATCCAGAAGCTGCTTTCTTCAAAAGATTGGAAGGGCTTCAACCTTGTGAGGTCTCAGAACTAAAAGCTGGAACTCACATATTAGCTGTTTATGGTCCGAATTACTTTTATTTTGTGTTTATTATTATAAAGATTGGATTTAATATTAGTAACTATTGCAGAACAGATGATAATTAGGGAGGGGTCACTTTTGTTTATTAATTTATTCTTCATTGGCCCCTTCACACGCCCAATTTCATGAAAGAGCGGCGACGAGACTTGATCTAAGAATTTTTGCTTGCTTTGATATCATGTGAAATCACCTCTTCTAAAAGCTTAGCTGTTAGAGAGAAGACTCATTTATTTCTTTAAATTTAATATTCAAGAGTTATGGATGTTTTCTATTAAGGGCCGTGCACATAATTCTTACTGCCTTTTATTATTATTATTATTATTATTATTATTTTTATATATTTTTTCTGTTTGGTTCTTATCTTCAGGCTTTGGTGCGCTTCCAAGAAGTCACCAATAGATACAACCAGGAAAAGCAGTCTGTAAGTTTACTTCTAATGCAGTAATGCTTTTATGGTCAATTGTTAAAATACCCTTGCGTTGGTCCTAGTTTCCACCTCTGAATTTCATTTTCCAAGAAATCTGTGCACAATTACTTGATATAAATGGAACTACAAGGTTAAAGAAGAAAAATAAATAATTGTATATGCAATTAACTTTTAGCGTTCCGTGCATCTTGGAGTTCAAATTTTAGGTTGTGGTGGTCTTTGTCATTTCTAAGGCTCTATTGGGTAACACTGTAATAATTATAAATTGATTTATTTATATTTTTGAAGTAAAATGTATGGTTGTAAGGTGGAGAGATGTGTGGTTAAAAAGGAGTTTCAGAAATTATGTTGTTTATAAATTGTAATGATTGCGTTAAAGAATATGGGCTAAATTGAATTTGTAATGCTTGCATCATCAATAATATTTTTTGAAGTATTTGGCCTACTACAAAGTTTTGTGAAATGTTTCTTTAAGTGCTTATTTTTTAGTGCTTATAAGCCATGGGTCCTATAGAATTTGTGAATAATAAGCGGTAGAAATTCTGTTTATTGAGTTATTAAGTTTTGTTTTGCATTCCTCGATTATTTATTTGTTGAAAATAATTAGTTGGTGTATGTGATTATTATAGTGTATATAGGTATAATGGAAATATAAATAAATGAATAATTAAAAAAAAATTCATACTAAAAGGCGTCGATTGTTGAATGAAAACCGACGCCTTTTATATAACTAAAGGCGTCGGTTGTTATAGTATATATAGGTATAATGGAAATATAAATAAATGAATAATTAAAAAAAAAATTCATACTAAAAGGCGTCGGTTGTTAACAACCGACGCCTTTAGTTATATAAAAGGCGTCGGTTTTCATTCAACAACCGACGCCTTTATATGACTTAAGGCGTCGGTTGTTAAGTAACAACCGACGCCTTAAATTAATTTAAGGCGTCGGTTGTAAACCGACGCCTTAAATATATAGTTTTAGCGTCGCTACTATAGGCGTCTCCTGTACAACCGACGCCTTTTCCGTTTTACAACCGACGCCTTTGACTCTTATTGTATTAGTGTTAGAATAGGAAAGAAACACTTTGAACAAGAAAAAATTATAATAGAAGCAGGAAATATGGATGATGAATTTAGAAAAAATATATTACCAAAAATACTAGAAGAAAAATTAGAATTACAAAAATTCATAGAAGAAATTTTAGGAAAACTAAAAGCTGAAGAAAAAACTGAAGAAAAACAAGATAAAAATGAATGAAGAAATATATTTACTTATAGAAAATCTTGATCAATTAAGCCTAGAAAATTTTAATGAATATCAAGTTTTAATGAATACTGGAGGAGCACCTAACCCAGCTCCAATAAGAACTTCCAAACAAGAATTACCTAATCCAGATGAAAATAATGTACCCTTATATAGTAAACCACACCGACAATATTATAATAGAATCAGAGATAGACAACCACCTAAAGGGAATAAATATAAAGATAGATTTGAACCAAATAATAATTACGATAAACCTATTAATCATGGAGGAACAAAACTAGATTTGGATTATAAAATAGATACTAAAAAAGCCTTATTAATTTGGGCAGATTTGATGATACTATTCTTTTTATACAATAAAGATAATACATGGAAAAACACTGAAAGAATGATAGACTTTTTAACATCGCCTTTTGAAGGACATGTTAGGAATTGGTGGGAATGAATAAGTAGTAATACGAAAGCATTAATAAGAAGAAATGTACAAACAGAACTAATAAAATTAGATAGAAAAGGTATAGAAAAGTTAGTAGATTATATTGCGGATGAATTTCTAGGAGAAAATTGGATAAGTAATGCTGAAACAGAAACAATTAGAGAAAAAGATAATAAATTTAACAATATGTGATATGTGTAAAATCAAATAATACACTTGTGAATTCAAAGAATATTATTATGTCCAAATCTATAGTAATGAAAATCAAGAAGTGTATAGAGATATGTACTACAATAAATTATTAGGTTCATGGGAATATACTTTAAAATAGAATTTGAAAAATTTATCAAAGACAACCTTGGAACACTTAGAACATTAGGATTAAGGATAAAATTCATATTTGAAAGGTTAGCATATATATATCAGCAAAGACAATTATTAAAGAAATCGGGAAAATTAACTAGAATATGTTGTGAAGATATGAAAAAACCTACCCAATGGGGATGTAATCCTGAAAGAAGAAAAAATAATAAAAGGAAATTTAAAAATAGAAAATTTAAAAAGTTCAGAAACTTTAGGAACAGATATATAAAACTTAAGACAAGATATTACAAAAGAAGATATAACTCAAATAAAAAACAGAAAAATAAAACTTATAAAAAAGACAAAAGCCAATGCAAATGTTGGAATTGTGGAGAAATGAGACATATAAGCCCTGACTGTAACAAAAAGAAGGTCAAAATATTACAAAAAAGAATATCTAGAAATAGAAAATGAACTAAGTGAAATATCGACATTGAAGAATATTATGATCAAGAAGTCTATATAAGTGAAACAGATTCAGAAAGCAATGAATCAGAATCAGAATAGAGAAATAGAAGAAATAGAAAATAATAAGAACATAGATAAACAAGAATATGAAGGAATAGAATGTTATGGATTAAAAGTAACTTTTGACAATAATAAGTTCAGAAAAATACAGAAGTTATCTTTAGACTTGAAAATAGGAAAATGGAAAATATTAGACAGAATATGGAAAAGAGAAAGAATAGTAATAAATGAATAACATAAAATTGAAAGGGCAATAAATGTTAGAACTACTCAAGGAAACACAAATTAAATCTTTTAACAAAAAATACGGTTACAGAATTATTAACAAAGATCAATAGAAAACAAAGTAAAAAGATCCAATGTGTTTATTTAGCAGGTATCCAAATAATGTTTAAATCCTTATTTAGAGAAGGATTAGATTCCCTTTGACCGTAAGTTTACATGATGGAAGAATAATAAATTTAAAAGACAGTCATTTAGGAACAGTAGAAGGAAATCTAACATATAATGTTCCAAACACCTTGTAGACATTTACTAAAAATACCAAGAAAATTTAGACCTTACAGAGTTCAGCCAACACAGCGTGGTGATAAATGGGAGAAAAAGCCAATTACACAAAATGAAATAGAAAATAAAAGAATATTGTATAAAAAATCTTGAAAACAAATATACAAATAAACATGAAAAAAATCATAGAACAATTAGAAAAAATTTGTGGAGAAAATCCATTATTATTTTGTAAACCACATCATCCAAAAGCTAAAATAGAATTAACAGAAAATGTTATTATAAGAGTTAGACCAATGATGTATACTATAGAAGATACACAAGAATTTAAAAATCAAATAAAAGAATTACTTAACCAAAAATTAATCAGACCAAGTATCGGACCTCATAGTAGTCCAGCTTTCATGGTAATGAAACATTCTGAACAAAAAAGAGGAAAAGCTAGAATGGTGATAAATTATAAAGAATTAAACAAATATAGCAAATTTGATGGATACTTTTTACCAAATAAAGAGGTACTAATAAATCTTGCAAAAGGAAAACAATATTATTCTAAATTTGACTGTAAATCAGGATTTTGAAAAGTAAAAATGGAAGAAGATAGTATTCAATATACCGCATTTAGTACACCTCAAGGTAAGTACGAATGGATGATTATGTCATTTGGTTTAAAAAATGCACCACAAATATATCAAAGAAGAATGGATAACATATTTAGAAAATGTAATGGATTCTTAATTATCTATGTTGATGATATATTGATATGTTATAATGATAGAGAGAACATAGAAATCATTTGATAAAATTTATAAATGAATGCAAAAAAGAAGGAATTGTTCTTTCAAAAAATAAAGCTATAATAGAAAAATAATAAATTGAATTTCTTGGATTATCAATAGATAAAAGAGGAATACAATTATAACCCATATATCTAAAAAGATAGAAAGTTTTCCAGATAAATTAGAATCTAAAAAATAAATACAAAATTTTTTAGCATGTTTAAATTCTGCAGAAAGATTTATTGAAAATCTCTAAAAAAAGAGACATAAAATTCAGATTTTACTTAGGAAAACAAATACCAAATGATGGAGTGATGAACATATAGAAATTGTCAAATCACCAAATGAAGAATGTAAAAATTTACCAAAATTAAGATTGTCAGATGAAAAAGATAATCTAATAGTTAATACTGATGCCTTGGATAAATATTGGGCAGCAATATTAAAAACGGATTTTAATGAAAATTGTAGATACTCCAGTGGAACGTTTAACCAAGCAGAAATAAATTATACTACTCATAAGAAAGAATTGTTAGCAATTATTAGAGGAATAAAAAAGTTTTCATTATTTTTATTATCCAAAAAATTCATTGTTGAAACTGATAATTCTCAAGTTGCAAGTTTAGTAAAAAATAAGTTACCATCAGAGCCTCAATATAGAAGGTTCCATAGATGGCAAGCCTATTTGACATTTTATAATTTTGATATATTTCATATTAAATGTGTCAATAATTATCTTGCAGATTTTTTAAGCAGGAATATTGAATTTGTAGATAGATAATATCAAAAAATCCTTGATAGACTCCAAACAGCGAATGAATTTCCTCACAGAGGAAGCTGAAGATATAAAACTTGGAATTGAGCAATTAGCAGAAACTCTCCAGGAAAGTTTCAAGCAATTAATGGAAATCTCAAAATTTCATTATAATTATACCAAAGAATTGAGTGATAACATAATTGAGATTGAATCTCAGTTTGAATCATTAATTACCAAACAGGGTGATACCAAACAGATTATATCAAAAATACAAACAGGTACATCTTATGGAAGCAGTGGTGAACCAACGATTAAAAGAGATGAATCAAATCCAAAGAAAGTAACCATAAGTGAAGCGATGAATATACAAGGGTAATCAAAATTCGTGCTGAAGAAGAAGACGATTCTCCCTTTTTTTTTTTTTACCAAAAGAAGACGAATATAAAACTACTGTCAAAGTTATATATGAACTCCAAGAATGTGATTGTTATTACATTTCATCTGGAGATCATGTATATCCACGATTGATAGTTACTCGGGGAGGAGATCCCGTTATGACAAAAATAGAAGCAGATTATGAATTTTTGGATCTTATCTACCCGGGGAAAGATTTGAAAGAAATTGAAAATTTTGATGATTTACTAAAAGGAGAAATTTCAAAGTTTGCCCAAGGAAGACCCATATATTTAAAACTTTATTCGATCAGTCCTGAAATTGATGGAAGGATATATTATCCTACGGAGCATATCATCATGATTAAATATGTTGCTCGCAATTTTCAAATTGAACTTAGAAAAAATACCAAGTCAGTACCAAACATTACAAGATCATGGTTTAGATCTCAAATGGTGTTGGGAATTAAAGTTCTTTACAACATTGCCAAAAACTTGTATGAGAAAAAATTCAAATGCATCTGCCAGTATAATGGATGGACCCTCCTCACTAATGAAGGAAAAGAAAAATCAACAATCTTGAAGGAATATATCAACAAATTTGACACTCATCAAATTCATGGAACCTTTTCTACCTTACAAGAAGCGTGTATAGCCAGGAATTGCCCTACATGCCAACAGAACTGATGGACAAGTGGAAGCTACTTGATAAATCTGCCTTACATGCCAACATAATTGATGGACAGGTGGAAGCTGTTTGATAAATCTACTTTAATGCAACAAGGTAGGACAATGTAGGGACCATATAAAGACCAAAAAACAGAGGGACAGGCGTCCCTATAATGTAAAGAGTCATGTGATGTAATAAATAATAGAGGGACATGTGTGTCCTTATGTGATAAAAGCTGTGAAATTGTTAAGTCGATGATGTAAGCAGTGATGTAATTTTGTCCAATGTAACATTATAAATAGAGGCCTCCGGACTAGTTGAAAGACAGAACTCACTTGAGCACTCAGATTGTGAGAAAGCCAAAAATCTTCTGTGTTTGAAAAATTCTCATACCAATATTGTTTCAATCTCCATATTATCAATAAAATCCCAATCTACTTATCAAATTATGATGAGTTTCTAAATTCTTGTCTTCTAAATCCTATTTCCAAAAAGAAGATATATTATTAAGAAAACTTCATACACTCTGTCTTAGAATATTTTCCATCTAAAAGGTTATACAGTGAAGGCATATATCCCGATTTAGCTAATAACCCGTGAAGGCAGGAAAATACAAAGGTACTGTGAACAGGAAAAGATGTTAGTATTCTTAATATATCTATCTTTACGGAATTAGGAGGAAGAAGAGTTTTTGACATGACGGAATTCAGAATTGTTAAATTTAATTATCAAAACAATCCTTATAATGATGAATATCATAGCATAACTGAACCTTTATTCATGCATAAATAGTTTACTAGACCCAATAATGAAATTAAAAAGTTATATCATATATATATGTCATGTTTGTTAGCTATTTTTCCAAAATTAAAAGAATGATTAGGAATAGAAATTACAAAATCAATAATTTACTTTTGGCTTGATAGTGATAATACTGAAATAAATAATAAATTATATTTAAGATATGTGTTTAGTAGCTATAATGATTATGATCCTATAATAGATTATGACAGTGATGGAAGAGATGAATTATTCTTTATTAATTTTTGAAAATCTTAATATCATGAATGAAAGCAATTATATCATGAAAAAATCTAGAACTAAGAGATGTCCATATAAAGTTACAAAGAATATCAAAAGTAAAAAATGTATTGAATATGAGAATGAAATTGATAAAATAGGATACCAAAAGCAACTCTATGCATCACAAGAGATATTAAAAAGTTTTAAAGAAAATTTAATAGAAAACTTTGCTAAAGGCACTATAAGATCTATAATGATACAAGTTATTCAAGATATAATTGATAAATTAGAAAAGAGAAAGAAAAATATTTCAAAATATAATATACCATTTGAACCAAGCATAGATATTATGGTTGACATAGATATTATCAATTCTTAAACACTGAGAGAATTTCAAAAGTTACTTGAAACTTTATAACTACTTTATACTTCTGTGTTTTTATAATGCCTGAATATACTATTGAAGGATTAGACAATTTGTTAGAAAGAATAATAGAAAAAATAGATAACATTATATCTCAATTAATAGACATAGATGAATCATCTGAACAATATTATATATTTTCAGAAAACCATGATCAATATATTATAGATTATTCTAATATATTACAGCTTAAAATAGATTTAGAAAATAAAATTATGACAAATACAGTCCAAACCCAATGCTAGGATATACAATCGAATGACTAAATAACCGTTTAGAAAAATTGAGAGATAAAATGGAAGATATTAATCATCAAATGGAAAATGAAAATATATCTTCTGAAGAATATAATAAGTTTTTAAAAAAATACAAACAATATATTACAAGTTATTGTATTTTACTAGATCAAAGAATGGACTTATATCAAAAAAATTTGTATAATAATCAACCTGATAATTAATGGATACTTCAGAAGTATCAACTTCTAATAACTGTGATCATAAGCTATATTTAGAAAACAAAGAAATTTCATTTTTATTAGCTATTATTGAAAAATCTAAAAATATACATTCTATTGGACAATCTAAACTAAAAGAGATATACGAAGATATTGACTATACTATTCTAAAACGAATAGAATTTAATTCTGTTGAAACAGTAAAAAATATAAATACGATTTATAAAATTATAGAAGAATACGAAGATATAGAAGAAGAAGTTTCAGAAGGAATAACATTAAGATATATAACTAAAAAAAATCATCCTAAATCTTTTGAAAAATTATTACATTATAGAACATTTATAGAAGAACTTAAAAGATTAAAAAATATAAATATAACCAGAAGTCCCGAATTAAATCAACCTGACTAAGTTTGGGGATATATCTTGCAAAATAAACAATCCTTTTCATTAAGGGTAATTCTGACATTTTAACAGGAAGCTCTACTTTACTAAAGTTATTGTCTGCCAAACCCATTTAACTAAAAACCCCTTTATAATAATTTTCATGCATCGCAAGTTGAAAACTAGCTATATATAAAGGGAGATCACTTCTCAAAAATAGATTTTAAAATTTTTTTCTCCTAAACCATCTTTCCTAAAATGGATGTATTTCAATGAACCAGAATACTTTTGATAATTATACTATTATTTTGAAATAAAAAAAATATGCAATTTGTGTATCAAATCGAAGATCTCAACAAGAACTTTAATACGAACTTACAAGTGAGAGTCAACTATAAACATGTCTTCCCTAAAATCACATCAAAGATTAAATATAAAGTTTTATTTTGTACATTTTACTTTTTCCAAATGTTACACAATTTCAAAATTGTTTTATTTAAATAAGGATATTTATAATTTTTTAACTAAATTTAATTTGGTCAAAAATAATTAATTTCAATTTGAATTGACATCCATATTACTCATTTTGTTTATTTATTTACTAAATTTATTTATTTATATTTAATTAGTTTTATTTATTTATTCATTTGTTTATTTATTTATGTGCAATACTATAGATTTAAATATTAAAAATATGTAAAATATATATTACTGACTTTAACAATTAGTTTAACTAATTTTTATTAAAATAAAAATAAAGGAATGTTAGCAAACTCATCTTAATCTTATTTTAAATTTATTTATATAAAAAAGTAGAATAGCCGTCACCAAAATATACACATAGTTTTCCATCAAAAAAACTTTCTAAATTTGGAATTTTATTACTAAAAAAATAATATATTAAATATTTTAGCAATTATTATTTTACATGTGTCATTAATTGCATTGGCATCCATGTTATGCTATTAATAATATCAAAATATTGTTTTTTCTATTTTATTATTATTCTTTTAATAATTATTGTATTGTTTGAAATTGAAAAATATGTAATTTACGTGTCAAATTAAAGATCACAATGAGAAGTTTAATGCAAGCTAACAAGTGAGAGCAAATTGTAAATATATTGTCCGTAAAATCATATAAAAAATTAATGGTAAAGTTTTATTTTATATTTTATATTTTTCCTCAATATCTAATTCATTTTAAATTATATCATTCAAATCCTATAATATTATCTATAATTACTTAACTAAATTCATTTTAGTTATAGATGAGTTATTTCTGTTATGATATATTCTCATCAAATTAAAATAAATAATAACTATAAGAGTTTTTAAGGGAAAATCCTATTAGGTTAAGTTGAGTTAATTTTCAAACTTAAGATTTCTTCAATTCATTCATCATTTTCATATAATTTTTACTTATTTATTGATTCTGTTCATTTTTCTATTTTTCATTAAAAATTTAAATAATTAAAATATGCAAAAATATATTACAGATTTTAACAATTAGTTCATATAATTTCTATTAAACAATTGATCGATCAGTATTTTTTTTATTAAAATAATAATGTGACAATATGAATAAAGAAATTGTCAGTATGAAGAAAGAAGAATCAATTAATGTAACAATATTTATTAAAATTGATGATTATCTTTTTAGAAAAACACTTGAAATTAATAATTAATAATTAAAAAATCAATTTATACCAAAAAATTATATCCTACACCTCTTTTTGGGAAGAATGTGATGAAGAACAATATAAGAAAAAGAAAAACGTCGATCTAAGGAGAATATGTAAGTTGAATTTTACACATGTATTGTATGAGCCTAATTTTGCAGTTCAAGTTGTTTTAAGAAAGAAAATTTCATTTACTGAACGTTAATTTCAGAAATGTAGTTGATATGTTCACGGAACAAAATCTAAAATACTTAATTCATGACCTGTTTTCCCCTAAAGAGATAAAACAATTCAAATGTTTACAATTTTATTAAAATATTAAAAAAATAATTATATGTCGTAAAAAATGGTAAAACTTTATTTCTTAATTTGTTAACATATACAGACAAAAAAACTCACTATATATATTTTATTTATATTTTCATTAATAATTTTTTATTGACATATAATTAAATATGCATTTAATTATGATCAATTAAATGCATCGCATTTAGAAATTAAAAATGATTAATCATGTGAAGGATCTCTTGAGTTGAATTCCACATTCGTGCACCACAAATCTTGAGGTTGATTTTCACTTTCGTGCATCGTCAATATTGCTTAATTTGTTGTATTTATTTATATATAGGACCGCATATATTTAATTTGTTATAATTACTTTATTTTATGTAAATTATAATATTTTGAGGGTTATTATTTCTATCAATGTTAGTCAAAAACATTTTGATGAAATATTTTACTTATTCTATACAGTATATATTTGAAAAATTGTATTATTTAATTTAAATTTGAACAATTGTTTAAATATATTTTGTCTATAACAACTTTCATGTATCCCACGGGTGTGAGCAACTAAAAATTGTACAAATAATGTATTATTTAAAGAGGTTTTCCAAAATTGATGAGAATTATAATTTATTTCTATTTTGAGCATTCGTTGATAGTCTGTATCATTAATCAAAGCAAATTATGTGTTCAATTTTGTTTTCCTATTTTGTAATGATATTTACAGTAAAATCATTTCTTATTGTTCTTCCGTTCAAAGCACAGGTGTGATACTAGTTATATCTCAAAACAAGGTATAGTTAAATATATTTATTTAAAACGTATAAAAATAGTTTTTTTGGTAACATAACATTTTGACAGTTGGGTGGAAAATGAAAAGTCACGTTGTAATAAAAATTATTGAATAAATTTTGAATATTTTGATAGTTTGTATTTATAATTTTTTAAAATTCTGTCATTGATGGTGATTTCACGTTATAGACCGGTTTACATGTTGATTTTGATTTTATGAGAATTGTTTTTGTGAAAAAATGATTTTTTAGAATGTATAGTTAAAAAGTAGTATGGAAAATTGTAAAAAATAATTTTTTTAAAGAATGTGTGATTAAGAATGAATGTTTAGAAAAATCAATTCTTGAAAAATCAATCTCATATGGGTAAGTAATAAAGTATTATGACTTATGGGGTAAACAACCACACCGGTTTTATGAAACGAGAAACATAAATGATTTCTAATTAGTATATAAAGTTGAATGTGTTTGCAATATACATTTGTAAAAATTAATTAAAGCTAACATTTCATGTTGCTTAATTTGCTACATTTATTTAAATACATGACCATGTATATTTAATTTGTAATATTAAAGTAAATATTAAGTGAAATATTTCTTTAATATATTTAAATAGATAGTTAATACTAATTCTAATAATATCATTCGAATAGTGATAAATTATTTGTGATAATCTAGAAATTATATTTTTAAAAGATTAATTACGTCAATAATCATTAAAATTGAATAGTTATGCAAATGATCATTGAAAGGGGGGGGGGGGGGGTTTAGTAGTAAGTTATTTAAGTTTCTAATTATTACAATTGTGTCGACTTAGTAAAAAAAAAAAATTGGCCCCTATTAGGTACACTTTATTCAAAACCTCATTTTTGTAAAACTCATTTTCAACTAACGTTCTATTAATAAAATAATCTACAAATAAATTTTAAAAATTCATATATTTTAAGAGTTCATTATACCAAAATTTATTGTTACAAACTACATTATTTGAAATAATAAGTTTCAAATAGGTATTTAAATATACATTCTCCACAAAATCATTATTATAAAAACTCATTTTGTAGATAATTAGCGCTCAGATAAGGACTAAATATGTTCATAAGAGAGAAACGTAAAACATAAAGGGAGAGAACTTCACAAAAACAAGTATTCTCCCATTTTCCTGTCTAAAACACATTTCCTAAAAGAGTAATTTCAGGAAAACATTTTTGGTGGAAATTTTTAAGTGACATTGTAACATGTCACACATTCATTGGGTGGTAAAAATAATTACCCTACCACTTACTTTTTCATCATCTAATAAATGTATGTCATGTCATAAAATCACTTAAAAATGTCCCAAAAAAATGTCTCCTTAGAATTATTGCTCCTAAAATGATAATTAGTAGTGTTAATTCACTATTTATTATTCATTTTGGACAAAATTTATATTTAAAATAATCCAATTGAATGCAGATTTTTAAATAGCTGCATTTTTTAAGATTCGAAATTTTTTGATCCATCTTTCCTTCTTAAAAACTAATTATAATTTTTTAAAATTTGTAAAACAAAAATTTTTTTTGTCAATATCACATAAATATTTTTTATTTAAAAATAGAAAATGAATAAGGATGAAATAAGAGTGTTCACCAGTCTATTTTTCTTTTCCTTTTCGTTTTAATAAAATTATGAGCGTATATCACAAATATTAGGGATTATTATCGCAAGAAACTCAAATCAAGAAACTCAAATATTAAGGACCATTTGTGCTATTTACCCATTTATAACGGTGGAAACTAACAAAATCTAACGGTAGGGACGATTTTCGCAACGTTTAGTGATTCTGAGGGTATAAATGTCAAAATCTAAACATTGGGAACTATTTTTGCAAGAAACCCAAAGGCTGGGGACCATTTGTGCCGTTTAACCTTAATTTTAAATGTCAATTTTGACTTTTCAAAACCATTCCAAACAAGCCTTAAAATAAATCCAGGTTTAGCAATTTCTATATGGATAAAAAAAATAAAAATTTTTATTTTTAAGCTTATAGAGTTAATTTAAGCTATAATTATGGCCAAGGCTTCAAATCTTTCAAAACATTGTAAGTTTTATCCTAATACTAGTGTTTCTCCCATGCGATGCACGGAAGTTATTCGAAAATATCAATTTCGATAAGTATTTACAAACTTTAATGACTGTTAATTTCAATAATTTTTATGAGTTATTATTAATTTCAAAGATAATAAAAATAAACATAAACATAAACATGTAATAAAAAAAATGAAAATCTGAATATCCAATTGTTAAACAATAAACATAAACATGTAATAAAAAAAAAATAAACATAAACATTGATTTAGAAAAAAAAATTGTAATAAACATATAAACATATATACTGCAACAAGGACAATTTCGGTATTGGAGCACAAAATGTGCTTACATCAGCGTCGGTTAGATGTTGACTGGGCGCACACAATTCAGTAGCCGCCATTGTTTCTTGTGTTTCCGCCATTGGTTCCTGTGTTTTCGAGAACAAAAGCAACTTGTTTAATTCATTTGATCCTCTCAAAATAATAAATGATTTTTAAATATATTGCAACTGGAAGCACCTGACTCTAACTTCAAGCGAATTAAAAAGATGGCAACCTCATTCCGTCCATTGCTATATAGTCCCTTCCTCTTCAAAGTGCCCATCAGCCCTCCTGCAAACAACTACTCCAGTTTCCCCCGTTCAGAGTTGCAAAGATTGACTAAGATTTAAAAAAATGATCATTATCGCAAAATACAAAGTGAAGAAAAACTATCATATTTTTTAGAGCAAAGAACTTTCTTGTAAGACATAAATATGAATCCTAAAATTAAAATTTTGATATTAGAGCAATTTGTTTGGTTAAGAAATTAAACCTGTATAGTGGCATGAGAGTTTTCATAATACAAAAGCAACACTAATTATAAATAGCTGAAATACAGATTTAGAAGTCAGCAAGCATGAATATTTAACAAAATATTTGAAGTAAAATGTACGAAATTAAACTTGCAAAGAAAAGCTAAATTCTAAACTACAGAATATTCTTCATAGATTTGTACATATCTATAAAGTATTATGAAGTTTAATTAAAAATAGATTAAAAAGAACAAATTATTTCAAATTCACAAAATCCATTGTATACCATTCCAGCAAATTTGAAAATCTAAATCACTAATTATATCTAATATACATCATGATTGGAGATGCTCTTAAAATACTTTTGTATCATAATCTATGTCAAAACCATTAAAAAAATAACAAAAGATGAATATTCTATTCGGAAATTATTAAAACTAAATATATCACATAAAATCTGGCGAAGTAGTGTGATAAGGCAAAAGTAATTGGATATTCAATTATATATAAAAAAAGCAGATATTAATTAAATAAACAATGCAAACTACCATTATTATAAATCTAAATATATATCAGTTCATGTATATGAACAAAACAATGGAGATTATCTAATTAAATAATTTATTAAGTAATAAAATGATAATAAACATCTTAAAATGTTTCAAAGTAGCCTGTGCATATCAAATATGTTAAATCATTGAAATCTGGTCATCTCAATATAAAATCTATATCTAAATACCTGTAATAGATCATTGAAGGTAAAACAATGCAGATTCTTACATTGGAGTCTATATTCATGAAAGGTAAACTTAAGTTCTAAACAGATTATCCAACTTAAGCTAGACCACTGTAAACAAATTAGAACAAGAGTAACGATCAAAGAAAAGAAAAAAATCTAATAATACTACTATTGTGCATGTTAAAAAGATGGATAGACATGTACATATGACTCGTGTACAAAACAACGCAGACTCTTACATTGGATTCTATATTCATGATATTTGATTCAATGATGTGCAGGTTGATACTAACCTCTCTATCGTGCGAAACAAACTCGAGACTGTATGGCTCATCTGGATTCTCGAATGTGGGTAGATCGAAAACTCGGACAACCCTGATTTTTATTGCCCGTTTGAGTTGGGTGACATCACATACCAGATTAAAAATATGCGCCATCAATATCACTCCATTGCGTTTTCGATTTCTGGTTGTGCAGATGAAAAACCAGCAGATAGAAAGTTTAAAATGTAATAAATAAAAGGAGTACATGTGAATTGTATCAAAATATAATTTGAAAGAGAAATGAAATGTGCATTGCTTACCCGTATGTGAATGAAGTAAACAGCCAAATGTTCTTTTCATACTGATTTTTTAAATAATCTATCTTTCCAATGATGTCAGTCCAGCATGATGGAGACACGGTATACAATATGAGGCAGCCAAGAAACTTTGCACACGTAAACACTGATGTTTATTCTTCACCAGTTTTCATGGAGAGGGTTGCAATATTACAGCTTTCGAACTTCAAGCAAAACATTAACAGAAACTTTGCACACGTGGAAGGCACTCACCTATATTTTCATATTAAGACCAAAACATAACTCCTTTTAAATTCTTGTTCAACATATTTAAAATTTTATTTAATAGCAACTACATTTCAACAGTGTTAAAAAAACCGGAAACCTTTCGATCCAAACCGGTTTTAATTAAAAAGTTTAAACATATATATCTAAATATTGAAAAAAATTCAAAAAACAAGTTATTTTATAAATAAATCAACAATGCTTATTTACAGGATTAAATCATAACAAAAATATATTTTTTACATAAAAATAAAATAGTAATACACAAAAAAATTAAAAATATAACCCATAAAAAATAAGAAAAATAATATTTAAACAACATATGTGGAGAGTTGAAATAAATAGCAAATAAAAATAATTGAACAAAAAAGAGAGAAAAAGAAAGAAGAGATAAGGGGGGCAAAAAAAAAAAAATTCTCCCATCCCATATCGACAGTAGGATGGGAGCAATAGCTCAACAACCCTCTATAAAAGAGGGCTGTTGAGTCAGCCATCCAAGTGGGGGTGGCACCTATTTGTGGTGCCGCTCCCTTTAGTTCAGTTTAAGTTTTTTTTTTAAGAATTTAAATAAAAAAAATGTTTTAACCTATTTTAAAATTTTAAAACCCGGACCTGGTCGAACAGGTTGCGGTTTGACCTCGAAAAAACCCGATTCTTGGTCCAGTTTTAAAAGATGTGGTTTTTTTGACTTGACCGGACCGGTTCACGATTTTTCTAGTTGAACTGAACTGGTCGGTCCAGTTCGATTTTCTATACATTGCATTTCAAACACCATCCAATAGACAATGTAATCAACATACCATTGGAAAAAGGAAAAAAAATGTGATACATTGGCAACATAAACTATCAATTAATGCTCTTTTAGAATAAATAATCTTACCCTTAAAACAACAAAACACAATTAAGATTACAATAATTCAAATAAATTAGACAAAAGCTTGTACTCGTAGGCATCGTCGAAGTACTTTTTTGAGTACTTGATTCTCGAATAAATCCCATTCAAAAGACAATAAAAATTAGACCCTCCAGCACATAATCAGACTTACCTAAACATCCCGTTAGCGACAGAAGCAAAGGCAGTGTCGTAGGGGAAAACCACCCCTCCAACATGGGTTTTTCAATTTACCTTCTTCAAGAAGCAACCAATTCCTTGTTATTAGAGCATTAACGAAGCAAACTAATAATTAGCAAGTCACTGCTTTTGCTTCTGTCTAATGTGTAAACAGGAACATTGTCTAAGAAATGAGGTACTACAAAAAATGTATTTTAAATTCAGATTCAACTCAAGAAAAAAGCATTTACATACCAGAAGTTCTGAATACGCACAAAAAGCTTTCCTCGTTGGAGACAGTCAGACAAATAAGTTTCTCCTTAGCTTTAGCAATATCCTGTGTTTCACCATTTAAAAGAAAATCCAAACAAAGCTCCAGCAGCAAACAAAATCCCACCTTGCAAAATCCATCAAGTACTCCACCTTCAAGAAAATTAAAACACGAGAAAATTTCACAAAGTTTTCAGAACAAAACTTTGCTAGCATTTTATAATCTAGTAAATAAATTTGCAAAACCATTTTGAATCGCGCTCAACCCATTTCTAGGAAAGACATTTTCTAGAGAAATAAATCCTAGAAAAAAACCCACCAAAAAAATCACAATTCCTCCCCACTCCCACAATCAAACTAAACAGGAAAATTGTGTAAATTCTTGTTTAATCATATTTATACATTTAGATCCAGATCGTGTCTTTCGTACTATTTTCAGTAATTGAATTCAATAGCAATCGTTACACACAGGCAAATATAGTGAAAGTATCTAAACCAGGAATGTCTATTCCAATTGAGAATTCTGCTTCAGTTCCATTAATCAGAATTTGAGCATCTTCTCAGAAACTACATAATTCAAGCAGAAAAGCATCTAAATATGCATCTAAGATCCAACAAGATAAAAAAAAAAAAAAAAAATCAAGAAAACTTATCAACAGAACCGAAAATATAAATACCTATAAGGATAGCTCATTTCCACCTTCTGTTGCTTCCTTCGCTTCATCCTCGTTTACATCTTTAAATGCAGTTTGGAATACATGATAATCTATGTCATCCATCAGCACATCCATCTCAAAATGACATTCTTTAGCATGAAAATCCAGAAAAATTCATACTCTTCGACGTCCATATCAAAATCCAAATCAAGTTTTGCATTGTAGGGAACCGAGTTTTTAAATGTCAATTTTTTTTTAAATTAACTTCTGTCACTACGATTTTCCTTATAAATTTTACAATTTATTTTACGCTCGTCGAGTTGTCTAGCAAAATATTTAATATAAGAATTTAAAACAATTTTTAATCTTTAAGTTCGATTATTTTTATGGGGTCGAATTTTATGTTCAACATCTATTTTAAATTACTCTTAGTCCAATATTCCTCTTTAGCCCAAGTTTAAGTTCATGATCAGTCCAAAGTATAGTCCAATATTGGCCCAAGTATATCCAAATCTTGTTTGAATCCAGAAATGTAGGGTTGAGAAAAAATCTCACTTAACCTACAATCAACACTCTCCAAAATCAGTTTCCACCTATCATAATTTTTCATCACACGACAATAAGAAATTCTCAGGGATTCAAAGTTCGTCAATTAGGTAAATCTCGATCTTTTAATAGTTCCTTTCTTCTTCATTTTTTTTTCCTATCGCGTGTTGGTATATTTTGTATATAGTGATACCAAAGAAATAAAATATATTATATATGAAATCCGCGCCGACAAATGTATGGAATAATGACATGGAAACAAGAAGAAAGAAGAAATGGAAAAAGTAGAGGCAAGTGTTGAACACTTTGTCCTTAAGTTGAGTTTTCCCCACAAAGGTACCAACGGTTTATGGCAATCGACTCCCATGATACAACGACTTCAACTTGTGTTTGTAGCACTCCAAAATACAAGCATAACGAACCAGAATTTCGCCTTATGTACTCCAAAATGAAATGAACAAGAAAATCAAAGTAATGCAACAAATATGCAAGAATTTGATTTAGGAAGAGAGAAGAGAGTGATAGTGATATTGCATATCATTTGTGTGTTTTTGAGACACCCCAAGGGTTTTTTTTATAGAGCATGAAATGTTTTGGACGAAGTGATGGGAGCCAAACCATGCAACCCTTCCAAACATTGCAATTCTTCAAAAAGACACACCTTTTCCGGACAACCGTGCGACCGCACGCTTATAATTCGTGCGACTATGCCAAACAAAAATTTAATTGTTTTGACGTGTGATCACACGATATTGAAACCGTGCGATCGCATGGGAAAAATCTTGACCATATTTTTGTCATTTTCCTTAATTTCTCATTCATCCGATATTGGTTTCGAAATGTCAAATATACCCTCTAATGCATGCAGAGAAATCTAAATTCTCTTTCGGGGGCGTTGCCCCAAGCCCCCACAGGGGGTGCCGCCCCTTCGATCCCCGCGAAGCGGCGAAGTGACAAACTAATTTGTCTAAACGAATTGAGTCGGGTTTGAATATTTGACCGAGGTCGATACGAAGTCACTTTTCAATACTTAACCAATATCCAACATCGCGGTCATCCATCTCACACCAAAACGTTGGAACAGTTTTTCTTCCAATCAGATTTTGCAAATTTGAGTTTGAGTCGATAATCGTCCGATAATCTCAACACATAAGTTTCCACACAATTTTTAGATTTCATTCTAAATTCCTCTAATCTTGTGTTGTTTCAAAAGAAAAGAAAAATAAAAAATAAAAGGTGAAAAACGAGCTGGTTGGTAGCAAGCTCATCCCTCGGCTCAATTTGATAAAAAAAAAACTCAATCCCATTATTCATACCATTTCTTCCCTGAAATACTCTTATACTCGAACAACATCGAACAACACATGGATTTTCGACAACGTGTTTTCCGAGCAGCTGCATTACCATCGGATTTTATGCCCAAAAGTTACTACCCAACCTTTATTCCTTCCTCTCTCACCTGGGACACTACCTCGCGAATGCCACAAACCTTCTGCCGATCCCAATTTTTTTATGGAAATCGTTTAAACGTAAGACCCAATTTTGAATTTGAACCCAGCGTTTTCTCCCTGTGTGTCGTGCAGAATGATGCGTTATAGGGATGGTAAAATGGCTCGTCGGCTCGAGCCGCTCGGACTCGGCTCAAAAAAACCTCGGGCTAAGATCGGCTCACGGCTCGAGATTTCGAGCCAAAGCTCGAGCCTAGCTTTTTTTTTTTTTAGATACGGACTTTGGCTCGGCTTGACTCGAGCCAAAAAAAAAAAGCCTGCTAAAAAAAGCTCGATGAGAGCTTGAGCAATGAATTTCGACCACTAGCTCAGCTCAACTTGCTGTATATATACAATTTCAATAAAAGTTTTATGAATTTTTGCTATAAAAATAAAAAAAATTAAAATCTCGGGATTTGGCTCGGCTCGGCTCGTAAAAAGCTTGAGTCGAGCCTTATTTTTGGGGACGAGCTTTAGCTCGGCTCGGGCTAGAAAAAGCTCGACTCCTAAAAGCTCGAGCCTTGATATTCGGCTCGCGAGCCGGCTCGTTGACATCCCTAGATGCATAAGGAGATGATTAATGACTTTTCAATTAAAAGACAAAAAAAGTTGATTTTAAATCCTACAGTTTGCCAAAAGTTTAAGTTGGCCCTCAACTTTATTTTAATTTCCTCCATAGCCCTAAAATTTTGATATTCTTCAAATTAAATATGAAATACTTTCTGATTTCATCAAATTGGTCATGAACTTTTTCTGATTTTAGGTAATTCGACCCTAAAACTTAAAGATTTACCAAATTACTCATTTATTTAATTTTCAAAAAAAAAAAAAAAAAAGTACAATCAAGTCTCTAAAAAGTTTAAAGTATTAATTCAAACTTAGTATTCTAAATTATGCTTATTTAAAATTGTTCTGCTCGATGACGTCGTGGGAAAAGTTTAAAGCACAGTAGTTTCACAGCCGTTCAATTTCAAGAAAATTTCCAAGATCTTGAGGTCGGGTTTACATTAAAGCAATTGTGGTTATTTTGTCCATGTTATTTCTTGATGTGTGGTTTTAATTGTGATATAATGCTTTCTACGTATGAAATGTTTGCCAGGGAGCGTAAATTGGTCCGGAATCGAAATTGGAGTTGTCCCACAGTGCACAATTTTATTTAGCGCTAATAACATGTTGTCAGGGACCATAAATAGGCCGGGGATCCAAATTGGGTCCTTGGGGATGTCCCATAGTACATTTTTAAAAGGATATTTTGCATTGATATTTTATTCATAATTTGATTTCATGTTTGGATTTAACTGGACTGATTGTTGTATCTCCACTGAGTATAATTCGTTATGCTCACCTCACTATTTCCACCCTTTCAGGTTAAGGGGCTCGACAAGGCAAGGTAATGAGCGGGGCAATATTACTTAAATGGTAGAGTATGTAATTTATAAAATTTTGAAACAAGTATTTTCAATAGCTGGTTTTCATTTTCAATTAAATCTCGAATTTTAGTATTTTTGCAAATTTTGGCACTTTGTTCGTTATACTTGGTGTTGACACGTGGTTGTAAGGAAATTATTTAAAGAATGTTTCCGTATTTTGTTTCTAATTTGCTATAGTTGTAAAAAAAAATATATATATGCATTTTGACGTTTATTTAAAAAAACTTATTTAAAGGATTTTTGGACTTTAATAGTGTTCCAAGTTAATAGAATTTTGAGTGTTATAGTTTGGTATCAGAGTGCAAGTCTACCTTTCTGTAAACTTATAAAAATTCTATGATTTAAAAAAAAAATATAAAAGAAAAATGTTAAATATTTAATTTTAATGCTAACCGATCTTGCCGTGCCACGCAGCCTCCGAAACGGTAAAATGATTAGAAAATTTTATTTGATGAAGTTTGAAAATTTTATTTACTGGATACCATGAATTTATTTTATGATTGTGTCTGAAATCGAATGTTTATAATGAAAAGTTACATGAGATTGAAATTTACTATAGTTGATGCAGTTTGAAATGTTTGAAATTTTGTATCTAGTATATATTATAAAAATTTCACATGAGTTATTACGTTTAGGAATTGGACTTGAGATAATAATAAAATTTGATTTTAGCTCCACTGTATTTTTCTATGATTTTTCCTTTTGAGATTTTATTATTCATGGATGAGCATTATGAATTGCACAATTAAGCGGATATTGAGATAAATGTTGTTATGGTTTAGGAATGTCTCGTGGAACAAATCGAGCTGCTGCAAGCCAAGCTACCCCAGGCCAGGCTTCTACTGGCGATGCGGGGAATAATCTATTAAGGGATCTCGTGAATGCTCTCTGGGGGCTCACTCAGCAAGAAGCCCCAACAGCTCCACAAAATGTCCGCAATTCGTCGAACCCACAGGCTAATGCAAACAACACCAACATGGTGGTTGAACAGTTTTGAAGATATAAACCATCAACTTTCAATGGTCGAGCAAGACCCCTAGCTGCAGAAAAATTGCTAAGGGCGTTGGAATGAATATTTAAACATGTAGCCTGCTCGGACACTCAGAAGGTGTCATGCGTTGTGTTCCAGCTTGTTGAGGATGCAGATCATTGGTGGGAGTCTTATCAGCGCACAAGGACTGAGGCCTAGCAATGGGAATTGACATGGGAAGGATTCAAAGAACTAGTAGCACAAATGTATTTTCCCCAGTCTTTCCGGGATAAAAAAGAGACGGAGTTCCTTGAACTTAGGCAAGGAAGTATGTTCGTCGTGGAATATGAGACGAAATTCAACTTGTTTTCTAGGTATGCAACCCATCTGGTTGACACAGATATCAAGAAAGCTAGAAGATTCGAAAGGGGTTTACGCCCAAAAATTGGAGGAATCATGGCAGGTTTGGGACTCACTACCTATACTGAAGCAATTGAACAAGTACAAGCTATATCATCTCGCTTAAACTTGGAAAAGACTACTCAGAAACCCGCAGAGGCACCAGTGAAATGGAAATGGGACAGTCAAAATATGGGCAAAGGCAGATTTCAGAACAAGAAAGGGAAAACATGGGGAAAATTGAGGAAAAGGCTAGCACTGAGAAACCCATATGCCCGAAGTATGATAAGCGACACTATGGAGAGTGCCTGCTCAAAAAGGGGATGTGCTTTAGATATAAGAAACCAGATCATTTTGCTGGTAAATGTCTTGAATTCAATGGTAAAGAAAATGCTAAGGGAAAGGCTCGAGTCTTCACTCTAACCCAGAAGGAGGCAGAGAAAGATCAAGACGTGATGAAAGGTATTCTATCAATATTCAATATACCTTCTTTCATTTTGATTGATTCAAGTGCTACAAATTCTTTCATTTCTGCTGGTTTTCATGCTAAGATTGGAAATGTGTGTGAAAGTGTGAATGATGCCCAAGAGGTTAGTATTCCTTCAAGTGAAACTATTATCACAAATCGAATGTCAAAAGCTGTTAAGTTTGAAATAGATGGGAAGAACTTAGAGGCAGACTTGTACTTAATAGATATGAGGGATTTTGATATTATTTTAGGAATGGACTGGCTTAGTTGTAATCATGCAACAATTAAGTGTCATGAGAAGGAGGTGCTCTTTCAGAAACCAGGAGAATGTGAGTTCACCTTCTTTGGGACAAAGGTCAAAACCATTCCACCTATCATATCAGTGTTGAAATTATGAAGGATATTGAGAAACAGTACCAATCAAGGGTATCTAGTGAGCATCACTAGTGTTCAGGAAAGTAAGGTAACTACTACAGATGTACCAGTAGTGAGTGATTTTGTGGATGTATTTCTAGAGGATCTGTTTGGTATTCTGATAAATGTATTTTATACACTTATTTGTATCCTAAAAGTAGGATTTTATGTGTTTGTTCAAGAATATTTGCTATTTATTTTGGTTGTATTTGTTTATATTTCAAGAATAATCCAAAATCGAGAAAACAGTGGAGTTGAAGCCAAAATCGAGCAACTGGAACGACTTGGTTATGAAGTTCTGCACTAAATTCACGCCTCCAACGAAGGTTGCCAAACTGAGACATGACATCACTGTGTTCCAGCAACATGATGCTGAATCTTTTGATGATGCATGGAACAAATTTAAGGGCATGCTGAGAAAATGTCCAAACCATGGGATCGCCAGAATAATCCATACTCAAATACCTATAACCCAGGTTGGCGCAATCATCCTAATTTTTCTTGGAAAGATCACTCAAATGGACACATTTCCCCCTAATTCAACACTGAAGAGAGAAATCCTGCACTGGAAGAGATGATTGAGAGATTTTTCGAAAAGACAGAGCAGTTCATGTCTAAAACAGATCAGTTTATGAGAAAAACTGAAACCACAATTCAAAATCAGCAAGCATCAATCAAAAACTTGAAGCATCAAGTGGGGCAGATAGCACAACTGATCACAACAAGAGCCCAGGGTACATTACCTGCAACCACTGAGGTAAATCCAAGGGAACAACTCATGGCTATAAATGTGGTGCAACATGAGATAAATGCAATCACTATGCCTAGTGGTATGCAACTTCCTGAAATCCAAATCAAAAAGCCAGCTGAAGTTCCTGAACAGATTGTGGAAAGTGGTGAGAATATGGTTGAAAAATAAGATGGCCATGAGGTGAAATCAATGATTATGCTTCATGAGTCTCCTATCCCATTTCCACAGAGGTTGAAGAAAACAAGAGAGGATAAGCAGTTCACCAAGTTTGTAAATATTCTTAGAAAACTGCACATAAATATCCCATTCTTGGAAGTCATCACAAAAATTTCAAGTTATGCCAAACTTCTTAAGAAGATGATGTCTAGCAAAAAGAAGCTTGAAAAATTTGAGGAGGTCACTTTGAATAAAGAATGCAGCGCAATCCTGCAAAACAAGTTGCCACCTAAGCTCAAGGAACTAGGGAGTTTTTCTATACCATGCATTATAGGAGATTTACAATTCAATAGTCTTATGTAACCTAGGTGCAAGTATAAATCTGATGTCCCTGTCTGTGTACAAAAATTTGGGGTTGGGTAACCCACAGGGTAGCAATATCATATTGCAATTACCTGATCGATCAATTTGTTACCCTTATAGAGTTTTGGAGGATGTGCTAGTTAAAGCTGGTAAATTCATATTTCCTGCTGATTTTGTCATTTTAGACATGGAGGAAGATGAAAAAGTACCCCTGATACTTGATAGACCATTTATAGCCACTGGACGAGCACTAATTGATGTAGAGAAGGGAGATGTAGTGCTACGTGCTAAAAATCAGGAGGTGACTTTCACTATGATGCAATTTAACACCCACAATCCACAAATTGAAACTGTTCCAGGATTGATGTGGAAATGACCATTAGATGCTATGAGAGGTATGAGTATAGGGTGAGAAATGATGAAGAAGCCTCACCATCAAATCTAAAGTCACCTTGAGAAATGTTTGCCAAAGAGTCTAGCTCTAGACTTGAAATGAAGCGCTTGTTGAGAGGCAACCCAAATTTTGAAACCCTTTTTCTTCATTTGTTTTATCTGTTTTCTTTATTGTTGATTTGATGCTATACATTGGATTTTAGGATCACTTGCATGCTTAGAATTCATGTTTTGACATGTTAGTGGCATTGGAAACTTCATTGCACCTATTTTTGCATGATTTAGCATTTTTAGGATCTACTTGTTTTCTATTTGTTTTGTTGCTTTTTATCATAATCTTCCACTTGATCACCTAGCTTAGGACATGAACATATTGTTTAAAAGTTGGTTGCATGCATTTGAAAACATTTAGGGGTCCAAAACTCAGAAAATGAAAAACAATAAGTTACTGCCTTTAACACCGTGCGGTCGCACGGTTAGATACTGGACAGAACTAGCAATTTGATATATAATGCAACAACTTTCATTTTAACCACTTCCAACTCAGTTTTCTTCCCCTAAATCATCCAACATATAGCCCGCATCTAGTCCCCTGTGTTTGTGCAACATCTCAACTCAAATTCATGCCTTACATTGCATCTAAAACATTTAAAAGGTATAGATTTCTACACATTTTCATGAAATATTGCATAATTTGATGTTCTTCATATTTTTATATGATTTGTGAATTGTGGATAAATGGAGATATGTTTAGGATAGTTGATTGGAGTATTGAATTGTGAGTTTAGAGGTGAAAAATTTTGGGAAAATTCTACTCTCCAAATCTATGCAATTCTTTGATTTCTTCACATGCACACAATGTGTTTGATTAAATGTCACAATTAGAGGTGTCAATTCGGGTGGTTCGGGCCGGGTCGGCCCGCCAACATAAAAGTCCGGTAACGGCCTGCTTGGAAAAAAGCCCGCCCGCTGCGGGTTCTGGACTGGTTCTAGGTCAGCCCACAAATTTCGAATTACAACACAAGCCCGCCCGTTGGCCCATGCGGGCCGAGCCCATTCTGGTTGCGATTCATTCTGATTTGGCCCGTATGAATAAAAATATAGATTTTTTCATATTTATAGCCATTTTTTTTTGGTCAAGTTTCTAAATACAAAATGATTAAAATGATAAATTTATATTTATACAATAAAATATTTACATATAATTCAAATTTATATTTTATGTTACATGAATTACTTTTAAATTTGCAAATTTAAATAAAACATAAACAAATAACAATTAAATGCTAAATGTATTTCTAATTATTATCATCAAATAACATTACGTTTCTAAGCTATTAGGGAGAAAAAAAAATTAGATTTTGCTTTAAAATTTGTATTAGAGTTTGTAGAAGAAGGAGGATTTTCAATGTTACCATATTTAATAAAAATAATTTTTTTTACGGGTTAACCGCGGCCCGCGAAGGTTTGACCTGAAAAACCTGTGGCTCACAACTTCTTGACCGGTGAACCGGTCGCACGGGTCACTGGTCGGCCCGCGGTCTCAGGTCGATGAGTGAAATTTTTACGGGTTTGGTCGGCCCACCCGTGATGTGATCCGGACCAGGCATCGAAGGGCGAAGTCGAGACATCGGCAGTATGACGGTGATCTACATGGAAAACGGAGCAAGTTCCATGTTGGAATCGAGCCGAGAAGACGAAAGAATCAAGCCGAGCCGAGTACACGAAATTGTTTATGCAGAAAAGGCCTTACGGCCGTAATGGAAATCCTTCATGGCCGTAAATCATATAATCACGGCCGTAAAAGCTATTGTCACGGCCGTAATCAACTATCGAAGGAAAGGGCAGAATTTCAGCAGAAAAGGTCTCACGGCCGTAAAGTCCAGTCTTACGGCCGTAACATTCAAACCGGAGGAAATTCACGGCCGTAATCATTGTGTCACGGCCGTAACCAATAAATCAGTTTTGATCAGAAGGGCCTTTACGGCCGTAAAAGGAGTCCTCACGGCCGTAAATGAGCAACGCCAGATTTTCCGGAATTTTGCCAATTATTTTGTTTCCTTTTATTATTTTAGGTTATTTTCCTATTTTAGAATTTTAGTCTAATTAGAATTCTATTTTGAGTAAATTAGATGCTAGGTTATTTTGCTTATTTATACGCTTTTTCAATTCATTGTAAGGAGACAAGTTTGAGTTGATTAATAAAATTTGTGAGAGGATTCTCCAAAATTGAGAGGTTGAGTTTATTCCTGTTTTCTTGAACTTATCAAAGATCCGATCTTTGTGGCGTTCTTCCAGCAAACTTATCAAATATTCGCAAGAATATTTGTGGCGTTTCCAAATTCGATACTTATCAAGGAAATTGACAAGTCATTGTGGCGTTCACCAATCTTGGTTCTTCAATCCACATAGCCATAAATTGCGTCGTGATTGTCGGGTCAAGGCTTTACCGTCGTTCTATCCTTATTTTTCGTTGTTTGTCTTGTGTCGATCTGATCTAGATCTATCCTAGGGTTTTAAATATCGTTATTCCGCGTGTTAGACGAGATTCCCCGACCGGGGAACTCATCAACCCGTCTTGACACCTCTAGTCACAATGAATGTTTTGTTGAGTTTTCGCAATTCTTTTTTTGATGATCACCTTCACTACATGTTATACATCATTTGGGCATCAATCATTATTTACACTGATTTAATGCACGAAACTCAACTTGAACATTATTACACTACATAGCACCTCATTGCAAGTCCATTGCAGGGACTGTTGCACCTCAGTCCTAATTTCAGCTTCATTGCACTTACTTTGTCACATCTTTTCATGACCCGTATGAACTCCAAATGTGATGAATTTTTGATATGTTATAGACCAAGTTATGTACTTTCATATACCCGGGACATGTCTTTGGAAATTTTCACTTTTTCAAGGCGATGTCAAGGGCTGAAGATCAGTGGTCGATCACTTTTCAAAAATCTGAAAATTTTTCTAAGTCCAATTTGGGTGTGTTGTGTTGATTTTCTTTAGTTCCTATGTGATATTTATGCTTCTAATGATCATTCATTTTTTGTTTGCAAGGAATATATCATCATGGGACACTTCAAGCCGAACATAGAAAAGGAAGTAAAGGGTAATTTCATCCAATCAAGCATTCAAGTCAAAACTTTAAAATGGGAATATCATCTCTCCAAACTCGGGAAGTACATAAACCCTCTTATTATTTTGTGCTTAATTTTTTATTACTTCTTGAAATACATTGAGGACAATGTGGATTTCTAGTTTGGGGTTGGAAATCTCATTCATGTGCATTTATTTCAACATTCATTCGATTTTGGGGTAAAAAAAATCATAAAAAAATTTTTGTTTATTTTTTTATTGCTTATCACATAATTTGAACTGACTTTTGTGCTTTAGTTAGAAAATTGGACAACATGTGCACTAAAATTTTTCTTAACATTCATCCCTGTAAGACTTTCATCAAATTTGAGAACATAGTCACTTTTGAATAATAACTTGTGTAGGAAGATGCTTGATACTTGTGAGGTAAACTTGTGCTACTCGAACATAGAACTGACTGAAAAATCCCAAACCATAAGAAAATTAGATTCCGACTTGAATATGAGTATGCATTGAGGGATTGAAGATCTGAAGTTTTTAATTTTGCATCTTTAGCGTAAGGGGTTTTGATCAACAGATATAAACAATAATAACCAGCATAAAAACAGAAAAACGCAAAGGTCTTATTTAGTTCTTCAAATTCCTTTTTGGTTCGAGTAATTAAGTTTGAGGGGTTCTCTGAACCTGGTACGTTAAACTCAACTGAATTGGGAGCTGCCGACCTAAAGTTCACTACAGGGGTCAACTAGAAAGCAAGTATGGAGAGTGTACTTACACATAAGACGCAAAAACATCTTTAACTTTTCTTTTTAAGCCTTTATGACTCGGGTAATTAAGTCTGAGGGGTTCTTTGAACCTGGTACCCTAAGCTCAATTGAGTTGGGAGATGCCGACCTAATGCTCGTTACAGGGGTCATATAGAAAGCAAGTATGAAAATCATTACACAAAGATGGTAAAAGACAAGGACATTAAAATAAAAAGTCGTTCAAATAAAAGAAAAATGGAATGAAAATGGTATAAGCTTGGTTGATGGAAATCCCTAACGCTTTGTTAATTATTCTCGATCTATCATGCATACTTGTCTAATTCTAACTGTCTTGTGCGGAAAAATGCAATTTATACATGTTTAAAAACCACATCAATAGGAAATACCTCGGGATATGAGAGAAAAACAGTAAGGTTGTGATCATCCATGAGAGGGTAAGAAAAAAAAATCATTATTGACCACATGGGATTCAGGCTTATTTATGCATGACTAGTCATATAATGTCAAATATATTTTTAAATGACTTTGCATTCGATTTTTGGCTATTCACACAGAACGAAGTTGAGTATCGGATGAATGAAAATAATTTTTATTGTTCATATTTCTTCTCTAAAGTGTATAGTCAATTTGAATTGTTGAAGCACATGATAAATAAGTTGACAAAAATAAAAACATCTTTTTTATTTGCATTTGCATATACATTTTTATTTTCATAGTTTAGTTTTATTTTTGTTCGAGGACGAACAATAGTTCTAGCTTGGGGGTATTGATAAGTGTATTTTATACACTTATTTCTATCCTAAAAGTAGGATTTTATGTGTTTGTTCAAGAACATTTGCTATTTATTTTGGTTGTATTTGTTTATATTTCAGGAATAATCCGAAATCAAGAAAACAATGGAGTTGAAGCCAAAACCCAGCAATTAGATGATAAAAGTGTCAAAGTGTGCAAATCAAGAGTTGATGTAGTTAATCAAAGGGCCAATTGGAAGAAAATTGAAGAAGAAATCAACTTTGGAAGAAATCGGAAGTTCAGGGTCTAAATTGCAACAATCGAAAGTTGGAGGACTTGCTGTGCAATTAAAAGATAGGGACAAACTTGTAACACTTTAAAAGATGAAAATTACATTTTTCTAGATAACTGCGCGGTCGCACGAAATAAACCCGCGGGTCGCATGACCCAGAAAATCAGTGACTGAAGCCAACCTGCAGAGGCGTGCGGTCGCGCACTTTTGAATCGCACGGTCGCACATTTAAAAATCTGGGCTGCAGCTGGGCTTTTTGTGCGGAATTCAGCATTCTTTCTCTCCAAGTAACCTAATTTTCGTGAATATCTATATATATCAAACTTGGGGCACGAAATTGGGGGTTCCCAACTTGTGAAATTGATGCCAAAAGCTGTCGAATTTCCAGGGGGATCCAAACATAGCCAAGATCAAGATTGGAGATACAATTGGAAGGAGATGAATTGGGTTTCGTCTTTTCATGTCTCTTGTTATTTATCTTCTATTAGGGAACATTTTATTTTAACGTTTTCAAATGTAAAGGACCGAACCGGACCGACCTGGAACCAATGGTTCGATTCCGGTTTGGTTCAGTAGCCAAATATGAAACCAATGGTTCCATTACTTAGATTCCCACTGGTAATCGGTTCGGTTCGATTCCTTTCGGAACCGGACCGACCGCGCCCACTCCTAAATGTACCAGCTGTCTTCATGGACTTGATGAACTGAGTATTTCATCCATACTTGGATCAGTTCATAATTGTCTTTATTGATGATATTCTGATTTATTCAAGGGACAAGGAACAACATGAGGAGCATCTTAGCATTGTGTTACAGACACTTAGACAGGAAAGGTTGTATGCAAAATTCAAGAAGTGCGAATTCTGGCTCGATCGAATTGGTTTTCTTGGACGTGGTTACCGTGGATGGTATTGAAGTCGATCCAGCCAAGGTTGAGGCTATCACTAATTGGAGTGCACCAACCAATGTGAATGAAGTTCGTAGTTTCTTGGGATTGACTGGATATTATCGAAGGATTTTCTAAAATAGCTGGGTCGATGACACCGTTGACCAAGAAAGGAGTAAAGTTTCAGTGAATAGAAAAGTGTGAGAAGAGTTTCCAATAACTGAAATAGAAATTGATACCTGCTCCAGTTTTGGCTATTTTAGAAGGGTTAGAAGGTTTTGTTATCTATATTTACGTATCGAAATAAGGTTTGGGATGTGTACTGATGTAGCATGGAACGGTGATTACTCATGTCTCTAGACAATTGAAGCCACATGAGCAGAACTACCCTACACATGACTTGGAAATGGCGGATGTAGTTCATGCTTTAAAAATATGGCAACACTATCTATATGGTGGTAAGTGAGAGATATACACAAATCATAAGAGTCACAAGTATTTCTTCACTCAGAAGGAATTGAATATGAGACAAAGAAGGTGGTTGGAGTTAGTAAAGGATTATGACTGCACTATCCATCACCACTCCGGCAAGGCCAATGTTGTTGTTGATGCGCTTATCCGGAAAGGTAAAGGACAGTTAGCTACCCTAACCAGTCAAGAACAGATGATCAAGGATTTTGCTAACATGTTTTGACTCCTCTATGTCGCACAACTGCAATTATAGCTGCTGTGATTGTTCAACCGACTCTTAGAGGCAGAATTAAAGAAGCCCGGGGTAAGGATAAATTTTTGTGCAAGATTAATTTTGTGCAAGATTAAGGACCGAGTACTCATTGGAAGTATTAAAGGTTTTGAAGTATCAACTGATGATACTCTCATGTTCACGAGTAGACTGTGTCTACCGAATGAAACCTTGAGGAAGGAGATTCTAGAGGAAGCACATTATTCACCTTATACTGCACACCTAGGAGGTTCGAAGATGTACCAAGATCTACGAAAAATTAATTGGTGGAGAAACATGAAGAGGTCAATTGGGTTGTTTGTTAAGAAGTGCATAACTTGCCAACAAGTTAAAACTGAAAATCAACGTCCATCTGGATTGTTGAACCCACTTGAGATCCCGGAATGGAAGTGGGAACACATAGCAATGGATTTTGTTGTTGGATTTCCTAGATCAGCTAGAGGTCATCAAGCTATATGGGTCATAGTTGATTGTTTGACAAAATCTGCTCATTTTCTACCAGTGAAGATGACTTTCAGTTTAGACCAGTATGCTATGTTATACATCAGAGAAATTATAAGATTGCATGGTATACCAGTTTCTATAGTATCAGACAGGGATACCAGATTTACATCCAAGTTCTGGGAAAGCCTGTAGACAGCTGTGGGAACCAGATTGAAATTCAGTACAACATATCATCCACAGACAGATGGACAGTCAAAGAGAACTATATAGATTTTAGAGGATATGTTGAGAGCTTGCGTTTTAGACCTTGGTGGTAACTAGGAAATGCATTTACCGTTGGTTGAGTTTGCATATAACAATAGTTTTCAGGCTACTATTAGCGTGGCACTGTATGAAGCTCTTTATGGCAGAAAGTGCAGACCACCAATTCATTGGGATGAAGTTGGTGAGAAGAGGGTTCTAGGTCCAAAAATTGTGGAACATACTGTAAGTGTTGTAGAGAAAATCAAAGAAAGGATAAAAGCAGAAAAAGATAGACAGAAGTCTTATGCTAACAAGAGAGGAACAGAACTACAATTTGAAATTGGTGAAAAAGTGTTCCTTAAGGTTGCTCCTGTGAAAGAAGTGGTAAGATTTGGAAAGAAATTGAAACTTAGGCCAAGGTTTATTGGACATTTTGAAATCTTTGAAAGAGTTGGAAATGTGGCCTATAGGTTGGCTTTACCGCCAGAGTTATGAGTAGTACATAATGTCTTTCACATCTCGATGTTAAGGAAATATGTCCATGTTCCAAACCACATTGTTAGTTATGCATCTTTGGACGTTAACAAGGATATGACATATGAGGAAATTCCCGTGGTTGTACTTGAGAGGAAAGTTCACACCTTGAGGAATAAGGATATTTCATTAGTTGAAGTCCAATGGAGCAGACATGATAAAGAAGAAGCAACTTGGGAAAGAAAAGAGGAAATCTTAGCCAAATACCCAGATATTTTAAACCAAGTTTAATTTCAAGGACGAAATTTATTTAAGTGGGGGAGATTGTAGCGAAACGAATTTTTAAATATCAATTTTATAAATTAACTTGTGTCACTACAATTTTTCTTATAAATTTTAGAATTTTACGTTCGTCGAGTTGTCTAGAAAAACATTTAATATAAGAATTCAAAATAATTTTTAATCTTTAAGTTTGATTATTTTTATCGGGTCGAATTTTATATTCAATATCTATTGTGGAATTTAGGTCAAACCACACCCTAAATGCATAGAATTAGATATTTGACATCCACGATTAATTAATTTAATATATGTCATGTCATTATAAATAATTAAGTGAAATATCACCCAATTTAAAAATGGAAAAAGAAAATGAAATTTCAAATTTATGATATTTATCTCCTAAATTTCAGCCCCCTCTATCAGTTTCTAGGATAATTATATTGTTTGTAATCTAGCACCATTTCTTCCACCTCCATCTCTTCCCTAACCTCCTCCACTACCATAATAATCACATCTGGCGGAGCCATCTCTTCAAGAGCTTCAAACCACAACAAGATGTGGAGTTTCTTCAAATATATGTGTAAGCCGAGAAAACAAAGGTTTCTTAAAGATTCACAAGATCTCTACAAACTATTTTTTTTCCAAGAAATACAACGATGGATAATGTAGATGCTTCTAAATGAGTTTCAAGATTGGGAGGTTCTCCACTCTGAATCAACCCCGCTCCACCACTCAATTGACACCTTTCAAGAAATAGAATGAAATGTTATCTGGCTTGATGTTTCTATGGGAAATCCCTACTTGATTACAGCAAGTAGCGATCATCAACTGCTTCAAAATTGTCGCCGCCTATGGTTCAGTAAAAGGCGTGCCTAATGAAACCTTGTCGTATAAATGCCTATCGTCACAAATAAAATAATGTGAAAGAAACATTCGATTCCATTGCTTCTGATCTAAATTATTCAGATTAATTATGTTTCTCATTATCAAAATATTATGTTACATTGAAGCAATTTCATGGTTGCAGCGTAGAATTATACGACATGAATAACAGGTTGCTGATACTTTGGTCTATCTATTATTGACGAGAATGTAAAAAAAGAAAAAGAATTTAATGGATATGATCTTTGGATTCAAAACTTACGATAAACTAGTTGATACTAGGACTAGTTGCTTAAATAACAAAGAACAATCTTTCTTTTTTTTCTTTTGCAGAGAGATGCTTAATTAACTAGTTGCTTAAGTAACAAAGACTAATGTAACCGTCATTTTTAGATTCTTTTGAACTGCAAATTATATAGGTTCGTTGTTGATGTTATACATCTAGTTACAGGCCTTTATATAATTTAAATGCAAGTTCTAGTCAATTACCTAAAGAAGGATTCACGTAATTGACCCAGATCATATGTCTTGCAAATGGTTTTTCATTTTTGTTGTTTGACCTGCAAGGTTTAGAATATTTGTAGATATTCAGTTGAAGAGCCATTATAATTTATTTTGATGTTGATCAAGCACATGCGCTTAGAAATCGTTCTTATTACCTAGAGGATAACCTTGTCCCGATTACACCCTTCACATCTTTTTATTGACCTTTTGAAGCATCAGATAATTGTTGAAAGTTGTTCATTGCTAATATTCTAAAATTTAGGGTGCCATTATCGGATGCACACAAGAAAACATCAACTAGATACCTCTCCTAATATTTTAATGGTAGCTACCTGAGTTGGATTGATTATGGTTGGAGAAGAATCCGTCTCGGTACCTAAACAATGAGTCTATTGAGCTTTGATCTGATCCCATGAGCAATAGGTCAGGCAGCGCCAAAATTAACGATTTTGAAATTGTTATTTAGAGTTGCAGGCTTAAACATCAGTAGTTATGGACTCAGAATATCCAAAATATGAGTTATCCCTTCTCAATTTACTGTATTTTATAGTTCTTCACAGCAAAACACTTAATCAATTGCTGATAGAAATGAATGGTTTACCAAATTTTATAGTTTCCATTGTCTGGTGTTTATGGACGAAATAGATGCTATTGAAGGCAGAGAGGAACCGGTATTGGTGGAGGATATGATGAAAGGGAACAATCACTTGATCAATTGCTGATAGAAATGGATGGTTTTATTGCTGAAAAACACATGAGTGATCCTTATTGCTGCTACTTTCAAGACAATTTCGACCTAGAAATGGATGACACTTGAATAGACTCGACTCGGGGATGTTTAGTGTTACTTACGCTATAGAACACGACCACATATGCCTACTCACCGGAAGTCTCAAGTTGGTAGTATGCCACAAGCTGGCGACACCCCAATTACAGAAGCCGATGATGGACAATCTGAATTTTTCTAACTGAATGGTTAAGAGATTTAATTGTTTTCCTAATATCTCACCTTCATTCTTGGATTTATGAGATTTAACATTTTTTCCTAAAATATCTGTTGGATGTTAGTTTTACAATAATTTTATTTCAAGATGATATTTTTGAGTTTTAAGAATTGTACATGATATTTTCCAAATAAAAGGTTTCATGGCTAAGTATCAATCAAAAAACCTCATATCTATTTTAAATTACTCTTTAGTCCAATATTTCTCTTTAGTCTAAGTTTAAGTCCATGATCAGCCCAAAGTACAGTCCAATATTGACCAAGTATATCCAAATTTTTTTTGAATCCAAAAATGCGGGGTAGAAGAAAAATCTCACGTAACCTACAACCAACACTCTCCAAAATCAGTTTCCACCTCCCATAATTTTTCATCACACGACAATAAGAAATTCTCAGGGATTCAAAGTTCGGCAACTAGGTAAATCTCGATCTTTTAATAGTTTTGATCATGGGAATTTTAAGTCGTCCTAAAATAGGCCGGGTGTTTGGAATGTAAGCAGATCGGCCCAGCTAGATAAAATGGCCAGTCTATGTTCCCGACTTGATATCACCGATCTCCTGTCCATTTGTCTAAGGGAGATCTAAATTCCCGGACTTTCCTTGCAGTATAGGTCGGGGCATCCCGATCTCATCATTAAATCTCATAGATGATAAAATATGTGGTCGGCCTGTCTCGACCACACCACGCGTAGAAGCCCAGCATAGATATGACTTCGAACCTCCTTCATTAATGGGCTTCATTAATGGACCTCCTTCTTGGACCTCCATAACAAGACGTATCTTATGAGGAAACCTCCTAAAAAGGGGGAATTCTATTCTTGTCATGATAGAATTCCCCTTAAAAGGTAAGTTTATATCAAAAGGACTCCTTATTCAATTAAACAAGGTTAATGGACTTTTTAGCCCTATAAATACAGTTCCTTTGATCACATATTATTCATTCATTATTCTTTACGTTTTTCAGTTAAATATTCTTTCTCTACTTTTTCTCCAGAATACTAATTCTCACACCGGAGGGGTGACGGGGAGAATCCTCCTCGCCTTTTTTGCAGGTCATCCAAGGCGAATTTATTCATCTTTTTCAGCAATAAAGTATCATCAGATCTTGCCACGTCAAGGTTAGGATTTTTTACAGCATCAATTGGCACCGTATGTGGGAAGAGATACAATCAGGTATGGTTAATAGACGTCAAATTCGTCCCTCCTAGTGATGGCAACGGGGCAAGTTCGGGTCGGGTCCCCCCGCCCCGCGAGAATTTTTCAATTCCAAACCAGACCCGCGGATTTTGGGTCGGGGCGGGTCAACCTACCCGCCCCATTTAATTTTTTTTTAATTTTTATTTTATTTTTTCGGTATTTTTTTATTTTTTTTCCTTATTATTTTTTATTAATTTATTTAATCGGGGCGGGTTCGAGTCGGGATAGCCAAACCAGCACCCGCCCCGCGACCCACCCGGGTCGGGGGAAATCGCCCCATACCCGCCCCGCCGACCCGCGGGCGGGTTTTTTTCGCCCCATTAGGGGCGGGTTCGGGTCGGGTACTCGTCGGGTCGAGTTTTTTTGACATCTCAACCCCCTCCGCATCCATTGGTCAACCCCCTCCGGCCAACACCTCGGCCGAGGAGGAAAATCCTCCACCTCTTGAAGATGTTGGACAAGAACAAAACCCAGAAATCACACCAGACAATGAACCAGTTAGTTGGGAAGATTTCAATGAACTCCAGCAGCAGCTCCGTGAACTTCGTCAGGCTCTTCACCAGAAAAATAATTTTCAAGCGCCCCCTGACCCGAACACTCCAGGTACGATTCCCAGGGAAGATCACAGGACAGCTAATCCTGTAGCTGACAACTCCCCGGGAATCGGGGGTGCCCATCCCATGTATGAAGGATCTGCAAACTTGACGCAGCAAGAACTCTCGAAAATTATTCAGGAGGGAATTGCTGATGGAATAAGGGAAAAGACGCAAGGTAGGACCTCATTCATAAGAAGAACCTCTTTTACTACTCAAATAACGTCGTTCCCCTTACCAGAAAGATTTAAATATCCTCAGATAAAGGAATATGATGAAACAACGAATCCTAACAACCACCTGAATACCTACACTGATGTCATGGACATGCAAATGGACATGCAAAATGCTCCCGATCAGATTTTGTGTAAGGCCTTCCCTCAAACTTTAACAAATTTAGCCCGAGATTGGTTTTCTACAATACCCCTAGGGTCCATCTCTTCCTTCGCTGATCTTACTGAGAAATTCACGGCTTTCTTTGCAAATAGCAAAAGGATCAAGAAAATCGCCGCTTCCCTCATGCAGTTAAGGAAAGGACAAAATAAAACACCGCGGGAGTTCATGACTCGCTTTAATACTGAAAGACTTCAGATTCCAGATCTTCACATCTCATCGGACATTTTAGCCCTGACCTTGGCTATTCGGGGTCTGGAATTCAGAATGTCATTGTCCAAGAATCCGCCTGCCAATGTGACAGAACTTCCCAAAAGGGCCGAGAAATACATAAATATAGAAGAGACACCGTTGTCTGTTTGGGCACATGATCAAGTTCATGGAGTAATTGTATAGTCTTCGGAGCCCGTCAAACAGGGACATAAGAGATCAAGGCAGGAAGATGGAAAGAATTCTTCCCGCCCAAACACCAAGGGAAGCAGTTATGGGCATCAGAGTTTGACTCCATTAAATGCGTCGCGATCTCACATCCTCATGGAAATTAAGGGGCACGAAGATTTGTGTTGGCCGAAGCCTATCAAGGGGAAAATTGATGAAAAAAATCAACATAAGTACTGTGACTTTCACAAGAGCCCAGGTCATACCACGGATGAGTACAAAATATTAAAACAGGAATAATGATTAGGGGTGGGCGTCGGTCGGGTTGGGTCGGTTTTTTGCCTAACCCGAACCCAACCCACCACGGTCGGGTTGATAAAAAATCAACCCAACCCAACCCAATTACGAATTCAAACCCAACCCACCAAATTTCGGTCGGGTTGGGTCGGGTTGGTCGGTTTGGGCTTTGGCCCAATTAGTAAATTTTTTGAAAAAAAAAAAAATAAAAAACTTATGAATCTATCTTTAATTCAAATCAATTATGTACACTACAATAACCAAAAATACAATAAATTGAACACTTGCTAATAAAATTAAAATATGTTCAATTAATATTTAAATAAGTCAAGTTTCATTACTTAAAAAAAAAAAAAAAAAAAAACGTCATTTTTTTTTGTTGGGTTGGGTTGGGTCGGGTTGGGCACCCAACCCGCAACCCGACCCAACCCGAAAATTTAAAAAAAAAAAAAACCCAACCCAACCCAATTTTCATGAAAAACCGACCCAAACCGATCGGGTTGGGACGGTTTGGGCGGGTTCGGCGGGTTGGGTCGGTTTTTGCCCAGCCCTAATAATGATAATGATAAATTATAAAAGATCTTACCATTTATCAATCAAGTGATAAACATTGATATTTATCACCATATTTTCGGCCAACACAAGATTCTCTATAATCAAGATTTTTGACCTTATAATCTTACCATATGCAAAAGATAAGGTTGAAATATTCTTGACCGTATTAAGAAGATACTTACCATATCTTGGATATGCTTGAATGTCAAGAATAATCACAAAATATTAACAAGAATAACAAGATTAAGATTCCAAAATATTTTCGAGATTATGATCAAAATTTTCGAGATCATTATCTTTCCAAAAAAAAAATGTTTTTCTCGAAAATAAATATTTGCATAATTTAATTAAACTTAATAAATTACTAAATACACATATTTAGTAATTAAATCAAGTTTCATTAAATTATACATTCGTGAAAAATAGGAAATGCCAACAATATAAAATTAACAATCTCCCCCTTTGACTTTTTCTATTTTTCCGAAACCAATCATCTTTTTAATGATCACAAGAAATCAATTAGTTCCCCCTATCAAAAATCTCCCCCTCAAAATATGCATTAAGATAAACACAATCAAATAAATGCATTTAAGGAAATCAACACATAGGGAGCATAAAAGATGATATCCAATGCTACTCCCCCTTTTCGGTGAAAGAGGAGAAGCCAAAGTTTCACAAAACCTGCATTAAAAGGTTCACAATCTAAAGTGGAACAGGAGAACAAAAGTGTTAAGTCAAAACATGATAACAATGATTTCAAATCACTGAAAATAAGTAGATGAGACTGGCAGGGTTAAGATCAGTCTGGAGTCTTCCTTAGCTTCTTAGAGGCAGGGAGCTTCTTGGCTGCAACCTTCCTCTTTTCTTTGGCTTCCACATGAGCCACATTTGTCGAAGACCCACCAAGTAACTGATCAAGCGTGTCTTCAAAACGTTTAACACGCACACTGAGTTCAGATATGTCTGCTTTCATCTCAACATTTCATGCTTCCAGCTGACCAAGCCTGGCATCTTTATTAGCTGAATCCTGATTTCCAGCAGTAGTCTCATCGTTAACCTGCTTCTTGTGACTCGTCTGTATCTCTAGAGTCTTTCTGCATCTGGCCCTGTTCAACACTTTGGGGCTGATCACCAGATCATCTTCCAGAGTCTGGATACCTTGATCGGATTCTTCAGTATTATTGAGACTTTCAACTTGGTGCTGTTCTTCTTTTGATTTTTCGCTTCCAGCTTCTTCTTTTGGTGGAATTTCCAGTTGATCACCATCTGCTACTTGCAAATCCGAATTTACACAATTAGTATCATCCACTTTCACATTAATTGACTTAAGAACAATTTGGGTTCTTAGATTGTAAACTCTAGAGGCCCTACTATTTTCAGCATAACCCAAAAATATTCTATCATCCGATTTTGAGTCAAATTTTCCTAGGTGTTCTCTATCTTTCAAAATGTAGCATTTACTTCCAAAGGTATGAAAGTAATCAACCCTAGGTTTTCTACCCTTCCAAATTTCATATGCAGTTTGGTTTGTTCCAGATCTAAGCATGACTCTATTGATAATATAACAAGCAGTGTTTATGGCTTCTGCCCAAAATTTCGTGGGCAATTTGTTGCTATTTAGCATGACACGAGCCATCTCTTGTAGAGTTCTATTTTTCCTTTCCACTACTCCATTCTGTTGAGGAGTCTTTGAGGACGAGTACTCATGCTTGATCCCATATTGGATACAAAAATCAGCAAACTCGGAGTTTTCAAACTCTCTTCCATGATCACTTCTGATCCTTTTGACTCTTACCTGTTCATCGACCTTTTCATTGCTCAATTTCTGAAAAAGATTAACAAAATTGTCAAAGGTTTCAGATTTATCCCGAATAAACATGACCCAGGTGTATCTGGAGAAATCATCAACACACACATAAATATACCTCTTACCACCAATACATTCCTTTTGGATAGGACCCATCAAATCCATGTGAATTAGTTCAAGTATATGACAGGTATTAACAGATGTACCTGATTTGTGTTGACTTTTGATTTGCTTACCCTTTTGACACTCACCACAGATTTCATCTGGAATATTGTTTATGCTGGGTAAGCCTCTCACAGCTTGTAGTCTGGTTAGCTTCATAAGATCATGGTAGTTTGGATTCCCTAATCTGTTATGCCATAGTTTCTCATTTTTGGTCTTAACAGAATTGCAAGTTTCGAGACTCTCAAGTGTATAGCATTTGTCTCTAGATCTAACTCCCTTAAGAAACACACTATTTAACGGGTTAGACTTCTTGTCACAATTTAAAACCTTGCAATATTCTTTTGAAAACACGACAAGCAAGTTATCATCACATAGTTGTCCTACACCGATCAAATTTTCCTTAAGTCCTATAACATATAAGACATTTGTTAATGTAGGCAGTCCCTTGATGTTGATGACACCAAATCCATCTATCTTTCCCTTTTGGCCATCACCAAATGTAACAGCACCTATTTCGCCTTTTTCAAAATGTGTTAGTAGAGAGAGAGAGAGAGAGAGAGAGAGAGAGAGAGAGAGAGAGAGAGAGAGAGAGAGAGAGAGAGAGAGAGAGATCACCTGTCACGTGTCTGGAACATCCACTATCAAAATACCATGTGTTAGGAATCAAGGCACTCAAAGACAATTGAACTACATAGGCATTAGTTCGAATTTTCTTCTCTTGTCTAGGAACAAGTCTCCTTTTGTATGAATTGATTAATTTCAAGTACTCATGACACCTAAATACATCATGACTAGATTTAGCACAAAAATTACAGAATACCTGGAAAACAGATGTATCCTGCCGACTCTGTCGAGGTTGAGATTTTCTACCGTTCTGATGGACAGAATCATCTGGCTTGTACAGATTTGGCTGGAATTGTCTTCTTGTATAGTTCCTGGACGGATGTAAGTTTTGAGTCCTAGCCGCATTATATTGATGAGAGGTAGATGCATCTGTATGATTTCTATTCTGTTCCATGTACCTGTATCCAGATTCTCTTACAAAGTTTATTTTATGGTCATGATTTTTACCTTTACCTTCATATCCAAGACCTGTTTTTAGGCTGATAGGTCTGCCACTCTTCAAAATTTCATCAAGCTGGACGGATCCACGTGCCAGCTTCTTGATTTTGTCTTGTGCTTTAACAAGTTCTGAACTTAACCTGCTTACCTCATTTTGTTCATCATATGAGACTGCAGATACGTCGTCCAATTGTCGTTCCCTGCTGTGCTCAGCGAAGGCCTGTAACAGCTGAATCTTCTCTTCTGCATCTTGAAGTTCCTTTCTCAAGTTTTCAGTTTTTGGTCCGGATTTATCTGCATAAGAAGAGTTACCAGATTCAGTACCAGACAGCTGTAAAGCAGTAAGGGTAGTTACCTATTTTTCAGAATTGCTGCTTTCTGATTCTGATTCAGATTTATCCGAGTCTCCATCACTCCATGTAACATTCATGGCCTTCCTTCCCTTGGCCTTCTTTTGAGTATTAGGACAATCAGCTGCAATGTGTCTATATCCTTCACATTCTCTGCATTGGATTCGACTCCTAGGCTTCCCTTCAGACGTGTTGGCATTATTCTTTGGATAGAAATTATTTTTCTTCTATTGTTTTTTATTCTGGCCTTGAAGATTTGTGGATCTTTCTTTTTGTTTGCCCTTGAGGAACCTTTTAAATTGTTTGGTGAGAAGTACGAAATTTTCATCTTCGTCTGTCTCGCCAGAGTCATCTGGATTCGCACTGTTTGTCTTGAAGGAAATCCCCGGTGATTTGTCCTTCTTTCTTCGGGCCAGATTTAACTCATAGGTCATCAATGACCCTACAAGTTCCTCAACTCGCATGGTTGAAAGATACTTGCTTTCTTTAATTGCTGTCACTTTTGCGTGGAACCTGTCTAGTAAAGATCTAAGGATCTTTTGTACAATCTGCTCATTTGAGTAGGTTTTTCCAAGTGCTTCAGCTGAGTTGGTGAGATCACTTAATCTAGCATAGAAGCTTTTGAAGTCTTCTTTCTCATCCATAGACAGTTGTTCAAATTCCAAAGTGATCATCTGCAGCTTGGAGGTTTTGACAGCATTGGTTCCTTCGTTTGCAATTCTCAAAGCATCCCATGCTTCCTTGACGGTCCTTAAAGAGGAGATAAGTCTGTATTGACCTGGATCAATCAAAGAAACAATAGCGTTAAGTGCCTTAGAATTCAAATTTGCATTAGCTAATTCATCTGCAGTATAAGCACTTCTAGCTATAGTTGTAACAACACCTCCAGCAGTGACAGTGGGTGCTGTGTAACCTTCAAGAACAGAAGTCCAACAACGCTCATCAATAGATTGAATAAAAATTTCCATACGAATTTTCCAATATGCATAGTTACTACCAGTTAATAGAGGTGGCCTAAGAGATGCAGAATGTTCCATTTAGACAACCGGATCTCACTTTCTAGAAGTGAACCTGCTCTGATACCAATTTAAAATTTGAGATTGTCTAAATTTTATAAATGGACTGTCACAAATGTGTCTGGACAGTAACCAATTAACAGTAAATTGTTAAGTTTTGTTTAGCGCAGTACCAGATGAATCTTGCTCAGACAGATTCGTCTTGAAAATAAAACGTAAACAATCAGAATAAATTGTGCGGAGTAGTAAATAGACAAGAACACAATAATTTGAGCTTAACGTGGGAAAAATCCTAACAGGGAAAACCCACGGTTCACATCCTGCGAACAAAAACCAATCACTATATAAGGAAAGAGTTTATACAGATCAATCTAAATTACAGGATAAATCTACACATAGACTTTATCAAACATCCAAGAAATAGATCACTCCATGATCCTTCTGTGGCATGTAATGTGAGCTGGCATCCCACCGCTCTTCAGTAGTTTTCTTTGGCTCTGCAACACTTTTCAGCAACACGAACTCCCGTTCGATCTGGATCCACACCTCCCGTTTGATCTTCACGCTGAGATACTTTCCTTCTCTAAGTGATTGAATTCTCCTTCAGAAGTACAACACAATTGAAGCCGTTTGTATTGGTGCACCACACGAAAATAGGCTTCAGGACTTCTTTAATGAAGTGGACGTGAATTTTATTAAGGTCTACAAGAGTTCTTGTATTTTTCACGTCTTAAGAAAGCATCCCGTTTTCTTCTCTTTATAGTACAATTAGGTTTACTTGACTCCCAAGTTTCCTTATTGCACAAGATCTCTATTACCTGCAAAACATGGTAGAGATAATTAGTAAAAAGGTAAGAGAATTATCCTTAAATAAATCTTACCATGAATAATGATAATGATAAATCATAAAAGATCTTACAATTTATCAATCAAGTGATAAACCTTGATATTTATCACCATATTTTCGACCAACACAAGATTTTCTCTAATCAAGATTTTTGACCTTATAATCTTACCATATGCAAAAGATAAGGTTGAAATATTCTTAAACATATTAAGAAGATACTTACCATATCTTGGATATGCTTGAATGTCAAGAACAATCATAAAATATTAACAAGAATAACAAGATTAAGATTCCAAAATATTTTCGAGATTATGATCAAATATGTTCGAGATTATGATCAAAATTTTAGAGATCATTATCTTTCCAAAAAAAATGTTTTTCTCGAAAATAAATATTTGCATATTTTAATTAAACTTAATAAATTACTAAATACACGTATTTAGTAATTAAATCAAGTTTCATTAAATTATACATTCGTGAAAAATAGGAAATGCCAACAATATAAAATTAACAATCCTTTATGGTAGATGAGGGAATATATTGCTATAAGGTCATGCCCTTTGGGTTAAAGAATGCTAGAGCTACTTATCGAAGGTTGGTAAACATGGTCTTCTTTGAGCACATCGGGCTGAACATTGAAGTCTATGTTGATGACATGGTTGTAAAGAGCTCGAGAAAGAAAGATCAAATTGCTGACTTGGAAGACATATTCTGTAAACTCAGAAAACATCGGATGAAATTAAATCCTGCCAAGTGCGCCTTCGGAGTAGGCTCGGAAAAATTTTTGGGATTCATGATCACCCAGAGAGGCATTGAAGTTAATCCAAATAAAATTATTGCCCTCACGTCAATGGAACCTCCCAGGAATATCAGGGAAGTACAGAAGCTTACAGGGAGAGTGGCAGCATTGGGCCGATTTATGTCAAGGGCAGTAGATAAATGTTTTCCCTTCTTCAAAACCCTCAGGGGAAACAAAGATTTCAGGTGGGATGAAGAGTGCGAGACCTCCTTCAGGAAGTTGAAAGAATATTTAGGTACTCCTCCGATATTGGTAAAGCCGCATCCAGGGGACAATTTGTTCTTATACCTAGCAGTTTCAGATCATGCTGTGAGCGTTGTTTTGGTCAAAGAAGAAGGAAAGACCCAACAACCCATATATTAGGGAAGCAAGATGATGTTGGACGCAGAAACCCGATATACATCAACAGAACAACTTGCACTTGCCTTGGTTACAGCAGCCAGAAAATTAAGACCTTACTTTCAAGCCCATGCCATAACTGTCCTCACAAATCAACCCTTAAAACAGATCTTGCAGAAACTGGATGTCTCTGGTCGTTTACTCAAATGGTCAATCGAGCTTGGGGAATATGACATTGAGTTCAAACCTCGACCTTCTATAAAAGCACAGGTCTTGGCTGACTTCGTCGTCGAACTCGCCCCAAGACCTCGGGAGCCAACAGGTCATGACAGGGAAGAGGCCACATGGACTTTGCAAGTAGATGGAGCATCGAATGCTGTAGGCTCGGGGGCCGGAATCATACTAAAGAAGGATGATGGCACAATGGAAATTCAATGTGCAATAAGGTTTGACTTCCCGGCACTAATAATAATGCAGAGTATGAAGCCGTTATCTGCGGACTTCAAGTAGCTCAACATCTAGGGGTCAAGCATGTCAAAATTTTAAGTGATTCACAGTTGGTGGTAGAGCAGGTGAACGGCACTTTTGAACCAAAAGATGAAAAGATGTCGTCTTACAGAATGATGGTTTTGGACTTGCAAAGGAAGTTCAAGTCTTGCTGTATAGATAAAATCCCAAGGTTCGCTAATCATAAAGCAGATGCCTTGTCAAGATTAACTTTTTCTAATCTTGACCATTTAGAGAGAACTATATTCGTATGAACTCTTCATGAACCTAGTATTACACACCAGCCCGATGTTATGGATATTTCAGATCATGAGCCCAGTTGGATGGATCCAATCATCGAGTATTTGATATCAGGAAAGTTACCCGATGACAACGCAGAAGCAAGATGAGTCAAAGCAAGGGCCCCGAGGTATACCTTGTTACAGAATACTTTGTTTCGTCGAAGTTTTACACTTCCTTACCTGCGATGCCTGACTCCGAAAGAAGCGGCCCTTGCTATGGCCGAAGTTCATGAAGGAATTTGTGGAGGACACCAGAGAGCAAGAGCTCTGGTTATGAAGTTAATGCGATACGGATACTAATGGCCAACCATGAAGAAGGACACACTCAGCTACATGAAAACTCGCGATAAATGCCAAAGGTTCGCAGCTCAATTACATCAACCCGCGAAAGAACTATCTCCAATTATGTGCCCATACCCCTTCGCTCAATGGGGAATTGACATTCTTGGGTCATTCCCCATAGCTCGGGGTCAGGTCAAGTTCTTAGCAGTTGCTGTGGAATACTTCACAAAATGGGTAGAAGCAGAACCCCTTGTCCTGATCACAGAGCAAAAGTTGGAGACATTTGTATGGAAGTCAATTATTTTCCGTTTTGGTCTTCTCAAGACATTAATCACTGATAATGGATGTCTGTTTGAGTGCCAAGCCTTCAGACAGTTCTACAAGAACCTAGGAATAGAACACAGGTTAACTTCCGTCTCACACCCGCAAAGTAATGGATTAGCTGAAGTTACGAACAAGCTCATCTTACAAGACTTGAGGACTCGCCTTGACAGTGCCAAAGGCGATTGGCCAGATCTCCTCACAGAAATACTTTGGACCAACCGAACAACATTCAAGACTGCAACAGAGGAGACCCCATTCATGCTTGTATTTGGGATGGAAGCTGATGTCCCAGTAAAAGTGACAATTTCGAGCTTCCGTACAATGACTACGGGATTACCCGACCAGATTGAGGGACAGAGAGAAAGTTTGGATCTTCTGGAAGAAGTGAGGGAAAATGCATCATTGAGGATATCAGCTTATCAATAGGCCATGACCGAGAAGTTCATTATCCGAGTGAAGAAGAGAGAATTCAGAATGGGAGATCTTATCCTTCGTCGAAGTGAGGCTGCCAATCATCAACCGGGGAAACTTGGACCTATTTGGGAAGGACCATACAAAGTCATCCGAAAAGTAGGAAAAGGCTCATATAGCCTCCGCACAATGGATTCGAGACCTCTTCCTCGGCCATGGAATGTGGAAGATTTGAAGCCATACTACAAGTAGTCATGTTTCCTTTAAAGGTTGAAGTCATCTAGTTGTAGAAGAGTCGGGTCTGCGCACCCATTTTATCTTTTTATTTTCGGACTTAAACGTCCATCAATGATTTTCAAGGTCAGGCCTATGCGCCCATTGTTCTTTTTTTCAGCATCAAGGACGGATACTCTTTTTCCTTATCCATATTTTGTCCCACAGGGTTTTTCTGGGTAAGGTTTTAACGAGGCCCATCGTTCAGTTCCCTTTAGTAAAAGTATTTCTTCCGAAGTATGAGCACCAGAGAATCAAATCTTGAAATAACTTACAAGGTCATCCACATGACTTTACAAGTTATTTCTCAACAAATAATTTACAATGTCTCATGGAAAGACTTTACAAATTATTCTTCCACGAATAATTTATAAGGTCTCATGGCAAGACGTTACAAGTTATTTCCCAACAAATAATTTACAATGTCTCATAGCAAGACTTTACAAATTATTCTTTCACGAATAATTTACAATGTCTCATGGCAAAACTTTACAAATTATTCTTCCATGAATAATTTACAAGGTCTCATGGCAAGACGTTACAAATTATTCCTCCTACGTTTATAAAAAACTTATCCCCAGGGATGACAAATAAGTCGATATTACATGACCTTATTAAAACGGTTATTTCAATTTCGCTAAGTCAGAATCTCGACATACTTTGTGAATTGATGAAAAAGATCGAGCATTCCTGACCTTAGTTACCAAACATCATCAATTCAATGTTGGTGGTACGAAGAGCTAAACCTTGTTCCTACGATCAAACGCCGTCCATGTTCCACAAAGACTATTTTTAAAATAGTATCGATAAGTTAAAAAGGACCGGCTCGCATGTTTGGAACGATCAATAACGTGTCAATATAACGCAAAGTAAAAGACACGTGCTTTTGACAAAATATTTTTCATTTAAAACAAAAATCGATTACAAAAGATCCTCGGGGCATACTCCGAGCTATACATCAAAAATTATCCTAATGAGCTACTACTGAGGATCATGGCCTGTTTCATTCCTTGAGAGTATGACTCCAAGGCGTAATTGCCCGAGCCAGGTCATACTCCTCGGATTTTTTATAGGCCTCTACAGCCTCAACCTTCGCAGTCTCGATCTCTTCTCGCGCTCGGCGAAGCTCCTCCACAAGCCTTACATTTTCCTCCCGAGTGAGGTCTCGGTCTTGGGTCATCAAGGCTAGGTCTGACTCCACACGAGCCAGTTTCTCCTCTGCAGCCCGAGCCTTGGTGGCCTCGTATTGAACATAGTGGACGAGCTGGCTCGAAGTCTCTCCGCCCTTGACACCTTGATTGATCAGCCCCCGCCAATACTGATCAACTGATAATCGGGATAAAAAATTAGTAACATTTTCAAAAAGGGTTTCAAAATACTAAGTATAAGCACGGGGATATAAATATACCTTAACCGCAGTGTTCATAAAATGGTCCGCCCCTTGCTCAAGCGCGAACTCTTCACAATATTTTCTAGAAGGTCGGGGTGAAGACCTCCCTCCATTTTCCCCAGAGGTCGACCAACGTGGGACCCTCAGGAGTAGCTTCAGCCACCGGCTCTTCCCGAGGAATCTGGCGTCGTGCATCCCGACCACTCACTCTTGGGGGAGGAGCATCCTCGTTCCTTCTCGAGGGTTTCCCATGCCTGGACTGCTCCTTGCGTGGCCTCTTCTGATAACGGCACCGCACGACCCCGTCGTCTTTCCTCTTTTGCGCAGCATTTCGCACTCTCTCCTCGGCCGCCTTCCTTAGCTTGTCACCATCAAAAGCCATCCCTGCAAAATAGTAAATAAAAAAAAGGATGAGCAGTGGAACAAGAGCTAAAGCAATAGAAATTGTAAGAGTGATATATATATTACTTAATTTACAAGGCCGAGAACTACCGGGCTGAAGGTCAAGACCGGCCTGGCTCAAAATCTCATTTGTTGTCAAGTTCGAGGCCTCTTCAGCCAACAGGCCAAAGTCACATACCCTAATGGCATTATCAAGAAGATCGGCCATCTCCTCCTCACTTTTATTCCCCATCCTATTAAAGCTATCTACGTCTGGTCTCCTAAAGGTTGATAAAAAAAAGTTTTCCCCACCCCGGGGCTTTATAAAGAAAAATCTTTCCTTCCAGTATTTTATAGAGGAAGGAACCCAGGGAACTTCAAAACGTCCCTTCCCACTTAAATAGACGAAGCAGGTGCATCAAGGAAAATACTTCAAGTCCAAAAGACACTTACAAAAGTCAACGGTAGGTTCAATTCCTAAACTCCTACATAAAACAAAGAAATAAACTAGGATTCTCCACCTATTGGGTGCGAGTTGCCCCTGGACTATACTAGCTGTAAGAAGAAAATCATTGAAGAAGTGGTGTAAAGGAAACCTAAGCCCGGCCAAGAGAGACTCGTGAAATACCACCATCTCCCCCTCCCGGCAGTGGTAAGAAACATCATCTACCTCCGGAGTCCGGGCTATTTATTCCTCAAATAGCACGAACTTCCTCATATCAGCCTCAACCGTGTGCTCCTTCATCCTACTGTTAAAGGTCGGGAGCTCAAGGTCGGTCTCACTCGACCTGCTACCTAGGTCAACATCATCCTCAACCCCTTCCTCACCACCCGACTCCTCATCCTGGGAGGGTGGGGCTGGTAGAAACCTATGGGATGGACCTCTAAGGGTTCATCTAGGTTCTCCACTTCCCTAAGGTCCGTTATGTTCACCTGCCTATCCATTTTTCCTAAGAATAAGTTACGGAAGCCGAGCTTACCTAAAGGAAATGTTGTTTGAGAATGAGACCGAGACCTCTTTGATCTCACTGACCCAAAACTCATGTGTTTTTCATGGATTTCCATTTGAAGACCCTCATGCACATCTTTGATCTTTTCTGGAATTGTATGATATGCAGCGCATGAATGGAGTTTCAGGTGATGTTGTGAAGTTGAAGTTATTCTCATTCTCTTTGGCAGACAAAGCTAAAGCTTGGTTCTACACTTTGCCCCTACACACAATCCCTACATTTGAAGCTATGAGCCACAAGTTCGTTGATGAATTCTTCCCACCTGGTCGAATGTCTAAGCTCAGACGTGAAATTCTGTCCTTCAATCAACAACCGGGGGAATTCATTTTTGAAGCATGGGAAAGGTTCAACGAGCTTATCAGACAGTGTTATACCTTTGGAATCGCAAATTGGATTTTAGTACAGACATTCTACAATGGGTTGATAAATAAAAATAAGAAGCACGCTGACTCAACAGCCGGGGGATCGTTAATGGACATGACCTATGAAGAAGCATCTGAGATCTTTGAGAAGATGGCTGCAAACAGTTACCATTGGTATTCAGAGAGGTCTACACCTAAGTCTGGGGGGGGTTATTGTCGTTAATGAGATTACATCATTAAGTGCTAAACTGGATGTGTTGATGAAGAAAATCGACAATATAGGTGTGCAGACAGTCAATTCAATTCAAACAGCGCTGTGTGACTTTTGTTTTGAAAATTACACTGTAAATTTCTGTCCCATGCAGTAGAGTCAATCAAATCGAGAACAAGTCAATTTCATGGGAAACGGGCAATAGGGTGGTCCTTATTCACAAACCTACAACCCAGAATGAAAAAACCATCCCAACTTCTCCTGGTCTAATAATCAGAATGTTCAGCGTCCACCTGGTTTTCAACAACAGCAGCAGCAGCAGCAACAACAATCTCAGAAAACCATGACAGAGAACATGGAGATGTTAATTCAGCTAGTCAAAAGTCAGAATGGTGAGATCATGAATCGAGCAGCTGAGATAAAATTTTGAAGAAACAGATGGGGGAGTGGCAGGGAGTAGTGCAACAAGGCAGCCAAGACAGTTACCGAGTAACACCGAAATAAACCCTCATGGATATGTGAATGCGATAACAACAAGGAGTGGGGTTTGATTACCTGAAATGACTGTTGAAGAATATGAAAAAAAAAAGAAGAATCAGAGGGAGAATGTGGAGGAAGAATAGAAAAGTGAAAAATAACAGGGGTCAACTTCAAAAGGTCAAGAAAAAGTTGAAGAAGAAGTTAGAGTTCGACCCCCAGCCAAGGCTTATGTGCCTCCCATTCCATATCCACAAAGACTGAGGAAGCATCAATTGGAAGAACAGTTCGGTAAATTCCTGAAAATTTTTAAGAAACTGCACATAAATATCCCGTTTGTTGAAGCTTTAGCTCAAATGCCACTTTACCTGAAATTCATGAAAGAGATGCTGTCAAATAAAAGAAAGCTTGTGGACTTTGAAACAGTGGCTCTCAGTGAAGAATACAGTGCCATTAATGAAAATGCATGCTGGACGATGTAACGACATGATAACATGTATGCTTAAACCTTCTCTTAGTAACACATACATGTATAAAGTTCATAGAAGGCACCACAAGTAAATAAAGTTCAAGAATATAACTTAAGTCCATTAATTACACCTTAAACATTTTACTTCAATGAAAATAGGGGAAGTTTACTTACCTGTAGTCCTCAGTAGTTACTTTGCCTAATATGCAGGTGGAAGTCTTGGTTGCCCGCGACGTCAATGTACCGTTTCTCCTAATTAATTCCCATTCATTAACAAAATATGGCTTTTAGTGAAAAACTACATTTAACACTCTTAAATGAGGTTGAGACTTTTATGTGACTCATAATATAACAAACACAATTAACACCACATATCATATCATATCATATCATATATACATACATTCAGCCTCAATTTTGATATTATATCACGTCAATTAATCAAAATTTCATGAGTCCCAAGTCTGAAAATTTTATCTTTATCGCCAAAATTTGAATATATACATATGCCCACACCAAAAATTTAAAATTTATATATTTACATATACCTATACATACATAACAATATACACATTCCCATACATTAATACTCACACACATAACACCATTAAATCCTTAATTGAAGGTAAAATTCGAAATTAAACAAAACTTAAAAATCTGAAATTAACCCATAAATCTGAATTTATACATGTATGGTGCATACATAGGTTATTTACATAGAATATATATATATATATATATATATATATATATATATATCGAATTATGGATGTGTGTGTGTGGAATTGTGGGAAACCGTGTGTGTGTGTGCGCGGTTCGAGTGTGTGTGTGTGTATCGTGAAGAGAAAGGGGAAGAGGGGGCTTACTGTGGGAGGGAGGTGCACGGTGGTGGTGGTGATCGGCGGTCGGCGGTGCGCGAACGGAGAGAGGGAGAGCGAAGCCGAGAGAAGAAGAGGGAGGCGGAGACGAGAGAGAGAGCGATGGATGAGGGAGAGAGACCGAGAGCGAGCGTGAGTGTGAGGATTTGATTAGGTTAGGTTAAGTTTTCAAATCTTTTGGAATTTACAAATCAGTCCCTCAACTCTCCTTTTTTATTTAAGTAAGTCTATAAGTTCTATTTACCCTCGATTGTCCGTAAACTTTCCCCCCTAGGTTTCAAATTGGCATAATAAAATAGAAAATAACATGTTTAGGCAATAAAGCAATTAATCACATAGAATTGCACGTAAATAATTAAAATAACCAATTTATAAACTTTCAAATTGGTACATTGATCGAGACGGCATCCAAGTCCTTCCACTGCAAAAATATTCCAATTATAGACATTAAAGATCATAAATCCATAATTTATAATAACATTCACAAGAATATTACGTGAAACTTAAAATTGCACGTAAAAATGAAAAGCGGTCTTACAATTCCTTACCCCCTAAAAGAAATTTCGTCCTCGAAATTAAGACTTACCAAAAAGGTGTGGATACTTGGCGCGCATTTCGTCCTCGCGTTCCCAAGTAGCCTCTTCTACTGCATGATTCCTCCAAAGAACTTTAACTAGAGTTATCTTCTTCCTCCTAAGTTCTTTATCTGCCTTCAGTAGGATCCTCACAGGTGATTCCTCGTAAGTTAGATCCTCACGAAGGTCTAACGACTCATAACTGAGTATATGAGAAGGATCCGAAATATATTTCCTCAACATCGACACGTGAAATACGTTATGAACCCCAGATAGTGCCGGTGGCAATGCAACCCGATAAGATAGGTCACCCACCCTTTCAAGTATTTCAAAGGGGCCAACAAATCGTGGAGTTAACTTTCCCTTCTTCCCAAATCTCATAACTCCTTTCATAGGAGCGACCTTCAAGAAGATCATATCACCCGTAGCAAATTCCAATGGTTTCCTTCTTCTGTATGCATAGCTTTTCTGTCTACTCTGTGCAGTTCTCATCCGTTGACGAATCTTCTCAACAATTTCTGATGTCTATTGCACCATTTCTGGACCTAGAAATTTTCGTTCTCCTACTTCATCCCAGTGAACCGGCGATCTACACTTCCTCCCGTATAGCGCCTCATATGGAGCCATGTGAATGGAGGCTTGATAGCTATTGTTATAGGAGAACTCAACTAATGGGAGAAATTCGTCCCAAGTACCTGGAAAATATATAATACAAGCTCTCAACATATCTTCCAGGGTTTGAATCGTTCTCTCTGACTGTCCATCTGTCTAATGGGAGAAATTCGTCCCAAGTACCTGGAAAATCGATAATACAAGCTCTCAACATATCTTCCAGGGTTTGAATCATTCTCTCTGACTGTCCATCTGTCTGAGGGTGAAAGGCCATGCTGAATCTCAATTGAGTACCCATTGCCTTATGTAGACTTTTCCAAAATGAAGAAGTAAATTTTGGGTCGCGATCAGACACAATGGATACGGGAATCCCATGAAGCCTTACAATTTCTGCTACATATAACTCTGCATACTTCTCCATATTATAAGTAGTCTTTACCAGCAGAAAGTGTGCCGACTTGGTAAGACGATCGACAATCACCCATATGGAGTTATAACCCTTCTTCGTCTTAGGTAAGCCTACAATGAAGTCCATGCCTATTCGTTCCCACTTCCACTCCGGAATCATAAGAGGTTGTAATAGGCCAGAAGGTCGCTGATGTTCGGCCTTAACTTGCTGACAAGTGAGACAACGTTGAACATACTCCACCACATCCCTACTCATGCCAATCCACCAAAAATGTTGTCTCAAATCCTGAGCCATCTTAGTACTTCCGGGGTGGATTGAGTAAGGAGTGTTATGAGCTTCCCTCATAATTTCTCGCTTCAATTCCTTATTATTGGGGACTACCAGCCTATTACCCTGTCGAAGGGCACCATCTGTGGAGATAACAAAATCGGTGCGCTTCCCATCAACAGCTTCAGTGCGGCCCCTTGAAGTATTGGGGTCTTCTAACTGTAGAGCCTTGATTCTTTCCAACAATGTCGATTCCAATGTTATGTTATCAAGATAACCTGTCTTGTCTTTTGGAACGATCTCTAACTCTAACCCTTGGATCTCAATTAGTAACTGTTTTTGGACAACTTGCAAGGCATTCATTGTTCCATGACTTTTTCTGCTAAGTGCATCAGCTACGGCATTAGCCTTGCCAGGATGATAATTAATAACATAATCATAATCCTTGACAAGCTCCAACCACCTGCGCTGTCGCATGTTTAGTTCTTTCTGTGTGAAGAAATATTTGAGACTTTTATGATCGGTGTAGATCTCACACTAACCCCGTAGAGATAGTGCCTCCATATTTTTAACGCAAATACGACGGCTGCCAACTCGAGATCGTGAGTTGGGTAATTCTTCTCGTACTCTTTCAATTGCCTTGAAGCGTAGGCAATCACCTTGCCGTATTGCATAAGAACACAACCAAGCCCCTTTAATGAGGCATCACTGTAAATGACCAATCCTTCATTTCCCTGGAGTTTTTAACTCCTCAAAACTCTGTTCGCAATCCGAATTCCACTGAAATTTTGTATCCTTTCTGGTCAGCTTAGTCAAAGGCGAGGCAATCTTGGAAAATCCTTCCACGAATCTCCCATAGTAACCAGCTAATCCAAGAAAGCTGCGGACCTATTTCACATTAGTTGGTGTCGGCCAATTACGAACTACCTCAATTTTACTCGGGTCAACCTCAATGCCTTCCTTTGATACGATATGCCCCAAGAAAGGCACTCTTTCCAGCCATAATTCACACTTTTTGAACTTCGCAAATAATTTATCTTCTCGAAGTTTCTGAAGCACGATCCTCAAATGCCTTTCGTGTTCCTCTTCAGACCTCGAATAGATCAATATATCGTCAATGAAAACTATAACAAATTGATCCAGGTATTCTTTAAAGACTCGATGCATCAGGTCCATAAATGCTGCAGGAGCATTTGTTAACCCAAACAGCATCACCAAAAATTCATAATGCCCATATCTGGTACGGAAGGCTGTCTTTGGGATGTCCTCTTCTTTAATTCTCAACTGATGATAACCAGATCGCAGATCGATCTTGGAAAAATACCCTGCACCCTGAAGCTGGTCGAATAGATCCTCAATTCTTGGCAAAGAATATTTATTCTTTATTGTTACTTTGTTTAATTCTCTGTAATCTATACAAAGTCTCATAGAACCGTCCTTCTTCTTCACGAATAACACAGGAGCACCCCATGGAGAGAAACTAGGTCGAACAAAGCCCTTATCCATGAGATCCTGTAGTTGCTCCTTGAGCTCTTTAAGTTCCGCATGAGCCATCCGATACGGAGCTTTAGATATTGGGGCTGTTCCAGGCACCAAATCGATAGTGAAGTCAATCTCTCTTTCAGGTGGTAGGTCAAAAAGATCGTCTGGAAAAACGTCCGGATATTCTCGAACGATTGTAATTTGTTCAAGAGGGGGGTCTGCTTTAGGTACCTCGACTATTATAGCTAAGTAAGCCTTACAGCCCTTATTCATGAATTGACGGGCTTTCATCGCTGATACTATTTGAATAGAAGGCTTCACCTCTACTCCAACAAAGCAAAAAGGAGTTTTATCTGGAGGCTCAAACACCACCTTCTTCTCATGACAGTCTATTGAAGCATAATGCCGTGATAACCAATCCATGCCCAGTATGACGTCAAAATCGTGAATATCAAGCACTATAAGATCTGCCAACCAATCATTCCCATTCACTACTATTGGACAGTCTCTCAATACATAACTTGAACTCAATAATGCTCCGGATGGTGTTGACACGACAAACAGAGTACCCAGTTGTGGGGATGAATGATTTAATTTCTCAGCAAGAACAGGACTAACAAAAGAATGAGTAGCCCCGGAATCGAAAAGAATAGTTGCAAGTTTGTCACACACGTACTCGGTACCTACCAAAATAGATTATACTTCTATAGATATATGCATGTTCATAATTGGCCTAGAATGGTACAAGATGGAAAGACAGAAGGGAAAAATGTAGTAAATAAAATTTAAAGTACCTGATACCACGGTGGATGAGTCATTAGCCTCCTTCTTAGACATTGTATAGACTCGTGCTTGAGTAGTCTTCGTTTTATCTCTGAAATCCTTAGCTATGTGTCCCGGCTTTCCAAAATTGTAGAAAACACCCTTACAATCAGTTGCAAGGTGTCCAGGTTTCCCACACTTAAAGCATACTCCTTTGCCCTGAAGGCACTCCCCACGATGTCCCTTGCCACACTTCGAGCAAGCTACCATCTGTTGCTTGTTTGATTGGCGATACTGCTTACTCCCTTGATCACTCCTCCTTTTTTGGCCGCTATTCCATCGCTTTGGGTTTCCACCCTTGAACTTCTGGTTAAAAGACTGAGTTTTATTTTCTTCTCCATCTATGGCTAGAGTTCTTTCCACCAATAGGGATTTGTTGATCACCTCTCTATAACTAGTGAGCTCAAAAGGGATCACGGCCTGTTTGATTTGTGGTTTAAGTCCTTCTTCAAAGCGCCTAGACCTTCTCTCTTCAGTATCCACCAAGTTTGGAGCGAACTTAGCCAGTCTAGCAAATTCTGCCTCATATTCCGTAACTAATATGTTCCCTTGTACTAGTCTCAGAAATTCTCCCTCCTTCTGCTGGCGGAGACTCTTGGGAAAGTACTTTTCATTGAAGGCCATAGTAAACATCTCCCAAGTAAAAGGATCAGTGTTATTTTCATGTTGGCGCTGAACCATCAGCCACCAATAATATGCACCGCCCTGAAGCATGTATGCGGCAAAGTTAACCTTCTCCTCATCGGTGCATCCCATAACCCTAAAGGCTTTCTGCATTTCAGTTAACCACTTTTCAGCCTCGAGGGGGTCAGTGGTTCCAGCAAAGGATGGTGGAGACAGCCTCTTAAATTCTGATATTCTCCCATGCCCACGTGTCTCGTTAGTCCTAGGCTGACTTGCTTGCCCCAACGTAGTTAGCGCTTGTACCAAGGCCTCCACGACCGTCGGAGTGCCGGAAGGGGCAGTGTTATTGCCTGTTCCTTCATTCACAATTACCGGGGTTCCTGAATGAGCAGTATTAGGGTCCGTCACCCCGTTCACAATCACCGGAGTATCTGAAGGGATAGTATTACGATCTGTCCCTTCATTCTGAGTTTGAGGAGTTCTTCCTTGAGTGTTGCCACGTCTAGTGCGAGCCATTTCTAAATAGAAGAGAATAAAACATCTAGTTCAATATATACTACATATCAATGTGTACGAATTTCAATCTTAGTAGCATTAAATGACATTCCATAATTTAAGCAAAATTAACATACCAGATGATCGAGGGAGAAGCACTTGAAGCGTGACTCAGTACCCGAACCATTTTCAAATAAATTTTAAAAGTCTACAAAATCGCTTTTAAAACTCTTAGCTCTGATACCAAAAATGTAACACTCCAAGTTTCAAATTCTAAAACCAAGGCGTGTAACTTCCATTCACCTTAAATGCGGAATTAACTCGTTTACACAATTAAAATATTCATTTATCTATTATAAAATTTTACAGAAATTTCGGCAGAATCTCCTCTATAAATTGGACATAGCCAACCTGTAGAGGGACATCAAAACCATTTTAAAAATTTAAAGCATCAATCACATCTCAATCACATTCATCATCGCCAAAACCAATTCATTCATTCCCCAAACTCCTCAAGCATAAGATTTTTCCAAAATATCAACAGACATTGACAAATGAAATAAGAGGTAATTTAACCTCTAATATTTTGTCCATACTTAGTCAAAACTAACTTCAACCAAACCATTATCAATAATAATGAATGAAGGAATAAATTTAAATGATAACTTGAATAAATTTAACTTTATTAAATAAGGTGACCACGGGTACTGTCTGAGTCAGCCGCCAAGTGCTCTCCTCTGATCATCTAACTTTCATCACCTGAAATATGGGGAGGGATTGGGGTGAGCTAAAGCCCAGTAAGTAAACTTTATGCATGAATGCATGCTTATGACATGAAATTCCTTAAACCATTCAAAGTAATTACCCTCTTTTACTATACTTTTCAAGATATTCATACTTTCTAACCTTTCACTTAAACATTAAAAAAAACTTTAACTTCATTTCTATCGTGAACTCACTTAGTGTATCTTCTAGCCAATCATAATGCAGTGGGCACATTTCCTTATTCAGAACAAGGTTAACACTTTTCCACCGCATAGCGGTTTAAAATTTTGCCACCGTCAAACGGTTTAGCAATCGCCACCGCAAAGCGGTTTAATATTTGCCACCGCCAATCGGTTAAGCAATCGTCACCGCAAAGCGGTTTAATATTTGCCACCGCCAAGCGATTTAGCAATCGTCACCGCAAAGCGGTTTAATATTTGCCACCGTCAACCGGTTTAGCAATCGTTACCGCAAAGTGGTTTATTATTTTCCACCGCCAAGCGGTTAGGCAATCGTCACCGCAAAGCGGTTTAATATTTGCCACCGTCAAGCGGTTAGGCAATCGTCATCGCAAAGCGGTTTAATATTCACCACTGCTACATCAATTTAATTCGGGTACGCCGGTCTCCCGCGCCCCATTTCCCACTCACACCTTTCATGGCATAGAAGTACATCAATTTATTCTTAAAACTCGGGATACATGCATTTTGAGGAAATTTAAACTTACCACATTCTTCTTTAAAATCATTTGACTTCCCCAACTCAATGAAAATGCATGCTGGACGATGTAACGACATGATAACATGTATGCTTAAACCTTCTCTTAGTAACACATACATGTATAAAGTTCATAGAAGGCACCACAAGTAAATAAAGTTCAAGAATATAACTTAAGTCCATTAATTACACATGAAACATTTTACTTCAATGAAAATAGGGGAAGATTACTTACCTGTAGTCCTCAGTAGTTACTTTGCCTAATATGCAGGTGGAAGTCTTGGTTGCCCGCGACGTCAATGTACCGTTTCTCCTAATTAGTTCCCATTCATTAACAAAATATGGCTTTTAGTGAAAAACCACATTTAACACTCTTAAATGAGGTTGAGACTTTTATGTGACTCATAATATAACAAACACAATTAACACCACATATCATATCATATCATATCATATCATATATACATACATTCAGCCTCAATTTTGATATTATATCACGTCAATTAATCAAAATTTCATGAGTCCCAAGTCTGAAAATTTTATCTTTATCGCCAAAATTTGAATATATACATATGCCCACACCAAAAATTTAAAATTTATATATTTACATATACCTATACATACATAACAATATACACATTCCCATACATTAATACTCACACACATAACACCATTAAATCCTTAATTGAAGGTAAAATTCGAAATTAAACAAAACTTAAAAATCTGAAATTAACCCATAAATCTGAATTTATACATGTATGGTGCATACATAGGTTATTTACATAGAATATATATATATATATATATATATATATATATATATATATATATATATATATCGAATTATGGATGTGTGTGTGTGGAATTGTGTGAATCCGTGTGTGTGTGCGCGGTTCGAGTGTGTGTGTGTGTATCGTGAAGAGAAAGGGGAAGAGGGGGCTTACGGTGGGAGGGAGGTGCACGGTGGTGGTGGTGATCGGCGGTCGGCGGTGCGCAAACGGAGAGAGGGAGAGCGAAGCCGAGAGAAGAAGAGGGAGGCAGAGACGAGAGAGAGAGCGATGGATGAGGGAGAGAGACCGAGAGCGAGCGTGAGTGTGAGGATTTGATTAGGTTAGGTTAAGTTTTCAAATCTTTTGGAATTTACAAATCAGTCCCTCAACTCTCCTCTTTTATTTAAGTAAGTCTATAAGTTCTATTTACCCTCGATTGTCCGTAAACTTTCCCCCCTAGGTTTCAAATTGGCATAATAAAATAGAAAATAACATGTTTAGGCAATAAAACAATTAATCACATAGAATTGCACGTAATTAATTAAAATAACCAATTTATAAACTTTCAAATTGGTACATTGATCGAGACAGAGTCCAAGTCCTTCCACTGCAAAAATATTCCAATTATAAACATTAAAGATCATAAATCCATAATTTATAATAACATTCACAAGAATATTACGTGAAATTTAAAATTGCGCGTAAAAATGAAAAGCGGTCTTAAAATTTGTCTAATGGTAGCAGGATTCCATGAATCTTTGTACTTAACCCCTAGGTGTAAGGTTCGAATCCTGCGGAAGGCAAAAATCCACTTCTGGAGAAGGCCCCAGTGAGGGAGCCAGGGGGGAGTGGAAAGATCATGAGTACGGCTCGGAGAAGGCCCCAGCGAGGGAGCCGGGTCGTTACAAACCTGGTGCCCTAAAGCCATCAGGTTTGGGAGTCACCGACCTTAAGCTCGCTACAGGGGTCATCTAGAAAGCAAGTATGAAAAGTTTTGCACAAAAATGGTAAAAGACAGGGACATTAAAACGAAAAAAGTCATCCATAAAAAGAAATTTGCATGGTATAAGCTTAATTGAATTAAATTGTAGAGACCGAAGTTGTAGAATTGGGAAGTGCTTACCTTTGACTAGTTGTGCATGCATACTTCTAATTCTGACTATCTTGCATGGAAAAAGCAAATAATATTTTTAGAAACCACTATAGATAAACCAGGGATGTGAGGGAAAAGCAGCAAGTTGTGATCACCCATGAGCGATGCAAGGAAATAATTAGATTCATTAGGGTGATTATATGGGATTTGGGCTTGATTGAGCATAATAAGCTATGCAGTGTTAGGTATATCCTTTGCATGAGTAAAAGTTTGATATTGACTATTCACACACACACTTGAAAATCTGGTATGAGATAACTAAAAATTATTTATATATGTTGTTCATATCTCTTGCTGAAAGTATAAATTGATTTGGACTATTGAGGCATTTGGTAAACATGTTGACACGACAAAAACAATTGCATGTATTATTTTGATTTATTAGTTCAGTTTTACATTGTTCAAGGACGAACAATAGTTCTAGTTTGGGGGTATTTGATAAGTGTTTTTATACACTTATCTGTATGTCTAAATTAGAATAATTTATTGTTGTTTTAGAATATATGTTATTTAATTTGTGTTTATTTGATACTTTGTAGAAAATATCCCAAAAAGGCGAAGAATGAAGCAAACAATGGGAAAAATGCATGATTGGATACTAATTGGAGCTAAAATGAGCAATTGAGAAGTTTGTGACGACAACCGTAAAATGTACATGGTGCCAAAGTTAATGAATTAAATGTTGGAGGACTCAATTGAAGGAATTGAGAACTGAAACGAGCAAGTTGAGAAGAATATAAAGTTTGGGGACTAAATTGAAACAATTGAAAGTGGAGGACCAATGCTGCAATTAAAAGATAAGGACTTACTTACACAACCGAGAAAAGATGGAAAATTTGCTCAAAAAGTCCTTCCACGCGATAGCGGCCTTTAAAGGCGCGTGTAGCCTTGAAAATCAGAACATAATGTTTTATCCTCAAACGCGCGATCGCGCGGTTTTACACCACGCAATCGCGCGGTTATACGACTGGACTGCATATCAGATTTTTCTCGCGATTTTTAACAGGCTTTGGGCTTTTTGACCTAGGTTTTCTCCCTAACCTATAAATAAAACCCATGAGGCACAAAATCAGGACATTTGCCTCGCCATAAAACAAGCCACAATTGAGAATTCAACATTAGATTCTTGGAAAATCAAGCATCGCAAAGGGGTGTGAATTGAAGATAATTGAAGATTCAAAACTTAGTGCAAGATTTCCATTCTTTATATTATTTTCAATGAACGTTTATCTTTATTGTTTTTGTTATTTATTAATGATGTGTAACTAAATTTAATGCTGGGATGAACGATGTAGCTTAGTCAGATTATTTTAATTCTATATTCCTTGTTTTAACGATTTCGTTGCATGTATTGATTTATTATTATTATTAATGATTGAATTGCTTGATCACCAATTCATGATATATTGAATTATTTCCATAATCCGAGAGGTGATTTAATAATTTAGAACATGGTAATAAATTCGATAATTGAACGAGAGATAGAGATATACTCTTGTTATTATTGTGGTCGTGTGTGAATTCTTGTATTTATTACATCTAGATAAGGAATATTCAGATCCGCTGTAGAGATACATGGTTGACTTCTTTAGGTAGAATTGATTTAAACTCAAGAGAGGAATTTCCATATAAATTAGTGAATTCGACCGAGTACATAATTAGGAAATAAAACATGAAATTGGAGTTAATTTAATTGATTAGGTGTAATCGTGAATCCCAACTATTTTTAATCGTTTTTAAAAACAAATCAATTTTGTTTAATTTTAATTCTTTAGTTTATGTTCTGCAATTTTAGTTTAAATACCAATCATATTCATTTGTTTAAATAAGGTATAAAATTAACATATTTCGATAATTAATAGCAGTCCTTGTGGGAACGATAATTTGATGTGTTTCGCGAAGGCGAAATTCTCTACTACTCACGGTCTGGCGATGGGATGCACCTGGAGTATCCTTTTGAATCATTTCTTATTTTCCCAGTTTCAAAATAAGTTAAGTACTATTAGTATTTCACTTGACAATAAATTTAGGTATGCAAAGTCACGGATGGGCAGGTGCAGTAAGAAATCTCGAGATGAATGAAAAAAAATATTTAAGCTAACGAAAAAGTTGAGCTACTCTCCATCGGAAATGGTCATGAAACGATCACACTTCGCATGCCAAAAGTTCCGGTTCTAAGATTTTGGGTGCCCCATGCGACAATTTGAAATGATGACTTATAAAAAAAAATTGTACCCCATATTCAATTTTTTCTTTAAAAGTCATATAATAAAAAATAAACAAAAATTTGATGTCCCTATAATGTTGAGATCCTGTGTGGTCGCACCTCTCGCACACCCTCCGGGCCGCCTTTGCATGCCAATTTAAGCGATTGATTATGACATTTTATATACTTTAGTTTATGTTTTGTTGCTATTTCGTTTTGCCAAGAATGATGTCATGGAGTTATAATGATAAGGATTCTATTAGGAATGTAACGAAGCTGCAATTTCATATGAGGTTTGAGAACCAAAATTGTGAAATTGGTACAATTGTTAGGGGGTGGACAAAAAAATCGAAATCGAGAGTACCAAATTGAAATCGAATCAAAAAAATCGAAACCGATCGGTTCTTTAGAAAAAATGAGAACCAGAACCGAACCGAAATCGAAAAATAGAGTACCGAAAAACAATCGGTTCCTATTTGAAAATCGAATACCGAACCGAGAACCAAACATTCTTAATTTAAATTAAGCACGCATAACACTTTCTGTATTGCTTTACATGATTATTGTAGATTTTTTTTTTTTTAACAAAAGAATAGAACAAAGAACCTAAAAATAACCGAACACGATCGAATGATATGTGTATTAAAATTTCATTTCACTAATAATTTAGACAACGTTTACTATCATTCACACTTAATTTTTTTCTTGTAGAAGAACTTGATAATGTAAAGAACTCGTGAATATGATGTTTAAAAGCTTTATTGATGTATTTTGAAGATATATTTCAATTTAAAATTTGTTCCATGATTATTTGATTGTTTCTTTTCCTTCAATTTGGAGTGTAAGTTTAATAAATCTTATAGATATGTTTTGGATACTCTATTTGGCTCTATTTAGCTTTGGTTTTTGCAAATAATTAGATATTTTTCGTGTTTGCATTAATTTTTATTTTTTAAATAGGAACCGAACAAGAACAGAAAAATAACCGATAACTAAACCGAAACCGAAATTGTTCGGTTCTTGTTATTAAGGAACCAAATTGAAACTGAACCAAACCGACAAACGTCCAACCCTAACAATTACAATGGCACTAATGATCTTCTGTAAATTCAACAGATAGGCAAGCCAACAATCATGTAAAGGTGTCAAAAGAAACTTGTCTGTAGGGGCCTGATACTCTTGACTGTCATAGAACTAAATTGAAACTGAACCGAACCGACAAACGTCCACCCCTAACAATTACAATGGCACTAATGATCTCCTGTAAATTCAACAGATAGGCAAGCCAACAACCATGTAAACGTGTCAAAAGAAACTTGTCTGTAGGGGCCTGATACTCTTGACTGTCATAGATTGGGCCGCGAACTCAGTTGCACAAGCTTAAAAATTAGACTAGTTGTCATCTAGGAACTGGGCCTACCCTCATGTCCGACGTGACGAGGCATCCAGAAAGTAGCCAAGCCACTCTTTGCTAACTTACTTATTTATACACAAGTAGGGATGACAATGAGATGGAAAATTTTTACGAGTACATATTATGTTGTTCTGTGGTGATGGTTGTGTGTTTACAGTGGTGGTGGTTGGATGATTGTTGTTGTTGGTTGGTTCATTTGGGGGGGGGGTTCAATTGGAGGGGTTATGGTATAGTGGTGACGTTATTGCAGGCGTGAAGAGAATCAAGGGAGTCAACCCTCGATAAGAGTTCCGGTGGGGCCCATGATGATATCCAAGGCCAAAGAGGTCCAAGAGCTGATGGCCGGACTAATTTACAAGCTCCAAAATCAAGTCCACTCGAAAAAAACAAGACCAAAGTCAATTACCTAATTTTGGAGGTTCAGTGACTTTCGATGGACCGAAAGTCACTCTAGTCAACCGAAAGTTTGCAGAGATTTTTGGTGTAGCCTCAGTCACTTTCAGCTGAGCCCCGTTCGACCGAAAGTATATTTCAATCCACCATTTGATCGATCAAAAGTGGTTTCGGCCGACCGTGTCGCTCGACCGAAAGTCTCTGAATTCAAATTTCGGGGTTTTTTCTTGCAATTTTCTCAAACTTTCTTCTTTCCCAAATTTTGTACTACAAAAATAACTTTTCTCTCAAACCTTAGTTAGCTTGGTATTGTGATGACTCCTTGAGAGCATTTGAGAGGTAAATCATTTCTTAACTTGTAATAATTCTTGAAATTTATTCAACTTTATTTGGGAATATTATTCTTGTGTATTGTTGTTATTATTGTTTCCACAAAATCTTGGAATTTGCTTTATTCTCTCCATTGGGCTAGGGATTGCTTCCTTAGGATTTTGGTTAAGGTGAGCTTGACATCAAGATTTATCGCTTATTTTATCATTTTAGCTTTCTTGGTTTTGGTATTAAATTGTTGTGAAAATTTTTGGTTCAAACACCGAAAGGGTTCGCATCATTTGGTATCAGAGTTGGCTCTAAAATTGATATAAATATATCTTTACATTCTTGTTCTTGTTGTTCTTCATTCTACAAAAAAAAAAAAAAAAAAGAAGGTTACATTTGAAAAAACACTTGAATTCCTATGGTATTCAAAATTTGCATACTAAGTGTTTGATAAATTTTTCAAAGAGGATTTTCATGTTAAAAATCTACTTTTCAAATACCAAACACATTCCTAGTTGATTCCTTATTAATTTATCAAGTTTATTGTGATCCTACTCTTGAAAACTTTGCCACATAAATTCGAATCTCATTTTCTTGTATAGTAGCAAGTAAAGAAATTCTACTTACTATTGTATCAATCTTTCCTTACTTCATTGTTTTGTTTGTGGAAATTTACTACATAAGAATTGAATTTTCGATTTAGTTGATTACGTTCCTTGGAGAGTTTGAGTAAGAAAAATTGGAGTGGAAAAGGGCAAGAGCGATGAGCTCATTAGAGGGTAAAAACCTAAATTGAGTGAAAATACGAGGGAAAATATTTTGTGAGGACACTTACACACTGGCTCTCCATGTCTAATACACATACTTCAAGTTGGCAAGATTCTAATGTTCAAACTCAAGAATTGAGAGACATGTTACAAGCTCGCACGATTACAATGGTGAGACAAATGGATGAAATGGGGGGAAAGCTGGAGGGAAGATTAGAAAGATTGGAGACTAGGAGGGAAGTCCCGCCACCAAGGGATAATAATGATAGAATGGGTGGTAGGAGAAGAGCTAGAGATGATGATGATGATGATGAAGTGGAGAGTGAAGGGGGTAGTGACCAGAAGTAGAACATGGGTAGAAATAGAGGAGGTATGAATGTTAGAGGGATTAGTCGAGGTCATAGGAGGAATCATACGGGTAGAGATGAGAAGGATGGTAATATTGGGAGCATAAAAATGATAATTCCTTCTTTTATGGGAAAAGTGATCCGGATGCATACCTAGAAAGGAAAAGAAAAATGGAGTTGATTTTTGAATGCCATAGGTACTCTGAGGATAAAAATGTTAGGTTAACGGTGGTGGAGTTTACCGATTATGCCTTAGCTTGGTGGGATAATTTATTGCTCTCTAGGAGGAGGAATCTTCAGGTAGTGTTGATACTTAGGATGAGTTGAAGAGTCTTATGAGGAAGAGATTTGTTTATAGTCATTATTATAGGGGGCTCTATCAAAGATTACAAACTCTTACTTAAGGACTTAGAGGGGTAGATGATTACCACAAGGAGTTGGAGAAGACCTTGATGAGGGTTAACATAGAAGAGGATAGGAGGCCACAATGGCTCGATTTATGAGTGGATTGAATAGGGAGATAACTAATTTAGTGGAGTTACACCATTATGTAGAGATGGATGAGTTGGTGCATATGGCTATCAAAGTAGAGGATCAATTGAAAAAGAAGGAACAATATAAGAAGAAATGACAAGAAAAATATTTGGGGGGTCCTAGTTCTACTTGGAAGTATAAGTGGGGGAATGAGAAGGGAGATAAAATACCACTTAAGGACAAAGGTGATCCATCCAAGGGGAAAGAATTTGACTTCATCAAGGATAAGCCAAAGGTTGTCCCTACTACTTCTAGAAGTAAAGATATTGACTATTTCAAATATAGGGATCAAGGGCATTATTTGTGTGAGTGCCCTAACAATAGAGTGATATTCATTAAGAATGGGGAGTGGTACTCAGGAGATAAAGAAGAGGAAGAACGAATGCAAGGGGAAGATAGAAAGAGTGAGGAAGAAAGGGTGGAGGGAGTTGTTAGTCCACCAAAGTCATTGATTACCATGAGATCTCTCAACACCCAAGCCCAAGTTGATGAAATGGCTAAGCAAAGGGAAAACATTTTTCATACTAGGAGTCTTTTGAGAGATAAGGTTTGTAGCATCATCATTGTTAGTGGGAGTTGCACAAATATGGTTAGTAAAAGCATGGTGGAGAAGCTAGGATTACAGGTGACGTCACATCCTAAGCCCTATAAATTGCAATGGTTGAGTGACTATGGTTAGTGTTAGCCCAAGATAAACTAACCCAGAGGGGGGTGAATTGGTTTATAAAACTTTTTTGATAAATAATCTCAAACTTAAAAACCAATGGGTACAAGTATGAGCACTTAGTTTTGCAAGGAACTTAACTATCAATGTAGTGTGCTATAAATGTGTAAACTTAATTGATAAAACAAGTATAGCACTTAGATATAGCGTTGCACAATATAAATTGATAGAATAGAGTAAGTGCAATGTAAGTAAGTAAAAGGGATAAGAGAAAGCAAACGATGATTTAAGGAGGTTCAATCAACGAACGTGATCTACGTCCTCCGTCACCGAGCTCTCCGTCACGAGCAAGGCAAAATCCACTATATTGATAACTTACAACAAGGAGTATCGAATCCTTAAGTTACTTACAACAAGGAGCACTTATCCTTAGGTGACTTTACAACAAGGAGCACCTATCATTTACAATCGATTTTTCACAAGGATCTCGAAACCATAAACAAAATACAAATGAAAATTTTACAATTGAATAAACTCTCTTAACAAATGATATGATCAAGTCAAGTATCTTGAGAGTTTTAGATAACACTTCAATAGATATCAAATATTTAAAGATCAAGTGTTTATGAAAACTTTGATAAATGATATGAAATAGTTTTACTTGAATCAAAGTTTTTCAATCAATGATCTCTCTTTCCAAATAATACTTAGTTAAGTATGAAGAGAAATATATACTTCAATAAGTGTTTGGTAATGAAGAACTCAATCAATGATCAATAGTAAAGTAAGAGAAATGAGTTTTCTTCAAAATAGAATTCTTGATAATGATATGAAATGTTTTTGACCAATCAAGAATTTCTTTGCAATAAATGAAATAGAATATAAAACAAAGTAAGATCAATGATTTTCTCAATCAATTTCTCTCTTAAATGCTCTTGTAAGTTGGTAAGAATGAATGCAAAAGAGAGAGCTATTTATAGAGCAAAATTTGCATATACTGACTCTTGCGGTCGACCTATTAAGTCATGCGGTCGACCTCAATATTTTGTGAGGACACTTACACACTTGCAGTCCATGTCTAATACACATACTTCAAGTGGGCAAAATTCTAACGTTCGAACTCAAGAACTGAGAGACGTGATACAAGCTCTCATGATTACAATGGCGAGACAAATGGATGAAATTGGGGGAAAGTTGGAGGGAAGACTAGAAAGATTGGAGACTAGGAGGGAAGTCCCGCCACCAAGGGATAATAATGATAGAAGGGGTGGTAGGAGAATAGCTAGAGATGAGGATGATGATGATGATGATGATGATGATGAATTGGAGAGTGAAGAGGGTAGTGACCAGAAGTAGAACATGGGTAGAAATAGAGGATGTAGGAATGTTAGAGGGATTAGTCGAGGTCATGGGAGGAATCATAGGGGTAGAGATGAGATGGATGGTAATATTGGGAGCATAAAAATGAGAATTCCTTCTTTTTATGGGAAAAGTGATCCGGATGCATACCTAGAATGGGAAAGGAAAATGGAGTTGATTTTTGAATGTCATAGGTACTCTGAGGATAAAAATGTTAGGTTAACGGTGGTGGAGTTTACCGATTATGCCTTAGCTTGGTGGGATAATTTATTGATACCTAGAATGGGAAAGGAAAATGGAGTTGATTTTTGAATGTCATAGGTACTCTGAGGATAAAAATGTTAGGTTAACGGTGGTGGAGTTTACCGATTATGCCTTAGCTTGGTGGGATAATTTATTGCTCTCTAGGAGGAGGAATCTTGAGGGTAGTGTTGATACTTAGGATGAGTTGAAGAGTCTTATGAGGAAGAGATTTGTTTATAGTCATTATTATAGGGGGCTCTATCAAAGATTACAAACTCTTACTTAAGGACTTAGAGGGGTAGATGATTACCACAAGGAGTTGGAGAAGGCCTTGAAGAGGGCTAACATAGAAGAGGATAGGAGGCCACAATGGCTCGATTTATGAGTGGATTGAATAGGGAGATAACTAATATAGTGGAGTTACACCATTATGTAGAGATGGATGAGTTGGTGCATATGGCTATCAAAGTAGAGGATCAATTGAAAAAGAAGGAACAATATAAGAAGAAAGGACAAGAAAAATATTTGGGGGGTCCTAGTTCTACCTGGAAGTATAAGTGGGGGAATGAAAAGGGAGATAAAATAACACTTAAGTACAAAGGTGATCTATCCAAGGGGAAAGAATTTAACTTCATCAATGATAAGCCAAAGGTTGTCCCTACTACTTCTAGACGTAGAGATATTGACCGTTTCAAATATAGGGATCAAGGGCATTATTTGTGTGAGTGCCCAACCAATAGAGTGATATTCATTAAGAATGGGGAGTGGTACTCAGGAGATAAAGAAGAGGAAGAACGGATGTAAGGGGAAGATAGAAAGAGTGAGGAAGAAAGGGTGGAGGGAGTTGTTAGTCCACCAAAGTCATTGGTTACCATGAGATCTCTCAACACCCAAGCCCAAGTTGATGAAATGGCTAAGCAAAGGGAAAACATTTTTCATATTAGGTGTCTTGTGAAAGATAAGGTTTGTAGCATTATCATTGTTAGTGGGAGTTGCACAAATGTGGTTAGTAATAGCATGGTGGAGAAGCTAGGATTACTGGTGACGTCACATCCTAATCCTTATAAATTGCAATGGTTGAGTGACTATGGTTAGTGTTAGCCCAAGATAAACTAACCCAGAGGAGGGTGAATTGGTTTATAAAACTGTTTTGATAAATAAACTCAAACTTAAAAACCAATGGGTACAAGTATGAATACTTAGTATTGCAAGCAACTTAACTATCAATGTAGTGTGCTATAAATGTGTAAACTTAATTGATAAATCAAGTATAGCACTTAGATATAGCGTTGCACAATATAAATTGATAGAATAGAGTAAGTGCAATGAAAGTAAGTAAAAGGGATAAGAGAATGCAAACGATGATTTAAGGAGGTTCAATCAACGAACGTGATCAACGTCCTCCATCACCGAGCTCTCCGTCACGAGCAAGGCCAAATCCACTATATTGATAACTTACAACAAGGAGTATCGAATCCTTAAGTTACTTACAACAAGGGACACTTATCCTTAGGTGACTTTACAACAAGTAGCACCTATCTTTTATAATCGAGTTTTCACAAGGATCTCGAAACCATAAACAAAATGCAAATGAGAATTTTACAATTGAATAAACTCTCTTAACAAATGATATGATCAAGCCAAGTATCTTGAGAGTTTTAGAATAACACTTCAATAGATAGCAAATATTTAAAGCTCAAGTGTTTATGAAAACTTTGATAAATGATATGAAATAGTTTTACTTGAATCAAAGTTTTTCAACCAATGATCTCTCTTTCCAAATAATACTTAGTTAAGTATGAAGAGAGATATACACTTAAATAAGTGTTTGGTGATGAAGAACTCAATCAATGATCAATAGTAAAGTAAGAGAAATGAGTTTTCTTCATAATAGAATTCTTGATAAAGATATGAAAAGTTTTTGATCAATCAAGAAATTCTTTGCAATAAATGAAATAGAATATAAAAAAAAGTAAGCTCAATGATTTTCTCAATCAATTTCTCTCTTAAATGCTCTTGTAAGTTGGTAAGAACGATTGCAAAATAGAGAGCTATTTATAGGGCAAATTTCGCATATACTGACTCTTGCGGTCGACCCATGCGGTCAACCTCAATATAGCCGTTGCAAGAAAATAGCCGTTGGAGTTCAAAAATATGCAGTGCTGTCAACCTGAAAAAATTTGCGGTCGACTTGAAAGTGCCATGCGGTCGACCTCATATATTTGCGGTCGACCTCAAAAATCAGGATTTCAAGATTTTGATTTTCAAAGTTTTCTGATCAAAGTTGATTTTGAAAAAGATATTTTAATGGCTTTAAAAATATTACTTGAGCTTTATGAAGTGCATTTCCAACTATTAATGCATTAACTTTACATAAGATTGAAAAGCAATTTGTAAATGCTCAATTCTTTGTAGGCTTGATGTCTTGGTCTTCATACTATCATGCTTCATGTCTTGAACATCGCATCTTGTGTTTTAGATCTTTTATCTTCGAGAGATGATTTGTACGTTGAATGCTTTGAAGATTATCATTACATGAAACACTTGAAGCACACTTGTTAATAATACAATATAATTTTGTTTGTTATGATCAAAACAATAAGGTTAAGTTAACCATAGGTCAACAGTTAGTACTAGCATGGTGGAGAAGCTAAGATTACCGGTGACGTCACATCCTAATCCCTATAAATTGAAATGGTTGTGTGACTATGGGAATTTGAAGGCAAGTAAGCAAGTAGTTCTTATTTTCAACATTAGGACATATGAAGATCAAGTGCTTTTTGATGTGGTTCCCATGCAAGCTACTCACATACTTTTGGGTAGGCCTTAGCAATATAATAGGAAAGTGGTGTATGATGGGAGAAAGAACCGGTATAGCTTCCAAATGAATGAGAAACCCATAACACTACTACCTTTGAGCCCAGAAGAAGTCTATAAGGACCAATTGAAGCTCAAAAGAGAGTGAAAGAGGATAAAGAAAAGAGGAGAGAAAGAGTGGATGTGAGTGGGGAGCAAAGAGAGAGTGAAAAGAGAGGTAAGAAGAGTAGTGAGGGGAGAAGTGAGGGGGAGAAGGAAAAGGAGAAGAGAAAGAGGTTAAGAAAAGAATGAATTTTTATGCTAATAAGGGTGATATGGAGAGGGTCTTAAAGGAAAATCAACAAATAATTTTGATGGTGTATAAGGAGTCCTTTCTTACACTTGATGAATCTCAGACTTCCCTCCCCAATTTAGCTACTTCTTTGTTGCAGGAATTCGAGGATGTCTTTCCATAGGAGATGCCTAGTGGACTTCCACCCATTAGAGGCATCAAGCCACAAATTGACTTCATTCCTGGAGCAGTCATTCCAAATAGACCGGCATACCGAAGCAACCCCGAAGAGACCAAAGAACTCTAAAAGAAAGTCGAGGAGTTGATGAGTAAAGGATATGTTCGTAAGAGCATGAGTCCTTATGTCATGCCCGTGCTACTAGTGCCCAAGAAGAATGGAACCTCTAGAATGTATGTTGATTTCCGAGCCATCAATAACATAACGGTAAAGTAACGACATCTCATTCCTAGGTTAGATGACATGCTAGATGAGTTGCATGGTTCTGACATTTTTAGTAAGATTGATTTGAGAAGTGAATACCACCAAATTAAGATGAGAGAAGGAGATGAATGGAAAATCGCATTTAAAACTAAGTATGGTTTGTATGAATGGTTGGTTATGCCGTTTGGTCTCACTAATGCATCGAGCACTTTTATGAGGTTAATGAATTATGTTTTGCGTGCATTCATTGGAAAATTTGTGGTAGTCTACTTTGTTGATATCTTGATTTATAGTGAGAATTTGGATGAGCATATTGAACACTTGAGATGTGTGCTTTTGGTTTTAAAAGAAGAAAAATTATATGTCAATCTCAAAAAGTGTAATTTTTGCATGGAGAGTGTTGTTTTTCTTGGCTTTGTTTTTAGCACTAGGGGAATTGAGGTTGATGAAGAGAAGATCAAGGTCATTAAAGAATGGACAACTCCCAAAAGTGTCACCGAGGTAATAAGTTTTCATGGGCTAGATAGTTTTATCGTCGTTTTCTTAAAGATTTTAGCACTCTAGCTTCACCACTTACCAATGTTGTTAAAAAAATGTGGGTTTTAAATGGAGGGGAGGCACAAGAAAGGGCATTTAATGAAATAAAAGAAAGATTGTGCACCGCACCCGTTTTATCATTGCCTAACTTTGACAAAACTTTTGAGATTGAATGTGATGCCTCCTGGATAGGTATTAGAGCGGTGTTGATGCAAGAGAAGAGACCAATTGCTTACTTTAGCAAAAAGTTCAACGGGGCCATGTTGAACAACCCCACCTATGACAAGGAGCTCTATGCCTTGGTAAGAGCATTGGAAACATGGCATCACTACTTATAGCCAAGGGAGTTTGTCATTCATACTGATCACGAGTAGTTGAAGCACTTAAAAGGGCAAATAAAATTTAGCAAGAGGCATGCCAAATGGGTGGAGTATGTGGAGACATTCCCCTACGTCATCAAATACAAACAAGGTAAAGAAAATGGGGTAGTCGAGGCACTATCTAGAAGGTATGCTCTTATTACTACCTTGGGTACAAAATTGTTGGGTTTTGAAAGTATTAAAGACTTGTATATGGACATTTCATATGCCTTTGTGTCATGTGAAAATGTTGCATGTGATAAGTACTATAGGCATGAGCGTTTTTTGTTTCGTGAGAGTAAACTTTGTATAACTAATTGTTCTTCGAAGGAGTTGTTGGTGAGGGAGGCCCATGGGGGAGGTTTAATGGGTCATTTTGGTGTGAAAAGAATTTTGAAAATCTTACAAGAACATTTCTATTGGCCAAAAATAAGGAGGAATGTAGAAATGATTTGTTCTAGGTGCATCACTTGTAAGAAAGCAAAGTCCAAAGTAGCAACTCATGGATTATACACGCCCCTATCGGTTCCTAGTGAACCATGGACTGAGATTTCTATGGATTTTATTTTAGGCTTACTTAGGTCTAAAAAGGGGGAGTGATTCCATTTTTGTGGTCGTTGATAGATTTAGTAAAATGACACATTTTCTTGCTTGTCGTAAAACTGATGATACCACTTACATAGCCGACTTATTCTTTAAGGAGATAGTGAGACTTCATGGAGTCCCTAGATGCATTGTGTCTGATAGAGATGTCAAATTTCTTAGCCACTTTTGGAAGGTTTTGTGGGGAAAATCGGGGACTAAACTTTTATTTTCAACAACTTGTCTCCCCAAACTGATGGCCAAATTGAGGTGGTTAATAGAACATTAACACAACTCATTCGCACTATCCTTAAAAGCAATCTAAAGAATTGGGAAGAGTTTCAACCTTTTGTTGAATTTTCTTATAATCGAAGTGTTCATTCTACTACTTCTTTTTCTCCATTTCAGATTGTTTATGACTTTAACCCACTAACTCCTTTAGATTTGATTCCTTCGCCTATTGATGAAAGAGGTAGTTTAGATGGGAAAAGAAAGGCGGAGTTTGTCAAATCTCTCCACGAGAAGTCAAACTTCAAATCGAGAAGAAGAATGAACAATATGCTTCCAGTGCCGACAAAGGTAGAAAACAGGTGTCATTCAAACTAGGTGATTGGGTGTGGCTACATTTGAGGAAAGAGCGGTTCCCAAATCAAAGAAAATCTAAATTGCAACCACGTGGTGATGACCCCTTTCAAATCATTTAGAAAATTAATGACAATTCCCACAATCTTGACCTCCCAGTGAGTACAATGTATCGACTTCTTTTAATGTCTCTGATTTATCTCCGTTTGATGCAGGTGAAGATTCGAGGTCAAATTTTTTTAAAGAGGGAGGGGATGATGAAAATCAAGCTAGTCAACCAAGTCAACCCTCGATAAGATTTTCGGTGGGGCCAATGTGAGATCCAAGGCCAAAAGAGGTCCAAGAGTCGATGACGAGACTCATTTACAAGCTCTAAAATAAAGTTCGAGTGGAAGAAAACAAGACCGAAGTCAATTGCCTTGTAACAACCAGAAAAATTATGACGTCCTTAGTTGTCTATTGTGATATAATAAAAGTATTTTAGAATTTATTTAATTATTTTGGAAGTTAAAGAATTAAAAATGGAGTTTTTAATTAAATGAAAAGTTATGAAAACGTATTTAAACGCCTCTATTTAGGAGACTCGTTTGACCACTTCCGACATCTGATAAATTCATAATTCATATGTACGGATAAGTGCTCGAAGTGAAATTCGAGAATCTAAAATCCGTTTCTTAGTTTGACCAGTGGATAGCCTCCGATGAATTTTTAAAGTTAATATTTTACCGAACGGTTAAGAAAACTAGTTTTAAGTGGCCTACTTTGGAAGGCCATTACTTCGTACTCGGTTATTCATTTCTCATACTGTAAAATGCACGTTAAAGTACTCCGTAAGTACTTTGAAATGGTATCAATAACTCTAGATTTTGATATCATTTTCTACCTAGAATTCAAGCTCAAACATGGCTCCTTGAAACTGAAATTCTGGAAATATCAAGCATGAGGTGTAACTTGAGAATTCCATAGCCGACTTTGTAGCTTGATCTTTCCACCAATCTTATCATCCCAACTCCTACTTTCCTTTCACCTCCATCCTTGGGAGATAAGAACCCATCTCATTCTTTACCTACAAAGAAGCTGACTCATTTCCTTAACTCCAAAGTAAGGATTGAAATCTTCTACAAACAAGAACTCTTCCTGCCTGTGCAGTCATATCTTCCTATAAATACTCAAGGCTTTGAAGCATAAACTCACAACTGAAAATCTAAGAGAGAAACGCTGTAGAAGTCATTATTCGTCCTCCAAAACCTAGGTAAGGATTTCATGCCAAAATCATGATTCAATCCGTTTCAATTCATATTTTTATTGGCAAACATGTTTTCTCAAAGTTTTTTTATCAAAACAAATGATTTTAGATCAAAGAAATCAAGAAAACTGACTTTCAGATTCTGGAAATATATTTAGTGTCGACACCATGTTCATCTGAGCTTAAAAATGGCATTCTGACACTTTGGTGTTGACACTAAACGAACAGCATGTCAACGGAACTTCATTCAGCCATAACTTGTGATTTACAATTTCGAGTTATGATCCGTAAAGCTCGGTGTACTCCTGATTCGATTATCTTTCCATTGATATATTGTAATACTCGTGCAGATTTATGTACTCTACTTCACCAAATACTCCGTCCAAAGCTAGCCAAAAGACTTCCATTCAAAGAGAAAACTACTCTAGGAGTCGATATGGAGATATTCATCCATTAAACTGTGAGTGAGATGTGTTTATTTGGATTATTTAAATAATATGTAAATTATATTATATGATTATAAGTGATTCGATTATGTTCATTTGAAGTATGTGATAATAAGTGAGTGAGATACGTTATTTGGTTATGAGACCAGGATATGTTTTTATGAATTATGTTTCAATGTGCAATAATACATGTGCATCATATTCTTCTACTCACTGAGCAAGTGTATGCTCACCCCATGAATCTTAACTTCCCAGGTAATTATTGATGTAAAAAGGATTGGCATGGATCTTTAGATAGCTTGATAGAGAATGTTGCACTGGGTGACGACCTGTGAGTTGTGGACTTGCCACCGAATAAGAACTTTTGTGTTAGAACTACCTCACTTTTTTGAACTCATTATTTAATATTTTAAAAATTAATATCGTTTCTTTTTAAATAAATGAACTTTATTTTAAGTATAATATTTTTGAAAAAGTCTTGAATATAATTTTCAATGAAAAAGTTTGGAAATTTCGGGACGTCACATACCTAATTTTGGAGGTTCGGTGACTTTCGGTCGATTTGGTCAACCGAAAGTCTGGAGAGATTTTTGGTGTAGTCTTAGTCACTTTGGGCTGAGCACCGTTCAACCGAAAGTATATTTTGGTCGACCATTTGATCGATCGAAAGTCTTCGAATTCAAATTTCGAGGTTTTTCTTTCAATGTTCTCAAACTTTCTTCTTTCCCAAATTTTGTACTATAAATATAACTTTTCTCTCAAATCCTAGTTAGCTTGGCATTGTGAAGACTCCTTGAGATCATTTGAGCGGTAAATCCTTTATTAACATGTATCAATTCTTGGAACTTCTTCAACTTTATTTGGGAATATTATTCTTGTGTATTGTTGTTGTTGTTTCCACAAAATATTGGAATTTGATTTATTTTCTCCATTGGGCTAGGGCTTGCATCCTTAGAATTTTGGTTATGGTGAGTTTGGGTCAAGATTCATCACTTATTTTACCATTTTAGCTTTCTCGGTTTTGATATTAAATTGTTGTAGGATTTTTTGTCCAAACACCAAAGGGGTTCGCATCAAGGCGGATCACGGTTTTGTGATGGTATTGCTGGTAGAGCAGATGGTGGAAAAGTCGAGTGAGTGGTGGTGTGGCAGTGGCAAGGTGGTGGCTATGTGGTGGTGGTGTTTTCGATCTTTTTGGTCATTGGTGGTGGATGTGAACAACTATTAGACTATATTGGTGGTGATGGTGCTATTACCATGTTGATGGGGATATTAGATTGTGTTGGTGGTGTTGTAGTGGTGATGGTGGTGGTGGTGTTTGGGATTTTTTTTGTTGGGTGGTGGTGGCCGGATTCCATGGCGGTAGTGGAGGAAATTAATTAGTTTTGAAAATGTTGGGGATGGGGATCAGGAGGGGGTGGTGGAGGTTGGAGTTTGGTGTGGGTTTGGGATTGAGTGACTTGAATAGTAACAAAAAATATTGACTAGTCGTGATCAAGAAAACAAGTAAGTTGTGATTCTTGTAACCAATTATGGATGATTGTGGCTGACTATTAGGCAATTGTGACAAAAATATTGATTAATCATGACTGAGAAACGAGTAAGTTGTGATCAATAAATAAATAATGTAACAAATTATGGATGATTATAGACAATTATATTAGAAAATGTGATCGACTTTGACTTTGTGGACTATTGGACGAGGATGTGATGTGACTACAATTGTGTCAAGTTTGACTATGTGTGACCGAGTTATGACTTAATGTGAGCGAACTGTGACCTCGTGTGACCAGACTGTGACTTTATGTGATCGAACTATAACCTCGTGTGACCGAATATGATCGAACTATGACTCTATGTGACCAACTGGAACTCGTGTGATCGAAATTGTAACTTTGTGTGACAAACTGTGACCTTGTATAACCAAATGTAACTTTGCAGGTGAGATGTGATTGGTGTGGGCTGAATTTTGTAATTAAATTTGTAATTGTGACCAAACCGTGAGTTTGTATGACTAACTGTGACTTTGCTGATGTGGTGGGGTAGGGTCTGCGATCAAATTTGTAATTGTGACTGAAATGTGATTTTGTGTGACCAACTGTGACTTTGGGGGTGGGTTGGGGTGCAGTTCGGTGTGGTGTGGTAAATTTTGTCATTAAATTTGTAATCGTGATCGAACTGTAACTTTATGTTACCAACTGTGACTTTGTGTGGTGTGATGGATGGGGTGGAGGGTTAAATTTACAATTAAATTTGTATATGTGACCGAATTGTAACTTTACGTGACTAATTGTAACTTTGTGGGTAGGTGGGTCGGTTGGGTTGGGTGGGGTGGGGTGGGGTGGGTGAGTGCGGGTTGGGACACTGGACAGACAGTTTGTTACTTGTGAGTATTGTTTTTGTATTTTATATTATATTATATTATATTAGTTTTAAGTTAATATATAAGTGATAATTATTATATATAATATTATATTTATTAATTACTATTTTAAAATAATAATAATAACAGAATAAAAATCCTAGTTTTTAATTGTCAATTTTAAATAAATCAAAGTAATTTCAAACTTTAAAATTAAAATAATAAAACAAACGATGATGAAGACAAGGATTTTAGGCTTAGACATTCTCGCCCCTCCTTTGAACCTGACCCAACAATTGACCCAGCCTAGCATGGGGGACACTAAGGCCCTGTTTGATTGCTATTTATTTGTCATGAAAAATCACATTTCCATCCAATTTTCCCCAAATTGCACTGTTTGATTGCATAATTTTTACCTGGAAAACTTTGAAAAATTGTAGGCGCACGCGACCATTTTCCTCCATTTGGAGGAAAACATTTTCCTACCAATTCATTGGTTTTTTATTTTCCATGATGTTATCTGAGAAATTTTTGGATCTCCTTTTTATTTTTATTATTTTTTCGCTTTTGGCCTTTTTTTTTATAACTTTTTTTCTTAATTAAATATGATTTGTATAGACAAATATTAAAAAATTATATTTTTTTGGCTAAAATAACTGAACTTTACAAAAATTTTCATGGCAAATAATATCAATCAAAGAACAAATAGGAAAATTTACCACTTTTTTCACTAGAAAATTAATCCAATCAAACACATTCAATTAATATTTTTCACGAAAATATTTTTTAAGCAATTTAATTCCCTGAAAAATATTTTCTTTTCATTAATTTTCCATCTTTTCAATCAAACACACCCTAAGGGTTTGTACAAAACATCTTCAAATGTACTATTCGTTTATCTTACATGATTATTGATCTAAGTTCGAGATTAATTGTTTACTTATTAGTCTTACTCCGATCTTAGACTCTTAATTTTTATTATTATTACATGACTAATTTATTTTATTAAGCATACCAAAAATAATTAATAAAATTTGTATCTCATTAGTATGTTAATGTGGTTTGTCCCTGTCCCGATAATTGATGAATTTGATGTGCTGTGGCTGTGCTCCATGGAATATTTTATTTTAGAAATAAAGTAAATGACCCCATTTTATGCGCTATGACGTAGTTTTCTTATTGAAATAGTCTTTGCTATTTTAATTATTATAGTATTATAATAATTGAGATAAGAATTAGCATCAATAATGACATTTGTCTGCCAATTTTTGTCAAACTTAGCAGGAGAAAAGAGTTTTACACGACTGAATAATTTATTTTCGCCATTGTTTTCTTTACCGACTTTTGACTTTTTCTTCCTTTTTTATGCGATCCACGGGATACGATAAGAATTGTATATTTTTATACGTCGATATTTAAGAATTACTCATGTTATCACTATTGCTATTTTTAATGTGCAAAATCGAAAAATAACGTATTCAATTAATCGAGATTCCAAAGCTTAATGAAAATCACATAGATATCACAACAAATAACAATGAGTTAATGAAATTCATTTAAAAAAAAAAAAAACTGAAATTCATAGCATGCATTTCTTACTTTTTAATGATTATAAAAAATATGGTAGATAATTAAAAATATAAATCTGTATAATGCTTACTTTGGACCAGTGCATCACATTGCTGTCCCTAGATATTTCATTAAGTTTTAATATCACAAGTTTGTCCAATAGCTTTTTAAGTCTCTGCAGGACTTGCATTAACCAAGATAGTTAATTTTGAAAATGGGACGAAAGTTAACTCGTTAAAAAGTGAATCAACAAATAAATTCTTAAGGATCAGTAATAATAATAATTTAAAAAAAGGTGAGTGGTTATTTTTGAATTCGCATTCGCCTTATTTTGAAAGTTGCTATATGATTTTTAAATTATAATTTTGTAGTTGTTTACGAGCTTGTCGAAGTGGTGTAGTAAAAAAAAAAAAAAAAAAATTGTCTAGATTGCATTTGTCAAAACAGAGAAAAAGTAGAATCGTTAAAAAAAGAAATGAAAAATATAATGTTAATGGATCATTTTAAACGGTTATATATTTTGTTATAATTGACGATTTTGTAATTCAAAAATAATGTGACAAAAAGTACTATGTAAGAGCTTCATATTGATATGAAGATCTTGTTATTATGACTTCATTTGGCCCACAAAGCGAACCAAACGAAAGAAAAAAATTATTGAAAGATGAAATACATTGTTAATGGATCATTTTAAGCGATTATAATTTTTGCTAAAGTATAATAATTCGAAAATAATATAATAAAGTATTAAACGAAAGCTTCACTTCGATATTAAGATATTTCTATTAAGACTTTATTTGAGACTCAAAATTAACCAAACGAAGTAAATGAAGCAAAATAACAATAACAACAACAACATAATGTTAAGGGACTATTTTGGATGGCTATAATTTTTGTTACAATTAACGGTTTTGTAATTTAAAAATAATGTGATAAAGTACTGCGTGTGAGCTTCATATTGTTATAATGATCTTTGCTATAACGATTTCATTTGAGCCTACAAAGCCAATCAAACGAAAGAAAAAAACAATGAAAGATAAAATATATTGTGAATGAATAATTTTAAACGGTTAAATTTTTTGCTTCAGTTTAATAATTCGACAATAATGTAACAAGATATTGTACGAAAGATTCACATCGATATTAAGATATTATTCTTAATTTCATTTGAACCTTCAAAATTAACCAAACGAAGAAAAAAGAAGGGAAAAAACTGCCAAAAAAATAAAAATAAAAAATAATAATAATTAAAAAAAATAGAAAATATAAAAAAAATGGACGAATATGAACAGTGTTACATTTCTTCGCTCTTATATATGGTGGTTGTGGTTATAGATATGTGTGGCATGTTTGCTATACTTCAAACGTTTACAAATATTGAGATAAATTGATTTAGAATAAATTTTTTTTTTTTTTCAATTCATAGAATAAATAATTTTATCAAGTGAGAAACATATTTATTATTTTAAATATAAAGCTAGAGTTTCTTTAAAAGTAAGAATTTATTTCTTTATTATTATTATTATTTAAAGATTAATGGAAAATGGGCGAGCGGCAATACTTATAGCATGATTGGCTGAAGTAAACAAATTTCAACTAAAATGAAATACTTTAAAATCGTTCCTTACAAGTTTTCATACTTTGAAATATTTGTACAATAGTTTTATTATCAATCTTCATAGATATATCTTTCTCTATTTTAATGATCGGTGAAAAATTGTGTAACATCAACATCCACTCTATTCGGAGCCCCCTCATCAACATTTTCTTCACCATCAATTTTTTCTTTTAAAGAATCTGTCTAAGGTGACATAATTTTTCCTTTTAAAATATACAAGTTATAATTATAGACTTACAAATGAATTTCACAAAACACAAATCTCAAATTAAATAAATCAACAAACTACAAATCTCAAATTACAAAAATTCAAATAAAGCTAATCATTAATTAAATCAATTAAAAATATCCTCAATTCCAAATCAATATTAGTAGACAACAAGACATTACATAAATCACCAGTTACAAATGAAAAACATATGCATATAGTATACGGGCGATCAAAAGACTCAAAACATATGTTATATAAAATTTTAAATCACTAGCATTTTCAAAAATCAACCAAACCATTAACATTAAGTTCTTAACCAAGATGCTAAAAATTCAAAAGACAATACCTTGTACCTCTAGGAGGACCATGCTTCAAATGGATCAAATCAGGTGGCTAGTTTAGGACCAGGTTGGATGGACTTTGAGTTAGGATTGAGAGAACCTTGCTGCAGATTGCAGTCGGTCGTCACTCGTTGGAGACTCGGATTCGACAGGTCGTCAGAGACTCGTAGTTGACGAGCGTCGATTTGGAGTTGGGGGTTGGCTATTTCAGGTGGGCCGCGACTTGGAGAGTAAGGGTTTTGGACTTGAGGTTGGTTACTTGGTTATGCTTTGCTTCTGAGTTCTGCCGACATGTGTCAAGAAATCGATTGATTGATTGATTTATTTATTTATTTGGGTCAGACCCGAGGTACTCCAAAGGTCTAGCCTGATTCATGAACCTCGCGGAGCCTAAACCAGCTCCGCGCTTTCAAATAGACAACACATATTTTTTTCAAATTACGTTTTAATCATATATTTTATTTCGAAAATGTCAAACTTTTTATTTGTATACAAAATTCTTTTACAAAACATAGCATCAGGCTTAGCTTGCCGTTTGACTTTTAGGGCCTCCTATAGTCAAAGCATCACTGATTCACTCATAGAATCATCATAAAATATGTGATCCTACGTGACCAATGATAAGGGTCTAGTCGCGACTGCCAAGTTAGTCACCAACACTTGTCAAATAAATAATATCAATCGCCGTTTCAAAGGTTCTTTGTTTTTTTCTGCCTTAATTCAAGATACTGATTATCTTTCTAATTTTGCATAGAGATCATGAAAGCCAATAGCACGTTTGACTTAAGTAAAATAGAGACAATTTTGGCTTATTTCTCAATAGTTTTAGACAATAATATCAACTGTCCAAAAAAATTAATTTCTTCTTCAAAAGAAGCAAAGCCAAATACTTGTAATTTGTGAAATTTAGGCTGCGTTCTCTTTGTGTTTCAGTTTCCTGTTTTCATTTTCGAAAATGTTTTCTGTTTTCCATTTTCTGTGACTTTTTTCGAAATTGCTGAAAACACGTTTGGTTTGTTATTTCTGAAAACTGTTTTCGAAAATGAAAAGCTGGAAAACGCGTTCTGTTTAAAATTTTGAAGAAAATTATTTCATATTGTTTGTGAATATAAATGAAATAAAGATATCATATTTTGAGTTACACAACAAAAATAAATGAAATAACCCCTATCACACAATTTGGTTATACCAAAAAAGTTCAAAAATTCATGTTGCCCTTCTAAAGTAATTGTTCCACATTTGAGTAGTAATTTTCCCTTCTAAAGTAATCGTTACATTTAATACTTTATATAGATACATCCTTCTAGTAAGCACTTATAACGATTAAAATTTAAGTTTCAATAAAATTTGCAAAAATCAATTTACGTTAATTAATTATGCCCTTACAAAATAAGTGTTTACAATACAAAAGTAAAAAAGAAATGCTTAATAATTAAGCACATGATACATCATCAGAAAGATGGTTGAATTTGGAGTTCTACGCAAAAAACAGAGTGTAATTCGGAGTTGTACATCAAAAGTTATACATGTTTGAAGACAATGATCTATAAAGCAAATACGAAAAGGACTAAATTGAAAGAAAAGTAAAATTTGTGAACTAATGTGCAACAAAATCTGAAGTTGAGGGACCTAAGTTGCAAATAAATTAGGATATTTTCGAAAGAAATTTCAAAATTTGAGGGTTAAAATGACAAGTTTTGAAAATAAGGGACCAATAATGTAATTAAAAATGATAAATTTTGACAAATTTCAAAATTTTTTGATTATTTTAATTTTTTTTTTTTTAAGTGGAAAATCGGAAAACGCGCGTTTTCCACTTACAAAGAAAAAATTTCGGAAAACGCGGAAAACGTGATTTTCACGTTTTCCATTTCCTTTACAAATTTTGAAAACGTTTTCGAAATTTTTTTTCCGAAAACGGCACAAGAGAACGCGTTTTCCGCGTTTTCGGAAATGGAAAACGAAAAACGACTGGAAAACGCCAAAGAGAACGCAGCCTTAGTTTTTTGACTTTTTCTATTTAGTTTAATTTTTCTCAAAAAAAAAAAAAAAAATATTTCTAGTGTACTGCCTCCAAACCCCCTATGTTCTCCCAACCTCATTTATTTTTCGTCTGTGCTGAAAGGAAATTCTAACTCAGCCCTTGGCCTATTGCACATCAACTAAACTTTGAAAATAAAAACCGACCAATGAATTTGTCATTGCTAGCTAGTGAACTACGTTTAACTTGATCAATTATTTCAACACCCCATAGGCATATATGGTGCAAAGGTAAAACAGGAAGAGGCTCTTAAAATATAGAATTTAAATGCTGGTGGCAAATGCTTACATGAAAGCATGGTTATGGTCCTCCGTCCCTTTTGGGGACCTGTCCGTACGACGTAAATTGGGTTCATGGGAGGGAAATTGTTTTTTGAATGCCGCTCCAAATAGGTATAGATTGTATTCGTATTCGAATTTAAATGAAGAGCGAACCAAGGGGAAGACAACTCTCTCACACGATTAATCGGCCAATACTTAGACAACCGAGTCATAAAAAAATAATAAAAAAAACCAACATGTACTTCTCTTTTCTAATCTTTATTTTTATTCAATACATATATACCATATATAACATAGAAGTTAAAGACTATCATTTGCATACACATGGATAGTGCGAACAGAACCATTGTAAAAGAGCTGTCATTTGAGACCTTGGATTCATCGAAGAGACAGAGCGCCTCACGGGTGTAGATAGGGGCAGTCCGTTCCAGGACTTTAGCACAAGATAGCCCACATTCATTTATTTTTTTCCTTACACGTAACTAATTTTTTTTTTTATAATGCATTAGTTCATTATAAGTAATAATAATAATAATAATAATATGATTTCCTGGCTCCGCCTTGAAATGCCACTTCAGTTTTACTATGCATGCCGGGGGGGGGGGGGGGGGGTTGGGGAGAGGAAGTTACCAAATTTGTAAATAACATAAGACATTATTAAGGTCCCATTTTTTGTTTTGCTTTTTCCCAAACAATGCCATGAATCCATGATCAAGATTTGGTGACATTATTATTGCCTCCAACCTCTTTTGTCTAGAAAGAGCTCCTGGGAAAAAGGTCATTCTATCTTTTTCTATCTTCAACTGTTCACGTGTGTACAATGATTTCAATCTTTCTTTTCTAATTATATATATTTAAATTAATGGTAATACTTCCAAAGCAATGCATATTTTGTTTAAAATATGCATTAAAAATATTGTAGTGTAAGATTTATAATAAATAAAGATAAATGCATGTTTAACTTTTGTTTTTGTCTTTTATCCTTCGAATAAAGAATCGTATTTTTTTGGAAGGAAAGAGTACCAAATTTTGTATTAAATTCTTAAATTTTTACTAATATTGTTTATGCAAGCATACTTGTTTATATGGTCTTTACATTTAGCCCCCCATGTTTGAATTCCATTTCTTAATAATATATATAAAAAGATTTTTTAAAAGAATATATATATATATATATATATATATATATATATATATATATAAGTAGAAAAATTTTAAATTTATGTGCAAAACTATTTGTTAAACCCGTTGTTAAAAAAATTTTGAAAATTTTCTTTTAAAAAAATGAAGTTCAAACAAAAACTTATAATATATATAAGTTTAAATAATAATTTCAAAAAATCAAGAAGTGACACAGTACTACATACAGTCGTGCATATATGAATGTGTTTGGTTATGTTTCAAACTAGTACTTGTTTTGTCGTATTTTGAAATTATGAAGGTAGAAATCCAAATTTAAGAGTACCAATAGGTCATGTCCTGTAGATTTGTAAAGGATGTACTATATTTGAAATCTTGTTAAATGTAAACTTTTAACTTGGTTTATGAGAAAAGTAATTTTTATAGTGAACAAGAATAGTTTTTGTAATTAGCCTTGTTGGGTTTGAATTAGGGTTAATAAACCCGTTGCGTGACCTATTGGTATGAGACGATCGGATCGATTTGTATTTTAACTGGGATTGAGCTCTCCCGATATTTTGTAAAGGCTAATCACCTTTAAATGATCGGATCGAACTTGAAAACTATACATACGTATAAAATATAATAGTATGCAGTAGGGAAAATTGAAAAAATGGCTGGAGAGTGGGGTACCACAGTCATGAATTCCTTAAAATAATTAAATAAATAGGATGGAAAGGAAAGTCAAAATCAGTGGTACCAATCCATCCACCGACCACCGACCTACCCACTAATTTCGCCCTATAAATTAAATGACAGATAATAATAACTTTCACCATCCAACATTTTAAAATGGCTCTCACAATTTGTATTATATTGTGCACCCATTGTTCTCACATATGTATATTCTTACTTTCTTGTTTTCTTCCACCATTCCTCTTCGAGCCCATCTATATGAAAACAAGAGACTTTGCAATTAGGAAAAGAAAGGAAAATTTGCACAATTGATCCCTTCATAATAATAATAATAATAATAATAATAATAATAATAATAACAACAACAATAACAATAACAATAACATACAGTCATTATTAGCCTTATCTTGTTGATAATACGAGCAATGATCGAATTCGCTCCGTTTAAAATCAATGATTTGCACAAAAGAATCAAAACGTTTGCACCATTGTTTAGGAAACTGTTTTAAACCATAAAGAGAGTGTCTAAGAAACCACCCATAGTCAAGTAAACCAATGGTTTGCACAAAAAAATCAAAACGTTTGTACCATTGTTTAGGAAACTGTTTTAAATCATAAAGAGAGTGTTTAAGAAACCACATATAATCAGTTATTATTTTATTTTCAAAACTTTTTGGTTGATCCATAAAAATCTCTCCATCAAGTTTACCATGCAAAAAAGCAGTTTTAAAATAGAGTTGTTCAAGTTCTCAATCAAAATTTACAAATAATGCAAGCATAGTCCTATTAGTGGTATACTTAACAACTGTAGAAAATATTTCATTAATCCACTAATTCTTTTTGTGTGTAAAACTTAGCCACAAGTCTAGTCTTAAACCTTAAAGGCCCTCTTTTAGTGGTTCCATCCTTAATTCTGAAAACACATTTGCACCCAACAATAGACTTGTTTTCAGGTCTTGGGTCTAACTCCCATATTTGATTTTTATTGAGGGAATTCATCTATTCTTTCATCGCTTTCTTCCATTCCTCAACTTGTTTACTCTTTAAAGCTTTTCCAAAAGTATTTGTCCCTATCAACTAGTCTTAATAACTAGCATAAGTTAGTTCAAAATCAGACTCTAACCTTTGAGGTACCCTATGCGTTCTCCTAAATCTGTCTCTAGCTAACTAATAATCAAAAAAAGGGTTTAGTGCTTCTTGATATTCCTCTACAACCTCATTTCTTTCAATACTCTCAACTTGATTATTTTCTACTTCAAGATTTTGATGCTCTACCTTAATTGGAGAGGTGGGGATATGAACACTCATAATCTCTAAATCTACTTAGGATATACCGTTAGTATCTTCATGTTGTTTTTATCTCATAACGTCACTCTCTAAGTTTAGATACAACATTTCAGATTAATTATATTTAACATCACGACTTACGATGATCTTAACTCCTGTTTGAATTCTATCCCAAAGCCTATTCCTTAACTCCTTCAACATATCCTAATAAAACAGATTTCCTAGCTCTAGGTTCTCGTTTTCCCTCATTTTGATGAGAGAAAGCAATACAACCAAAATTTCTCAACATGGTATAGTCAACACATTTTGCATACCATTTTTCATGCAGGGTATCACCATTTAAAGCACTAGAAGGTGTGAAGTTAATCGGATAACACGCATTTACAACAGCTTCACCCCAGAAATATTTAGGAATACCAGAACTCAACATTATTCATCTAAATTTATCAAGTATGGTACGATTCATACGTTCAACAACCCCCTTTTTTGTGGCTTATATGGAACAATTTTATGTCTCGTATGTACACTTTTCTTATACATATCATCAAAATCATTATTAGATATTTTATCCATTTTTTTTCTATTTGATTTTCAACTTGCAATTTCCAAATTTTAAATTTCTTAAAGGTCTCACTTTTGTCTTTAATTAGATAAACTCATACTTTACGAGAAAAAGCATCAATTACGTATTAAAAAATATCTATGACCACCCATCGTAGGATAAGTTGCAGGCCCCCCACAAATAAGAATGAATGTATTCCAAGACTCTAGTAGTTTTATGCAGCTATATGGGAAAGATAACTTATGATATTTACCAAGCACACAATGATCACAAAATGATATTTCAGATACACAATTTTTTCAACACACCTTTTTCCTCAAGCAACTTATGTCATTTAATGCTTACATAAGCTAATCAATTGTGTCAGTTTTGTGTTACATTAGTGTTGGTTGAATTAATAGATGAGTTGATTAATTCATCAATAGTCACATAAATATCATTTCTTCTAGTACCTTTACATATGGCAATGACACACTTAGTCATTTTTAACATGTTATTTCCAATTTTACTAGAAAGCCCTCGGATTCTAATGCTCCTACAGAATGAGATTCCTACAAGTTTCAGGAATATATCTTACTAAATACTCCACTTAGTTTAAGCATATAGCCATTGTCAAATTTTAAAGTGATATCACCAATTCCAACAATTTTATATGCATGATTATTGCATAAGATAGTATGGCTACTTTTAGCTTCTTGCATGTTTTCAAACCAGTTTTTATAAGATGAAATATGAAATGACGAACTAGAATCAAGTGTCCATTCATGCATGTGTGATTTCACAACCAGATTAACTACAGTAGGTTCAAAGTTTAATAACTCATAAACTTCAAAGAATTCATTATCGGGTGAAGTAATAGCATTTGTCTCATCGTTGAATCTTTCTTTTTGTTTATTTTTCTCAATATAAGAATCTTTAATAAAATGCCCAAATTTATCGTACCTATATCATTTTCTGCTTTTTACTTTACCTTATGACCTAGACTAACTTCTACCTTTCTTTTTACCATTCGATGCATGTCCACTTTGATTATTTTAAGTCCTAGACTGAGACCTATCTCTCATCATATTAACCTTACCACTTTTTCTTTTAAATCCTTTTCTTCTTCAGTCAAGTTTAAAGAAAAAAAAAATCATCAATAGCTTTTGAAACCTTTTGTTGAACAAGTACACCCTTCATTTTTTATTGCTTATTGAAAGTCTCCTTTACCATTAAAGAATCTCAACTCAAAGTGATGCGTTGACATATGTAAAAGCCGAAGGACACAAATATTACAAAAAGTAACCAAGAAAAAGATTCCTATAGTTTCACGATATATACACTATTCTAGAACCCTCAGGGTTCTGTGAGGATCATGTTCTCAGACTAAGGGAAGAAACTAGAATAGGAATTTGGGATATGGTCCAAATTAAGAGATAAGTAAATCAACAAAATTCAACAAGAAAAATTTAATCTAAAGACGACAATCAAATAATTTATCGCAGAAATTAAAGAACATAGATATGGCACGTAATCTTAGGTTCTATCAACAAACAATGGTTACCAAGCAATGGTAACACGCAATCCTAATGACCACCCCCACATAATGGTATGCTAGTACGATAAATTTAAAAAGTTCCAAACAATTAACCTGAGCGGATTTTTTTGTGTCCGTACAATCGAGAGATGCGAGTCCTTAGAATTAATTTTTCAAACCCTAGGGTTATGAATTTAACATGACCCATGTCTAAATTTCTGCATGACTAAGGAAAAAACCATCGTACCTTCACTGCAAACTTTGAACCAATAAACTAACAATATAGAGATGTTAGAAATATCAAGTAGAAAAAGCTGCCTGCAAAAAAGTCTCACATAAAAAAAATTCAAATGTGTCCACGTGCCATAATCTAAGTAGCATGGAAACGGAAACGGGAAACGGAACATAAACGAAATGGGAAATGGGAAACGTGATTTTTGAAAAATGTAGGAAACGAAATGTTATGGAAGCGCTATATTAAAATTAATTAAATATTTATTTAAATGCAATATTTAATTTAAAAAATTATTTAATATAAAGCGTGTCCAAAGGATAGATTTCCCTTGCCTCGAGTTGATCAACTAGTTGACTCCATGACGGGGCATGAAATGTTAAGCTTTATATCCGTATTCCAGGTACAATTAGATCCCCTTCCATAAATTAGATGAAGAGAACACCTCATTTATCACGGACATAGGACTCTACTGCTATAGGGTTATACACTTCAGGCTAAAAAATGCAGGAGCTAGCTACTAAAGGTTAGTAAATCAGATCTTTTCAGAGCAACTTGGAAGTACCATGAAAGTATATGTGGATGACATGCTGGTGAAAAGCATGATCGCCTCAAAACATATCCAACATTTATTAGAGACCTTTGATATACTAAGAAAGTACCAAATGAAGCTCAACCTTATAAAGTGTGCCTTCGGAGTAGCATCTGGAAAATTTCTTTGTTTTATGGTGAATAACAGGGGAATTGAAGTCAATTCGGATAAAATCAAGGCATTATTTGATATGCACTCACCCGGAGCCCCAAAGAAGTGCAAAGCTTAACTGGAAGAGTTGCTGCCTTGAGCTGATTCATCTCTAAATCTATCGATAAGTGTCGGCCTTTCTTTAAGATCCTTAAAGGAGGAAGTAGGTTGCAATGGACGCAGGAATGCGAACAAGCTTTCACGAGGTTAAAAGTGTTTTTGGGGCAAGCCCCGCTATTATCAAAGCCAAAGGTCGGAGAGCCACTGTTCCTTTATTTAGCTGCCTCCAAAGAGTCCGTTAGCGCTGTCTTGATCAGAGAAGAAGATGGGAATCAACTTCCAGTATACTATGTGAGCAAAGCCCTGCTAGACACTGAAACGCGCTACCCTAACATGGAGAAGCTTGCATTTTCCCTAGTCACGGTGGTTAAAAAGCTCCACCCCTACCTTCAATCACATTCCATCCAGGTACTTACAAATTTCCTCATGAGACAAGTACTGTATAAACTAGACGTGTCTAGAAGGGTGATGAAGTGGGCCATAGAGATTAGCTAGTACGACCTGCAATATTGCCTCAGACAACAATAAAGAACCAAGAATTGGCCGATTTCATAGCTGAATTTACACACCCGCTAGAGGTGGAGATGATGAAAGTATGGGGGACAATCATGAGTGGGGACTATTCGTTGATGGATCCTCCACTAAAGGAAGATCCGGCGCCGGAGTAATACTAGTAAGCCCCGAAGGACACAAATTACACAACGTGGTCCGCTTTGGTTTTAAAGCCTCAAACAATATGGCGGAATACAAAGCACTCCTGGAAGGACTAAAGCTAGCAATAGCTTTGAAAATCAAATCACTTAAAGCAAATAGTAACTCCCAGCTCGTCGTGAGCCAAGTCAGTGGGCAGTTCACCGCCAAATAACCTTCAATGATCTCATACTTGAAGAAAATAAAAGATCTAGTTGCTCATTTTGAGGAATTCGAGTTGGTCCACATTCCCAGTTTGTGTTGTTTAATCCAACATACAATCCAACAAATAAAGAAGTCAGATTAAATTTAAAGATAAAAAATTAAACTAAAAGAGAAGAAAATTTAAGCATTTGAATGTTTGTTTTTTCCCCTTTATGTTTAACTCAAAAATTTGATCAAAAACCACAAGTACAGTACCATTTCTGGGAGAATTATGCAACAACAAAGGTTGTAATGGGTAATCACAAAGAACCAACCAAAGAAGTGGATGAAAATTGGAAGGAGAAGCTGAAGCACGAAGCAAAAAGTGAGCTATTCATGAAGAAAAGGCAGGAAGCAACTCTCAAAGAAAAATGCAGAGAGTTTGAAAAGCAAAGCAGGGTTTTTAATTGTAGATCCAAGTCTCCAACTTTATACAAATAGTTTATTCAACCGAAATTACCCATAAAATATGTAGCAAAAATATCTCAATAGAGCCAAGGAGTTTCATACCTTTTGAACATCATCTTTATCTCCAAGGTGGGCATTGGACATCAAGCCAAATTGAGCAGATTTCCTCCAAAGACCTAACTAGATTCGACTACAAAACATTGTGGTGTGAATTATAATTATTCTTTAACATGGCATAAAAGCATGTGAAGTAAAACGGCCCTCAAATTCTCATCATTACTTTATTGAGTTTGTTACAATCACGTCTAAATTAAGCTTGATACGTCACTCATGGGAGCCCACATGGGACCCACCAGTTACCAGATGGATCCAAAGACTTGCGAGTTATTGCATTGCTGAGGCAATATATGGGCCGAACCCCTTATGAATGAACTACTCGTTCCGAGATAGTGTTATCCGAGGTACGTGCCTAGGACCAACGACAAGGCTGTCCAACTGTGTCATTAGGATTTGACCTTTCTGCAAGTTACGAATCAATGGGACAGTGCCTTTACTGGAGTTGTGATGGCAGCCGTAACTTTACAATAGGTAATAATGATTATGACCAAACAATTGGTTTACCTCATGGACGGTAAGGGGCAGGACACGTGTAAAACACAGCACGTGTCACCCTCTAAGACAATAATTTCTACTATAAATAGATCAATGGTGTCTCCTAATAAAAGGTTAGCATTTCAATACTTGAACAAAAAAGATATTACTCTCACTCTCTTTTCTCTCTTTTATACACATTTATATTTCTCGCATTCAATCTATACTTGCTCGAAATGGGTTTTGACTTGAGCTTTGGAGTGCAAACAAGAGATACCCTGGCCCCCTTTGCACGCTTATTATTTGTCTTAGTGCGCAGGAAGTTCATGTATTCAATAGGGAGGAGCTGAGGCGTGTTGATTCAAGTCCTACAAGATTTTTGGTCAACAGAGTTTATTTGGTAGCATAAAATTACCTAATATTAATCTTGAGTTTAGAGTTATTACCTTGTTATATTAAAAAAATGACAAGTGATTTCATATTTTATTCAAATCTATTTTCAATTTAACGGTTAGTTCATACTTTATTTTTATATTTTTCTATATAGTAAAATAGATCGGATTAGACCGACTGGTTCAATTTCGATTCAATTCTATAGTAGGATATGAAATCAATCTTTCAATTTCTAAAATTTTCATGGATACGTCGATTCGATTCTATCCCCTTCGAAATTAGATTGAACTAGATCGCAATCATTCATAAGAACAAACTTTCTCCATTCATAATAAATAGTCCACCTGCCCTGGGCATAGCTCAGTTGGCAAATGTTGAAGTGACAAAAAAGTAACCGCGCTGGCAACCACAGGATGGGTTTCGAATCATGCAGCAACGTTTTGGATTTGACCTCCTTGTGGTGGAAACCAGTGGCAAGCTTCAGATCGTTAACTGAGGCACATCCCGCGATTTACATCCTCTACAAAGTTCTAGGGGCGAGGCAGTGGGGGCGTCAAGGTTACGGTTCAACCTTTTTTTTAATAAATAGCCAACCTATCTTTTTTTTTTAGAGAGAGAGATTTTTATGCATCTGTAAATTATAGTACAAAAAAAAAAAAAAAAAAGGTTTTACTAAGGGCAACCACTCTCTCGTGAGGTAAAGTCCAGCCTTTAATATTCCCAATAGAAACTTCAACAAATTTATCATTTCGCAGAGAGAGAAGTGCAACACAGTGTTATACCTTTTTAACGCAATAAGCTTGTTGTGATACAAATGCGTTCGTACATTATAACTTTAATTTAAATTAATATAGTTTTAACAATATCACCTACCACTTCCAAGGCGTAAGATTTAACAATAATTCTAGAGAGACATTTTTTGAGGATATTTTTAATTGACATTGTGGCATAGCGCACATTCATTAGGTAGTGAAAAAATAAGTGATTGTGTAGTTATTTTCACCACCCAATAAATGTGTGCATGTTACAATGTAAGTTAAAAATGTCCCAAAATAATATTTCCGTAGAATTACTCAACATTTAATTAACAGTGTTATAAAATGTAAGGTATACGAGACTAGTAGCAAAATCCAGTCCAGTTTTAAGCTTTTACGAGCCCAACTAACCAAAACAAAGCCAGAACGTATAGATGGGGTAAAACAAAGAAATCATCATATCGCGGAATCAAAATCTCTTTTTCGAAATCGTTAATTTGGATCCACGTGAATCTTTCAACGTATCGATTTTGAACGAAATCAAATTGACTCGAAGTGAAGTGTTTGGTAAATAAAATAAATTGGTTTATAAACCAATTTGTAAACTATATAATTTTTCAAACAATTTTTTAACCCTATACATTTTTTCTCTTCAATTTTCAATTATTACTTTTTATCTCAAAATCATAAATAAATTAATTTATAAATCGTAAAGTATTACCAAACAGAGTTCGGTTTTACTTTTTGTAGACTGTTTCAAACTGTCAAACTGTTTACCAAAAATTCTAAAAATAATATTAAAATTTTATCAAATCCAAATTAGACGATTGTCCATCATAATTAGACACAGCCCAAGTTAATATATCCCAATTTAAAAGGTACATTCACATTAGACACAACTCATTTAGACGATTGTTCATTATAATTAATAAATTAATTAAATCATACCCAATTACCTATCAGTCACCACAATTGTGAATGCAGACCCTCAAATTGGCTGTAATGCTAAATGAATAGTGCTCCTGAACTAGATTCGTTGATCATCCATCGAAATTGAATTGAAAAATAAATCTAATTTTTTATTCAATCTCACAACATTTCCTTTCCTTCTACTATAGTTGATGAACAATACTAGATGAACGACATTTATAGACAACATGATGAACACCACACTCACACGAGGTGAGGTCCATCATTGAGTGGGTCCCACCTCATGTGAGTATGTTGTGCACCATATATATTATTCATATGTATTGTTCATTTATCATTTTTGATATTTGATAGGTGGTTATATTATTTTATTCTGAATTCTACTGGGCTCCCTTAAATTTTTAATGGAAACTTTTTTTTTTTTTTTAATTTGTGACTCAATATTTTGCCTTTGTTTGGTTCTCTTTAAATTTTTCATTTTGTTTTACAGTACTCAATCTAAAGCATCCATTAAAAGTCAAACTCACAATTTTTTACTTTTTCAACCGAATATCAACAATCAATTAATTATCCTAAAAATCACTATTCATTTTTTAAAAAAATCTTTTTAAACAATATCAAACATACACTTTGGTAGGTCATTCTTTAACTCAACCGTTCGGTAAATTATTATTATTATTATTATTATTATTATTATTTGGTTTATAAACTAGTTTATAAGCTAAACAATTTCTCAAATAACTTTTTAGCCACACACAATTTTCTATCTCCAATTTTTCAACCACTACTTATTACTTCAAAGTTAAACCAGTTTATAAATTATACAGTGTTATCATTAGTTGCTAGAGTTTACTGTTAATTGCAAGAATAATTTGGTTGATTAATTAAATGATAATCGTTGTAAAATTTTGACTAACGAGCCTTTTTTTTTTTTTTGGACGAAGAAACTCTCTTTATATTAAAAAGGTTGAGCTCCAACCTTAAGGACCTCTACCGACTCTGAAAACTCTCTTTATATTACTTTGATTAAAAGTGAATGCAAATTGTCTCACAAATTGCTAAAGATATGTTAACTATTTACAATCCATTCCCATCAAATTCACAAATTGCTAGAGATATGTTAACTATTTACAATCAATTCCCAGTGTTCAAATTCTTGATTTCTTCAAGAATTCATTGAATGCAAAGATAGTTACGGCGGTGACTTGCATTAAAAAATGGTTGCATCCTAACAAGAAATCTATAGTGATTTGTCAATAGTTGGATGAGATAAATATTGAATTATTCGAAGAAAGCAGTGAAGCATGAATCACTTGTTAAAACTGGAGATGTTACACAAATTAGTATCGACTAAGAGTAACAATTAAAATGTTTCTACTCTGTTGTTTCATTGTAATGATTACAAGAATAAAACTTTGGCTTGTAATATTTGTAATGATACAAGTATTTATATTTTAATAAGAACTTTTAAACTAATGTTTATGATTTAATTTGTTTGATATATGTCGTTTTTGTTTGTTCGAACCAAATAAATAAAAAGAAAAAAAAAAGTGATTTAATTTGATTTGGTTTAAAATTGAAGTAATTTGGCTCATTTGCTCTATGTAGTTTGATTTGAAATTTTTTCATAAATCATCTAAATCGAATCATGCTCACCCTTATATAAAAGCGTAAAATGAATGAATAAACTTCACAATTGGAGGAAGGTTAGAGCATCTCCAATGATACTTTCTACTTTGAATATTCAGCTCAAATGATGATAATGTGAATGTGACAAAATCTACATGACATCATTTATTATAGAATGATGTCTAAGATCACGTTTCTAGACATCTTCTAAAAATGAACGTTGAGATTTTGCCTTTATTTGATTTTCTAAAAATCTTAAAAATCTACTACTTTTTTCTAAAATAATCAATCTTAACAATCCAAAAAAGTCAAGCCCACAATTTCTTACTTTTCAAACCACTTTTTAACCATATGATTTCCCAAAACTTTTTTCTTTTTTCAAAAAGTTATAAAATCAAACACACACTGTGTGTGTGTATTTAATTTTTATTTTCTACCCTCCTTTCACCTTGGTCCCTGGGAGGCATAATCTGAATTTACAATTTCGAACCAATGATTTTGGACGTTATCGGTTCGAGCTCTCAGAGTGTGGGATACACATTTTTTTCTTATTATCTTTTTTCTCTCTTTCTCACATCATGTTTTTAGAAGACATCATATTGGAGTTGCTCCTAAACAAACTTTTTCAACAATGATTAATAGTAATATTTGAAAGAAGAAAACATCAAAGTGAAAGTAAAAGATCATTAGAATTTTTTGATTAAAAAATAAAAAGATCATTAGAAATTTTTTTGGATTAAAATCAGTTTTTTGCACGATTTTTTAGGTAGATGAATGGTTAAAAAATAGAGAGATAAAATGTGTATGGTTAGTGATTAATTTGAAAAATTATGTAGATTAAAATTTGGTTTATAAACCAAAAAATCTACCATATCCGAACAGCATGTATAGATAGAAATTGTGTCGGTGCATTTTTAAGTTTTTAATTTCCCTCATAGAATTTCTTTTTAAAGATAACAACATATGACAACAACCTTAATGCTCTAGTAGGCTGCCCAAGGGGAAAAGCCACAACTCCCTCAGGTCTCTTCTCCCTCTCTCTATCCCTTCTTGGATTCTGTCTTATATATGGAGAGCACAACAGTATTTGTATAGAGAAAGGAAGAATATTATTGTAACATATATATATATATATATATATATATAGAGAGAGAGAGAGAGAGAGAGAGAGAGAGAGAGAGAGAGAGAGAGAGATGGAGAGCGGCAGCGGAGGTGTTGGTGTTGGTGGTACTGTTGCAGGAGAGCGGAGTTGTTCAACGGCGGGGAACAAGAGAAGAAACGAGAAGCCATATAAAGGCATAAGGATGCGTAAATGGGGAAAGTGGGTGGCGGAGATAAGAGAACCAAATAAAAGATCAAGAATTTGGCTAGGATCTTATTCCACAGCCGTGGCGGCGGCGAGAGCCTATGACACCGCCGTGTACTATCTCCGGGGTCCGTCTGCTAAGCTGAATTTCCCAAATGAAATCGCCGCCGTCGGACTGAAAGACCTGTCTGCAGCGGCGATACGCCAGTTGGCGGCGGAGGTTGGCGCTAGAGTTGATGCACTTCATTCTAATAATTCCATTATTGGCAAACAATCGAAGGATCATGCAAATCCGTCTTTGCAACCCTCTTGGTCTGAAGAGAAGGTCGACTTGAACCAGAAGCCCAAGCCCGAACCCGATTATCCAAGTCCTGATTACTTGTGAATATTTGGCATGTTGTACGAGTTTATGGTAGATTCTCTACTCCACTCCACTCGATTGGAAATGAAAAAAAAAAAAAAAAAATCATCCACCCCCCCCACCCCCCCCCCCTCTTCCTTTTTCGTCCCGCAGTATTCAGTCTTTCTTCTCAAGTATGCTATTATTCGGGTATAATAGTTCGAGAATGTTGACTTGAACTAGAAGTCCTAGCCCGAAGAACCAAGTCTTGATTTCTTGTGAATGTTTAGTACTATACTATGTAATAAATAGACAAAAACTTAACCTTTTGTTCTTCTATTTAGATCCGAATATTTTTCATTCTTCCTCAGTATTTTTATTTTATGATTATTCGTTTAATAAGGTATATATATATATATATAATATATATTGTATCAATTGGTTCTATTTTCAGTATTCTGTGACAAACATGCGCATTGTTGTTCGCGGAACGTTTAATTACCTTTGCTAGTGAATTTTTGGTTGGTTGTTTGTTCGTTCTTGAATTATAAGATCTATATATATGTATATACGTATTTCTTCTTTATCCGTCTAAGTATATCTGTTTTGTAACACAATCATTAGAATTTATTTATAAATAATAAAATTTCACAAATCAGTTTTTAACCACACATTTTAATTCAAAAATAACAAAAAACTAATTTATAAACGTGAACAGTATTATCGAATGGAGCCAGACGAAGTGAGAAACAATTGTCAATGGAATTTTGGATTTAAAATGTGCATATGACAACATGGATTGTGAGGGGGAGTGGTGGGGGCGGGTGGCATTGGGCGTAGTGGGGGGCCTGGGGCAAGTGGCTGTCTCCAAACTGCAAAAAAGTGACTAGATTTTCAATTCAATAAGCTATGCTTCTCTACAGTTGTAGATGACAAGGATTTTGGGTACCACATAAGATAGAGCCAAAGGATCGACGGGACAAGAGAGTTTATTGTCATGTAATGTCCGAAGGCGGTGCAAGTGTGGGTTGGACTACACCATAATATGTAAGAGACCCCTTTTTACAAAAAATATCTAATAGTGATTTTTTTGGTGAGTTTGTGTGCGCTTAGAAAGTAAATAAATAATTTGACTTTAAAGTAAATTATTTTATTAGTAAAATGTGTTGTCAAAAGTAATTTTGAGAAAAAAATGAATTTTTGATAATGGAGTTCAAACAAGGAGTATATATTATATACGCAATATGTTGTATAGAGTGTAAAGAAGAAGTGTGATATTCATATCCGAGATCATGACTATTGTTAGCTCAATCTTTGAAGATGTTGATTACGTCCAATTAACTGCTCACTATTCAGTATTGAATAATGATACTCTGCTCGAATTCGGCGACCGAATTCTTGCCCAAAAATTGTGGTTTGTTAATTTTGATGTTGATGCAATGAACAAAAAATCAAATTGTTGACAAGTATGAAGGTGTAAAACTTCTGGTCAAAAAATCAGTTCCTATAGCCTGGTTGGTGTTTTAAATTATTCCCTAATCTAACTTTACCTAATTTCTACCTAACTTATAACAATAATTTAATAGGTATGAATGACTATATTTGCCCCTATCAATTTCTATAAATAGGATTTTTTCTTGTAACATTGATCACACTTGAATTGAATAAGAATTCTCTCCTCTTCTCATCTCTCTCTCTATCTCTATATCTAGTATTATTATTATGATAGTTTCACAACATGTTATCAGCACGAGTCTCTAACCAATTGAGTAATACGACGGGAGTATGCTCTACAGTTGCATCTAAATGATGAATATCTGTATCATAAACCTGATTATTATCAATCAATGTTTTCCTTTCCCAAATCAAACTCTTTTGGCTTTAGAAAATAACCAACATATTGTAGATCTGAAAACATCAAGAAAGATGGAAACTTTGCATGATTAAAAAAGTTTCATACGAGAAAAGAAACATGGTCGCGATGTTGTGCAAAAGAAAAGTAGAAAAAAGTGTATAATCCGAAACTTCGAAAGCTGATCTATGAAAAACTATACATCCAATCGACAATCGGAGACCAGATCTGAAACCACGGTGGGGAGACGAATTTCAATTATTGATTATACTCCTGCAAATTAGAAATTGCAGTTTATAAAGTGCAAGAACATACATGTATAAATCATCGAAAGATTCAATTTGCCCAAAATAGTATCATTATAGAATGAAATGTGATTCTTAAAATAAAATCACATGAAGAATGATACATATGACCCCATAATATAATATGTTGAAATTGAAATTGGAGTGTACTATTGTTATATTTGAATATTTGGGCATACAATTGATTTTCAATATGCAAAATTATATTATCCACCGAAAATGAATATTCACCAGAAGTGAATTTGAAAATGAATATTTAATTATTCATCAGAAGTGAATTCTAGATTTTGATAGTTTCACCAGAAGTGAATCAATTCTAGATTTGAGTAATGCAATCAGTCAACTAACTAAACATTGCTTGGTATAGCATGTTCAGTACATCATAAATGAGCTATGACATCATAAATGAGTTATAAACTATTTATAAAAGTTCATCACAAACTATATGTTTGATGAAATGATTTGAGACTGCATTAATATACTTGTGATATTCCTATGAAGTGAACAAATACGCGCTGCGCTCTTTTTCCCTTAGCTGAGGTTTTGTCCCACAGGGTTTTCCTAACAAGGTTTTTAATGAGGCAACAATTATGGCGTATCAATGAGAATAATGTACTCTTTTTTCCTTCGCTAAGGTTTTGTCCCACGAGATTTTCCTAGCAAGGTTTTTGAGACATTGTCATAGCTATCTGCAAGTAATAATTCAACAACAAGCTCTCTCTTTAAATTGTGCTGGAATGATATCAATAAATGAAGAAAATCATAGACATCTTATGAAGAATGTTATGATATCGGCTACACACAAGAAGATTTTCATATATACATATTCCAGAAGAAAGATAATATCATTATTCAAAAGGTTCATGAATACTTGATTGCACACTTCAGGGGGAGAATCATGTTGTACTCTTTTTCCTTCGTCCAGATTTTGTCATATTAGGTTTTCCTGACAAGGTTTTAACGAGACAGCGGCTGTACTCTTTTTCCTTCGTTCAAATTTTGTCCCATTGGGTTTTACTGACAAGATTTTAACGAGGCAGCACTGAAGCACTTCAGCACTTCAGAACTTCAAATTTCAGTACATGATTTGTACTATTTATCATTGATGTCATTTTGGATATTAGACTTAATGATTAATGATGACCAACATCAGGGGGAGCATTGTACTTTTTTTCCTTCGCTCAAGTTTTATCCCGCTGGGTTTTCTTAGCAAGGTTTTAACGAGGCAGACAATTGAGCTATTGAGCAATAAGTCATTCAAGGGGGAGTGTTGTAAATTATTCCCTAATCTAACTTTACCTAATTTCTACCTAACTTATAACAATAATTTAATAGGTATGAATGACTATATTTGCCCCTATCAATTCTTATAAATAGGGCTTTTTCTTGTAACATTGATCACACTTGAATTGAATGAGAATTCTCACCTCTTCTCATCTCTCTCTCTCTCTATCTAGTATTATTATTATGGTAGTTTCACAACAATTGGTTCATTATTAGAGTCCACATAATACATTTTAGTACCTATTTGGCACTAAAAATTTAGGTTTTAATCTAATTCAAAGTTAACATTTAATTTTAACCACACCATTTATGGGACTTATAACTTTTCAACCATACAGTTCATCATCTTTTATCAAAATATACTAAAATATGATTTTTATTAATATCAAACGGTGGTTTAGAGCTTGTTTGGTAAAACAAAAAATTTCACCACAACTTTTCAAACTCAATTTCAATCATCTATTCTTAGTCAAACTCACAATTTTTTACTTTTCAAACATTTTTAAACTATCCATAAAAAAAATAAAAATAAAATCGCTAAAATCAAAAAATTTCACGGTTGTTAGATTCATTGCATCAAGTGATAACTGAACATAAACTGCAGCGTTTCTTGTTTTTGGCTCTCTCCAAATATTGGCTGGGCCTACATCTTGGTGTAATGGCGTGTGTTCACATTTCCTTGATGTTTGATTCTGTGAAAGCAAGAGTTTCCATCAATGGTGGATGCTAGCGTTCACATTGGGGTTAGGAAAAAATGTGGACCTTCTTTTCCTACGTTGACTTCGAAGTTCATACTTCACTTTGTTTCTATTTTTTATGGTAATTTTGGTCGGAAATAAAAAGTTTGTACAGATATTGTTTGATACACTAACGTCTTCTTATCTAGTCTCAATGGTAAAATAAGTGTGAGGACTATGTTATTATAATCATAAAGATTTGACTTGTCAGATATTACACAAGTCTGCTCACTGAACCTCACATTTGAAGGATTAAAATTAACACATCCTAAATTCCTTTTTAACCACATATATTTTTCAAATCATTTTACTATCACATATTTTATCTCGAAAATATCAAATTTTTTGTTTATAAACAAAATTCGTTTATCAAACAGAGTTAACTAGTACGAGTAAATGAAAAATGAGCATAAAATTTGTTCAATTTGTCGTACCACACGAAGCTTATTATAGACTTCAAAATACACAACTGTTCTCTTGTCAAATGTCTAGCACCTTATGGTGTCAGGTGCCGGACATAGACACAAGGACGTGGGACCTCTAATGCAGGGGCCATCACCCCTGTGTCTACATCTGACACCTTTGACAAGAAAAATGTTGTACTTCAAAACATAGTTTGAATTTGCTCATTGTAGTACTTGTTTCCTTATTTTTTCTTGTTGAATTTTTATCTTCAACTTTTTGCACTTGTTTGATAAAGATTTTTATAAAAATAATTATTTCAAAAAACAATTGTGAATGTGGGATTCGAAAGTAGAAAAAATTTATGGAAAAAGTTATTTATTTATTGAAATTTTTGTGGTTAGTAATAAAAGTGATTCTCAAATAACAAAATCAAATTAAGTTTTAAATTAGTACGACTCATCATTGCTAACAATTTAACACTTAAGAGAGCATAAAAACATTTATTTATCATTATATTTAAATAATAAATAAATATAAAATGCGAAAAAATATATTTTCCTAATTTCATAGCATGCCAACGAATTGTTTTATAGAATTAGCATCAACAATGGGTATACTAATCAATGAAAGCTTGAGAATGAAAATAAAGTGAATGACATACAAATAAGAAAAGCTTGTCTATCAAAAAATAATAATAATAATAAGAAAAGCTTGAAGACCTGAATGTAATGCAACAAATAAAAAGTGTATAGGATATTCCCAATAAACCCATCCTATTTACATTCATACCAAATTTTTGTTAACTAGGTCACTTTTTAATAGCAAAATAAAAGTCCCTAGTCTTTACTCACTCATGTCCTCGGCTTTATTTCGTTGCATTCTTATCTTAATCTTCAATTGATCAGTAAAACTTGTCTTTATGAGGATTTCTGTACAAATATTTGGAAATAAGGAATAAATATTTTGCTGAATTTTTTTCACACTCCCAACAGATTCTTGGATAAAAACTATCATGAAAGACAAGATATACAGAATGTCAAGGATAGTGTCAAATATGATACAAGTGTCATTATTATGGCAAAACTGTGTTTCTTAAAACACACCTTACTCTTGACGAAGGAGTGACTCTTGGCTTTTTCAATCTGAAATGTTTGATGAGTGTGATGAATCTCAGCCGTTGGATGGAAGTATATATCCGTGGGCTTAACTGTCTAGTTCCAGACTCTTCCCGACGAACCCTAAGCTCTCTCTCCCTCTTCTTTGTCGCTTCAACATTTTGTTGATATTCTTAATCTTTCGATCTTATTTTCTTAGTGAAAATTTTGAGTGACAACTCCCTCAACTCTTTCTTTTGAGTCGATATATCTTGAATAGCTAGTATGTTTTGAAAAGAAAAAAAAAGTGAGCAACCGTCATCTTCTTTGAATGATTCCCTAATTGACATGGATTTTTAGTCATTAGATAGAGAATAGGGAATATAAACTAATTACATATATCAGACAATCAAAATGACCCAATGAATTGAGTAACTAATAATGCAGATCAATTGACAAAGAGAATCTTCATTGTAAGAGGATTGAATAGAGAGAGTGAAAAATATGTCTTTCAAACTCTGGCTCTAACCCCCTCTTTTACAACTTCTTTAGTTACAAGACTCCTATCACCAGAATTATGAGATCCATCAATCGACTTGTTCCAAGTCACATAAAGTTTCATATTATATTCAGCAGGTATAGAACAAAGATCATTAGAAGATGCATGACTATATATGACTTGCATTTAGACATCAACAATACTTCACAAAAGTGTAGTGTAAATATTTGAGGAAAAAGTGATGTTATTGGAGTGGTATCGCCATGCACTGTAATAATTGAGGCATATGTGACATCGAGATCTTTTGATACAAGTAGTGAGCATGAGAGATTAGCTAACAAATCTTGCACTAATTAGCAAAGTAGAAAATTACAAAATCGGTGTATGTTTTTGTTTTGCATTCTGAAATGTTTTTGTTCGTTAATTGCTTATTCCTGTAAACACATAGACAAACAAATTAGAGACTTTTGAAGGTATAAAATCTTTATTAAACTTTATCTCATGTAGCTTAGCTATGTAATAAAATAAGTAAATTGAGTGAAAAAAACATAAAATTTAAACAAACTATATATCAAATCCTTCGATAGTAAATCTGATTACTAAACTCACCAGATCAATATTATTATTTCAAAAAATACGATATCAAATACCACACATCTATTATTAAGGTTTCCAAATCGAATCCCTTTAAAATCAAATATTCAGCAAAAATAGAATCCATACAATTTGAATTTCAACTAAATATTAAAAAAATAAAATTAAAAAAATATATTCTCGCAAATTAAAGAAAAATAAAACTTAATTCCTTGTTGCCTTTTGGCCCAACTAATAAGAGCAGTAGCCTACTAAAAAAAAATTCATAGTAATGAGCTCATTGTAAACTTTGAAAATTCATAAAAATAACAAATATAGTTATAGTCCAAATTAAAAGGAAATTGAATTTTAATAAAAAAAAATGGTTGTAGTTAAAAAAAACGAATCAATGATCCATTTGACAATAAAAAATGACAAAACTTTGATATGAGGGAAATAAAAACAAAAAACTTGTGCATATTTATTTTTGGGGTAAATTACGTAACTACCTAGGTGTAACTTCCTATAATTGAAAATGACCAGATTTTCAAACTATTCGTAATATTACTGGATTTCTTATCATAACTTTAGAAAAATGCCAGATTCTCATGAAAGAAAAATGCTAGATTCTCATATGAGAAAGAGTGTATATTATTTGATTCTTTAAATAGATATGAAAACTATTAATTAGGAAGTAGTTATTATTTGTGTAGAGATTAATTTAGGTAGTTACAATTGTAAAAAAAAATCTCCCATCTCACTTTCTCTCTCTTCCTAATCCGTTATCTTCAACCTCCCTCGTCGTCGTATTTTCGAAGGCATGTAAAATAGTACAAAATTTTTCGACAATTACATTATGTAATGTTACATGTTACAGTAATTGATTAATAATTATCGTTCTGTAATGTTATGTAAAATGTTGTAATTTACGAACACAGTTGTGTAATATTCATTACTATTATTTTTTTCATGTCGGTTTAAATTGAATCAGTGTTACAGTCATTGAAATGTTCTGTAATTGTATTTTATCGTTATGTAATGTTCTGTAATTGCATTGCAAGTGTTAACAAAAATAAATAAATACCAACACTTGTACATGATGTAATTTCGAATGTTAGAATCTGTAATCCACTGTTATCCTCTGTGATCTACTATAACTTAACGTAATTTCGAATGTGATAGATATGTAATTTCTCTTTAATTGTGTTCACCAACAAAATACATTCCACTCTTTATAAAAATAAAAAATAAAAAAAAATTGCATTTTCAACAAAGATAAAGTTGTGATAACAATCACAACATGTCCAGTGCACGAACAAAACTTATGATGGGGATTGACTGGATTGTAATGTTGTCACTGTAATGTTATGTAATCTTTTACAATAGTAGTTATTGTAACATTTTGTAATTTTCGGCCATAATACAAAAGTAGTGATAAACTTGACAACTTTTTCTATTGTAAAGTCAATAGCAAAAATACCTCCAACCATGCACTCAAACAGAGAAAGTCATTCATAAATGAAGTTCAAAAATCACACATGGAGTTATATATGATTGATTACACATCAATACATAAACTTCAACAGATTGCTTGACCTACTGCAATCACAGGCTACAAGACTCCAAAACAAACTTAAGAAGTTATTAGGGATGTGTGAAAAAGGAAAAACTTCAGGATCAAGAACTTTGGCCCAGAGATCCATCAATCCCCCGACTACATACCTGAAATAACAATACTGGTGGATAAACTTCCATAAACGATGTGAAAGTAAAGAAAAGGTCTAAAACTAAAACTTACATACCTAGATTGCAGTTTGAATAAAGAATTCCCGCTGCTTTCAGTTTAGTTTCTGGAAAATATCCCACTTTTGGATTGGCTTAACTATTAAACCTACATCACCATCTAGATCTGATTCACATCTAGTATTCACTCCCGATAAAGCGATCACACTATTTAGCACAGCAAAGGTACCCATTATTGAAGTAGGGAATGGACAGACATAATTATTGTTCAACATTATCGGAGCACCGCTTTCTTCGATCGTACAGACTGCTCTATCCTAGAGCTCAACCGTAAAATAGAATCTTCAAAAATTGGGATTTAAAAAAAAAAAAATATCTTTGCTAAAACCTTTCACAACTCTTGCATGATTTCGAATTTTGTTAGGGGATTTGAGTGAGTGGGTGGATGCGTGGGAGGGAGAGATAGTCCAATTTTAGGGGAGGGTTTGAGATATAGAGGGAAGAGATAGAAGGTGAGATACATGAAATTGTGTTGGGACTGGAGAAAGAATGTTCTAAATATTTTATAAAGTTGGTATTTATCCAAAGAGGGTAGGAAGAACTAGTGTAGAGCCTAATTATTCCTTTATTTTTTTATAGGTTTGTTATTGAGACTCAAATGATACTATATTGGATCTATTCTTATATGTACGTAGAATCAAAATTAAACCAAATTCATACATTTTCATTTTCTATGGGAGTTATAATTGAAAATTTATTGATGTTATAATTAAATCCATTCTAAAAAGTACATAGAAAGAAAATTAAAATTAAGCATAACAAATTGAGTATGATTATAAAAATGAATAAAATATAGTATAATAATAATAATGAAGTAATGATTAATGTGTAATTATAAGAATTCATCAATGTTAAAATGGCCTAAAAATATTTCTCTCATTTAAGGGACTTGTATAGGTAGCACAAATAATTTATTGATCTTTTAGCTGCATAGAATTACTTACAACTTAGTTCATAATTCCCATAATAAAAATTTCAATACAATTAAAAAAAATTTGAATCCCATATAAAAAATGTTCTCCTCAGAAATTTAAAAGTAAATCCATTTAGCATTAATAAATTAAGGTGGTCAAACTTTAAACTCTATTTTACACTAGCACGTTGTAGCAAGTAATTCGGGGTTAGTTAAAAAAACATATTTTTTTTCTTGGCCAATGACCAGGATAATACAATATGTTGTGAATTCAATGAAAGGTTAGACCCAATTTGCTTATAAGCACCCTCGGGGTCACTGGTCAGTTTAATTGCAAGCATGTGGTTAGGTGCAGGGAAAATAAGTTCTAAAGAATTGATGCCAAGAATTTTTTCTCAATGAATTTGGATGTAACTGGAAGTAAAATTGACATTTGAAAATATAATAAATGTGGAAAATGAATTTTCAACACTCAAGTAAACATTTTCCTTATTTTTAAAGGAAATCACAGAAATAAAAATAAGACTGGAAATGAATTTCACACAATAAAAACGAAATTAAATGGATCATTTGTGGAATTCCATGGAAAACATTTTTCATCATGAAAAATACGTGTCGTAGTTTAAGTGTCACGACATACTGTCCACTCCACAAAAGCATATTGGATCATCCTACCACCAGAGTTTCTTTTTCCAGGCGGAGATAGGGAATTGGATAGAGGAGAAATTTGGTCATTCATCTTTCACAGGCTAACAAAAGTTGGTTAATGAGTATACTTTCCAAAAATTCAGGCTAATAGCCAAAACAAAATTAAAAAATGTCAATAAGCTATGAAATTTTGAGCCCATATTCAACATTACTCTCGGTAAACTAGAAACTTGGCAATATCGTCTAGCCCAGCCTCCTTGTAACACTCAGCAATCCTCACCAGACAGTCGTCCCACGTCCCTTCAACGGAAGCTAGATCCAACAAAAATGCTGCTTCATCCAATGCAACCTGCAAACAAGTTGGTGTGTGATAGACGAAGAGAGAACATCGTTTGCATGGTGTTCGGGAAGGCTGAGAACACGACTCTTTCGGTATTGGGCTAATAATTAAGCATAGAAATTTATGGCCAAACCTGAGCAGGTTCCTTCCCTTTCTTCAGATCTTCTTGCCTTCCCTCCTCAGACACCTTCTCTTTGATGTACTCAATTTGTTCGTCCTCCCATTGAGCCAAGTTAGCAGCTTCCTAAATTCAAATAAGCAAATATAATAACATATTTAACAGACATCATCTATAATAATAGTGCAGTTATAAGGGCGTGCTCGAGGGACAAACACCTGATACTCGCATCCCAAAGTCCACCAAGGTGATTTCAAAGCCACCCTTGCAGAATCTTTTGCTTCTGCATTTCGTCCAACTCTACAAAAGGAGGCACACATGTTTAATATGTAGAGAACACGGTATAATTATATATCAATACCAGCTAAAATATAGGGATACGAACTTCAGCAGAACTTGAGCATTGAAGACAAATGGACGACCAAATCCTGGAAAATGCTCCTTTTTTGTATAGAATTCCCCAGTTATTAAAGCTGAAACCTTTCACCAGCGTGCATGTATCACTCAAGAGTAATTAAAGCCAATTTGCGCAGAAAGAAAGATTTAGAATCAATTTACCTGGTCCCCTTTATCAAAATGCTGCTTGACTTTGCGTTCTAGAACATCTGGAAACAAGCCGACCTGCAAAAGAACTAAGGAATTCTGTCAAATCAGCTAATAATTATATAAATAGAAAGTGTCCTTGATCTACCTTTTTCAGAAGATAGATGTCTATACTTGAAATCTGAGATTCAGCAAAATCACCCTTCTTATAAAGCTTCTCTCCAGCATCAGCTGAAGCAAAAAATAACTCGTCATTCTTTTCCTGGGAACTCTTGATGTCTTCTTCCACCAAGATTCTGTGAATATATTGATCTACCTGTATTAAATGAAATGAGAAGATATACTGAGAAAACACACATTTACATGACAAGCAGTGACTGATACAATCCATTCATACAACCCAATTATCAATCAAATCTACCCCTTTTAGTGAATGAAAGCATGTGCAACTTACACTCTTAGCCAAAAGCCACACTCCATACTTGCGAACCTCTACCACTGGCATCTCCATCCTGTACATCTGGAGAGATTAAACAACAAAAACTCCGGAAAAAATTGACAGCAATGTTAGGGAGTACCCAGCAGGAGCAGTTGGCCATCGTAATAATGCAGTTACAGAACCTATAATCAATAAAATCATAGATGAAGATAAGAGATTTCAACAAACACTTTAGCCTCAAATAGAAAGCCTCACTAAAACACCTGAATTATTTTTGGAGAGAGGAATGGCAAGAGGAAGTAGCCCTTGCTTAGCCCCAGGAGAAATTATTTGTTCACCTATTACAAAGAAATATATAGAAAAGTTCATATGGGCCACTGAACTATGAAACCAAAATGACCATAATAAATGTTCCTATTTAAGAACAGACGACTCCATAGAGCTCGTGAAACTTGGTAGGGCATCATCATTACATTATGCAATGTATGGATGGGAGATGGAAAATGCTCCCATTGTTAGCTTTCTTAACTCTTTTACTGTCTATTATTGTGTTTGCTCAACTCCTAAGTCTAGAATAAGATATTATGATATTTTTTAGTCGCTTATGTTTGTTTACTCATTCTAGCAATCTTATTTGTCCTCTTGCCGCTGTGTTTAACAATTGGCTTGGTCTATTATGATGCCAACTATGCAGCCGTATAAAAAGTTGAAATGTACAAGAGGAGTTCAATGCATCGCATCTTCAACTAATTCTCATGCTCGTGTTCCTTCTTCAAGAATTGTAATCTAAGCCCCTACAATGGAAGGATTCAAGCCAACGTTTAGTTGTTATGTGATGTAAATCATACAGGCACGTTTTGTCACTAAAAATATCTATTTCTAGGCCTCTCAGCTTTTGCTAAAATAATTACTGCAGTTCAACCTAACCCTTGGCAACTTCAGATTTCTTTTTGCATTGATGTGTGCATGCTCACATGAGAGAGAGAGAGAGAGAGAGAGAGAGAGAGAGAGAGAGAGAGAGAGAGAGAGGCAATATGGGTTTTAACTTTGAAACCATCTGGATCTGCAAGCAATATGATGAGTGGGGTCAATGATTAACAGTACAACATAACCAACCTATTCGGGTTGGATTTGGTTTGAGTGAAGGTGCCCAGAGTTTCGATCCAGAAACTCAATTACTAGAGTAGTTGAAAGAGTGTGAATCCAGGTATAGGTAGTTGGGAAGTAAAAAGGTGGATTTGACGTGCCACTGGGCAGCCATGTCTAGTGATGTGTCAAGGCATACCGACCAAATAATGCCCGCATGAGTAGAACAAGATCAATTGTGATATTTCATTATGCACGGCAAGCAAACCGGACCTTTTCCTAAAAACAATAAAACATATTACCCTTAAGATTATCCAATCTGAAGTTAAAAGGCTGAGTTTACTTCTTGACCTAATCCATTTTCAACCTTCATGAGAAAAGATTGATTGGTCCCATCCCAGTGTTGTTGAACCATTTTCATCATGCCTATATCCATGGCAATCTGTTTGTTTACAACCCCCCACCCCCCGAGGATCTAATTTACATGGTTATACTAATTAGTAATTAATACTACCCAGATGCAACATTGATGGGAACCTCAATGCTATGAAGGTTTCTGCTGAGTTGCTGAATGGCTGCTAGTGATATCTAATGAATCTGCTGACAATTTATAGAAGAAATAGCCAGAAGAACTGAATTAATTGGTAATGCTGCTAATAGAATTGATGTAATATTGTAATTGGAATATTATTGTACTAAGACTATTATTTTGAATAGAAATGAAAAGAACAATTAAATGAATTCCTGGATCACATTTGCGGATTGGACTTGAGCCCATCAGACATTTTTCTCTACTTAGACTTTTAGCTACATGGTTTTCTTCAACACAAGCCACTTGCAAGCCCAACTTATGGCCCAAACCCGAAATCAGACCAACAGATCCCATCCTTCTTCAGCTTAACAGATCGTTCGTAACCTCAGTCTTCTCTGCAATTTCAATCTCCTTCTCCAATTCTCTCCAAGCTATATTTTCTTCGCCATTGACATTCTCCCATTAAGGAAGAAAGCGATTAAGTAGAATCTGCCACTGCTTGTTTGGATGGAGAAGCATGGTCCTGGTTTCAATTGGTAGAACATCGTCGGCCGATTCGGACTTGGGAAGAATTGAACGATCATATATTGGCTCGATTCGGCGTGAATCAAGTCTTGGCTGGGGATGAACTGTCAGTGTTGAGCCAAGAAGGTCGTGCAGTGTGAGCGTGGTAGTAACGTGGAAGGAAGTCTGGAAGGAATTGGTTGCCTCTCCAATAGTATAAACTAAATTATTGTATAACAATGTAATTAAAATGGAATGTAAACAATGGAAATGAAATAACAAATTCAAGGCATTCGAGAGGCCTTATTCTCTCCCAAATGGTTTCCCATTTCTACACAATATATTCTTGATACCCCAAATGAGCTCCCCACCCCTATTTATAGACAAATGCCTACTTATACATTTTATTCTCAAATACTCCTTCCCTAACTAATTGGTATCTATCAAACATTCAATCAATATACATATGCACAAAGAAACTAGCTTGTGAATAAATGTTGAAAAAGGCATAATCGGGGTAAACCAAAAAAATATCAAACAATTATTAATACAAAGTAACGATAAAAAATTCGAAATTGTCTTCAGAAGTTATAATTGAACAATTTAAAATGTGCAAACAAACAAAAGAAAAATCAATGAAGTAACAAAAAATAACTTATTACTTTAGTTGGTGGGGGCAGTGCGCTATTTCAAAAGTAGGTCTATGAAACACAATTTTGTAATGTTTTAGTATTGGGCTATTCCTAAAGACTATAGTGGGTCGCCAAAAAATTATGTGGCTCCATACCTAAAGCAACTAAAGAAGGCTGAAAAATAAAGGAGTGGGAGAACACGACTCATAAACTTCAAAGCGGTGCTACGAGGCATGTACTTCATTCAGCTAAAGCGTATGCATCCAAAAACTGCCTCACAATCAGTGCCTTGAAGCATCGCTTATTCTCCTTGGGATTTTTTAAAATTCAGATTCAGTATTATTTCTTCCTCTTTTTGATATTTTGAGTATTAATTTATTTTAATTTGTTGTTTGACAGAATGGTAAAGAAATCTACATGCAGGGATTAAAAAGTCTCATAGTACAAACAATTCATCAATGTTTTATTCTCTTAGCTTAGCCTATGTTTGGCAAAAGATGTTTTTTTTATGTTTTTAAACAACACAATTCCCCAAATCACTTTTTAGTCATACATATTTTCTCTCTCCATTTTTCAACCACATATTCTACCTCGAAAATATAAAAAAACATGTTTTTAAACATACAACTTTTAACAAACAGAGCAGATCCAAGTTGTATAATTTGTACCAATGATTCATATTTAGTTTGAATGTATTGAGAACTCATATGTTTTCATTTAGGATCCATACATCTGAAATTTTAGATCCTGTACTTCGTATAATTGACTTTATACATATTTGCGATTTTTAGTTCAGTGTTCTCCGGACTTGTACATCTTAAAGTTCTGAGGGGTTCAATTTCTATTAGTGATACATTATGCTCGTACATTTGACAATTTTTGAATTAGAGATTATGCATTATCAGTCCTGAACTTTGAAGTTATGAGTGGATCAGTTCACATAAATTTTCAAAGATTCTTATTGGAGCATTTTATCATATAGGTACAGAGTGTTGTGTCTCTTGCCTCATCATTTTTCTCTTTCAAACTAAGGGAAAGTGCTAAAATAGATTTAATTAACGTGGCATCTCTTTTGGACTAAATGGTACAAGCAAATTTCCCGAGAACTATAATAGTTTGGAATTTCATTATTCATGAATATATGAAAAAATTAGGCTCATTGTGTTCTTTTAACATCAGGTACTTCTTACTGCACTGCACCTAATTTTCCAGGTTTTCTAGTGATATTTCTCTTGCTGAAGAGGAAACCAAAGCTCTCCGTCATCAAATTTTATAAAAGCAAAATCAACAAAGACCGTAGAATCAAATATAATCCAATGTGGAAAGAACAATGGTGATGGTTTAATCCAATAATAAGGACGAGGGAAGATAAAAATTACAACAAATGAGCTTTGTTCCTAATAAATAGACGAATCGTGGTGTAAACTGTAAAGTTCATTACAATGTTTATTAGGATAGAATGAAGATTATGATAGCAAAACTATTGACACACGATATCCCAGATTATACATAAACAAATAAAACATCGACCAATATAAGAAAAAATAAATCACAACACAGTCCATTCTACAAATACGTTGAGTTCTGTTAAGTGATCTCGTATAAAAAGTACCAAGGGCAGCAAAAGGAGAGAGAAAGAGAGAAAAACTCAAGGTTTACCTCTGACCTGAAGCATTTTCAATAGATGATTCAAATGCTCCGGAGGTTGAGTAACAGCCACTTCTTTGATAAACGATACGTGGCCTGCATTTCAAATTCAAAACCATTATTCCCACTACTGTGTATCCGCTAGAATAGAAAGAAGTAATTATATGCACAGATTGAAGGTACAGTGAAAATGTGTAGTTAATGTACCAGGAGGAGAAGAAGAGTAACATCGAAAAGTAGGTTTACAGTGGCTACAGAGAATCGTCGGTAAAGCGGCGGCGCGTGGGACTCCGAACACCACTCCACCACCCACCGTCATATCCTTCTGCTTCCGTTTTGCCACTCGTTTCTCTCGGTTGGGTCCGTTTCTGGGATATTGTTTGGGGAAATTACGCACAATATTATACTTTAAAAAGGGAATAAATTACAACGAGATGACACATTTCTAAATCTCGTTCAATTATATATATACTAAATCTGCCTCATTTATATAAATTTGTTTGGTTTTATATACAGATTAAGATTAAGAAAATATATTTAATATTGTTAAAAAAATAATTTTTGTAAAGAAAATTTCTAATTTACCCTTATTAATAATCAAAATTATTATTATTGAAAGTAAGGGGTACATTAATAAACAAACAAAATAAATACTTTCCAATAAAAAAACAAACTTATATAATTGGGACAAGAGATAAAGGAAATGAAGTATATATAAATAGGACGAAAGGAGTACATTTTTTTGAACAACACATATATGCTTTCGAAAAAAAAATTATTTATGCATAAATAAAGAACTTTTATCAAATAGAGAAATTAAGCGTGTGTTCGACGGCTCATCAAAGATGAGAGGGAAGATTTTTTATTGTTTTAAAGGTAAAATGTGATTAAAAATTGGAGAGAGAAAATGTGCGTATTTAAAAAGTAGTTTCAAAAATTGTGTAGTTTAAATTGTGGTTTTAAACACTTATTTAAATAGGTAGCCGAATGGAAACATACTTGCAACCGTACTATGAACTATTCATATTGAGCCAGTACTTGTAGTCGCCTTACATGACATCACACGTGTGGTGAATGTAAGAATAAATAAATTAATTAAATAAACTTTCATAATCACGTCCATTTTTCATCACCTCTAACAATTTTCATACGTTTAACGATGTTAAGGTTGATGATATCGGTGTGTTTTAATACAAGAATATGTTCGTTTTCCAAAGGTACATTGAAATGTTCAAAGATTTTGGTAGGAATCATGCTACATGGTAAGCCTAAAATACGAGGAGAAAAATGGACGTGTCAAATATGTTGCATTAAAATGTAAGAAAAGTCCAATTTACGTCCAACAGGTAGGGATTCAAGAATAAACAAATCGAGGTGATGAATTTCTTTGAAATGGTCACTCTGGTACTATGATATATGCAATAGCATGACGAAGAATTTTGCAAAGTATGATAAGATGATTTAGGTTCAAAGTCATAGTTGTAGTAAGGGGTTGGACAATGACACGACTACATGCTTCAAGCTCATATACCTTTCGAACCTAACGGCATAATTTTGGACATAGGCGCGGTTTTCATAAACTTCTAAACCAAAGAGTTCACAAATAAGAGTTCTATTTAAAGTAATGTGATTTTCTTTTATAATGCAAGTAATGTGGTCAGAATAAAACATGGCATTTCAGTAGAATTCTCGAATCAAACTAGGGTAAGCATTTACGAAAATTGAAACCACATTTTTCCACCCAACCCCCTTGAAATAATCCTCTATATGGAAAGATAGAGCATTAAGGCAGAAGTCAAAGATATTGATAGCCTTATTAAAATAGGACAATCCTTGAATCGGTCGAACAATGGGGGTGTCAACTTCCACGTTGGATGAATTAACTTCTCCCTTCTTCGACTTCTTTTCTGGAGGTATTGTAGGTTCGAATTTTTGAGATAGTAAAGAAAATTAAGTTTGAAAATCGAACTTTATGGTAAAAACACAAGTGTGTGTTGATAAGAAAATGATTAAGTTATGCAATCTTGAAGAGAATGATAAATTGGGGTTTTGAGAGAAAATGAGACTTTTGAGGGTTTGAAGTAAAATTGTAGGTTTTTCGAGTTTCTTGATGAAATTGAAGACGAAAATATCAAATTCTAATGTTAAAGTTGATGGGCAAGATAAATTTGTTGAAATTTAGGGGAAAATGATGAATCTGTCAAGTATGAAAGGGTTTAGGGAGAAAAATGCGTAATTAAGGTTTTTGAAATGAAAAAATGGGGATGAAATTGAATTATAAAAATCCAAATGTGCGACGCTATCGGTCGATTGAAACTCTGTAGTGATGAAAATATGGAAGCTGTGACATTGTCGGCAGGCTATTGTTCGACCGAAAATGCGTTTTCGGTTGTACAATTGATCGATCGAAAGTATGTTTCGATTGATTATTTGTTCAACCGAAAGTGTGCATATAAATCGATGAGCTCCAGTCGATTTCGATTTAATGGTGTATGATCGAAAAGAGGTTTGGTTGATCACTTGTTCAACCGAAATGTTACCTTTAGGTCGATCGACCAAAATATTGCAAATACTAAAATTCACAAGTAATTTCGGTTTAAGCATGTATATAACATAAATTAGCCACAAATCTCGGATTCATCAATAATACTCAAACCCCTTCTAATATATGAAATTTATCGAGAGCTAGAATTTTATAAGAATATTAGCTAATTATTTTTCGGAACTAACAAATTCCAAGTAAATATCACCTTTTTGCGCATGATCTTTAAAAAATGATGTTGAGTTTCAATATGCTTGGTACGAGAGATCAAGATGGGATTTTTCGAAAAATTTATAGCACTAGTGTTATCATACATAACGAGAGCATTTTCAAAAGTTAAATGATAACCGCTAAGTGTTAGTTTCATCCAAATGACTTGAGCACAACAGTTAGCAATCGAGATATATTCGACTTCAGCGGTGGAAAGTGCAACAAAATTTGTTTCTTGCTAAACCATGACACAAAAGAAAAACCTAGAAAGTGACAAGTTTTACTCGTTCTTTTTCAATCAACGGTGCAACCCGCTCAATCGGCATCCAAAAAGGTAATAAGGTCAATATGAGTACCCATTGGATACCAAAGTCCCAAAGTTCTAGTGACACACACACACACACACACACATATGATAAGTGCTTTATTAGAACTTTTTTAGTTCACCTGTTGTCGTATCTTGTTATTGGTTTAGTTTCATTAAAGTATTGCTTAATACATTTTTATGTTTTGTGTTGTGTTGTGTTGGAGCACAAAGGACGAGAAAAGAGGAAAAATGACCAAAAAAGTACTTCAAAATGAAGATTGGAGACTCAGGGAGCAATTAACTTAAAGTCGTAAGCGTATATCAGGATTAGAGACAAGAGAAGCAAAAGTTTACTCACGGCATGTAAAAAATCTCCAGCAACTGATTTACGGCCGTAAATGAAAAAGTTACGGACGTAACTTTCCTGCAGAAAACTTTCCTAACTGGTTTAGGACTCTATCTTTGGCATATATTCTTAGGATCCGTAGGGCATGTCTTGAAGGATATAAAAAGGAGAAAATTACAACAGAATGGAGGTTGGAAAATATAGGGTTTGAGTGGCTATTCTTGGAACTAGGGAACAAGGACAGATTCAACAAAGAGGTGAAAAGAAATATAAAAATTTTGGATTTCTCCATAACTATGCTCGACTAAGCTTCTCTACCTAGTTTGAAGGGGACATTGTACTTCTTGTACCTATTATCATTTTTCCAAAACTAGTAACGTAGTTCTAATTTCTATACTTTTGATTGTTGGATTTTTATGACTTGTCAATTCAATCGATGCAATGATTTATTCGATTAAGGCCTTATTTTATATTTTGTTGTGTTGATGTATGCTAGATTGAATGATTGGATCCGTAATTGTCTTATTGTTCAATTCATAGTAACAATTGGAAATATTGTATTTCCATTAAAAATCCAACCTAGGTTAATTAATGCGAGCTTGTGTGATTGGTGACTAGTTTACCATATTTCTTCTAAAATTCATTTAGTTATTGCATTAAACCTAAAGAGCTTATTTTAGGTTATTCAATAGCTAAGGTTTGGTTAGAAAGCCTTTTCTAGCTAAATACTATTAAGGAAGAATTGGAGTAGTAAGAGCTTATTAACTACTTATGGGTGATAAATCAAGAGATAGAATAAATACACATTACTTGGGAAGTGATAACATTGAAATAGAATACAACCGAACCTGAGAACTAGGATTCCTTAATATTTGATTTATATTCCAATAAATTTTAATTGCTTTGTTTTATTATCCAAGTCATTTACAACATTCCAAACTCAAAAGCCCCTATTAATTGACATTGACGCTATTTTAGTTTCAGTTCTTCATGGGATCGACCCTTGCTTCCATTACTATATTCTTAGTAATAGCAAACGAGGAAATTGAATTTAATTTTGGTGTATCACGACACGCATCAATATATATATATATATATATATATATATATATATATATATATATATATATATAAGAATTTCTTTTATGTCACTTAGATGTGATTCTTTAGGGTTTGATTGAAATCTAGCATATAAGTGAAGACTAAACACAATATCAAGTCTATTAATGGTTAAATAAAGGAGAGATACAATCATACCTCGGTATTTTGTTATGTCAATTGAAGTAACTTGCTCATCTTTTTCCAATTAAATTGATGAACTCATTGTATTATTGGAGTATTCATTGGCTTCAAGTCTTCAAAATTAAACTTCTTGAGCATGTCTATGATGTACTTTATTTGACTAATGAAGATGCATTCATTAGTTAGTTTGATTTGAAGTCCAAGAATCCCATCATCAAGACAAATTTGCACAACAATCATGTCAACCTTTTTGATTTTGATAAAAAGTATAGTATCTGCATTTTCAGTTTGAAAATCATTTGAAATAAGAAATTTTCTCAATCTTTGGTACCAAACTCTAGGAGCTTATTTCAAATCATATAGAGCTTTTCTAAGTTTAAAGTTTAAACACATTTTCTAGAAATTTTTGATTTTTGAAATGGGAGGTTGCTCAACATAATTTTTTTATTGAATAAAATCATTTAAAAAATGCACTTTTGACATCCATTTGATAGAAAGTAAAACCTTTATGGCATGCTAAGCAAGAAGCATGGAAATGGATTCTAATCTAGCAATATATTCTTCTTGATTGTAACCATGAGCTACTAATCTAGCTTTGTTATGCATAATTATACCACTTTCTTCTCGTTTATTTCGAAAAAACTCATTTCGTACCAATAACTGTTTGATCATTTGATCTAGCAACTAAATCCCAAACGTGATTTCTTTCAAGATGATTTAGCTCTTCTTGCATTGCTAGAATCTAAAACTCATTAGAACTCAGCTTCTTTGAATTCTATTGTTCAATTTGAGATATTAAGGCACAATTATTTAGAAAACATTTTTGCTAGAGTTTTTAGTACTTACACCTTTGGAAGCATTGCCAATTATGAGCTCTTTTGGATGAGAGGGAACAAACCGTAACTCAATAGGAAGTGTTGGATCACTATGAATTTTGGAAGATTCTTCTTCTTGTTGTGTTACAATTTGTTCTTCTATATCTTTACCTTTAATATCTTTAGGATCTTCCTTGTTTTGATCTTGAATATTCATTTGCTAAAACGGAATTTCCAAACCTATATCAATACCTTTCTCTTGATCAAGAGAATTAACTTCATCAAATATAACTTGCATGGATTCTTCCACTACCAGGGTTCTTTCGTTGAAGACTATATAAGATTTGGTAGTAGGTGAATATCCAAGAATAATTCCAGTATCGGATTTTGAATAAAATTTTTCTAAATTTTCTTTTGTATTTAGAATAAAATATTTGCAACCAAATAATTTAAAATAACCGATATTGAGAACTCTATTTTTCCAAAACTCATATGGAGTTTTGGTTTTCTATCGACTTATCAAAACTCTATTCATAATGTAGCAAGCGCTATTAATGGTTTCGGCTAAAAAATATTTAGGCATATTATTTTCAATTAACATGGTCTAAGCCATTTCTTTCAATGTGCGGTTCTTTCTTTCTACTAAACCGTTTTGTTAAGGAGTTCTAGGAGCCAAAAAAATAATTTCATATCCATTTAGCCTCTGTTTGGCAAAAGCCAAAAAAAAAAGTTTTTAAACAACACAATTTCCCAAATAATCTTTTAACCACACATATTTTCTCTCTCCAATTTTCAACCATACATTTTACCTAGAAAACATAAAAAACATGTTTTTAAACACCAAGATTTTAACAAACAGAGGTTTATTTTACAAAATTCATCAAAAGCAATATTATAAAATTCTCCACCATGGTCACTTCTAATAGTTGTAATAAAGTATCTTTTTTTTCATTTTGAACCTTCTTGTAAAAATATTTGAATATATTCAAAACTTCAATTTTCAAGTTCAAAAACAAAACTCAAGTAAATCTTGAGAAGTCATCAACAATGACAAAAACATGATCCTTACCACTTAAACTTGTGATTTTAGAAGGTCCAAAGAGAACCATGTGAAGAAGTTGTAAATGTTTTGCAGTTGAAGAAAATTGCTTAGTTTTGAAAGAACGTTTTGTTTGTTTTCCAAATTGACAAGCATCACATATTTTATCCTTTTCAAATTTCAAGTTTGGTAGGCCTTTGACAAAGCAATTTTTTGAGATTTTTGAAAGTAGGTCTATACCAATATGGCCTGATCTTCTATGCCATAACCAAGTATCATGTTTAAAACTTAATAAAAAATTTAATTATTTTTCAAATTCAATGTTAATGACATAAATATCTTTACTTCGGCTTCCTATAAACAATACCTATTTTGATGTAGCATTCTCGATAAGAAATTTTGAAAAATTGAATTTGATATGATAACCTTTATCACATAATTGACTTATACTTAGCAAATTATATTTGACAGAATAGAAGGAGATGAATGATTACCAATATTTTCAATGCTAATGATTTTTCCTTTGACATTATCTCCAAAAGTAACATCCCCATCCTTCCTTTTGAAGTTTGACAAGAGAGTTTTGTGGGTCATGTGTTTTGAGAAACTAGTATCCAAGAACCAAGTGTTCTTTAACTTTGTTGATACCTACAGGCTATGATATAATTTTTTAACAAAAATATTTTTTAGAGATTTTTGTTTTATAAATGTTTTATATCCAATTCCTCCTTTATCAAAAACACATTTTTTTTTCCAAGCATTAACTCAAAGTTTTTCTTACCTTGAGTAAATTTGTGAACGATATTTGTCAAATCCGAAACATTTTCATTTAAGGAGGAGTTTTCTTTAATCAAGACATTGTGATCATCATTTTCCTTTTCAACAAACTTTAATTTTTCTAAAATATTTTTTGTTTCAATTTTCAATAAAATATGTTGTTTTTTAAGAGTGGAGCATGTTTTTCAAAAGCTTCAACAATTTCTTCATAGGAAGTAAATAATTCATAATAAGATGGAATGTTATTTGTGTTTACATCATCATCAATGGCCATGAAGCACATATTTGCAACTTCTCCTTGGCTTTCACTTTCTTCTTGCTCATCATCACTTTTATCCCAAGTGGCTTGTAGAGCTTTCTTTTTGAATAATTTCTTCTTGTTGGGACTTTCGGTTCTTTTGTGATCAGATTTATCACAATCATAGCAAACAACCTTCTTATTCTTTTCTTCACCTTTGTCTTCTTTCTTTTGTAATTGATGATTGTTGCGAAAACCTCTCCACTTTTTGACAAAGAGAACAAGATCATCAAGTTCTTCATCACTCATGGTTGAGTTTGGAGTTTCTTCATCTTTTGATAATTTCAAAGCAATTTGTCTTCTAGGAGGATCTTCTTTTCTTCCTCTTTTGCTTTTCTCGATTTCTCCTTTATTTTGGCATGACTGAGCTCATAAGTCATCAAAGTCCCATAGAGCTCTTCCAAATGATATGTATTGACATCTTTGGTGTTTTCAATTAACATCCTCAACAAGTCTCAATCTTCCGAGAGAAAATTGAGCATTTTGTTCACAAGTTCACCATTAGAAAATTTTCTATCAAAGCCTTTGAGGCCATTAAAAATATTGGTAAATTGAGTAATCATGCTAGCAATATATTCATCTTATTTCATAAAGCAATTTTTGAAATCATTAAATAAAAGATTTATCTTAGTCTCCTTCATTTTGTTTGTGCCCATGAGTGTGATTTTTAATGCATGTCAAATATCATATACGGAATCACATGTGCTAATACGATTAAATTCATTTATATTCAAAGCATAATAAAATAGGTTTTTGGCTCTAGAATTTAAAGACAATTTTCGTTTATCATCTTCATCATATTCTTCTCTAGATTTTGAAATAATTTTGTCCAATTTTCATCTGCTTTTATGACCTCGGTAAGCAGATAAGGACCAAACTCAATAACCTTCCAAACATTATAATCAATTGATTGAATATAAATTATCATTCTTGTTTTTCAATAATTATAATGTGTACCATCAAACAAAGGAGAAATATTTGTAGAATGCCCTTCACTATTATGATTAGCCATAACTCGAGTTTGTAAAATCTTTTATGATTGAGCACCTATGGCCTGATACCAATTGATAACCTAAGAACGACTAACAAAGAAGGGAGTAAATTGGATTTTGAAACTTTTTTGATAATTAATCTCAAAACAAAAATAATGCACAAGATATTAGTGCAAAGTGTAATAAGAGAACTAAATATGCAAACTCGGATAACTTGGATCAACTATTGTCACTTAAATAGATATGACACAATATAAATAAAAATTTAAAGTAAAGTGCAATAATGTAAAGATGATAAGCAAATTTAATAGGGTTCAATAAACATTTTATTCTACGTCCCCGTTAATAAGCTCTCTGTCATGAGCAAGGTCAAAATTTCTATAGTTGTAACTTACAACAAGGAGTACCAATTCCTTAAGTGATTTACAATAATGAACACTTATCCTTAGCAACAATCGAGTTTTACAAGGCTCTCGAAATTACCAAAATACAAATGATAAATTTACAATTGAAAGAACTCTTTTAATAAATGATATAATCAAGTTAATTATTTAGAGAGCTTGGATAACACTTTAATATATAGCAAATAGTAAAGCTCAAGTGTTTATGTTGTAAACTTTGATGAATGATAGATAATGAAATAGTGTGATCTTTGTATCAAAGTTTTCAACCAATAATCTCTCTTAACAAATAATACAAGTATGAAGAGATATTTACACTTCAATATAAGTGTTGGTAAAGAAAACTTTTATCAAGAATTAAGAATAGATGAGATTGTGAAGTTTCCTTGCAAAGTAGAATCTTTGACGAGATAGATGAAAATAGTTTGGTCGATCAAGATATTCTTTATAATATATGAAATAGGATTTTGAATCAAGTAAGCTCAATGATTCTCAATAAATATACTCTCTTAATTTCTCTTATAAGTTGTTAGAATTAAATGCAAAAGAGATGGCTATTTATAGAACAAGAAATTGAAAATCAAGAGTTTTCAGGCAAGTACTTCGGTCGACCGAAATTTCAATATAGCCATTATAAGATTTGAACCATTGGAGTTTCGGTTGATCAAAAATTATGTTTTGGTCGAACTACATTTAGGTCGGCCAGTGTGTTTCAGTTGATCAAAGTATGAATATTATGGAAATTTATTTTTATATCAAAATGTCTCTTTTTTCAAAATCTATTTCATATGTTAAGTCAATAATGTTTTTATGCAAGTGATGAATGATAAACAATGGAGTTATAATTAACTATAGGTCAACAGTGTACATGAATATTTTAAATACTTGCTATTGATTGTCGAGCCAATACCTTTACATATTAATTGAATATTCATTTAATAACTTTTAAAATATATTCTTCAATGTTCTTGTTCTTTTCGAATCTCTTTGGATCACTTCTTCTTCAATGGATGACGATTTGGGGTTTTGCATGCTTAAGAAGATTTATACAGGAAATACTCAAGAAACGGGACTTGTTAGAAACAAATGTATCTTATTTGTTATAATCAAAATAATGAGTTATAATTAACCATAGGTCATCAGTGTACGTGAACTTGTAATAGTGTAGAAGATCTCAAAAATTGACTTTGAATAGATTTTAGTCGAACAACCTTTTTCGGATGGGTCGTACGGGCTATAGACTGATCCATTCCCAATGCACGCGTAGTCATTGTGACACTTGTAGGTAGAATTTTACAACAGTATAAAGTTTGTTCAAATTGGATCTCATTTGGACCCTCAAATATTGTCCCAAACATGGCCACAGGGAAAAAAAAATTTGGAATTCTTACAATATAATATTAGAAAGTGGGACATTTGTCCGAAATGATGATTTATAGCTTAAGGGATGTTTGGAAACACTGATAAAGACAAAGGAACAATGTTGAATTAATATTCCCAAAAATAATTGTTAAACTAATAAAATAACAGAATAAAATACAAATAAGTGAGAATTAAAAATAAGTAGATAAAAATAAGTAGATCCAAACATGGTCTAATTCAAATTTTTTCTATAAATAAATACATCTCTCTCGTTAAATCCTTCCGCAAAATATGAAGTAGAATTTCCTAAGGAATGAAAGAAAGAAAAGGAAAGAAAGAAAAGACGAAAAAGAAGAATGAGTCCATATGAAATTCTTATTTCTGAAAAGATTTAATATAAGAACTTGATGGGGTTCTTCAAAACATGTAAAGTCCATAAAATCCAGACACTAAATAGTCCAAAAATGAAGAGTTTCACTCCAAAAATAAATATGTGAAAACAAGCAAAAAAACTACACTGCTAATAGCATGGTTTCAGTTATATTTTATCCCGCCAGTGGCATCGGTTTTTCCTCTTTTAAATAAAAAAGATGTTTTCTATTTCTCGTTAGTGGGCTAAATTAGAGTGAAAACGGAGTCTGGAACTTAAAAAAAAAGAGAGGAGGTTGGCAACAGATTTAAAACAAAAATTGACAGAGCTCTCGGCAACAGTCAAGAAGTTGGCCAGAGGGAAAAGAATTCCAGTTTGTTTCGTGTATTCAATCGGGTGATGTCAATCAATTAATTTATTGATTATTAATCAATTAATATGCTAGGATAATCTTTTTATGTATTGAATGAAGATGAAACTTGTTATTTATTTATTTCAATTCGATAAGTAGTAGTTTAGGAATTCCTTATGTTGTTTTGATTGACCTTGCGTGCTTTATTGTTTTTTATTATTTGATTGATTGGCCACCAACTAAATATATTGTTGCTTGTTGTAGTATTGAAAAAGTCACAATAGGTTAGAACTTTGTATGATTAACACATGAACACTAGATGTTAGAAATAACACTATGATATGTGCAATCTAATTGATAATTGTGTGATTTAATGTGTTCTAAACATTCGTATTGGGATTAGGAATATATTCGTTTCTTGTTTAGGATATATTTAATTTGTCTTGGCAAAAAAAATTAATTGCATGTGAATTATCAATTGTCAAGCAATGTATGAATGATATAAATTACAAATTTTCGGATTGAGATAGATGATAACAAGTAGATTCAGATTTCAATACATGCTCCCATTCATATTTACACCTCAACACATTTTTATTTATTTACTAGTTTTAGTGGGGGTGTTGCACGCATATTGCCAGTATTATTCTATCATAGAAGTTTCGAATAATGATTTCTTATTTGATACTCCACCCGTCCCATAAAGATAGACTCATTTCTAATTTTACACGGATTAAGAAAACATAATTATTATATGTTAGAAATATAAATTTTCTTACATTTTACTTAATATACCTCTACATGTGTTTAATTTGATGAATAGTGCATCCATTGTTGCCCACATAGTGTTTAATTGGATGAATAATGCTAAATTGATGGGAAATTCGGGCAATTTGCCGGCATAGTGTTTAATTGGATGAATAGTGAATAGTGCCTAAATTGGATGAATAGTGTTTAATTTTAATTGGATGAATAGTTAAATTGGATGAATAGTATTTAATTGCAATTGGATGAATAGTGTTTTATTACAATTGGATAAATAGTGCCATGAATATTGCATAAATTGGATGAATAATGTTTAATTTTAATTGGATGAATAATTAAATTGGATGAATAGTGTTTAATTGAAATTGAATGAATAATGTCAATTGAAATATTCAATCTTTTATATAAAGAAGATAGATTATTTATTCATTGCAAATTTTTAGAATAAATCAAATAAATTCATCTTTTTAATTGTTTCCCTTAATTGAATCGAAAGTAGACTAATAATTAAGACTAGACTTTATTCCTCGTGGGAACGATACTCTCAACTTATCAAATCTATTACTTGTCAACGATCTCGTGCGCTTGCGGGATTTACTCGAACAAGTTTTTGGCGCCATTTCCGGGGAATAACGGATTTAGTATAATTATTAGTTCACCTTTAATTCATTTTAATTTTTTTTAAAATTTGTTTACTATTTATTTTATTTTGATTATTCGTTATCCCTTGTTTTCTCTTCGTATTGTTCATTGAGTAGTATATGTTAGGTTTTAAGGAGCCTGAACTATTACCAATAGATCTTAAAATAGAAAGAACCTTTAGACAATGTAGAAGAGAACAAAGAGAGAATAGGGATATGACAAACAATCAAAATCCTAATTAAAATCAATTGCCGCTTGCTCCTCAAGAGCATGAAGTGCAAAATCAACTAGGTGCAGTGCTCAATAATGCTCAAGCTCTAGTTGGGGATTATTTAAATCCCGCGCCTGCCCCTATACGATAAACAATTGTTTATCCACCATTCGGGCAGGCAAATTACCACCTTAGATCTGATGTCATAAACTTATTTCAAAGTCATCAAGACATTAAGATATTTGGAAATGTGACTGAAAATCCACATGAGCACATTCAAGTATTTTTAATTCTATGCTACGTAATCATTCACGAAGGGATGTCAGCAGACGCTTTTCGAATGAGTTTGTTTCCCCCACACTTTAAAAGATAATGCAAGGGAATGGCTACGCTCATTAGCTCCCGGAAGCATTGTATCTTGGAATGACATGGTGCAAAAATTCACCTCAAATTTTTTCCCTCCTTCTCGTGTTCTCCAAATAAGAAATGAAGTTCACACTTTCAAACAACGAGACCTTGAAAGTTACCCTAAAGCATGGACGAAATTTAAGGACTATTTTCGAAAGTGTCAAATCTTGACATTCCCAAAAATGCTCAGGTCTACATTTTTTTTATTTAGGATTGCATCCTGAATACCGCATTATGATTGATGCTTCGGCTAGGGGATCAGTAATGAGATTAGATATTGATCGAGCACATGAACTATATGAGAGAATTGCGGAGAACCAAGCGATGTGGCTACTAAAAGGAAAATTCCAATAAAGGCATCTGGTGTCCACAATGTTGTTGCAGATATACAGTTGGTTACCCCTATGGAAGTAATTTTTAAAAAAAAAACTGGACAATTTAACTCGACCTGTGCACATGGTGCAATGACGTACACCAGTTTGCGAAGGATGCGGGGTAGATCATGTTATAGCTAGCTGTCCTTTAGCCTCAATACATGGAATGCAATATGAGGAGGTCAGGTACGTCCAAAATTTTCAGAAGTATCAAAATGACCCATATTCCAATACCTATAATCCAGGGTGGAGAAATCATCATAACTTTTCTTGGTCTAACAATCAAGGTCAGACTCATGAAAGAAACTTTCAAGCTAAACCACCAGGTTTTCAACATCAACAACCACAACAGTCAAGAAAGACATCATTAGAAGATATGTTTGCACAATACATGATAAAGACTGAACATGATACGAATCATGGTGGGCTTGACGGAAAGAACCACAAATCAAGTTAAACAAAGCTTCAAAGATCAAGCACTGCTTGAACGAAGAAGATTTGAGGCTAAACCAAGTAAGCAAGCCAAGAGACAAGTCGAGAATCGGGTTGAGAAATCAAGAAAACTAGAAATTAAAAAGAAGCAAAGTTACAGCCGCAAATAAAGTATCTTACGGCCGTAGTCCATTCTCGGATCAAAATGAAGGAATCAAGATTTTTAAAGTCACGGCCGTAACCGGAGGATCTCACGGTCATAAGTCACTTTCGGGTAAAATGGAGGAATTTAGCAAAATAGAACATATGGCCGTAACTGCTACTCTCACGGCCGTAAACCTGAAGCAGAAATACAGTCACGGCCGTAAGTTGGGATTATCTTGAATTGCACGGATTTTTATTTCCTTTTTTCGTGTTTTAATTCCTTTTTCAGTTTTAGCTATTTTAGGTTAGATAGAACTCTATTTTGAGTCCATTAGTGACTAGAGTTTTATTTTGCTTATTTATATTCTATTTTCCATTCATTGTAATAAGACTTTGATTAATAAAAATTTGTGTTGAGTGGTTTTCCCTCAAATATTGTTCTGGATTGAACACTTTCGAACTTATTAAATATTGTGAGATATTTGTGGCGTTCACCAAATCGAACTTATCAAGGATCTGGACATTCCTTGTGGTCTTCACCCCATTATGGTTCTTGTTTCCGCATCGCAACGGTCTCGGGTTTAATATACTCCTGGTTCTTACGTCGTGAGGCTCGGTTCGTAGTGTTATCGTCCGTTCCAACATGAGTTCAGAACTTTCCCGGCGTTCTTAGTATAATTCCATGAGTTCGACGTGATTCCCCTACCGGGATCACATCAGTTGGTATCAGAGCTGTACTCTGAATTCTGGTTTTTGTTTTTATCCTAGTTTGATTTTTATGTGTTTATCATAGAGTCTGCCACATAAAAATCATTCATATCCTTTTTTATATTGTTTCTTGAGTCTTTGATCCAGAAAAAACTTCAAAATTGTTTTTTTACACGTCCGTTTTCCGTCCAAATTAAGTGTCGTTCGTTTTCCCGTATTCGTAGTCAAATTTTTGGATTTATATAAAAAAATTATTTTATTTATTTAATCCGAAAATTCATCCATTATTCAAAATAAATAAATAAAAAGGTGATTCCAAAAATTCAAGAACTACTTTCTTGAATTTCCTTAAATTCTTGATATTCCTTACCTTCCAAGTCAAAATTAAAATTTATTATTAGTCCTTGTGTCAAACTATTATTCCATTCCATTCCATTCTCATTCGAGAAAATTCATCATCTAGGAAAGATAACCATCAGTCTTCTCTTCTTGTCATGGTGGAGAAATGGTTTGAGGAGTTCGCTGCGAAAATGGAAGCGAAAGTGGATGCGAAATTAGATGGAAGGTTAAGAACTCAGTGGATATGCATAGTGTAGAACTTGCTCAACGGCGTGAAAGGGAATATAGGCGTAATCATAAACCTAGGGATGGAATTGAGGTTAAGAGGAGATAAGAGATTGATCCGAAGGCAATATTGAAGATTCAAAAAGAAATTTATGAGGAATGAATGAGATGGGAACGGGAGGTAGAAAGGAAAAGGCTGGCTAGGTTACAAAAGAAAGAGGAGAGAAGAGAGACTGTAATTAAATTGTTAAATGAGAGTGAAAAATATATTATAGTAGAACCTCAGGTTAAGAATGTTGAGAAGGAGGAGGGCTAACTAGAATTGAACTTAGAAGTAGAAACTTTGAATTTTGTGGAAGATGAAAAATTGGAAGTGGTTGAGCTAACTCCAAGATTTGATGAGGAAAAGGGGGATTTAGGTAGCAAGGAAGTGATTAAGAATGAAATTGTTGATGATGAGAGGAATGACATGGAAGTTGGGGTGGAAGTCCAAAATTTGAGCTTTAAATTGGAAGATCCACATTTGGGTAGTAATGAGGTAGTGTATGAACATGGTGATAAAAATGTGGAGTTCGAAAAAGATGTGGTTGGGCTTGGAGTTAAAAATATTGAGCAAGAGAGTGAAGAGATTGAAAGAGGTGAAGAGAAGAGCCTCGTTGTAGATGTGATCTATCACGAATACAAGGATCCACACCTTGTACCTTTTGAGACTAACATTTTCCTCCCCATTTTATTTTAATCTTTATTGCAGGTTGATTACGCATGGAAGCTTGAATCAAATCAACCTTCATCAATTAGCCATGTGTTTCAATGCCTCCTTGTCTATCGATTGGAGAAGCATCACTTCTTGAATGCATGTCATGGAATCCATAATTTTTCGTTTGATCCAAGAGGTACAGTGAAACATCAAGAACAACACTATGATTCGAGACAAATCATCCTGAAGGAGGGAATGATACGAATCATGGTGAGCTTGACGAAAAGAACTACAAATCAAGCCAAACAAAGCTTCAAAGATCAAACACTGCTTGAACGAAGAAGGTTTGAGGCTAAATCAAGTGAGCAAGCCAAGAGACAAGTCGAGAATCGAGTTGAGAAATCAAGAAAATTAGAAATTAAAAAGAAGCAAAGTTACGGCCGCAAATAAAGTATCTCACAACCATAGTCCATTCTCGGATCAAAATGAAGGAATCAAGATTTTTAAAGTTGCTGCCATAATCGGAGGATCTCACGGCCTAAAGTCACTTTCGGTTAAATGGAGGAATTCAGCAAAATAGAACATACGTCCGTAACTCCTACTCTCACGGCCATAAACCTGAAGCAGAAATACAGTCACGACGTAAGTTGGGATTATCGCGAATTGCGTGGATTTTTATTTCCCTTTTTCGTGTTTTAATTCCTTTTTCAGTTCTAGCTATTTTAGGTTAGTTAGAACTCTATTTTGAGTCTATCAGCGACTAGGGTTTTATTTTGCTTATTTATATTCTATTTTCCATTCATTATAATAAGACTTTGATTAATAAAATTGTGTTGAGTGGTTTTCCTTGAAATATTGTTCTGGATTGAATACTTTTGAACTTATCAAATATTGTGAGATATTTGTGGCATTCACTAAATCGAACTTAGCAAGGATCTGGATATTCCTTGTGGCGTTTACCCCATTATGGTTCTTGTTTCCGCTTCGTAACGGGTCTCGGGTTTAATATACCCCTGGTTCTTGTGTTATGAGGCTCGGGTCGTAGTTTTATCGTCCATTCCAAATGGGTTCGGAACTTTCCCAGCGTTCTTCATAATTCCTCGAGTTCAACGTGATTCCCCCACCGGGATCACACCAGAACAAGTTCTAGCGATAACAGAAGCTAACTTCCAAAATCAACAGGAAACAATAAAAAATTTGGAAAATCAAATGGGATAGATGGTTGTGGCATTAACAAGTAGAAATCAAGGAACCCTACCAAGCAACATAGAGAAAAATCCTAAGGAACAGGTATTTGCAGTTGAAACATTGAATCATGCAGTTATTGAGACACCATCAATTACAGGTGCACCACCTGTTAAAGTACACGTGCCTCCTATTCCATTTCGCCTAAGGCTTCGAAAGCAACAAAGGGATGAACAATTTCATGCTATTACTACAAGGAGTGGAGTTCAGTTGCCAGATATCATTGTGAAGAAGAAATGAACCAATGCGGATCGGGTAACTACAATGGGCAAGGAGCAAATGGTTCAGTTTGAGGAATCAACAAATGAAAATTAAGAAGAGCAATCAAACATTCCACGAGGTAAGGCACCTGTTCCTGGTAATCAACACACACCTCCAGTCCAATTTCCTCAAAGGTTGCAGAATACTAAATTGGAAAAACAGTTCAAGCAATTCTTGGATGCCCTCAGACAACTGCATATCAACATCCCATTCATTGATGCCATAATGAAAATGTCAAACTATGCTAAGTTTATGAAAGAGATGTTAACTAAAAACAGGAAGTTGCCACGAGATGAAGAAGTGGCATTAACAAAAGAATGTAATACAATCCTACAACATAAGCTCCCTCCTAAACTGAAAGATTTTGGGAGTTTCACTTTACCTTGCTCTATTGAAATTTTACACAATTTAAATGCTTTAATTGATTTTGGAGCAAGTATTAATTTAATGCCATTGTCCATTTATAGGAAATTAGTATTGGGGGATTCAAATTCAACTTCAATAATCTTACAGTTGGCTGATAGGACACTCAAGCACCCTTACGGAGTGATTGAAGATATGCTTATCAAAGTTGGAGATCTGATCTTTCCAGCCAATTTCATCATTCTGGATATAGATGGAGATTAGAACATCCATGTGATCATATGAAGACCATTCCTAGCAACTGGATGAGCTTTGATGGATTTTGAAAAAAGTGAAATAAGTTTGAGGGTGGAAGAAAAATAATAAAGTTTCAGCATGAACCACGCGCTTAAACAACCTTCATATCTCGAGGAATGTAAAAAGATTGACCTCAAAGAAGAGGAAGATTGGAAAGGTCACAAGACCAGTAAAAGAGATAATGGATATGGTGGACTTGTTGGAATGGATAAAAATGAAAATTTGATAATCTGGAGGCTGAAGGATGAACAACATAATATCTGCATGTGCAAAAAGTACAGGGTTGAACACTTTCTTTTCAAGCCACCATGAGTAGCCAATACATCAAAATTAAGCTAATGACTATAAACAAGTGTTTGTTGGGAGACACCCCAATTTTCGTCCCTTTTATTTATTCAGCTTTATATGCATTATTATTTATTTTTATTTTTATTTTTTGCATCTTCATCCAATAACATGTTTAATGCCTGAAATTCATTTTTGCCTTGATATGACTGATTCTGCAACAAGAAGATGCTCAAGGAACTTTGAGAATGCATATCTCCACCTCTACATTTAGATTGATCAGGGAAGTCCTTAAACCGTTCCATTTTCCCAAGTTATACTTTTTATGTGCTTGATTGGATACATTGACGATAATGTATATTTTAAGTTTAGGGGTGGGTAGTCCATTTTTCTACCAAAATTTTCGTTTTTATTCAGCATGCAGTAAGGAAAAAAAAATTGAAAATTTTGAATTTTTTGTTGACATGTGTATGGCCCAAGATATAGTATGAATCAAATTTTGCTTTGACTTGAATTTTGGACAGCATGAAAACATGAATTTTATAAACTAGTTATTACTTGTTAGATTTCATCTTCACGCGCACATAGCCATGGTTGGATTATTACTTGTGCGAGGATTTGTTTAACACATGTGGGGCAAATTTATGCAACTTGAATTTAGGAATGACTTGCAAATCCCTTAACTTAGATCATTAGACATCCCGTCCCTAAAATAGAATCAAACATGCTCAAAAGGCAAGTTTGGGCTAGAATGGTTGGAATGTGCATGTATTGATGAGTTGGAGGTTTGTGATTCTTGATTTTGCACTTTAGTTAAGACGGTTTGGTCAATGGGTATAAACCATAACCAGAATAAAAATAGAAAAATGCTGAAGGGCTTATTCTACTCTTCAAAAGACTTTTTGACTAGAGCAAGAAAGCTTGTAAGGGTATTGAAACTTGGTACCCTAAACTCAATTGAATTGGGAGCTATCAGTCCAAAGATCGTTACATGGGTCAATTAGAAAGCAAGTAAGGAGTGTGGACTTACACATAAGACAATCAAACATCTTTAACTTTTCTTTGTTGCATTTGTGACTCGGGTAATTAAGTTTGAAGGGTTCTCTGAACCTAGTGCCCTAAAGTCGTCTGGTTTGAGATTCACCAACCCAAAACTCACTATAGGGGTCACATAAAAAGCAAATGAGAAAAGTATTACAAAAAGATGGTAAGAGACAAGGATATGAAAGAAAAAGAAAAGAGAAAGTCTTCCATAAAAAGAAAAATTACTTGGAATAAGCTTTGTTGACTAAACTATGGAGATAAGAAATGTAAAATTGGGGATTGCTTACTTTTGACTTGTTGTGCATGCATATTTCTAATTCTGACTATCTTGTGTGGAAAAAGCAAAGAAAATATTGAGAAACCACCATAGATAAAAACCAGGGGATGTGAGAGAAAAGCAGTAAGTTGTGATCATCCCGAGCTTTGAAAGAAAAATCATTATATAAATAGGGTTGACCACATGGGATTCGAGTATGATATTACATAATGAGCTACATGGTTTTAAGTATAACATTGCATGAGTAGGAGTTTGACATTGGCTATTCACACACACACATGAAAATCTGGCATGAGATAACTAGAATTATTTTGCTTTATTGTTCATAATTCTTGCTGAAGTACAAATTGATTTGGATTATTGAGGCACATGATAAATATGTTGACATTAAAAAAATATTTGTACTTTGCTATTTTGATTCATTAGTTTTATTTTATCTTATTCGATGACGAAATAGTTTAAGTTTGGAGGGTTTGATAAGTACATTTTTCGTACTTATCTTGGCTTTAAATTTAGAGAATTGTAAGTGTTTTAGGATATGATATTTCTAATTTACGTGTTTATTTTATTTGTTGTAGGAAAAATTCAATTTTGGATGCATTTGGAGGAAAAACGAAGAAAAGAGATTGAAATCGTACAAAAATTTGACAAAGTGAGACTCAAGTGCACAAATTAAGGATTGAAGGACGTGAATTAACAAAAATTAAGATATGGGTTGCACAATTAAAGACTCAATGACTAATTTGAATTATTTGAAAAGATTGAAGCCTAAAATCAAAACCTACACTAATAGTCTAATTGGGCCTTTAATGGATTGCAAGAGGGACTCCTTTGGTGACAATAACTCTCGGTTGGTGTGAATAAAAAAAGGGTAGCAACTTCTTGGTTGAAAAAAAGGTGGTCGGCTGGATATATATTGGTGGAATTAGGGGAGCCGAGTGGGGGGAATTAATTGTGGAGAAAAGTATGCTGCTTGGTTGAATTGAAGTACGCGGCTGGTTGGATTGGAGAGTAAAAGGGACTCCTTATTGAGAAGGCGGTGGTCGGACATTGGAGAAACATCGGCTGGTTAGTGGGCTGAATTGGAGTGAAAACGGAGGCTGAAACTTAACAAAAAGAGGTGTTCGGCAGCCGAATTAAAATGAAAATTGACAGAGCCCTCGGCAATAGTAAAGAAGTCGGCCAATGGGGAAAGGATTCCAGTTTCTTTCGTGCATTCAATCGGATGATGTCTATCAATTATTTTATTGATTATTTTTCAATTAATATAATATGCTATGCTAACCTCGACCTTGGCATTGGCGATTTCCTCACGGGCACGACGAAGATCGTCAGTAAGCTTGGTGATCTCTTCTTGAGCAAGATCTCCTCCTCAGTCATCAATGCTAGGTCGCTCTCACCCCTTGCAAGCTTCTCTTCAGCAGCTCGAGCATTTGTGGCCTCATATTGTACAGAGTGCACAAGTTGGCTCGATGTCTCGCTACGGTTGAAGCCTTCGACAATGAGACCCCGGTCGATACTGATCAACTGCAGGTCGGGATCAAAACTTGGAATTATTATCAAGTTACATAAACCGTTGAAAGCTAAGATGCGAATGTACCTTCACACCCGCATTCATAAAGTGGTTAGCTCCTTGCTCGAGCGTGACCTCTTTTGAATACTTCTCCACAAGACCGGGGTGGAGGTTTTTCTCCAATTTCTTCCAGAGATCAGCCAACGTGGGAGCTTCAGGTCCCACCTTGGGAGTAGAAGAGACATGTACATGTTCTTCCCGATGTGGAGGGCGTCGAGAATCCTGACTTGTGTTCCTTGGAAGAGGAACCTCTATATCTCCCCTAGAGGTCTCCCAAGAACTAGATTTACTCTGACGCCGCCTCTTCTGAGATCGGCATCGCACGATCCCATCTTCCTTCCTCTTCTCGGAAGTAGCCAGAGCCCTCTCCTCTGCCGCCTTCCTCAACCTAACCCCATCAAACGCCATTCTTGCAAAATACAATAATACAAAGAATAAAGAAGCAAATAAGGCAAAAGTAGAGGAAGAAAGGGAATGTAACAAAAGGCTAAGTACGAATTACTTAATTTACAAGGTTGGGGCCTACCGGGCTGCAAGTCTCATTAGTCATTAAATAAGATGCCTCCTCAGCCAAAAGACCAAAATCACATACCCTAACGGCATTGGCCAAAAGGTCAGCCAATGCCTCCTCACTAATATTCCCCATTCTATTGAAACTATTTATATCCGGTCTCCTAAAGGTCTTCCAAAAAATATGTTCTGACCTTCTCGGGCTTCCACATAAAAGAATATTTACTTCCAGTACTTTAAAGAGGAAGGAACCCATGGCACCTTAAGACATCCCTTCCCACTTAAATAAACAAAACTATTACATCAGGGTAAATACTTCAAATATAGGAGGCACTTACACAAATCTATGGTGGGCTCGATCCCAAAACTCCAATACAGAACAAAAAAATAAACTAGGATCCTCCACTCATTAGGAGGGAGCTGACCCGGTAATATGCTCGCGGTAAGTAGGAAGTCAATGAAAAAATGGTGTAGGGGAAGTCTAACTCCGGCTACAAGAGTCTCGTGAAACACTACCATCTCCCTTTCTCAGCAGTGGTATGACACATGGTCCTTTTTTGGGACTCGAGCTGTGTACTCATCAGACAACGTAAATTTCCTCATGTCTGCCTCAACCAAATGCTCTTTCATCTTGCAACTGTAGGTAGGGAATGCAAGGTCGGCTTCACCCGACCTTCTACCTAGGTCTGGATTTCCTCACTATCCGACTCATCATCTCAGGAAGGTGGTGGTGGTTGGTAAAAATCTAATGGCTCAACTAGGGATGACAAAAAAACTCGAAGGATCCGAAACCTGGAGGACCGAAATAACCAACCCCGAAAATTACTTGTCTCGTCGGGTCCACGGGGCGAGTTTTCCACCCCGAACAGCATTCGGGGTGGACCCGCCCGCCCCAACCCGCCACGTGACCTGAGAATTTTTTTTTTTTTTCTTTTTGAAATGAGAAACTAAAAATAAATTTAATGAGGTTTAGAAGAATTGAACCGTGGTGGGATTTAAGGGTATGAGAATACACAACCACTATACCATTATGTTGTTTATTGATTTCTTTCCCTTCAAATATATACATATTATTTTTAAAGTTCAAACTTAAAAGCTCTAACTAATTCGACACCTAAGTTTTTCACCCAAAAATTTATTACCAATTTATATTATTAAAAAAAAAATTAATTTCGGGTCATTGGCGCGGTGGGTAGTTGCCCCGACCTGCCCCGCGAACAGCCGTGGGGCGGGGCAGGGCGGGATATAGCCATTTCGGGGCTGACCCCCCCGAACCCGACCCATTGCCATTCCTAGGCTCGACCTCTAGAGGCTTGTCTAAATTCTCTACTTTTCTAAGGTCATCTATGGTCACCTGCCTTACCATGTTTCCCGTAAATAAGTTATGTAAATAAGGAGGTCTGGAAAGGTCGAGGATAGGGACCATATGTATATGGGAAAAAAAGGCGGGAAAATTTTCAAATCCTCACCCTTCTCCTAGCCACGCGTTAAACATCTAATCAAGAACTATTCACCTTCTCACATTGATTAAAACAAAAGTGGTTGGCAAAATGCGTAATAGTTTTCGGATATAAATACAAAAGTTGTCAAGTATAAATGCACCCAGAGATCGATTCCAGAACTCTAGCGCATGGGGGTCAATGATCGGTATAATTTCTCTATCACATCATTCAAGAATAAGGGCTATGAGCTAAAGGCCTAAGGTTTGGCCCAGTCCTAGTCAAGACTTACAGGCCGGCCCATGTGCCCGACCTCTCCTTGGACTCTCTTCGTCACAAGTTCAGGAGCCGGGTCATTTTCCCGGGCTCTCTTCCAAATATAAGGTCGGTATATACCAACGTCACTACCATTAATCTTAACTTAGGATCTTGAGATCGGTCGGCCTTACAGTATCAGATGCCCATCACAAATCATCCTTGGTCCATGGGCTTCGTAAATGAGCCTAGCCCTAACATCAATAAATTAGGTAAGTCGCTTCTCAGAAATGAAATTTTAATCCCTATAAGGGTTTTTTCCCTGAAAGGTAAGTTTCTTCGATAATGATTCCTTTTCCTAATAGGAGGTGATGGGCTTTGAAGCCTAAAAATACAGTCCATTTTCTACCTGCATTGATTCATTACCATCAACTCAATTACCATCTTTATACTTCTTTCTCTACTTTCTCTTTAGAAAATTGATTCTTACATTGGAGGGGCGACGAGAAAAACCCTCGCCTTCTTTCTTTTTTTTTTTTTTTTTTTTTTTTTTTTTTTTTTTTTTTCAGGTTTAAGGCGACTCAATTCATCTTTTTCAATGATCAAGTAGTGGTGAGAAAACTTTTCAGCATCAATTAGTAAATCACAAAATTTTGAAAGTGTTATATTGTAGTACTTTTGAAAAGAAGTAAATTTCAATCTTGATACCCAAAGTTGACTATTTTGTAAATGTCCGTAATTTGTTTAATAGGCGTTTGAGCAAAGTTAAGAAAAAAGAAATTGAGAAACTTTTAAAAAGTGAAAAGAAATTTATACCCTCGCATTTATTTCTCTACTCTTAGCCCCAAAATAAGTTCCTCTACAAATGAGTGGAGAATGTTTAAATCGAATAGCAAATGGGTGGAAATGTGTGATTAGGCGAATCACATAGTGGACTTACCCGACCATTTGAAGAAACAAATGTACAGAATGGGACAGTAGAGGTGATTGAGCAAAGAATTATAGATTTGAGGTCCTCAAATGTTCAAAGTGATATTATAGGGATTATTTGTACAATGAAAATAAAAGAAATGAACATTTTGTGACAATTATCCTAGATTCAACCTCTGGCCACAATAATTCTTTCATACTTGACCATAGAGTGTTTGGAAGTCTTCGGACCAAAAAATGAATGTAAATTGTAAAATAACATGGTCTCACTCTCACTTTGTAAGTATTTAAAAAATGTTTGGCTAAGTTTTAAAAAAAATGCTTAAAAATTAGACAGTGATGCATTTAAAAATGCTTAAAGCACCTTTTTAAACTTAGCCAAACATGATCAAATTAAAAATAAAAATAAAAGAAAATACATACAACTAAATAAATCTTAAACATAGGATTTTGTGCAGATAACCAAGGTATAACACCTGGCTCGAAATTCAATTCGAGGATGCAGATAATTTGAAATGTAAAGTTTTTATGCAGTTAACCAAGGATTAAATTTACTCATAATATATAGTTCTTCTCATGTGTAAAAAGATCTTATTGTGATTTTATATGCATAAATTCGTACACTTGTTCTAAAAGGTGCGTCTAGACAATGCACATGTCTTGAAAAAGCATCGCATGTGTCGCCGTGCCCGCATTAATGAGTTTGAATGGGCATAAACAGATAAATCAGCTAATAAACAAGTCGAAATCAGTATTACTGTCCAGTCAATAAAAAATCTTGTAATTATATTAAACAGTAATACCAATTAAAAAAATAACTGTGAAAAATTGATACAAGTGTAAAGTTGGTGGACCAACTTGTAATGTTGCATTTCTGAAACCATACTTTTACTTATGCATAAGACATGATATTTGATTGGCTTCATCCAAGCTGTTGATCTTCAAGAACTGATCTGAGTCGTTGGCGGTGGAATATATATATATATATATATATATATATATATATATATTGATCTGAGTTATGATCTTACAATTTTCTTAGTGAAATCGTTTGTAAATCTTTGATTTACAAACTGTCTGAGTGGTTATTTGTTGTGAGAACTTGTGTTGTGAGTTATCTTTGTGATTATTGTTGTACCAAGGATTTCTTGGTCTCTGTTCTTGAGCGATTTGTTGAGATCTGTTGTAATAAGTCTTTATATTGTAATTCTTTGTGAATTATTAATAAAATAGAAGTCATAATCCACTCATAGTGGAACTTCAAGGAAACGTGGCTAGAGGTTAGGCGAACTTGGGCCTTTGGGCATAAAAAGGACTGGTGTTCTTACATTTGTTGTTATTATTTCTTGTTGTGCTTTGAGTCTGGGTTATTTTGTGAACTCTTGTTATTGTAACAAGTGGCATCAGAGCCATATTGAATGGTTATTGGCATATTTGTGTCCTCTGGTGAACGATCTGAATTTCTTGGTGACGGATCTAGAGATTTTTTATTCTAATATTCTGGTTTTCTTACTATTGGAGTCGCATCTAACGAACACTGAGTGTTCGCTTGGTGAATCTAAACCATAGTCTTATCATTCTTCAATATTTGCCTTTTGTGTATATTTGACTTTCTTGAAATATAGACTGCAATTAATGTAATTTGTATGCACGTTTCTTGAAGGCTTCTGAGTGTTTGTCATTCTGTAGTATTATCAGTTAATATTACCCTTTGGCCTACCTTTTCAGTTGATACCCTTGACTTGAGAACGAGAGTCTCATAGAAACTGATAAGTACATTTTTCGTACTTATTTTGATCTCAAATTTTGATAATTGTGAATATTTTAGAGTTTGATATTGCTTAACTATTTATTTATTTTGATTGTTTAGGAAAAACTCGAATTTGGAAGAAATTGAAGCAAAACGAGAAAGTCATGTGCGGAGTACGTGAAGAAATCAGCGCACAACTTTTAGTACAACTATTTACCATGGAGCCTATAATATATCATTGGAAATATAATTGAATATAGAGTCCAATGCAACGAACGGAGCATAAATCCGAGTTGTATATCAAAAGTTATATGCGTTTGAAATTAGACATACGGAGCAGAAAATTCAACCGCGGGTCAACATCAGTTTGCAAACCACTGCTGACCCGCGATCCTACCCTGGCCCTATTTTCGGCCCAACCGTGATTTCCAACCCACGGCTCGACCGCAGCCCTCCTATAGGGTTTTTTTGCAATTTTTTTGGTTATTTATTTATTTTTCTATTTATTTTCTAGCCCAACTAGGATTAACCACTTTCTTGACTTTTAAACTATAAAAAGACCTAGTTTAACCTAGATGGAGTTCCCCAATTGATTATTTATAGACATTCTACAAGAAATCAAGGACAGATTCCTAGAAGCCAAAGGACAATTCAAGAATTTGGGATAAAGATTGGATCTTGGTGCAAGAATTCTTCCTTCTTCTCAAATCAATTCAAGAATTTGGTGATGTTATCAATTTTTCATTCTTCTTGTTTCTTCAATTATGTGTAAATAGATCTATTTTTTGGGGCGAACGATGTGACGTTGTTTAAATATTCAATTTAATTATCAAGTTTTTGGGTTTAAAATTATTATGTATTGATTTTATTATTGAGTTTAATGTATGAATTATTTGATCACCAATTTGATGAACTGTAGGTTGTTTTCATAATTCCAGAGGTGAGTTAACACCTAAACAAAGTAATAAAATCCGTCAATTGACAAAAGGGTAGAGATACATCATTGTGGTTGTCATGATCCTTTGGAATTCTTATTGTTAAATGTATCTAGTTAGATCTTATTCTGATCCAACATAGAGATGTGTGGTTGACTTAGTTAGATAAAACTAATTTAAACTAGAGAGAGGAATTTTGGATATATTTGTGAATTAAATCAAACACTATTTTAGAAAAAGAATTTGATATGAGAAATTGAATAGGATAACAAGGTTACTTTCGTGAACCCCAGCACTTTTAATTCGCGAAAACACAAAAAATCAATCTTTACTTGCTTTGTTAGCATAATTTGATATATTTATAATTACTTTCACTAGTTGGTAGTCTAAAATTACAAATCTTTGCATTTATTTGTAATTTTTGGAATTGATTAATCAAAACTAATAAACCTTGTTTGGTATTTATAAAAATTAGATTTTTAGTAGATTTTGATAAATGTTGATGAGATGTGTGGTTGAGAAATTGTAGGCCCCATAAAAAGTGTGGTTAAGATTAGATGTTGATTTTGAATTAGATTAAAATCTAAAAAAGTAGTGGAATCAAACAAGGGCTAAATAAGTTAGTCCTCATGGGATCAACATTCCGGACTCAAAAAGTCCACTTTACTACTTGTTTGCGATATTGTGTACTTGCAATAAATTTCATAAGAGAATCCTGGGGTCACTTGATAGTATCTAATCTGGTGACCTAGAAACTGCATAAGTGCATGCCTGATTGTGCATTTGTCTCACTTGATCCTAATCTGTGTGTTGAACTGAGTTATATATTCTTTGTGAAATTCTACTTGGTTGTGTTTTACTTGTACTTATGTTACACTACCCTATTTCGTATAATTACATGTGTTAATATGGGGCTAGTAAATTTGATCTTGAGACATTTGATGGGAGGGGTGATTTCTCTATTTGGAAGCAGAAAATGAAAGCTCACTAAGTTCAATTAAAAGTGTCTAAAGCTATAGAGGGAAATTTCCCCACTAATATGACTGGTGCTGAGGAAAAAGAATTGGATGAGAAGGCTTATAGTTCTATGATTTTGCATTTGGCTGACAATATTTTAAGAAAAGTCAGTGAATGCAAAACCACACCTGAACTATGGACCAAACTTGAAAACTTTATCACAGAAAGTCTCTTCCAAGTAAAAATTTTCTACTCAAAAGATTTTTTTTTTTTTTTTTTTTTATGCAAAATGGATCAGTCAGTTGATCTTGAAACTAATCTTGATCATTTTCAAAAACTTTGTCAAGATTTGATCAGTTCTGGTGAAAATTTTTCTGATGAACACTAAGTTATTATCCTTCTAAATGTTTTACCTAACACTTATAAAGAAGTGAGAAATGCTATTGAATATGGTAGGGGTACCCTTACTTTTGAAATTGTTATTAACTCTTTGAGTACCAAAAATCTAAATATCCAACAGCAAAACCAAGAAAATGTGAGAGGAGAAGGGTTATATGTTAGGGGTAGACCTTTGCATAGACATTTTGATAATACAAATAATCAAAATGGTTTCAAAAAGAAGTTAGAAGTAAGTCTAGGAGTAAGTCTAGACCTAGGATCAGAAAGTGTTATGGGTGCGACAAGATTGACCATCTTATTAAATATTGTTTTAAAAGGAAAAATGATTTTAGAGAAAAAGGAAAGGAAGAAGCTAATATTGCCTCATCCAACACCTCTGACCAACCTTCTACATCTTCTTGTGACTTGCCTGAAGTATATGTTACCGCTTCTCATTCTGCAAACAACTGTGAGTCTAATATTCTTGTCATGGTAAATTTGAAAATGAATCGGTGACTGACTTTGGTGCTTCTTTTCATATTACCTCCAGAAGGGATTGGTTTAATAATTTTGTGTCTAAAGATTTGCGTTCTGTGACCATGGGAAATAATCTAACTAGTAATATAACGACATGGGTTATATTACTGATAATGGATGTGTGCTTAATCTGAAAAATGTCAGATATGTTCTTCAAATGAAAAGAAATTTGTTTTCTGTTGGCATGCTTGATGATGAAGGTTTTTCATAATATGTTAATAATGGTGTTTGAAAATCATTAAAGGTTCCCTTGTTATTTTCAAAGGTGTGAAAATAAATGGATCTATAATATGAATGCTTGGTGATGGAAACGAGGCGAGTTCAGGTCGGGTACCTCGACCCTTGCCTCATCCCGTGGGTTTTTTCTTTGCCAAACCCACTACCCACCTCGCGAATTTCGGGTGAGTCAATCCCGTCGCCCCATTTACCGACCTGTTTAATTTTTTTAGTTTTTTCAAGTATTTTTTCCTTTTTTCTTTATTTATTTATTTTAATTAATTTATTCAAGGCGAAATCGGGTAAGGGTTGGGGCTGTGAAACCCGCACCTATCCCGTGACCTGCTTGGGTCGAGGGAACCCGCCCCACCAACCTACGAGGCGGGTTTTTTTTCATCCCATTCAGAACGGGTCAGGTTTTTTTGCCATCTCTATGAATGCTGCTATTTTGAATGATCAACACGCTGCTTGCAATATTGTTTATAATGCTGATGATACTTTAAAATGACATAAAAGGTTGGCTCATATCAGTTCTAAAGGTCTTAAACTTTTGAATAAAAGGGGAGTTTTTGGAAAAGATTGTGTCTGACATTCCCTTCTGTGAAACTTGTACTTTGGCAAAACATCATAAGTTACATTTCAAATTATGTACCAATAGATCTAAGAATGTGCTAGACTATATACATTCAGACCTATGGGGACCTGCACATGTTCCTACTGTAGGGGCGGTAAATATTTTTTACCAATGATTGATGATTTTTACAGAAAAGTTGAGTTTATTTATTAAAGTAAAAACTTGAAGCCTTTGATAAGTTTAAAGTTTGGAAGCTTCAAGTTGAACACCAAACTGGAAAGAAAGTTAAGACTTTAAGAACTGACAATGTTTTAGAATTCTGCTATTCTGAATTTGATAAATTTTGTGAAAACTATGGAATTTTAAGACATAATAAAACTGCTCCATATGCACCACAACAGAATGAAGTAGCTGAAATAATGAATAGGGCTCTTCTTAGAGGTGGAAAAACGACTCATCTGCTTGGGTTCGTCAAAACACGAGTAGAGGGCGGCTCGACTTGCCGAATTGGCGAACCAATGGACGAGCCAAACATCCTTGTCAAACCACGAGCCGAGCATGGCTCGACTTGTGGTTCAACGAGCCGCTTGTTGGAACGAGCTCGTGGCTCGTTCCAGCGAGCCCAACTCGCCGGCTCGTTTAATAAAATAAATAAATAAATTTAAAATCTGACCATTGGGAAATAAAAAAATTTAAAATTCGACCATTGGGACGTCCCAACGGTCGGCGGTCAGATTCCGGCAGTTGGCGACGTCCAACGGTCAAATAATAAATTTTTTTTCTATTTTCCCTCTATAAATACTCCTAAAAACAACTTCATTTTCACTTCATCTTTCAACACAAACTCTCCTATACTATTACTATACATACTCTCAAATTCTCAATCCACCTCTACTACTCTACTACAAGTCTACAATTTCATTTCAATCTCTCAATTCTATTTCTATTTTCTAACCACTTATTATTTATACAATACACATATTTCATTTTCAATTTTCTTCTCACTTCAAGTCTTCATCTACACTACAAATTGTCAAATTCTACAATTACACACCAACTCCACTCTACACATTTCAATTTTTATTTCAGATTTTCAACTACAAAAGAATGGATCCCAGTAGCCGAAGAATTGTTAATGAATTGTTCGATGGTCCACTTGGATTTGGGGATGACTTAACACCACAATCTCACGCTCAATCTCACTTCAACGATGAATTCTACGATCTCAACTATGTTCCAATTCCCAAAAATCTTGAAGAAGTTGCACTTAATCAACGAATCGATTTAGGTGATGTTGAAGAAGATGTGGATGTTGAAATCTTAGAAAATGATCCCGATCTTCCCGAAGCAAAAGGGAAGAGAAAAAGCTGCAAAAGGTACAAAGAAAGTTGCAAAGTGTTGGGATCATTTCAAATTGATCTCAATTGGGAAAAAAACTGAACCATCACCGGAAGAGTTCAAAGCAGTGTGCAAATACTGTGCACAACAATTGGCATGGCAAAAAGGTATTGGTACTACACATCTCAATCGTCACTATAGCAAATGTGTTACCAAACGCGGGTTTGTTGAATCAAATCGTAATAAAAAATAAAAGTAAATTATGATTTGGTTCATCCACTAGTGGTTCTGCTGTTGGATCTACTAGACTTTCAAATTGGATGTATTTCGAACAAGATAATCGAACCGGTATCCAATTATTTCGGCCATACCAAAAGATTTACTAACACCTCCGCTTAGCACAGTAGCTTCGGAGTCTGCTTTTAGTGTAGTTAAAAGAGTTTTGTCATAAGTCAGGAGCCGACTCAAAGAAAATATTTTGAAAGCGTTAATGTGTGTCAAAGATTGGCAAGACGCTCATTTTCGCATACAAAATAAGTATGCCGAAATTGCATGCAGTCAAGTAAATGATATGTAACTATAAACTTTTAATTCCTTCATTTAAAATACAATTTTCATTTCAAAAAAAAAATTGTACACGTTGTTCGTGTACAATTTTAACTCTGCCTACTTCAAAATTCAAATATTCAATCAAATTAATAGCCGGTCCCAAGCCCGGATAAAAAAGAGGATTTTAGTTTTAAAACTTGTAAATTTTAATTTATTTACTCAATTTTATTTTGTCTTTCCAAATATTAATTCTTGACATGTTTACTAACATTCATCACTTATAGTCTTATTATACAGTATGCTTAATAAGTATTAATTATTTGTTACAAATTTACACAACTAATTAAAATTTATATACAATATCTAACTAATATTCAACTTATTTAATTAATTTCTGTTAACTTAAAAAAAAAAGGAGCTACGAGTTGAAGCTCGGCTCTGTCCACACGAGCCGAGCACCTGCTCGGCTCGTTTAGACAAAACTCGTGGCTTGGCTTGTCCAAATGACGAGCAGAGCATGGTGATTCGAGGGCTGAGCCGGCTCGGCTCGGCCAATTTCCATCCCTAGCTCTTCTTAATAAAGTTAGATATATGATGGTTGACTCAGACATTCTTAAAAGTTTCTGGGTTGAAGCTGTTATGACTGCATGCTTTCTTGTTAACTTGACTCCTTCCGTGTCTTTAAATGATAAAACACCTGCTGAAATGTGGAGTGATCTTCCTGATGACTATTTTTATTTAAAAGTGTTTCATTGTGGTGCATACTCTCATCAGAATATAGGTAAGTTGCATCCTAGGGCCCAAAAATGTGTTTTTCTTGGATATCCCCCAGGAGTTAAAGGGTACAGACTGTGGGCTAGAGATTTAGGTGTAGGTAAGGTCATAATAAGTAGAGATGTGACTTTTAATGAAAATGAGATGCCTTGCCTTAGTGAGAAAGAGCCTGCAGAGTCACCTAGTGTTGAAACTGAAAATCTTTTACATGTTTTTGATTTGAACTTACTTAATGTTTCTGAAACCGTTTAGGTGGAGACAAATAATTTTGACCCTGAGACTATTGAACCTAAACAGCAAATTCCTCAACCTGAAACTCAAGAAAATGATTTAAAAACTGAACCTGAGGCAAACCAAACTGGCTTGAGAAACTATTAGTTAGCTAGAGACATGGTTAGAAGAGAGATAAGAGAACCTATGAGGTTTGGATATGTTGATAATGTTACCTTTGCATTCCTTAATTTTCAAGACCTCTGTGACATTGAACCTAAGACATATGAAGAGGCAGTGTCTAGTAAATACCATAAGGAGTGGCTTAAGGCTATGAGTGAAGAAATGAAGTCTTTAAGTGACAATAACACCTAGAACTTAGTTCCCAGACCTAAAGGTAAATCTATGGTGGACTGCAAGTGGATTTGTAAGATAAAAGAGAGTGGAACAAAGTCTGAACCTGTTAGGTGTAAGGCTAGGTTGGTTTCTAAGGGAATTACACAAAAGAAAGGTGTAGATTATATTGAAGTTTTCTCTCCAAGAGTTAAGTATACTACTATTAGAGTTATGCTAGCTTTAGTTACACATTTTAACTAGGACTTGGAACAGTTGGATGTTATAACTGCCTTTTTGCATGGTGAAATAGATGAGAAAATTTATATGAACCAACCATTAGGTTTTATTGAAAGGGATAAAACTAAGCATGTTTTCCTTTTGAGAAAATCTCTCTATGGTCTGAAACAATCTCCCAGACAGTGGTATAAAAGATTTGACATCTTTGTGCTATCTTTGAAATTCAAAAGAAGTGAGTATGACCTCTACCTGTATTATAAATTACAATCTGAGACTGATGAATGTATATTCTTAATGCTTTATGTAGATGATATGTTGTTGATTAGCCCTTGCACAAATCAGATTAAACTTGTAAAATCTGCTCTTTTTTCTAATTTTGATATGAAAAACTTAGGGAATGCTAAAAGAATTTTAAGAATGAAAATCCTTAGGGACAGACCTAAAAATATGCTTAGGTTAATTCAAATATCATATGTTTTGAAAATTGTGAATAAGTTTGGTATGTCTAATGCTAAATCTTGTAGTGTTTCTTTAGCTAATCATTTTGTTTTAAATAAAATGATTGTCCTAAATCTAATAATGAGTTTGAATGCATGAAGAATGTGCCTTATTCTAATGTTGTAGGGTCAATTATGTACACTATGGTCTGCACCAGACCTGACAGTGCATATTCTATCAGTGTTTTAAGTAAATATATGTCCAATCAAGGCCCTAATCACTAGGAAGCTTTAAAATGACTTATAAGGTATTTAAAGGAGTTTGCAAACTTAGGTTTAACATATAGAAGAAGTTCTAAAGGTATAAAATTAAAAGGATATGTGGATGCTGATTATGCTAGTGATAGGGACAATACAAAATCTGTTACTTCCTATGTTTTTACTATATGTGATGCTCGTGTTAGCTTGAAATCACAACTTCAACACATTGTTGCACTGTCCACAATTAAATCTGAATATATTGCAATCACTGAAGTTGTTAAAGATTTACATTGGTTAAAAGGTTTGTTAATGAGTTAGGTTTTCTTGTGACACACCTGTACCATATTCTGATTCTCAATCTGCTAGTCATTTGTGTAAGAATCATGTTTTCATGAAAGAACTAAATATATTAATGTGAATTTGCATTTTATTAGAGATGTTATCTCTAATGGTCTTATTACTATTGAGAAAATAACATCCCAGCTTAATCCGGCTGACATGGGAACTACGGTACTATCTGTGAGTACGTTTGAAAACTGTTTAAGCATTTTAAACATAGACAAAGGGTAAGTTGGAAATTTCTAAGTCATTTCACCTTTGTTTATTTTTGAATAGTCTTCTTCTTTAATTGTTTGCCTTTTTTTATGCTGCGGTATTATGTGTTAATGCTAGACTTGTATTAAGGTGGAGATTATTAAAAATTGATACAAGTGTAAAGTTGGGTGACCAACTTGTAATGTTGCATTTCTGAAACCACGCTTTTACTTATTCATAAGGCGTGATATTTGATTGGCTTTATCCAAGCCATTGGTCTTCAAGAACTGATCTAATTCGTTGGTGGTGGAATATATATATATATTTGGTTTTCTGCGTGACCTCATTCTGGAACCTTCTCTCTTCTCTCAGAAGCTAACCCTAATCTCTCTCACTCACTACACGCCTCTTCAACTCATGATTGATATGAGTTCTGATTTTACAATTGTCTTAGTGAAATCATTTGTAAATCTTTGATTTACAAACTATCTAAGTGGTTATTTGTTGTGAGGAGTTATGTTGTGAGTTATCTTTGTGATTTGTGTTGTATCGACAGTTTCTTGTTCTCTGTTCTTGAGCGATTTGTTAAGATTTGTTGTAATCAGTCTTTATAATGTAATTCTTTGTGAATTATTAATAAAACAGTAGTCGTAATCCACTCATAGTGGAGCTTCAATGAGTCGTAGCTAGAGGTTGATCGAACTCGGGTCTTTGGGCATAAAAAGGGTTGGTGTTCTTACATTTACTGTTATTATTTCTTGACGCGCTTTGATTCTTAGTTATTTTGTGAACCTTTGTTATTGTAACAATAATCATACCAATAAAAAAATAAAGGTTTTAAAAAATGCTTAAGCACTTTTTAAGCTTAGTCAAACATGATTGATTTAAAAAAAAAAAAAAAGGGAGCAAACCTATTTTCACGTGATGGAGAAAGTACTGTTTAAAATATTATTTTTGCTAAATAATGATTAGCAAACAAGGGCTAAATATATGTGTCGAAACTTAAGCTATTCAGGTTTTAACAAGTGAATTGTAAAAGAGTAATTCTAGGGAGACATTAATAAAGGATATTTTTAATTGACATTGTGTTGTGATATACATTCATTTGGTAATAATTATAACTACCTCACTACTTATTTTTTTATCACATAATGAATAAGCGCTACATCACAATATCACTTAAAAATGTCTCTTATTAATTTCTTCCTATAATTATTGATTATAAAATCTTTTCATAATTCTCTTGTTCTTTTTAGCTTATTTAAACTTGAAAGGAAAAATTCTCTTGGACATATAGGGTAAACGTAGAAAGTTTGGTTGAAAACCAAATTATTTAGAATAAAATAGTTATGGCAAAGTTGTATGATTTCTCGGCGGTGGAGAATGAGGACAAAATTCCTAACACACTTCTTTAGTTTCATAGCAACGACGGTAAACGGGGTTAAGTACAATACAACACCAGCATAATTTGTCACTATCTTCGTCACACTTTCGCTTTCAAAAATCAAGATATATTTTCTCTTCCTTTAACCTACTCGCACTTGCATTTGAATTATCTATCATCATCGCATCTTCCTCTTCGACTTCGTTCTTGTACTTCATACCTATTTACATGAAATTTGAGTAAAAATAAAGTGAAATTGCAGAGGTAAAATAATAATAATAATAATAATAATAATAATAATAATAATAATAATAATAATAATAATAATAACAATTTACAAAATTATAAGCAATTTTTTATTTTATTTTATTAAGATTAAGAGAATAGCCTCAAGATTGAATTATATGATTTGATCAATATTTTATACTCAGTTTTTAGAATATTCAAAATGGAATGCAAGAAACAAACGTTAGATTACAGAGAGAGTTGTTGACGTAAAATTAAATAAAATGAAATTAAAACAAAGAAAGAGAGAAAATGTCACAAACCGTATTCACATAGATGAGGGGTGAAGAGGACCAAAAGGATGGTAGAAAGGAGAACGATATGAGCGAAGTTGAAAGAAGCCATTAATTTGATGTCGAAGAAACTGAAATGAATATTTATACAATTGTGTTTTTAGTATATCAAGAGTTAATATTATTTGTTGATGTCATGGTTTGACCGCCTCGTTATTAAATGTTACTACAATGTGTCGAAATGTCGATGGATATATAAACTATTTTGTTCCATTTCTACGTGATATGCCCATCAGATTTTCGACACCTCAGAATTATTATAGTGAAAATATCAGTACTTTAGAGTTTGGTAGCTTATTTGTAGAACATATAAGCTTCGTTTGGTTGATAAGCTTATTTGACAAGTAAAAACTTATTTCAAAAGTTTCTTTTACAAGCGTTTTAAATAAGCAATATGTGTTTTTTCATTTTTTATTCTATTTTTAATCTCTTTATTTTTAAATATTATTTTAAACATGTCCTTTTATGTCATTTTATATTTCTGAGTTAACTTTTTTCAGCTAGTTTTGTCAAACACTTCTATTCGATCAGCTATCAGCTTTCAATTAACCTTTCAACTTATTAGCTAACTTATCGTCTTGATTTTCCAAACATAGCCTTGGTAACCAGTGGCGGATCCAGAAAATTTTTTCAGCACGGACGGATATCAATAAAGAAATTCCAGCACGAACGGACTCCAGTAATTTTTCAAGTTGTAACAAAAAAATGTCAAAAATTCCTACTTTCCGTGCGGATCCAGTACGGACGAGCGCCTGGGCTCGCCATACCATGGATCCGCCCCTGTTGGTAATAGTCAAGTCAAGCAAAGAAAAACAATAAATTTGAAATCGATTCAGAGTTGAAAAGTTGGCAATTCAAATTCATTCATTTAATGTTCGCAATCTCTTTATCTATATTATCTTATTATTATTATAAAGGAGGATAGTTGCTTTGCTTTTACCTCCAAAAGTTCCCCCCAAAAATTTTCCAAATGGTTTTCTTGAAGTTTCTCCTACGAGCAAAACAATTCAAAATCAAATTTTTTTTTTTTAGTTTCCGCCAAAATTCAGTAATAATAGTGGGCCCCACGAGTTCTATCCCAAAGAGTAAAAAAAAGGGGTCGGCATAATATTTTCAACATTATTTCTCTCCTCTCTCTGTCTCTAAACTCCTCTATTTCTCTACGGCGGCGATGGATGGAGGCAACAGATCCGGCAGGTGCACCGACAGTAGGAGTGGGAGGAGCTTCTTTCATTTCCAGAAAACACTATTGCTCTCCTCCCTCTCAGACTCAAACCTCTGTCTCCAATTTATTCACCCGATTCTGACCGCAGGGAAGCAGCTCAAGTCGAAGCTCGGCTACGATCTCTTCGATGAAGGAGATAAACGCTATCTTCTGTCTGTTTTGTTCTCGGTCGATCTATTGCAGAAACTTTCCCGGTTTGATTGCACTGCACCGACTTCGTTTCTACACCCTCAGGGAAGTTTAAACTTTGTTCGCGATCTAATTTGAATATTTAATTATTTTTATTTGTAAATAGATTGCAAAAATTATGTCTTTGGTTTTAATTAGAATAAGATTTTGGCAGCTGGGTATCATTTGATTTGTATAGAGATTTAGGCTGCTTTGTGGAATTTTTCATGTTTTCTTTCTTCAAATGATTTGATTTTTATGGTGTTTCTGAATATGGTTAAGCTTTTCCGCTGAATGAAAATTTCCCTTGGGACCTAGGTAATAGGTAGCAATTGACTACCCCATTTAGAGAGGTACAATTTCCCCAGGTTTTCGATTTTGTCAGTAGATAAGTTTTTTGCTATGTTTTTTGTGGTCCTTTCTGCACTGTGAAACTTTATTCATTGTATTTGGGATTTCATATGTATGGTTATCCATTTTCATCAGTGGATTGCAATTGTTGAAGAATGAAGACTTGGAATGGTTTCGATAAAAAAAAAGTGGTGCTTCTTTTGCCATCAAAAAATCAGCAAGACGTGGTATCATGCTTGATTTTCTAGAATCAATATGTATTCTTTAATATGTGTTGTCTTACAATCACTTGGGCCTTTTGTATCTTGCTTCAATCTTTATTTTTAGATCCCTAATCTCAAGGTAAATTTTTAAACTCTTTCCGGTATATTGAGTTGATTGTGTGGTGATTTACAATTTTTGCATTCTGTGACATTGTTAGTCTCAGAGTAATTTTCTTTGTTTATGTTCTTTATTGATAAGATACACAAGTATAATTTTGATGGCGTTCATTATTCAACTGATGTCATCAAGTTCCAGATGATTTGCAGGTGCTACCGGCAATCATGTTTCTCTGCCGCAATTGCTGTATAATTTGGGGTTCAACAATGTTTATCAGGTTGAGGAGTTGTCTGTCGATGTTGGACTAGATGAGGTAATTTAATCTGTTAACAAAAAATCACTTTTCTATATTTTTGTCATACATAGCTCATTTTGTTTTTGAACTTTTTGCAAGGATATATGGTGTATATGTGTGTGTGTTATGATGTATATAAGTTCACTTTATTTCCATGCACGTCATAAGCTTGTGCTTGGTTTTTTTATAAAACTATGACTCTTATGGGTTTAGTCCAATTACGTGACTGGTTTTTCTTTTGTTGTGATCTTTAAGGTTTCTAAGTTGCTTAAGTATTCTTTGGTATCAAAGACTCCTCTGACAGATGTATTTTTGGGGAAAAGAAAACTTGCAAATATTTCGATACCTGTGTATCCAAGAAATTCACCTTCACCAAGAAGCGATATTCGAACATTGCCAAATCATGAATTGGAGAGTGAGACATAGACAACTTCTATAGTCAGTTTTGTTTTGTTCTGTTTAGAATTGGAGCAATATCTTTCTCCTCTTCATACTGATGATATGTAAGAAATTGATAGTTCATGCTTCTGTAACAGGCCCTTGCTTTATTGAAGGCTTCTTTAACAACATCATCAGTTTTAGATCAATGTTTCAAGTCAAGTGGAAATAGGAATTTCGACTCAAGGTATGACATAAAATGGCTTGATGTTTCTAAGTGACAAGGCAATTCGTTAGAAAACAGTTTAAATGATCAGAATTTCAAGCCACAATGATATTCTCTCTCTATTATGATTTTTGTTCAAGGAAGTATTTGCAATCAGTAATTTCTCTTTTTCTCGCGATCACAGTCATTGAGATTGATTGGGGATGCTTCAGCTTATTTTGAGAAGAATTGTGCTAGGGGAATTCAAGTCAATAGAGAGAATTTCTAAACTATTACACAAAGTTAGTCACTATGGAACGTGTTAGCTTAAAACATCCTGTCATTTACATGAAACGCCCTAAGATGATTGATATTACATTGTGTTGTATAAATCTTACCGTCACTCATGCTCATCACATCGATGAATCCGGTAAGTTTCTGAATTATGCATTCTTTGGCGGTATATCTTCATGTAGCTATTTTGTTGCATTAGGCTATTATCATTTATCTCATACTATATATGATGTGAGCAGCTTTTAATTGTATCACAACTATGGAGATTATTTTTAATTCATCTGATTCGATTTATAGTAGATGTCATATAATAATTAGTTGGAGCTGATGCAGCTTGAAACTGTGTATGGGAGTTTAGTGAGCCAACATGCGTGATTATGAAGCACACAAATCCCTGTGGAGTAGCCAACATTCTGCACTTATTGAAGCAGACAGATTAGCTATGAAAGCTGATTCAGTTAGTGCTTTTGGTGGTATAGTTGCTTTCAATGTTGAAGTTGATGAGGTAAGATTAGTCATTGGATCTTTTATATTTTCAACTCTTAGAATACATTCCTGATTACCCGGTAGAGCTTCTAGATATATGAGCTATGGAGAGTGCCTAGCATGTTGGCTAAGAATAAGATATAGAAGTTAACACTTAGAGCCCATTTGGAACAATGTGTTTTTTCAAGTTTTTCTCGCTTTATATTTTATGTTGTGCATGCTTACAATTGGTCAATATGATGCATTGATAATAACAACATATTGCATTTGTTATCGTGGTAGGCAGTGAGGGCACTGTACAGTGAAATTCTGGATAATCTTTCTTAAATAATATTTTAAATTTACAATTACTTTTGCTAAAATGGCCATGGAAGAAAGTGTGAAGAAGAAAAAGGAGTAAAAAGTAATAATAGTGAAAATTGACTATAAATTTTTGTCTATTGTATCTATAACATTTAGGCCCTATTCGGCGGCCCCTATCCAGATGTTGGTAACTGTTATTTCTTCATGCTTCTCTAATTGGTTGAAATCAGTAAGTAGGTAGTTTTTATTTATTTCTGTCTATGGATTGTCTTTATTTAATGGCATGTTACTCTTATTTAAAGTTCGAGACTACAGATTGAAGAAGGCAAGCCTTGACATTGGAAGATGTTGGCTGATCCTAAGGAGGTATGCAGATTTTAATTATAAGCTTTATTGTTGGTTTTGATGGGACAACAGAGACATGGACACAATCATATTATTATCTTGGTCAAGGTTATCATTGTTGTCTTTAATTCTCAAGATTTTGATATTACGGACTACTATAATCAATAGACATTTTTTTTGTTTTCTCAGTTGACTCTCCAGCGTACTTTAATATTATGTTTTGTTTTACTATATTTTGGCTCTCGATGGGCACAGAGGTGTAGATAGATATAATAGCTGCAACAATCAAAAGTTTCATATTTTTGTCGTCATGATTTTATTATAGCAAGGAGTTCAGGAAGACTTTTATAAATATTTATATTTGGTGTAGAAACTGTTTTTGGTCTCACGGGCGAAGACTCTGGAAATTCAAGAGCCAACCAAAAAGGTTAATATCTATGTTTGGTGGAGAAAATTGTCTTAACATATGGTTGTATAGCATGTATTAATAAGTACATTGCTTTTGTTCAATATTATTTTGAACCACGAAATTAGAAGTCTATGAATCCAGTTAAATTTTCATTTTGGCTTGAAATGTAAATTTTTCAGGTGAGGAAACGCTATTATTTACTTGGATTTATATTAAGGGTTTGATTGACCTATATTTTTTGGGAAAATAGAATTTATAATTGTGTTTTTTTGGAGAATGTAGTTTCATTTTCAATTGTTAAATCCTCTAGTTTCATAAACAAATATGAATTCTAAAATTATGAAGCGGATTGGGATAATAAATCTGTTGAGAATAAATTTGAAAGATTGTTGATTATATACTATTTATGTTATCGTTCTATGACTGTCTTGGTTAGTTATTATAATATAATATTATTTTTTATATCTAATATCGTGCATCGCACGGGTGGTAAAACTAGTATCTATTAAAGTTGTTGATGTTGCAACTTTTTTAAAATAATAATTTTTAATGAATGCTACCTTTACATGCAGTGATTGATTCCAATTATTGGTTAATAATTGCTTCTTTATCATTATTTAATAATTGTTTCCATTCTTTTTCCAGATTTGCTTGCGATATTTCATGGGATATAATTCCGTTTAGTGTTTCAGCTCGCAAATTTATATATAACTTTACAAAGTTATAAATTTTCTAAATTATTTGTTACTTGTTCTAAGGTTCAACGGCATCACATGGAAATAACGATGTGAACAACAGAAGCAACACTGTTGGTACCGTTCTACCAAATCCTGCAATGATCGTTGTTAACCCTTTGGAGACCTCGACTGACATTCCTCCCGTTGATGGGATAATTAGTGGCGAGATTCCTCATGTTGGAGTGAACCCCACTTTGTCTATGGCAGTGGCCTCGACAATCCAGTTTGGCACAATACCTTTTCCAGTGCCTAGGGCTGCAGCCTCAGCGCCTTTGCTATCGTTTCCAGCCCCATTTTCGGTGAATCATGCAATTCAATCGGATAAGTTTGCGGTGACTGATTTTAAGATATGTCAAAATAAGATGATTTTCTATCTTACTACTTTAGGACTTACATGTTTCCTCACCGAGGATTCTCCAGTCATGGCTTAAAACGACACTAATATGCATAGGCGTGTAGCTTGGGTTGCTTGGAAAAGTGCTAATTTTTTGTGTCATAATCATGTCCTGGATTGGCCTACAGAATTCTCTGTATCACATGTATGTGGTAAAGAAGTCTGTTAAGGAGCTCTGGGAGTCCTTAGAAAAGAAATACAAGACTAAGGATGCTGGGTCTAAGAATTCCTAGCCAGTTGGTGTATAGACTTCGAAATGGTAGATTCATATTCAGTGGTGAGCCAAGTGCATGATTATCAAGTGCTTTTGCAAGAAATGCATGCTGAGGGTCTGACTATGTCAAAATCTCTATAGGTGGCTACTGGTTTTCACAAGCTACCTCCTCAGTAGAAGGCTTTCAAAAGCTATTTGCAGCATAAGAGGAAAGAGATGTCTTTCAAGGATTTAATTATCAAGCTGCTCATTAAGGAGGATGACAAATAGGCTGAACGTAAGTCAGAGAATTCTTATTCTGAGAAGGCTAATGTATTGGAGCAAGGCTAGAGTTCTGGTAATAAGAAAATTCAATCCTTTAAGGCCAAGCAAGGTAACGGAAATCGAAATGATAAAAAGAAGGCTTTGAAAGGGTCTCAATTGAAGCCTATAGGTGGGGTAGGAAAGAAGCCTAAGTTCCAGTTCAATGGAAAGTGCTTCAATTGTGACAAAGTTGGGCGTCGATCAGTAGACTGCCATCAGCCTTGGAGGGATAACAAGCAACACCGTCAAGTTAATATGGTTGGAAATGAGAAAGATCATCTCTAAGATGACATGTCTAACTGACACCTAACGACGGTGATTAGTGAGGTTAACTTGGTAGGGTCTAACCCAAAAGAGTGGTGGCTGGACACTGGAACCACTTGCCATGTCTGCTCCAACAGGAGCATGTTCACTACTTTTGCACCAGTTACATATGATGAGAAGTTGTTCATGGGAAACTCTGCAACTTCTGATGTGCTTTGTAAAGGCAAGGTGATCCTGAAGATGACCTTTGGCAGAGAGCTTACTCTGAATAATGTGCTGTATGTGCCAGAGATTCACAAGAATTTGATCTTTGGGGTCTCTTCTGAGCAAGAATGGTTTTCGCATGGTCATTGAGGCGGATAAGCTAGTGATTACCAAAATAGGAGTTTATTTTGTGAAAGGCTATATGACTGATGGCTTGTTTAAATTGAATGTAATTGTTGTAATCCCAACTGTTATGAATAATAAGAAAACTACTTTTGTGTACTTGCTTGAATCTCCCAATTTGTGGCATGGTAAATTAGGTCACATAAATTACAATGCATTACATAGACTAAGCAAACTAAACTACTTGCCTAGGTTTCAAATTGATTCAAATCATAAATGTGAAACTTGCGTTGAGGCTAACCATACTAGGTCTTCATTTATAGTATTGAAAGAAGTACCGAGCCATTGGGACTAGTCCACAGAGATTTGTGTGTCTTGAAATTTGTTCAAACACAAGGTGGCAATAAGTACTTTATTACTTTTTTCGACAATAACAATAGATATTTCTATGTGTACTTGCTTAAAAGCAAAAACGAAGCTATCGATAAATTTATTTTTTATAAGAATGAAGTTGAAAATCAACTTAGCAAGAAAATAAAGGTGTTACAAAGTGCTCGTGATGGTGAATATGAATCACAATTTGATGAATTTTGTGCTAAACATGGAATAATTCACCAAACTACTGCACCTTATTCACCTCAGCAAAATGAAATTGTTGAGAGTAAGAATAGAATGTTAAAAGAAATGATGAATGCTATGTTGATTAGTTCTGGATTACCATAAAACATGTGGGGAGAAGCTATTTTTTTCTGCAAATTACATTTTGAATAAAGTGTTAAGAATATGGATAAGACTCAGTATGAACTTTGGACAGGACATACACCTTCGAAATAAATACTTACAAATGTGGGGGGTGCTTGCAAAAGTTGCAGTGCCTCCTCTTAAGAAGGTCAAAATTGGACCTAAGACAGTTGACTGTGTGTTAATTGGTTATGCACAAAATGCATATAGATTTCTTGTGCATTATTCGAATGTACCTGATATTCATCCGAAGACGATCATGGAATCTAGGAATGCACAATTCTTTGAGAATATATTTCCATGTAAATCTCCTAAACAGTTAAAAACTGTTAAACGTACTATGAAATCTACTACTTTTGGTAGTAGTATCCAAATGAAGAAGGTGAGGATGAGCTTAGACGAAGCAAAAGGACGAAAACTTCTAAGACCTTTGGCCTTGATTTTCTCACATATTTGATAGAGAATGATCCTCAAAGCTATAAAGAAGCTATATCTTCTCTAGATGGTCATCTTTTGAAAGAAGCCATCAAGATTGAAATTGATTCTATACTACAAAATTATACCTGGGAATCAGTAGATCTTGTACTAGACTGTAAGCATTTGGGCTACAAGTGGATCTTCAAGAAGAAGATGAAAGTGGATGGTTCCATTGATAAATATAAAGCTAGGTTAGTAATCAAAGGTTATAAACAAAAAGAAGGCTTAGATTACTTTGATACTTATTCTCCAGTGTCAAGAATAACTTCTATCCGGATGATAATTGCTATTGCAGCATTGTGAAATATTGAAATACATCAAATGAATGTAAAAACAGCTTTCCTGAATCGAGATTTGAATGAAGAGATCTACATGGAACAACCAGAGGGGTTTTTGGCTCCAGGTCAAGAAAGAAAAGTCTGTAGACTGGTTAAATCAGTTTATGGTTTAAAGCAAACACTGAAGCAATGGTATTAGAAGTTTGATAATGCTATGCTTTCTAGTGATTTTAGAATCAACGAGTGCGACAAGTCTGTATACGTCAAGGACACTAATGATGGATGTGTCATATAGTGTTTATATGTTGAGGACATGCTCATTGTCGGCATCTCTAATAAGATTATCAAAGCCACTAAGAATATGTTAAACTCAAAGTTTGACATGAAAAATATGGGTCTCGCAGATGTCATTTTGGGAGTAAAAATTACTCGAGCATTGAATGGACTTGTGTTATCTCAATCTCATTACATTTATAAAATACTAGATAAGTTCAAAAAAGTCAGATATAACTGTGGCCGGGACTACAGTGGATTTGAGTATCCATTTATCCAAGAATACTAGTGACGGTGTGTCATAGTTAGAATATTCTCAAATAATAGGGAGTTTAATGTATTTAATAACTTGTACGAGACCGGATATAGCATACTCAGTTAGCAGATTGAGTTTCTGCACGAGTAACCCAAGTGCTATCCACTGGAAAGTCATTTTCAAGGTGTTACATTATTTGAGGTACACTCGTGATTTTAGACTGCGATATTCTAGATACCCTACAATAATTGAAGGGTATGCTGATGCAAATTGGATATTAGATATGTCAGACTCCAAGTCTACTAGTGGATATGTCTTCACTCTTGGTTGTGCAGTTGTCTCTTAGAAATCATCAAAACAAACTTGCATCACAAATCTACAATGGAATCAGAGTTCATTGCGTTAGACAAAGCAACCGAGGAAGCAGATTGGCTTCTCCATTTTGTTGAGAATATTCCAAGATGGTCAAAGCATGTTCCTGAAATTTTCGTTTATTGTGATAATCAATCAGCAATTGGCAGGGTATAGAGCAATATGTATAATGGTAAGTCTTGACATATTCGAAGGCGACATAATACCATTCGACAACTACTCTCACAAGGTATTATCACTCTGAACTACGTGAAGTCAAAGGATAATGTTTTAGATCTGTTAACCAAAGGGTTAACTCGAGAGCTAGTGGAAAAAGCATCGAGGGAAATGAGCTTACAGCCTATGACGTTAAAAAGTATCATGGTGGAAACTCATCCTAGCTTAATGGAGATCCCAGGATCTAGGTTCAAAGGGACAACAAAATCATGTATATCTATGTAAATCACTAAGAAGGTTCTCCTTTTGCTCATTCCTATGGTGATGACATTGATTAAAAGATAAAGGTTAAGCTATGCTTTTAATGACCCTCAAGCGCTATTTTGAGATGTTGAGTTAAGAGGTCACCTATGTGAGTGTGAAGTAGGGCCGCTACTATAAGGATTGGGAATGATATATCCTTGAATGGTCCTGTGTGAGGTCTATTATCTTGATTTACACATATGGCGAAATAGTTCAAGGCATCAGATCCACTAGTTTACTAGTAATACCCGATAGATTTTACAAGGGAATGTTCAAATCTAAATGCTACCTATCCTATGCAGGATTGATTCGATTTACTCTCTCTCTCTCTCTCTCTTGAGTCTATGATCGCAAATTTTCATTCATGTGGGGAATTGTTGAAAAAATATTTTGGTTGAATGAAAATTAAAATTCCATTAGTTTCAGTTGCTGCATCAATAACCATCAGTTTCACAAACTTGGAAATTAAAGTTGCTGCATCAATTTTCATGTGTTAACCATTGCATCAATTCTTCAGTTTCATCTGCTCAAAATTTGATTAAATGGAACTTTAATGTTGCTGGTCTATAAAAGGCTGTATACATTCTCGGTTGAACAACATAAAAACACAACTAAAATGCAAATTCTTCTTCCTCCTCAATTTCCTTTTCCACTAGTTTCCACTCTGCTCCGTTTCTTCATTTGGTAAGTTTCTTTGAGAGATAGGCATAGGTAGTTCATTAAACGGTTAATGTAGTGTAATGTGAATAAACAACCGATTGTATCTTGGGAATCGAATACTGATTAAAACATCTTGCACTCCGGTGAAGAAGAAATTCGATTAAAGGAAATCTTGTAAACACGGGCCTTCGGTATTGGTTTGATTTACTTTGATTCTCTAATATTTCCCCCTACAATTATTATAATTTTAGGAGATTAACTAGTGAAAATCTTTGATTACTTGAATCAAACATTTCTTTATCATTCTATCAAAGTTTTCATATATGACATTTGAGCTAAACTGTTTGCTATCCATTGAGTGTTAGTCTATCTTTGTTCTAAACGTTTTTCAATATTTTAAAGAAAGAATTCATATTAAAGAACTATGATTAATTATATTATATTTTTCATTATCTTTTGATTCATTAAAGTTCCATTGTCTAAACACTATGAGCTTAACTTATTGTTATTTATTCAAGTGTTAGCATCTATTGGTACTTAACTGGATTCTATCATTTAACAAGAGACTATATTCATTGAAAATTTTGTTTGATTGCATTAAAAAAAATTATTATTATTTGCATCAAATTCTTCTATAACACTCAAGCTTAATTTATAGCATATCAAATTGTTAATCTAACTCTCTTGAGACTTAATTAGAGTATATCATCCATGGAGAGAGTTATTTTAATTGTAAATTAACACATTGTACTCGGGTCATTTCGAGGTCCCTTTAAAACTCAATTGTTGTAAAGGAGCTATGGTCCTTGTTGTAAGTCATCAGGTCATATTTAGGTCACTTGAATGCTTAATAGAGCAAGGAGCGGTGATCCTTGTTGTAAGTCATCGGGGTCATATTGAGGTCCCTTGAAAGCTCAATATTGTAAGGATTTCGAATTGTGACTTAAAGTCAATCAAACTTATTACAAAGGCCTTGCTCGTGACGGAAAACTTGGTAACGAAGGACGTAGATCAAGTTGTTGGACCGAACCTCCTTAAAAATATCATTTGCATCATCTATTCCCTTTTACCTACTTATATTGCACTTACTATTATCTATCATTATATATTGTGCAATACTATCTCTAAGTGTTATTCTTGCTTTATTAATTAATTTTACATTTTTATAGCACTCTTTATTGATAGTTGAGTTACTTTACGTCTCTTGTTACACTAAGTGTTTGTACTTGTATTTATCGGTTTTAAGTTTGAGATTATTTATCACAAAAGTTTTATAAATCAATTTACCCCCTCTTGTTCATTTACTATTGGGCTAACAATTGGTATTAGAGCATAGGTGCTCATTTTAAAAAGATTCTACATTCTTGAGTAATGACTAATCATAATCTTGAGGGCCGAGGGGCATTCTACAAATCGTCATCCTTTCTTTCATAGTATACATTATAATTATTGGAGAAATAGAATGATGATTTATATTCAACCAATCGATTATAATGTTTGGGAAGTCATTGAAGTTGGTCCTTATGTGCTTGCTAAGATTATTAAGTTGATGGAGAATCGGGCCAAATTATTTCAAAACCTAGAGAGAAATATGATGAGAATGATAAATTGTCTTTAAATGCTATAGCCAAAATCTACTTTATTGTGTTTTAAATATAAATGGATTTAATCTTATTAGTACATGTGATTCCGCATATGATATTTAGCATGCTTTAGAAACCACACACACGAGTACAAGCATAGTGAAAGAAACTAAGATAAATATTTTGTTTGAAGATTTTGAAACTTTCTTTATGAAGCAAGATGAATCAAGTACTAGCATGATTACTCGATTTATCGGTATTTTTAATAGTCATAAAGGCTTTGATCATAAATTTACTAACAGTGAACTTGTGAGTAAAATGTTTAGGTCTCTCTCTGAAGACTGGAACTCATTGAGGATGTTGATCAAAAACACAAGACATCAACACATACCCTTTGGAGGAGCTCTATGGGACATTGATGACTTATGATATCAACAATTTTGAAATAAAGAAGAAGACAAGAAAAGGAAAATAAGAGGCTAGGGGAGAAATTGGTTTAAAATCATCTCATGGTGAAAGCTCATCTAGCTTGAAAATGAGTGAAGAAAATAATGATGATTTAGCCATTCTTGTCAAAAATTGGAGAGGTTTTCGAAACAATTATTAATTCCAAAAGAGAGACGAGGAAGATGAAAAATAATATAATTATGACAAACCCGGTCACAAAAAGTACCGAGTGCCAAAACAAGAAGAGATTCATCAAAAAAAAGAACTCCAAGCCAATTGAGATGAAAGTGATGATGAGGATGATGAGGAGAATGAAAGCTAAGATGAAGTGGTCAACATGTGCTTCATGGAAATTGGAGATGAGGTAGACTCTATTGATAAACTTTAATAAGATGAATCATCTACTTCTTAAAATGAAATGATTGATGAATTTGAAAAACTTGTTTTCAAACATTCAACTCTCATTGAAATGTATAAATTATTGAAAAATGTAGAAAGACTTTCTAGATTTCAAAATTATTTTGAGAACAAAAATATTGATCATCATTCCTTGATTAAAGATAATAGTTCGTTAAAAGAAAGAGTTTAGGACTTAACAAATATTGATTACAAATTTACTCAAGGAAAGAAAAATTTTGATTTAATGCTTGGTGAGCAAAAATGTGTTTTCAACAAGGAAGTGATTGTTTACACAACTTGATGTCATCCGATATGGGGATCACCAAGAACACGCGAAAATAAACGTCCGAAAGCTCTAAAATCCAATTAGTAGACGATAGCAATGTAACCCCGACCTCACGACGCAAGAACTATGGGTATATTAAACCCAAAACCCGTTACGATGCAGAGATAAGAACCACAAAGGGGGAACGCCACAAAGGTTGTCAAATCCTTTGATAAGTTTGAGTTTGTTCAACGAGAACAAGAAGAAATTTAAGAGAATACCTCACCTTTAATATCATAAATCTCAAGAATAAAAGTTGTTCATTACAATGTTGAATGAAGCCTTAAATAGGCTAACAAAATAAAGTAACCAAAAATAAACTATAATTAAAATAACCCTAACCGCCTATCTTAGGTCAAATTTGCGGCGCCTAAGTTACGACCGTAACTTATACGTTTACGGCCGTAAGTGACTTACGGTTTAAAAATAAAAATATAGGTTACGGCCGTGATACTTTTATATACGGCCGTAAGTGACTTTCTTAACCAAAATAAAAAGTTACTAAACCCTGGTTACAGCCGTGAGTATTTTTTATTACGGAAGTAAGTAATTCCAATTCAATTACGATCGTGAGATCATATATTACGACCGTAGTTGCTCTTCTGCCCAATTTCGAGATGATGATGTTTACGGCCGTAATTTTGGGTGTTATGGCCGTAAGTCAACTGCTGCATTAATTTCTTGTTGTTCTTTGATCCAAATGCATTGTAGTGACTTTGGCTCCTCTTCCACTTTGTTATGCAATGTAAATAAGGTCTTTGCACTCGAGTACTCGTCCATCCATGCTTGCATAAATACTTGCATCGCTTGCTTGATTCTTTTGGCTCTTTGCCTCGTTATTGGTCCCACGGGCAAGTACAACGGGTCAACGCTCATCGAGCCACTCCGGAACTCATCATCCCCTCCTTGTTGAAAAGGATTCGTCCTCGAATCATCACCTGCATCAAACAGAGAAAGATCAGGAACATTAAAAGAAGCAGACACGTTATACTCACCTGGAAGATCAAGCTTATATGCATTCTCATTTATCTTTTCAATGACTTGAAAAGGTCCATCACCTCTTGGCTGCAACTTAGACTTCCTTTTGATTGGGAATCGCTCCTTTCGCAAGTGCACCCACACCCAATCTCCCGGCTCGTACGTCACTTGCCTCCTACCTTTGTTTGCATGAGTCCCATAACACTCATTTTTCTTTTCAATTTGGCCTTTCACCTTCTCATGAAGTGTCTTCACAAGCTTAGCCTTTTTCGCCCCGTCCAAACTGCTCATTTCTTCTACAGGTAAATGAATTAAATAGAGAAGTTAGCGGGTTGAAACCATAAACAATTTCAAAAGGTGAACATGAAGTAGTAGAATGCACAGACCGATTATAAGCAAACTCCACAAATGGAAAACATTCCTCCTAACTTTTTAAATTCTAATTTATTATAGTGCGCAAATGTTGGATTAATGTCCTATGAACTACCTCCGTTTGACCATCAGTTTGCGGGTGACATGTAGTAGAAAATAACAATTTAGTACCCATCTTCCCCCACAGGACTTTCCAAAAGTAGCTTAGGAACTTAACATCTCTATCAGACACAATACTCCTAGGTACCCCATGGAGTCTCACAACTTCCCTAAAGAATAGATCTGCTATGTTTGTTGCGTCATCAGTGTTTTGACAAGGAATAAAATGTGCCATTTTGCTAAAGCTGTCTACCACCACAAATATCGAGTCTCTACCCTTTTTTGTCCTAGGAAAACCTAACACAAAATCCATAGATATATCTACCCAAGGTTCATTAGGTATGGGCAAAGGTGTATATAAACCTTGTGGTAAGACCCTAGACTTAGATTGTTTACAAGTTATGCACCTATCACAAATATGGTGAACATCCCTTTTCATTTTAGGCCAATAAAAGTGCTCTTGTAAAGTTTCTAACGTCTTAGTAACACCAAAGTGTCCCATTAACCCCCCCCCCCCCACCATGAGCCTCACGCACTAGCAATTCACGTATAGCACAATTAGGCACACAAAGTTTACTTTCTCTAAACAAATAGCCATCATGCCTATAAAATTTATCAATTGCACCCTTTTCACATGAAGCATAAATAGTGAAAAAATCAGGATCATCAGTATACATACCTTTTATATACTCAAACCCAAGCAACTTCGCATTTAAAAAAGTTAAAAGAACATACATTCGAGAAAGGGCATCTGCTACCACTTTCTCCTTACCTTGCTTGTAGCGGATGACATAGGGAAAAGTCTCAATGAATTCCATCCAACGGGCGTGTCTTTTGTTTAGCTTACCTTGTCCCTTGAGGTGTTTCAGTGACTCACGGTCAGTGTGTATGACGAATTCCTTTGGCCACAAATAATGCTGTCATGTCTCCAAGGCACGAACAAGAGCATAAAGCTCCTTGTCGTAGGTAGGATAATTCAAAGTTGCCCCACTCAGCTTTTCACTGAAAAATGAAATCTGCCTTTTTCCCTACATAAGAACAGCTCCAATCCCTATTCCTGATGCGTCACATTCAATCTCAAAGGTTTGGTTAAAGTTAGGTAAAGCCAAAATCGGTGCAGAACATAACCTATCTTTAAGCAAATTAAAAGCATTTTCTTGAGCAACCCCCCAATGGAATACTACATTTTTCTTAACTATTTCTGTGAGTGGTGCTGCAAGTGTACTAAAGTCTTTAACAAATCTCCTATAGAACCCAGCCAACCCGTGGAAGCTCCTAACCTCCCTAATACTTTTGGGAGTTGGCCATTCTTTACTAGCACGAATTTTCTCCTCATCTACCTCAACACCATTTGCACTAACAAAAAATCCTAGAAAAATCACTTTCTCCATGAAAAAAGTACACTTTTTAAAATTAGCATATAGTTTTTCAGTTTTCAAAACTTCCAAAACAGACCTTAAATGTTCAATGTGATCACCTAAGTTCTTACTATATACCAAAATGTCATCAAAGTATACCACAACAAATTTACCAATGTAAGCATGCAAAACATGGTTCATAAGTCTCATAAATGTGCTAGGGGCATTTGAGAGGCCAAATGGCATAACCATCCATTCATATAAACCATATTTGGTTTTGAAGGCAGTTTTCCATTCATTACCTTCTTTCATACGAATTTGGTGATAGCCACTTTTGAGATCTATTTTGCTAAACATACTAGCACCATAAAGTTCATCAAGCATATCATCTAATCTAGGTATAGGATGACGATACTCTACCGTGATATTGTTGACTGCTCTGCAATCCACACATATCCTCCAAGTCTCATCCTTTTTGGGTACCAACAAAACTGGTACTGCACATGGGCTCATGCTTTCCTGAACATAGCCTTTTTCCAGCAGCTCTTCAACCTGCTTTTGTAGCTCTTTGGTCTCTTCGGGATTGCTCCTCTATGCTGGGCTGTTTGGAATGACTGCTCCCGGTATGAAGTCAATCTAGTGCTCAATCCCACGAATTGGTAGCAGCTCACTAGGAATCTCCTCGGGAAATAAATCTGCAAATTCCTGCAAAAGAGACACAGCTAAACCGAGGAGGGAGTGGTTAGTTTCATCAAGTACAAGGAGAGATTCCTTGTACATTAGTAAAATCACAGGTTTATTTGTAGAAATAGCTTTGGTGATTTCACTTTGTTTTGTGTAGAAGCTCACTTTTGTTTTCTGTCTTTTATTTCCCTCTCCTTTTTCTGGGATCGTGGTCCCAACTCTCTATTTTTCACACAACTCTCCTTTTTTCGGGATCGTGGTCCTGACCCTCTTCTGTTCACTCAACTCTCCTTTTTCCGGGATCGTGGTCCCGACCCTCTTTCTCTCTTCCTCACTTTTTAATTTCAATTGGACTTCATAGACCTGTTGAGGTGACAAAGGCATTAGTTTGACATTTTTCCCATCCTTAGTGAAGGTATACCTATTTTTAAAGTCATCATGAATAACTTTCCTATCGAATTGCCATGGCCTGCCCAACAAGATGTGCCCCGCATGCATGGGAACCACATCACAAACCACCATATCTTCATATTTCCCAATCACCAAATCAACTACCACTTGTTTATTCACCTTAATCTTACCCGATTCATTTAACCATTGTAGTTTATATGGCCTAGGGTGTTTTAGCATAGGTAGGCATAATTTCTCCACTAGAGTAGTGCTAGCAACGTTCGCACAACTACCACCATCTATTATCAAACTACACACCTTGTTATTCACAAAGCACCTAGTATGAAAGATATTTTCTCACTGCTCACCCGACTTTTCCACCTTAACTTGAGTACTAAGGGCTCACCTAGTGACAAGTGATCTAGCTACTGCATAGTCTCCATCATCATTTTCACTAACATCATCTAGAGCTAGCATATCCTTATACTCATCCTCCTCTTCTTCCTCTTTCTCATCCTCCGAACTTAATACCCCATTACGCACAACCAATATTCGTTTATTTGGACATTGTGAAGAAATATGACCTAATCCAGAACATTTAAAACAACGAATATCTCTAGTCCTAGAAGTTTGAGAGTCAGAAGCAATTTTACCTTTGTTGGGTGGCTCTACTTTTCCCTTCGGTGCCTCAAACTTATTTTTCTGCACAACCCCATCATTTTTAGAAGTCCCGCTCCATGTAGACTTACCCAAAGGATTAGAACTTGTAGAGAATTTCAAAGTTCCCTTCCTTTTTAGTTGCCGCTCCACTTTCATGGCCATGTGAAGCATCTCCTCCAAATCGATATAATGCTGCAATTCAATAACATTAGCAGTATCTCGATTTAAGCCACTTAAAAAATCTAGCCATGGTTGCCTCCGGGTCTTCCTCTATATTTGCTCTAAACATGGCAATCTCTATCTCCCTATGGTAATCCTCCACACTCTTACTACCTTGGGAAAGGGTTTGTAGTTTTTGGTAGAGATCCCTATAGTAATGTCCAGGCACAAATCCTTTTCTCATAAGGGCCTTCAACTCATCCCAAGTTTCAATAGGCCTCTCCCGATTCCTCCTTTTACTAGTAACCAATTGATACAACCATACTATAGCATAATCAGTAAATTCTACGACTGTTAATTTAACCTTTTTAGCTTTGAAATAATTATGACAATCAAAAATAAATTCTACCCTCTTTTCCCATTCAAAATAAGTCTCCGGATTACTTTTACCTTGAAACGAGGGAATGGACATTTTTATATTACCAACATGTCCATCTACATCATCCCTACGATCACGCCTATATCCCCTATCATGTCTCTCTCCCCGATCTCGTCTCCTACCAATACTTGCAATAGACAATTCACCACTATCTTCATCACTATCAACAACCTCAACACGTTCATTCCTAACTCCATATTGTGGGTTGAAGTCAAACCTTAGTGGTCTCCGCAAATGAGGGAAATTGCGCGGTTGTTCTTGACGTGGTTGAACAATTCCCGCACCACGTGTCTCCCCCGGATTATTTGCTCTTTCCACATTCACGCCTGATTGTGGACCAAATTTTGCTTCCCACTTTGCATCCAACCTCGCCTCCAATTTTGCAAACTGTTCCTCCATCATTGCAAGCATTTTAAAGTCTTGATGATCCTTTCGTCGATGAAGCTTCCTTCTGTGACATGGTTAGTAATAAAGAAAAAAAAAGTTTAAATAAAGATCCTCATGTGTTTTATCCCTCGTGTATAACTCAATTTGGCTTTTTCCCTCTATTAATCTCAACACTTTGCCTTTTTCCTCTCTATTCCCTTTTTCTCACGTTCTCAAATAACCCACCAAACTATTCACAGATTTGGTCCTTGTGGAATTAACCCCAAAGTGTAAAGAAGGAAAATTGATGGAAAATTGGAATCAAGAATTTTAAGAAGGAAATTATGGAAACAAGAATTCTATTTCAAGAAGGAGTTTATGGAATCAAGAATTTGATGCAATAAGGAATTTAGTATGAACAAGAATATGTTGGAAAGATTTGCCAAAGATTTCTTTCCAAGAAAATATTTCTTGAATTGTCTTGGAATGAATTTTCTTGATTCTTGTATCAAATCAAAAACTTTATTTTATTTTATTTTATTTTTTATTTTTTTTATTTTTTGTAATTTTCGGATTTCTTCTCCTTTTATTTTTATTTTTTTTTGGTACTCAACAAAAATAATCAAGAACAAGAAACAAAATTTGGCAAATCTTGAATTTCTGACGAATTTCAAGAAACAAGAATTGGAATGAATTTTTTTTTTTTTTTTGAATGAATAAAATCTTGAAATAAAAGAAAAGAACTGGAATACTAAATACTTGAATTTAGAGACAGGCTCTAATACCAAATGATGTGATCCGATATGGGGATCATCAAGAACACGCATAAATAAACGCCGGAAAGCTCTAAAATCCAAAACCCATTACGATGCGGAGATAAGAATCACAGAGGGGGAACGCCACAAAGGTTGTCAAATCCTTTGATAAGTTCGAGTTTGTTCAACGAGAACAAGAAAAAATTTAAGGGAATACCTCACCTTCAATATCATAAATCTCAAGAATAAAAGTTGTTCATTACAATGTTGAATGAAGCCTTAAATAGGCTAACAAAATAAATTAACCAAAAATAAACTAGAATGAAAATAACCCTAACCGCCTATCTTAGGTCAAATTTGCGGCACCTAAGTTACGGCCGTAAGTAACTTACGGTTTAAAAATAAAAACATAGGTTACGGCCGTGACACTTTTATATACGGCTGTAAGTGACTTTTTGAACCAAAATAAAATGTTACTAAACCCTGTTTACGGCCGTGAGTATTTTTTATTACGGCCATAAGTAATTTCAATTCAGTTACGGGCGTGAGATCATATATTACGGCCGTAGTTGCTCTTCTACCCAATTTCGCGATGATGATGTTACAGCCGTAATTTTGGGTGTTACGTCGGTAAGTCAGCTGCTACATTAATTTCTTGTTGTTCTTTGATCCAAATGCATTGTAGTGACTTTGGCTCCTCTTCCACTTTGTTATACAATGTAAATGAGGTCTTTTTCCTCGAGCACTCGTCCATCCACGCTTGCATAAATCCTTGCATCGTCTGCTTGATTCTTTTGGCTCTTTACCTCGTTATTGGTCACATGGGCACATGCAGCGGGTCAACGCTCATCGAGCCACTCTGGAACTCATCATCACCCCATTTGAAGAAAAAGTATTTGAAAGACTTCGTCGTTAAATCATTACATTCCCACACTCCCATTATATGTGATTTTTGTTACAAAGATGGACATATAGTTTCAAATTGCTTAATTAAAACGAGGATATATTTTATAACCAATCATAGGTGGATTCAAAAGTTCACTAATACTAATCACCAAGGACCCAAATTCATGTGGGTACCAAAAAACAAAATCTAGACTTTCTTTTGTAGGTACCAAAGAAAATGAAGTGATAGTTTTGTGGATGATCAATGACCAGAGATCAATCAATAATCACTATCATGGTTTAAAAGAAAGGATAAAAGTCACTCGGAGATAATGTCCAAAGGGAACCATTTGGATTGAAATCATTGGTATGGACATGATGTAGGCTTAAAGATTCTTTTGAGCAAATTCAAAAAAAATAAAATCTCACAAAGAGAGTCTAACCAAGGAATGAAGTCAAACCAAGTATATCCTAGACATAATCATAGAAGATTTTTTACATTGAAGATTTGGAATCAATATACACTCCAAGGAATTCTCAAATCAATCTCAACTAAAAGAATCTAGGTACTTCATAGACATATTTATATGTCAAGGTATGATCGGAGTCTTTCTATTATCACTAGTTGTTGTGCTTGAATGTTATATTTCAACAACTTTGTGTCTATTAAATTATTTATATCTCTTTCATGAGAAACATCATTTGTCCCATATGCATGCTTAAGTATTCCATGTTACATTCTCTATCTAATCTTACTGTCAAAATAAACAATTTTCCAGAGATCATGCATATTGCAAAGATATTGCTCTAGATCTTGTGAATTCGAAAAATCAAGTAATTGATATTTTTTATCAAAACCTCTAGCACTTCATAAGAATTTCTCATATTCAAAGAGGTTTAGGTATTGTCGATGAAACTGAAATTTACTGCAGCATATGTATATTTAAATTCACTGAATTCTGGTTGATTGGGAAGTTGACCGAATGTTCTTTTTTTGGTCATACATTGATCAACCGAAAAGAACTACGGTAGGTACAAAATGAATGCAAAATTTCAATCGATTGAACTGCATTTCGACAGATCGAAAAGTCACGATTCATCCCCAAAATTTTCAAACTCAACCCCTAAAATCTCAAACATCCTTTTCTTCTCTTCATTCAATCTCTTGAGATCTTCGATCTATCTACCAAATCCTTAGAATTTTACGAAAACCATCACATTCATACACCGTATCACACTTCAAATTTTTCACAACATTTGATGTTTTAATTCAGAATTTAATGGTCATATTAATTGACACATTAAAGATTTTGATCATGCTCAAGTTCGACTCATTCCATATTTGGATTGTCCTGGACATATCATGAATGCTTATGAATTATCAATGATCTTTGACTGAATTACATTGTTTTGATCATTATTTTTGTTTTTACGTATTTACTATTTAAGAAAAATAGTGTAATTGTTAACTCAATTGTTTTGGCCATCATATATACACTACCTTATTTCTTATGACATAAGAAGAATATAAATGTGATTGATTCATACGTGTATTTGCATGCGATATTATGCCATAGATGATCCATTATGTTTTTATATGCAATATATGGGGAAATGAGATTGATGATTGAAGATGAAATACATGAATCTAATTTGAGAAAATTACATAAATAAGGTAATTATAAATGCAAATTTCAAAAATGAGATGAAACTTGTGTAATTTCAAAAATCAGGTTGTAATTAAGATTAATTAATTAAATTAAGTAATTAAAAATATTTATATATATATATATATTAAAGTCACAAGATATATAATTTCATGTCACAAAATACAAAATTTTTAGGTCACAAATAATGTCAGAGTCACAAACTATCAAAATAGTAGGTCGCAAATTGGACTTAATTTTATGTTACAATAACAAATCTTTTATTTCACAATTGATTTCAAGTTCACGAATTATAAAATTAGTATGTCTCAAAATGTCTATTTAATCAATCCAGACTTATTTTTAGGTCACAACTTATCAAATTATTAGGTCACAAATCTTTTTTTTTTTGGAAACAAATCCATAAGATGAGCAAGAACGATTCTTGAAATATGAATTAAGCATTCTAAAAAAGTACAATAGGAAATGAAGGAAGTACATAATATTCAAATAGGCAAATGGGATTAGTCTTCTAGGTTTGCCTACAACTATCAATTCATCCTTCCCTTCAAGATTCTCTTTGTAACTTCTGTTGGTGTAACGGCATAGGTGTGCCCTCCCCCAGCCACTCAAACAATCACGATCTACTGATGATAAGAGTGCTCGTGAGATGGTCTCAAAACAATTCTTCAGGTTCCATGTTAAGCTTGAACATGGATTCACATGCACCATACGGTGATTCTGAGGCCGTTCCAGCAACAACAAAATCTTTAGCAAGTTCCTTGGCTCCAATAGAGTCCATCGTGCAAATGAAGGGTTTATCTTCATCTCCCAATCCAGCAATAATATGTTGGTAGAAGTATAGACCGAATCTTTTCTCATAAAGAAGGGTAGATACAAGGCTAGCAAAAGTTTATGGCTTCATATACCTCTCTTCTCTTAGCTCATATAACTTATGCCGGAAAACAAGACGTTGATACAGTGTTTGGGCATCAGTGGCAAGGCTAGATAGACCTATAAATAGCTTATCTTGGATTTCATAGATCTTTTGGAAATCCGTTGCAATGGTCTGCAATTGCACTCCGAGTCTCCAGCCGGTTGCGATTACGAAGCATTTCTTTCCAACCATTGCCACTAGGGCACTTCCATTATACTCAAAGATCGACATATAAACAGAGAGAAATCAAAGAAAAATGAAAGCTTTTCTTCTGCGAGTACTGCATAGAGAGGAAATTTGAAACTTTCTATGGATTTCTTACCACACCACCACAACCACCACGCGGCCACTACCTGCAGCGTAACACCACCCTGACTTCCTCCACCACAACACAACCAGCACCTACATCACTCCAACATGCTAACCACCATCAACATCAAATTAGACAAAAGGAAGAGAAAAGAGAGGCAAATGACAAATAAATCATCCTCGTGATGATCTCATCTGCACCACCACATACATGCCGCGTGGAAGAAGGATTGGCGATATGGTGAAAGCAATGGAGGGCTCAATGATCTGCAAGGGAATGAGGCGGTCTGGGGCTTGAAGAGAAATGGAAAGAGCGTTAATGATGGTGCCTTCGTTTTAGGAACGTGAGAGAAATGGAAGGAGAGGAATAATTTTGAATCAGATTAAGTTTAATCATAATTTAATTTAATAATTAAATTTTTATTATTATTAATAAAAATTTTATTACCACATGAAATTTGAAGTAATACAAGTTTGATCTTATTTATAAATTTGATTCTTATAAAGTAGGGGAGAGTGTAATTTCCTCATCTAATTTTCTTTGGATATTTGTGATATTTGAACTCATCCATACTACAGATAATCTATTTATTTAATGAGCTGGACATGCTATAAATGCTTCATTAAGGAGATATGTAATTTGGAGATCCACTAGTACATTGATATTTTGATCTAATGTTACATGATTAACTTTATCTATCTTTGATCATATGCAACATAACACCTTTGTATCATCTTGGCCATTCTCCTTATGGTCATACTTTTGATATACTTGCTTATACTAAAATGGATTAAATGCCTATATAAGTTAAATGATGTTTTTCAAATCCAATATAGTTGAATATGGCTAAACAATCTTATACAATGAAATGAATTGCATTCCTTGTTATACACATTGGACTCATTTCATGCTACAAGCATTCTACTAAGGGGGAATGTGATTACAAACATGATATTCTACTTATGCTTTATTATTCTATCTTATCTTATGTTTCCCACACATATGCTCATGATTAAGGGAAAACACTATCTCTATTTGAGATCATCTTGTGGCTACATGCCTTGACTCCCTATTTTGAAACTATTTTCCTCTCATATATGCTATGTCAACAAGGGAACTAGTATGCTAAATGTCATATTTTGCTTATGCCAAAATGGGGAAAATATATGATGATTTCTTGAATTGACTATGGATAATCCATATGGATGAAAATGAATTATATTATACGCTAAATTATGCCATTATTTACTTTGAAAGAATAATAATTAGTTTGTAAAAGATAGGAGGAATATATGCTCAAATTGAACTTATCAATTATTCTCATTTTCTATGCTTTGATTATATGCTTTAATTGCTTATAGTACCTTTTCATATCATTTTGTTTGTCATAATCAAAAAGGGAGAAACGTTGACCTATGGTTATAATTTAACTTTATTGTTTTAATCATAACAAACAAGATTATCTTGAGTCATTAACAGTGTGCTTCAAGATCAAGATTTAAGATGTTTGAGATCCAACACTATTGCCAAAGCTTCTCAATCTCGTGTGAAAAATATGAAAAAGTTTCTCAATCTCGTGTAGAGATTATTCTTTAAAAATTAGAGGGTAATACTACTCAACTAGTTTCATAATGTACATGGGATCCAACACTGCTGCCATTGCCAAAGTTCAATAAATCTCACTCCAATATTTGTTAAACTTATCAATCATACTACTAGCCATCATTTGAGTCACCTCATAAGGAGATTCAAGCCACCCATACAACGACAACTTTATTACACAAACATTTGTAAAAAAATGAAGCGACTGGGCATTTCGTCCTAAAAAACAATTCAGTCACCTCAAAAAATATCTCTAAACTATCATTTTTTCTTTAGTCAAATCCTAATCTTCATCCCTAGGTAAAAATTTATTTGTGCCTCACTTTGATTCTAACAAGGGAAAACATCCTCATATAATAAGGCAGAAGCATCAGGTAGGTTGAATTCCACCTAATCTTACAATCAAGCATCATTTTTTTCTCATACGCTACTTTTAATAGATGTGCAAATTGTTCAAAATTTTCAGATCTCTTAGGTGTAGTTGTCCAGTAGGCAACACTATCACGTATTTTCTCCACATTTGATGAAATCACATCCAGAACGTCTTTCACAATCAAATTAAGTATGTATGCACAACATCTCATATGAAAAAACTCACCACCCAACAAAAGAGTATGACTATGAAGCCCACTTAAGACTAAATTTATTATAGTATCATTTGTTGTGCAATTATCTACATTCAAGGTAAACAACTTATGATCGATGTTCCAATCAAGTAAGTAATCAACTAAAGTTTGGATAGCACATCAGCAGTATGGGCATGAGACATTCACAAACTTGCAAGCAGGATTATAGATTTTATTACAATTAATGTGCCTCATAATTCGACTTTGTAGAAGCCAAGAATCGTCAATGTAATGGGCCATTAATACCATGAATCTTTTTTTTTCTTATTTGAAGAGGTCCACATGTCTGTAGTGATAGAAACTCGACTCTCATTCACCTCCAATGCTATCATCATTTTGGTTTTCTCAAAGTCATACATTTTCGAAATGTCATTCTTAACAGTACTACGAGAAGGTACCTTGAACATCGGTTAGAGGTTATTCAAGAAGTTTCTAAACCCAATGTGATCAACTATAGATAGTGGATACTCATGTAAAACAATGACCTTCTCAATACTATTCATACACTTATCTTGATCAAATGTGTAAGTGCTCATCCTACATTTACCACTAGTGTCTTTTGTGAAATTCAATATTCCTTGTCGAGTATTACCGTTTACTTATTCATGGAGAGGATATCTACTTAGATGGTTTTTAAAATGAATTGTACCTTTACTAGTATCACCAACTAATTTAGATTTATAATGGTTGCAAACCTCCTTCCAATCTTGTCCAATTTTTACTCTTTGGAAATATTGTCATACCTTTGAATAAAATCTCGAGTTTCTCTTCACACTAACACATTCATTGCTTGTGCTCCTCCTCACAAAGTTCAATTGGATCTTGGTCTCCATCTACTTTTATTGAAGATTCTTGTAGGGGATTATTAGCAACAATATTACATTCATCGATTGGTACTGGTCTCGTACTACCAACACCTGTATCTGTTGTACTAGTAGGGCGTTTACTTTTAGTTTCTAATATTTATAACAAAATAAGTCAATGATTAAATAAATGAACAACCCTAATAAATTTCATGCCCCCTCATATTTAGGGTAAAGTTATAATCTAAGTATACTAGGTTTCTCAAAATTCGGAAACATTAAAAGAAAATGTGACACCAAATTCTAACCAAGTGGTCGCTTTGTGTAAATCCAGACGATCGCTTGGCTTTACGTTTTTTGGGTTCTGCTGACTTTAAAGCAAAGTGCGCGATAACCTAGTTTAAAAACACGCGATTGCTTACGTGTAACTTTTGCCTTCAATTTTCTTGATATACAAGTTGGTCCTAGTTTAATTGCATGCTGGTTTTTCTTATTTATGATTCTTCGATTTAGTCCTCATACTTTCACTTTCATCTCAATTTGGCCCTTATATATTTGCATCATGAGTCTTTCAATTTTATGAAAGTTTACAATTTAGCCCCCACTTTGCTCTTTTTGTTTGATTTTGGTCCTTTTCCTCATTTAACCTCCAAATGCATCCCAAGTTGAGTTTTTCCTAAAACAAACAAAATTAACACAATAATTTAGCAATATCATATCATAAAGTACTTACAATTATCTAAATTTAAGACTTAAATAAGTACAAAAAACGTACCTACCACATATCATAGATAATTTTACTAATTTTCCATGCCCAACACCAATCTCAAAAGGTCTCTCAAATAGACTTTTACATTAACTCATTAAGCTAGAAAGTAGAAACACTAAATGAAAATAGGAAAATAACAACACGTGCTAGCAGACTTGAATACATGCAGTTGCTTTATATATTATTTGACTAAGTCTACCAATTAAATCAACTAAACATACTTATCCATCTCTCCCCTACCTATCATTTCCACACTATTTACATCTTAAAAGTATACAAGTAAACTAAGGAGAGTACTGAGTAGGATTAAAGTTAAATTTGAAAAAACAAAAGAATATTTTATGAAACTATCTTCATCCAGCTCCACAAACGAAATTAACATTGAAAAAGAATTTCCAAAAATAATCTCAGAATTTGAATATCTAATATCATTACATCAGACCCAAGTTTTTGTCATACATAAAGCTTTAAAAGAAGACTATAAACTTTTAGATACAGTAATACTTTTAATCCGTTTAAAGATTATATAAACAGAACTAGTAAAAGAATTTTTGAATTACAATTTAAAATTAAAGAACTTGAAGAAATTTTAAGAACAAAAATTTTAAAGGTAGACAGTGAATTTTATCCTTTTTATTTAGAACAATACAGAATAGAGACAGGATATTATAAACAATGCTGTGAAAACCTTTTAGACCAATAACTTCCGCACACAAGCCGACATCTGCATCTAATCTTAAGATAAACCCTTCTACGCCAGTGACTGTGTTTATTTTAAGATAACCCCCCCCCCCCTTCTACGCCAGTGGCTGTGTTTATTTTAAGATAAACCCCCCCCCCCCCCCCCCCCCAAATTTGGTCCTACTGACTTGAAGGACAGAAGGAGAGTCATGCTACAGGGATAGAAATTTTGATATAAAATTTTACTTACAGCTATACATACGGTAACAATATATTTATTTACCCTTTACATCAACTTCAAAATCTACAGTCACAAAAATCCGATCACACTTTTGATCACACTTTTCAATTCAAATAGCATTTTCCCTTGAAGGAAGCTTTATTTGAGATTTTACGTGGAATAGATACCCAACTTTTTAAACAGATATGTAGAAGAAAATTGTATCTATGGATGACTGTATGTCAACTGCTAATATTAAATGTTAGTGCATTTACAGGGTGAATTGCACGGAGGATTCATAAATATTTACTCAATATTGTGATAATGCTTTAACAATTATGTCGGTCTTAATGAATTCAGAGACATTGGTCATTGAACATGATAATGACTGGGAAGAAAAAACACGTTTAACTTTTTATCTATAGTGTTACATATTAAGCCACTGTTTGTCATCCATCTTCTTAAAATTGTTTTTTTTTTCTTTTTTTTTTTTTTTTTGCTCAAACTCATTTTTAATCACATCTAAAAAATAAAATATTTTACTCGTAAACTCAAATTTCTTTCCTACTTTTCAATCACATATTCTAAAAAATTACTACTCAAAAACTCTTTTTTTTTTCAATAATATTTGTCAAACGAGCTAAATATGAATTTTGGTGCACTGAAACAAGATCAAAATAAGTTTATTTAGGTGCATACAACACACATTCAAACTAATTAAAATGTATTTTTCTTAAAATTATTTATAATTAACACTATGCATTAAAATCAATTTGACTAAGCAATTATTTTTAATTTTATTTGAAGATTTTTATTTATGGATTCAATGAAGGTTAAAAGTTGCCCGAGGCTCAATAAATAACACGTGGAAAGTGTTAAGCGGGTAATTAGGCAGAATTCAAGAATGTTCACAGCTGCAAATCTCAGTTTTAGAACAAAAAACTTAAATTTATTATCGATTTAACCATCCAGTAAGATCGACTATACAGTATTAAACAAAATTAAGATTTTATCTACATTGATCAACCATATAAACATGGACAAATCCTTTTTCAATCAATTTTATGCACAAAATAAAAATCGGGCCTAGAAAAAAAAAAAAATTTTCCAAAAATTTGATATTTTATCAAGATTTTCGCATCATCTAACAGTAAGCCAATCATCCGAACCGGACCAAACCCAATGAGGCCGATGAGCGCTCACTAGCCCTTGCAGCCTCTCCGCTGGCGGACTGGACTTGGACCCAGTTATCGGATTCACCTTGTCGTGGAACCAAGAGCTAGATTTCGATGAATATTCCGGTGAGGGTAAAGATGTAATTGTCCAATCTGGGAAATCAAATGGACACCTAGGAGAGGTCGAGACATTATCGTCATCATGTCTCCCTTTCGTTGTAACAGTTTCATCAAAATCTTGATCATCAACAAAGGGAAGGTTTAAAAGCATCTCAGCCGTCCATCTCTTACTTGGGTCATTTACAAAACATTTTCGAAGAAAATCCTTTCCTTCTGATGATAAATTACTGGGCATCTCCGGTACCTCCCCGCGAACGCCTATTCTCATCAGTAGCTCCGCCACGCCGGAACACCTCCACGGCGAAGCACCACTGACCATCTCCGCAACCACGCATCCAAGTGCCCATATGTCCGCCGGAGGACCCTGCTCATTACCGGTGGCCATTTCTGGGGACATATACAGTGGTGTACCTCTCAATTCACACACTTTATCTCTTTCACCTCTCTTTGCCAAGCCAAAATCTGCAATCTTTACATCGCCATTTGAGTCCAAAAGAATGTTCTGAAGCTTAATATCACAATGAACATAACCAAACTTGTGAATATAATTAAGCCCTTTCAGTAAAGCCTTTGAATACAGCCGGACTTCGCTCTCCGGCAGCCGATTATCCCGGCAATTCTTCACTTTATCGGCCAAAGAGCCGCCGGAAGCATACTCCAACAATACATTATACAATTTCTCACCGTTTTCATCAGTGAAGTTTTCCCCAAAGCAACGAATGATTTCCGGGCAATCTTTAAGCTCATCAAGTATCAGTTTCTCATTCATAAGCGAATGAGAAAGAGACACCCCACAAGATTTCACGGCCATTAATAGCGGAATTTGAGAGCTTTGGCTTCTAGGTATGGCTAAATTCACCGTTCCAAAGCTTCCATTACCCAATTTTTCGCCACGAACCCAATCCATTGCAGCCTGTAATTTCAGAAAATCCAAAAAATTTCAGTGTATCGGTTGTTCTTGGCTTTTCGAAGACTTTGAGAAGTAATAATTGAATTGAATGGCAATTTGAAGTTCTGTTATGTGTGTATATATATGTATATAGAGGACTTGGAAAATTGTGTGTAAGTGTTGCAAAACGTGTATAAAAGCCACGTGGTAGTGAATTATAGTTCGCGAAATTCGCATGACTGAAAAACGTGTTGATGTGGTTGGAGAATTATTCCGGATATGTAAGAATGACCACGCAATTCCACCTACGCGTTCTTCATAATAAAATTTCTTTTTTTTTTTTTTTTTTTTTTTTTTGATATTTCATTTTACATAACACAAGTCTGTTTGGAATCACTTATGAGAGATTAAATTCTGCATTTGATCTTCAAAGCATTTTCAAAACTAAGAAGTACTTTTAAAATTTAATTTAAACAAATTGAGTTGGTTTTTTTTAAGAAACTCTTCTTCGAGTAGAATTGAGTACATAGTAAACTCTTCTTCATGATATGATGAACAAGATAGTGACTAAGGTTTTACGAAACGGTTACTACATATTTGATATTAAAAAATGGACAGAATTTGATATATATTGCTAGATTAAAATACTAGTGTATAATGAATAAAATTTAGCTCGTGTCTTTTCGTCACGAGGAATATAATTTGATAGTAATATGCTAGATTTTCCTCATTCATGGATACATGTACATGTAACAATACCTTATGAAATGTAAAGAAAAATGTTAAATCAAGATATTCTTTGTTGAGAATTACACGTTGATTCCCCTTCTTTAACTCACATGATATTTTGATGTTCAAGAATTAAATGAGCAAACAAGAAAATAATATAACAACAACGCAAAATTTTCGGATCGCCAAAGTCTTTCGCTATATAATAAATTATTACAATTATATAGAATTTCACTTACCAACTCAATCTCATAGATTACAGAGAAAATACTAATAATGAACTTCTATCTAACCCAAGTTTCTACCCTTTGAATTATCCTACAAAGAATTCACAAGAAACTATAAAGATAAACATCTCCAATTCTCTCTAATTAGTTTCACATAAGATTCACAATATTATGGCTCCCTAACACACATATTTATAGGTAAAAACAACATCTAGAATATGTAGAATTTGTGTTCAAGTAAGTTTCATTATTGAAGCATAATACCAAAATAAAGTCTTTTATTTTCCTTTTCACTTTTAACTTGGTCTTTATGTTTACCACTTTAATATGAAAATCAATTGTACAAGATATTCACATTCTTAATTTGGGTCAAATATCCCAACAATCTCCATCTTAACACAAATTCATCCGAGCCAAAATATTCAAAAATTAATCATTAGGTAAACAGGCAAGTTTTTTCCACTTTGACGATTCTATACTCTACCATATGAGTATAATCACTCAGAATTATCAACGAACTCCGAGATTTTCACTGGCTCATGTCGAAAACAAAATTGCTGAAAAATTATGGTGCAACTCCCATTGTTTGATTTTTCATGGAAGCTCATCAGCCATCGACATCAATTCAACCACACACCTTGCATCCAAATCAAACCAATGTTGAGTGCGAACACATGCACCCGCCAGTAAGAACACATCCTCTATCATGGCAACTGACATCATGCCATGAGGATGTCACATCCTACTCAGAGTACATCATCACCGCCCTCCACCAGGAGAGTCGCATTATCCACCTTTGAGCAGTCAGTCAAGTCTGCTCCACCTTTTGGACAATTTCTTTTTACATGACCGGATTGTCCACAGTTCCAACATACAACTTTCTTCTTCATGGAGTTACCCCTCTTCCACTTTTCAGTAACAAGCCAATTATTTTCAGATGAATTATCACCTCCACCCAATCTCTGTTCTTCAGAGATCAACTTACTTGTAACTTCTGCAAAGTCCACCGTTTCCTTCCCGTACATCAAAATCGGCTTGATGTGCTCAAACGTGGATGGAAGAGACCAGATGAGCCTCAACACTTTATCCTCATCTTCAACTTTGACTCCAATAGATTCCAGTTCAGAAACAATCTCATTAAGAACACTAAGATGGTCGGAGATTTTTGTACATGAGCTCATTCTCAACGAATGAAACTGTTCCTTCAGATACAAGCGATTTGACAAGTTCTTCGTCTGATACAACTCTTTTAGTTTTTCCCAAAATTCTTAGCAGCAGATATCCCATGAATATTTGCAAGAACATTATTGGCCAAACAAAGTCGTATTGTACTAGCAGCTCTCAAATCCAAATATTCTCAATCTTCATCAATCTTGCTGGATTGAGTTTCTTTTTCTTTTCCTTTGTCAGAACCCTCACTTGGTTTTCCTTTCAAAACTTTGTGAAGACACGCTTGAATTAAAATATCCTTGACTTGTACTTGCCACAAGCCAAAATTAATTCTTCCATCAAATTTCTCCACGTCGTACTTGACAGACATATTTTCTTTTGCTCCAATAAAATCTTCGAACCACCGACGTTCTGATACCACTTGTTGAGAATTACACGTTGATTCCCCTTCTTTAACTCACATGATCTTTTGATATTCAAGAATTAAATGAGTAAACAAGAAAATAATATAATAACAATGCAAAATTTTCAGATCGACAAAATCTTTCGCTATATAATAAATTATTACAATTATATAGAATTTCACTCACCAACCCAATCTCATAGAGTACAGAGAAGATACTAATAATGAATTTATATCTAACCCAAGTTTCTACCCTTTGAATTATCTCACAAAGAATTCACAAGAAACTACAGATATAAAGCTCTCTAATTCTCTCTAATTAGTCTCATATAAGATTCACAATATTATAACTCCCTAACACACATATTTATAGGTAAAAACAACCCCTAAAATATGTAGAATTCGTGTTTAAGTAAGTTTCCTTATTGAAATAGAATATCAAAATAAAGTCTTTTATTTTCCTTTCACCTTTAACTTGGTCTCCAAGTTAATCACTTTAATATGAAAATCAATTGTCCAAGATATTCTCATTCATAATTTGGGTCAAATATCCCAACATACTCATTATAATTAATTTAAGCCGATTATTATTTTGTCGATTTATTAAAGTTTTACTTTAGTGTTTTTAATAATGATAGTACACTCTCAAGATAAAGAACTTATACACGTATTAACAATGCGATAATACAAATTGTGGATTTATATCAAATTGATACTCCAATTGGATTTGAAAACAAGTTGCGTCTACTAAAGCTTGATGAAAACGTCCTTTTTTCACATTACTTGTAGTGATGCCCAACGCACTTGAGACTTGAGATGTTTCGTGATGGTTACAAATTGTAACTAATTGGCAAAGCTAGAATTAAAATTTAAAAAATAAAATCTAGTTTAATTAATTTCGGACAGAGACATCTATAAGCAATACGTCAAGAAAGGATAGTTTGGAGTGAAAATGAGAACAGACAAATTTAGTCCTTATTTCGTACTCATTATTTAAAATCTCTTTTTGAAAAAAAATAAATAAAAAAAAAACTCATTTTCAACACATTCTATCAGTAAAATAATCTATACATGAATCCAATTTTTTTTTTTTTTTTATTTAACCACATTCTTAAAGAATTTACCATCACAAACTACTTTATTTATAATAATGCGTGTCAAATACATATTCAAATTGTAAATTATTTCTATCAATTTTTTTTTTGAAGAATATTTCTATTAAAATTTACCTTAACATACGTTTTTAAAGGAGTAAACGAGCCAAAAAAAAAAAGGGCTCATTTGGCTAAACGAAAAAGGAAAATGTTTGTTTTACATCATCATTTACATAATTTTTTTATAAATTGATGAGTTTTCAAAAAGAAAATAGAGCTTTTTTATTTTGTTTATGAAATCTTCACCCAATCAAATTTCGTAACATCATAGGTTGATTAATAAAAAAAAAATTCTATAGATTATGACGTGCGTATTAACATAACCTAATTGTAAGTAGAGCCAGCATAGTTGACTTTAAATTCTACTTTTGGGACATTATTTTGTAATAACTAATCATTGAATGCTTATCACATGGAATTTGATTCCTGTCGGTGATTGCGGGATATAGTCGAAGAGAATTTGGAATTCCAACTCCAACCCTTATCCCACCATTTTCAATAATTCTATAAAATGCAAATGATACACGCCACACTCTATTACCTACGTATAGAGATGACAATGAGCCAAGTCGAGTCGGAGCGATCACAAGCTCTTGTTAAACGAGTCAAGCTCGGCTTGACCTAGGAGCTCGTTGCTCGTGGGCTAAGCCAAGCTTTGTCTTGTTGCTCTTTTTTTTTTTTTTTAATCGAATATATAACATTTAAAAGTTAAAAACACTCCTCTTTTTTGAGCTTGAGGCTGATTACTGACTTGAATAATTGAATTTTTTAGTAGGTGAAGTTAAAATTATACACGAACAATACGTGTACAATTTTCGTTTTGAAATGAAAATTGTATTTATATAAAGACTAAAATAAAGAAATTAAAAGTTTTAAGCTAAATGTCGTACACCTGACTGCATGCAATTTTGACATACTTATTTTGTATACGAAAAATGAACGTCTTGCCAATCTTTGACACACATTAACACTTTCAAAATATCTTCTTTGAGTCTACTCCTTATTCCTGACAAAGTTCTTTTACATATACTAAAATCAGACTCTGAAGCTACCATACTGTTCAGAGGTGTTAGTAGATCTTTTTGCTTTAGAAGAAACAATTGGATATCTCCGTTCGTTTGTTCGTCAAAATCCAAGTAAATTAAATTCTAAAGAATCAGCAGGCTCTATGCTCCTAAGTAATTTTTGTTTGAAATAATTTTTTAATTCTTCAGATATTACAAGTGCACCAAATTCATTATGACAATTAGGAGATATACTATAATAAGAAGAAGTTCCTTGTGTTTAATTTCTTCAATTAGAACTAATAATTTTATTTCTATGAAAAGTTCTTGAAATAATATAAAGACGTTCAAGAACTTTTGAATTAGTTGAATAGTATACCCCAGATAATATATTCGTTAAATCATAAAAAATAGTCAAAAATCTTTTAACTTTAAAAGCAATTTCTCAATTCTCTTATATTAACACAGATTCATTTTCAGTTCTAAGAGTTCTACTGTTATAAAATTCGATTATAATGCGTTAAAAGTCTTCACATGATTTAAGTAATAAATATGTCGAGTTCCACTTATGCCATACATTTGTGATAAAATTTTTTGCATCTTTACTATATTGTAAACATAACTCTTCAAAATACTGTTTTCAACTTGGTGAAATAGTTATATAAACTAATGCATCCCTAATTCTATCCATTGATCTTTAATACGGTTCATTCCATCTTAAACAATTAAATTTAAAATATAACATACACATCAACATGGAATAAAAACTCACCAAATTTAGGATTAAGAATTCTACAAAATTTATCTACAACGAGCTTATTTACACTAACATTATCGAACATAATTGATCGAATTTTAATTTCATAACCATATTCTCTAACAATTTGCATTATAGCATTAAATATGTTTGTTATATTATGAGAAAATTTTATAATTTTAAAAACAATAATTAGTTTATGCATAAGCCAAAGTAGATCAATATAGTGTGCAGTTGTAGCTATATAACTTTTTTTATTAATACATTCTCATAGATCTGAAGTAAATGAAATAACATAACCATATTTATGTAAATCGGTTATTAATTGGTTCTTAGTTTTAATAAAATATTCTATAGTGTCAGAACGAAGAGTGTTTCTACTAATACCAACATACCTCGGTTGAAGATATCGTTTGATGTTAGTAACAAAGTGTTCGTTGTCTACTATGCTTAGTGCAACTCTGCCTTTGCAACGAATTAAACCATTCCAGCTCAATTTTCTTCTTAAGAATATATACACGTTGTAAATGTAGATGTAAAACCACTAGCAGACGAGCCAAATTGCAATTAACTTTGATTTAAGTCAACAAACACATGTTTGGTCACACACTTGCGAAAGTGATGGTTGAGGTGTGTAGTACTTATACCATTTTGCCATGTCAATGTTTTCTGAAATTGGAATGTCGTTCAAACCAGCAAATTCATCAACGAATTAAGATTGTGGTGTTGAGTCATGCCCCCACTCCAAGGTCACCATCGAACAATTATTCAACAAATTTTCATCCGGAATCCATTCTTTTGTATGTTGAAATAGAAAAAAAAACTTGAACTCTTGTAGAAATAGTAGAGAATGCGTAAGTGTAACTAAGACTAGTAAGTACACATGTATAATTGTAATTGTATTATGAAAATTGAAATGTAGTGTAGGTGATAAGAATGTAGAAATGAAATGTGTATAGTAATAATGGCTAGAATGAATTCAAAAATTGGAAATTGAAATATAATGAAAATTGAGAGATTGAAATGTAATTATGTAATGGAAATTGAGAGATTGAAATATAATGGTATAAAATATAGAGAGAAGTAGAATTGAGAGAATTTTGTGAAATTGAAAGTTAAGATTGAGTAGTATTCATATACAGAAAATAAATTAAAAGAAAAAAGGTTTATGACTGTAGGGGGACCCCAACGGTCACATTCTTTATTCGTGACTCGTTGTCATGAGCCGCTCGTCCAACTTCAGTTTATATAAAGGAAATTGAGATTTTCAATGTCATTCTTTTTTTTTTTTTAATCAAAATTGCAAATGTCATTCTTCAACTTATGAAGTATTGACTACTTTAAATAAAGTGTTAAAAAGTGTGACGGATATTTTTCCATTCATTGCATATATTCTAGCAGTTTATTCCATTCATATTATATATTTTTGTATTATTATTGATATCATTTAATGAATTAATCGAATGATTGTGTTAGGAAAGGCGTGGATCGCGTTGGTCAACAAGTATAGTGGAATTGAGATAATGCGGTAAAAATGGAACACGAGTATTTACGTGGTTCACCAATAATGGCTACGTCCACGGGCAAGTATAGGAGGATTTCACTATAGTAGGAGAATTACAACAACATTCTCTCTAAATACAAGGAGATAACAATATTTAACCTCTCTTGTAATAGGAGAAAACAAAGTAGGAAAATACTTAGGAGAAAACAATTTATTTCTCTCTAATATTTCTCTCTTCTAACAAATTTCTCTCTACTACTTTCACTCTCTATTTTCCTCTCTACTTGGTGCATTTTCCATTGAGGTTTTGCCCTCTATTTATAGGGAAAGTTTGGACAAAAAATCAACAATGGATGGAAGAAAAATAGGTGTGAACATAGACTAGATTGTAGGCTAAATTTGTGGGCTATTGGTGGCTTGCCAAATTCAACCAAAAAAATTCAACAAAGATGGCTTTATTTTTCACATTTCTCCCACTTAAAGTCACTTTTGTTGCAACCTTCCATCCTTCCCACACTTGCCATTCTCATGCTGCTTATGCTTCTGCTAGGCCGATAGAGGATCGGCTCCATGTGAACTTATCAGTGTTGATCGGCTTTGTGAACATATCCGCTAGGTTGTCCTCCGTATGAATCTTCTGGATATCCACACTTCCTTCTTCCACCTTCTCTCGTACAAAGTGATATTGTACTCTAATATGTTTCGTCCTTGGATGAAATGCTGGATTCTTTGCTAAGTGCAAAGCACTCTGACTATCACAAAATAGAGAAATCTTCTCTTGTTTGTGTCCGAGTTCTTCCATTAACATTTGCAACCATATTGCCTCTTTGCTAGCTTGTGTAGCCGCCACATATTCTGCTTCCGTCGTAGAAGTAGCCACGATAGACTGCAGTTTTGAACCCCAGCTTACAGCTCCTCCAGCAAGAGTAAACACATATCCAGTTGTGGACTTGCTTTTATCAGGATCACCTGCATAATCTGAATCTACATAGCCTCTTACATTAAATTCTGATCCTCCATAGCATAATGCAACATTTGAGGTACCCTTGATATATCTTAGGATCCTCTTCACCATATTCTAATGCTCTCTACCAGGATTTGCCATATATCTACTGACCGCTCCCACTGCTTGTGCAATGTCTGGTCTTGTACAGATCATAGCAAACATTAGGCTACCCACTGCTGATGCATACGGTACTCGAGACATCTCCATCCTCTCTGCTTCACTGCTAGGACTCATACTTGAGGATAACTTGAAATTAATAAGAAGAGGGGTAGAAATTGGCTTACAATCTTGCATATTGAAGCGTCGCAAGATTTTCTTCAAGTAGTTCTTCTGACTAAGCCAAATCTTCCTATTATTTCTGTCTCGGTGAATTTGCATCCCTAGAATCTTATTTGCGGTTCCCAAGTCCTTCATTTCAAACTCCCTAGCCAACTGTGCCTTCAAATCTTTAAGACAATCTTTGTTGGGGCCTGCTACCAACATGTCGTCAACATACAACAGCAAGATAATGAAATTACCATCACCAAATCTCTTGCAATAAGCATAAGGATTTGCACTAAGTCTGTTGTATCCAAGGCTCATAATGAAGGAATCAAATCTCTTATACCAACACCTCGGCGCCTGTTTGAGACCGTATAGAGATTTGTTCAACCTGCAAACCAAGTTCTCTTTTCCTTTTTCTTCAAAACCTTCTGGTTGGAGCATATAAATTTCTTCTTCAAGCTCACCATGAAGAAATGCAGTTTTCACATCTAACTGGTCCAGGTGCAAGTCTAATGTAGCACACATCGCCAATAATACTCGAACTGTCGTGAGTCGAACAACAGGAGAGAATATTTCGTTGAAGTCAATGCCTTCTTTCTGAGCATATCCCTTTACCACCAGTCTAGCACGATACCGCTCCACTTGGTTATTTCCATCACGTTTGATCTTGTAGACCCATTTATTTCCAATGGCTTTCCTTCCTTGTGGTAGCGAAACAAGATCCCATGTCTTGTTTTTATGAAGAGCCTCAATTTCTTCCTGCATAGCTTCCATCCACTGCGAAACTTCTTGACTATTTAAAGCCTCATGGAAAGTTGATGGCTCTCCATCCTCCGTCAGTAGACAGTATGCAACATTGCTCTCCATAATGTACTCAGAGTGCCAAGCTGGTTCTCTCCTCTCCCGAGTTGATCGTCTGATTTCAGGAACTGTAAACTCAGCTTGTTCTCCTTCTTCATGCTCCGGTACTGCTTCAGAAGAATCCCAGACTTCTTGTTCTTCTCTATTTTCAACTTCAACTTCAACCGTAGTAGTTTCTGGTTCTTTTAAAGTGCTATCATTTTCTTGTACCTTGCCTTCCGTGAATATCACGTCTCTGCTGATTATCACCTTGTGGGCAGTGGGATCCCACAGGCGGTACCCCTTGATTCCATCAGCATACCCCAAGAAAATGCATTTTTTGGATTTTGAATCCAGCTTTGATGTTTCCCGGGCATTGTACATAACGTACACAGGACTTCCAAAGACATGTAAGTGAGAATAATCAACTGGCTTCCCTGACCACATCTCCATTGGCGTCTTCAGATCAATCGCGGTTGATGGTGACCCGTTGATCACATAACAGGCGGTTTTGACTGCTTCAGCCCAAAATGATTTAGCTAACCCCGCAGTTCTCAACATTGCTCTCGTTCTTTCTAACAATGTTCTGTTCATCCGCTCTGCCACTCCATTTTGTTGTGGAGTATATGCCGTCGTGAAATATCTTTTAATACCTTCTTGTTCACAAAAAATATTAAATTCATTACCAGTATATTCTCCTCCATTGTCCGTCCTCAAACACTTGATCTTCTTCTCAGATTCAAGTTCTACCCGCGCTTTGTAGATTTTGAAGAATTCGAACACATCAGCCTTCTTCTTGATTGGATACACCCAACATCTCCTGGAGTAATCATCAATAAATGATACAAAATATTTTGCACCTCCTAGGGACATAACCGGTGCTTGCCAAACATCAGAATGAACCAATTCCAAGATAGCTTTACTTCTAGTAGTAGAAGTGCCAAACTTCAATCTGTACTGCTTACTAGTGACACAATGCTCACAAAAGGGTAATGATACCTTTTTGAGCCCTGGAAGAATATCTTGTTCAGAGAGAATTTTCAAACCACGTTCAGACATGTGGCCAAGTTTGCGGTGCCACATCATTGTTAATTCTTCTGCTGAACCTGCCGATGCAATAGATGCTTCTCCTTCTTGTAGAGTATCTCCTTTAAGCATGTACAGATTTGCAGCTATCTTTTCTGCTTTCATCACTACAAGCGCGCCTTTGACTATTTTCATAGTCTCATCTTGAACATGAGTTTTGCACCCAATGCTATCTAGTTGTCCCAAAGACAATAGATTTTTCTTCAAGCCCTTTACGTGCCGAACCTCCTTGATAGTGCAAATTGTACCATCATACATTTTTAATTTGATAGTACCAATACCAACGATCTCCAAAGCATGATCATTTCCCATAAACACTGAACCTCCCGAGATGTGTTCATATTGATGGAACCATTCTCTCCTTGGTGTCATGTGCCATGTCGCTCCTGAATCGATGAGCCAGACATCGGTGAAATGCTTTCTGCCTTCAACAACAGTCGTTGCCTCGCTGTATAAAATTTCGCCATCATATGAGGTGCTTGCTACACAACCCTGAGCTTTTGGTATCTCATGTGCCTTCCCTTTGGCTTCTTCATTCCTCTTAAGACTCCAACAATCCCTTTTTAAGTGTCCTTTCTTGCCACAGTAATGACACTTGGCATTCTTCTTACTTCTGGATTTAGATCTACCTTGGGTATGACTCCCACTGGGGCCACGTTCCGTTGATCTCCCTCTCATCATCATCAAGGCTTCCGCCTGCTGTGAACTAGATAGTCTGTCCTCCTTGTTCTTGCGCCGACTTTCCTCTTCAAGAACCGCAGCTGCAATATCATCGAAGACTAGATCTTCTATGTTGTTAGTTAAGTTGATGATGAGTTGATCATACGAATCTGGTAGACTTTGAAGTAGAATTTCAGCACGTTCCCCTGCCTCTATTTTATGGCCCATTGATGTGAGCTGTGAAAATAGAGTGTTGAGGGTGTTGATGTGGTCTGTCACTGTAGTTGACTCCATCATCCGAAGGGTGTAAAGCCATCTCTTTAGGAAAATTTTGTTGTGTAATGATTTGGCCTCGTAGAGCTTCGTTAGGGTGTCCCATATCTCATTTGCTGTTTTCTTTTCCGCCACACTTGACAATACTCCATCAGCAAGTGCTAAGTGTAGATTAGCAATTGCATTGCTATCCATCTCGTTCCACTTGTCATCGTCAGTGATATCCGCGGGTCTCTCTCCAATTGCCGCCAAACAGTTATCTTTTCTCAAAACTGCTTTTATTCTCATTTTCCATAACGAGAAATTGTTCCCATTGAACTTTTCAACCTCATACTTTGCTGCCATTTTTGTTCACGACTTGGTAATAATACCGAGTGATAGTGAACACCAACCCTACGCAAAACAATCTCAAGAAATCTTTTCTGATGTGGAAGATCAGACAAAGCTGCAACCACAGAGCATACTAAGAATTTCAAAAGATGTAACCTGGCTCTGATACCACTTGTTAGGAAAGGCGTGGATCGCGTTGGTCAACAAGTATAGTGGAATTGAGATAATGCGGTAAAAATGGAACACGAGTATTTACGTGGTTCACCAATAATGGCTACGTCCACGGGCAAGTATAGGAGGATTTCACTATAGTAGGAGAATTACAACAACATTCTCTCTAAATACAAGGAGATAACAATATTTAACCTCTCTTGTAATAGGAGAAAACAAAGTAGGAAAATACTTAGGAGAAAACAATTTATTTCTCTCTAATATTTCTCTCTTCTAACAAATTTCTCTCTACTACTTTCACTCTCTATTTTCCTCTCTACTTGGTGCATTTTCCATTGAGGTTTTGCCCTCTATTTATAGGGAAAGTTTGGACAAAAAATCAACAATGGATGGAAGAAAAATAGGTGTGAACATAGACTAGATTGTAGGCTAAATTTGTGGGCTATTGGTGGCTTGCCAAATTCAACCAAAAAAATTCAACAAAGATGGCTTTATTTTTCACAGATTGGACATAAGATACGTTATATTCTACTTGTAGTAATTCCGTTTGTTTATATTAAGGGGCAAAAGTTATTGATCAAGAGATATCTCTTGTTCTTACTATAGGAACGTGATTGGATCATCACACATTCAGTAAAAAAAGTATTATTCTAATTTGAAAACGTAAAAAAGGGAAATCTTGAATTCTATTTGATAAAATTATTTTTGTTATAAATTAAAAATGCAATATTTTTTTAGAGAAATATATTTGGTTGAAAAATTGCTTTAAAAAATTTGTAATTGAAAAGTGGATTAAAAGAATGTATCTTCATATATTTGTTTAGAAACAATTTGCCAAATGGAGGCTAAAGATTCTAGCATGGATTTTGATGTACAAAGTACCCTAGTTAGTCCTTAATATTAAAATGTCAATCGAAGTTAATAATCAATTTATATCATGTTAGAGGTTTCAAAGAGATTTACTTTATGCTGACCTAGCATGGCATATTCAAAAACCATGTTGGGCGGTCGAGCCTAATCAAATTTACTCCCAAATTTTAAAATTCAAAGTTAGTCAAACATACAAATATAAAAACGTGATTTGGTTCAATGTTTCTCTTCCACCCACTAATTTTTGGATATATATTTTTCATAGTGAAATAGACTCCATGTATCAGATGCACCGAACCAACACCTAACCCGTACACTACGTGGGTCAAAATCAGAAATTTCAATTTGAGTCAAATGACGGCTGAACCGAAGCCGAAGTCATCGAGCCATTTACTCTACTGGTCCGTCAAAGTACGGTCAAGAGTGATGCTACCGGTCCGTTACTGAGGCCACACAATGGCAAGGTCAAGAATATTTATTCCTTTAGCGAGATTTTTGCAGTTTTTCGATTTTGCCTCTCCACTTTGTCTACTAAACCTTTTTTTTTTCCCCTTCTATGTTCATTGTTCATTTTATCTTTTATTATTTTGTTGATTTAAATTTTTTTTATTTTGTTTGTGTTTTGCTATTATTTTTATTACTATAATAAATTAATTTAATCTAGTATAAATAACAATTAATGATAAAATTAAAATAACATTACTCGTGATTAAAATTAAAAAGTTACATAATTGATAGGTAAAATGAAGAAGATAAAATCATGACACAAGAAAACACGACATGACGTAGATTACGAAAATTTAATAGTCCGATAGGTCATTTTCAAATCTTCCGATATCATCAAAATATTGATTAAATATAGTTGAGTTACTTCGAGAGTCTCTGCCTAGTCGTTGATATATTTTTTCCAGAATTCGTAGTTGTTCATTTCAAATAAACTCATGTAGAATTGGATCTAGTATAGAGTCCAAGTCTATAAGCAAAAAAAATTTTCTCAAAATTCGACTACCTTTTTCCACTCAGTTTCAGCACGAAGCATTTGGATTTCACAAAGGGATTCTAAGTCAACTCTTTAAAACTAACAAATAAGTTTTTTTTTTTTTTTTTAAACTCAGGTCTTAAATAGTAATTAATAAATATTATATTATAATATAATGTAAAAATAATTATCATTTATATATTAAATTAAAACTAATATAATATTAAGCCCATATTTGTTACCGATTAAAATCTAGATTTTATTTTAAGTCAAAATCAACAATCAATCTCAACCATGTATTTCATTGGTACCACAACTTTTTAACCACAAATCTCATTAACTTTTATCAAAATTCGCTAAAAATCAAATTTTAATACATATCAAACATGGGCTAAATAATAAAACTCAAACAATGTCTAATCCACAACCTCCCACCACCACCCCACCCCATCCTACAATACCCATTCACAGTTGGTCACAAAAAGTTATAATTCGGTCAAGTATACAAATTTAATAGCAAATTAAACCCCGTCCCACCCCACCTCACCCCACCCTACAAAGTCACAAGTGATCACACAAAGTCGCAGTTCATCATAATTACAAATTTATTGAAAAACCCACATTGCTCCCACCCTACATGCCCCCCACCTGCAAAGTCACAGTTGATTACACAAAGTCACATTTACAAATTTAGTCACAAATTTTACCGCAACCTCACCTCGACCAGCCCCCGCTGGCCCCACCCCACTCAAAAAGTCACAACTGATCACACAAAGTCATAATTCAATCATAATTATAAATTTAGTTGCAAAACTCACCACAAACCACCACACTCCACCTGCAAGGTCACGGTTGGTCACATGAAGTCATAGTTCGATCGCACGAGGTCACAAGTCAGTCACACGAGGTTAGAATTCGATCGCATAAAGTCATAATTCGATCAAAAAAGTCATAGTTCGCTTATACAAAGTCACAGCTCGGTCTCACATAGTCATATTTGAAACAACTGTAGGTCACATCAAGTTCTCGTACAATGGAAACAAAGTCACATTTGGCCACAATCTCTAATATAATTAGTCGCAATCATCCATAATTGGTCACGTACTGTTTATTTATTAGTCACAACTTACTCGTTTCTTGGTTACGATTAGTCATTATTTTACTCACAATTACCTAATAACTGGTCATATTTCGTCCCTTTATAAGTCACACAAAGTTACATTTAATAATTGTTTTGGTCACAATTATCTAACAATTGGTCACAATTACTTATAACTGATCACAATCACTATTCAGTTACACAATCTCAATCCCAACCCCAACCTACCCCCGACCCCAACTCCCAAACTAATTACTACAGTCTTCCAGTTATCGTCACCACTGAACCGCCCATCAACACCACAACTACCACTACTTTCACCAAACCACAACAAACACATTACATCACAATCACAATCACACGATGCAACATCACCGTCACCACCACGATATCCACCTCCACCTCATCACCGTCACCCACTTCACACCAACAAAACACTACATCACAACACTATATGAAGAGAATAACAGCAGATCAAAACCACATGTCCACGGGTGCGGAAACCACCACAAGCAACTTTCTCGTCGTACTAGGTAACCGAAGTCTGTAAATTTTGTTCCTCAACCTTCTACTGTAATAGGTATGAACTTATCTGTGAATCTGCCAATGTCACCGCAGAAAGTTACAACACCCACATACACCATCTCATGCACCAGCGGAAGGAAGGGCCATGCAGCAATAGTCAAGAACAGCGGCACCAGGAGTGGCTATGCTACACGACGGAAAAAGGAATTCCCCAATGTTGCATATTCACACAGCATCGTTACGCTGCTGGACGGATGATCGAAATCGCTATTGACGGAGTTAAACACGACCATCGCTGCGAGACCTCCCACCTCCTCCTTCGCTGTCGGTTGCTACTTCCGATGGGGTGGAGAGAGAGAGAGAGAGAGAGAGAGAGAGAGAGAGAGAGAGAGAGAGAGAGAGAGAGAGAGAGAGAGAGAGAGAGTAGAACTGTAGAAGAAATTGAATTAGGTTTTGTATTGGATTATGTTGTAAATATCTTTTAATTTTTAATTATGTTTAATCAGTTAATTAATTGTACTTAAAACCTAAAAAGTAAAAAAATAATGTTTCTCCCTAGATTTTTGAATTGTATCTTTGAAACACAAGTCTACACGTAATTTTCCCTTGGGTTGTCCACATTAATACCCTAGTTTTAGGGATGAAACTGAAATTTTCTTAAATTTTATAAAACTTAAAAATTACTTATAATAAAATATTAAATACTAAAAAATAATTCATAATCATGTGAAGTATCACAATTCGATACTTATGATACTTTTCAAATCTGTTAGTATCACAATATGATACTTATAATACATTTCATTTTTTTTAGTATCACTGTATGATACTTTACAAATTCTTATGATACTTTGTCTCAGATATAAAATCAAAAAATTTACATACACTATTCTTTACATTTTCAGGCCACAACCACTACCATCATTGCCAACCACAAGCATAAATTATTAAAAATTATATAGGACAAAGAATTTGAGGAGGTCAAGGCTTTAGAATTTCAAACTTCCCTTGAAATACCATGGCACCAGTAGGTGTAGCCGACTGTCTTATGGTAACATTGACTAATGAGTCCACTAACACTTAGCACACAGACCCCACGTTGATTCCTTCGTGCAAATTTGGCTATGCTTTCCACAACATCAGTGCCTCCAACAACCTCAATTACATGGTTGCGAAATGCGTTAGGGCTATCCTAGTGATATACATGGTGGTTTGGGTTTTTTCTCGAGGATTTCAAGGCATCGCAGCATTAAGTGATTGCGAGTGAACTGAATATATGTCCATGGGTGGCGTCGTGGTGTCAATGATGTCTGTGGTGGAGGAGATGGACTGGTGTTGGATAGGCAATGGGAGGTGGTGGCGGGCTCATCAATTGTTCTGTGGTGGTGGTTTATGCAGGTGTTGATTATGGTGGTGGTTTATGCAGGTACTGATTATGGTGGTTGTTGGTGGTTTTAGGTTGCTGGATAATTATGTTGTTGGGGAAGGGGGTGGTGGTGGTTCAATGGTGCTGTGGTGGTGGTGGTGGTTCGACGATGGTTGATGCGGGGGATGGTGGTGATGTGGGTGGTTGGGTGGTGTGGTAGGAGTTAGTGAAGAAGATGAGCAACAATGAGTGAAGTATTTTTCAAATTTTTTTTTTTATTTGAGTTAGTAAAAATGTGTTTTGCCATCTAAAATAAGTAGTCTATACAATTATCCATTTTCCCATGCATAAACTTATTGGGCCTTTGAAATTACTAGTGAAAGATTTGTGATGGGTGATTAGTGTATTTTATACACTTATTTCTATCCTAAAAGTAGGATTTTATTTGTTTGTTCAAGAATATTTGCTATTTATTTCGTTGTTATTTGTTTATATTTTAGAATTAATACAAAATCGAGAAAACAATGGAATTGAAGCTAAAATCAAGCAATTGGATGATAAAAATGTCAAAGTATGAAAATAAAGAGTTGATGAAGTAGACCAAGGTGCCAATTGGAAGAAAAAAAATTAAATTTGGAAGAAATCAGAAGTTTAGGGGCCAAATTGCAACAATCGAAAGTTGAAGGACTTGATGTGCAATAAAACCATGAGGACCAACTTAAAGCACTTCAAAATATGAAAATTGCATTCTAGCCAGATAACCATGCGATTGCATGACCTGTTAAAAAATGGTCATAATGGTTTTCCGGAAGCCTGTTAGTTTCTGGGCCGACTGTTGGGTTTTTTGCGCGATTTTCAGCGGATTTCTCTTATTTTTGACCTAGGCTTTGGGAGAATCTATAAATACATGACTCAAGGTATGAAATTAAGGTTTCCCAATTGTCTTGTTTCATGCCAAAACGTTGTCAAAGTATCGAGGGATCCATGCCACGCTAAGAACACAATTGAAGACCAAAGATCAAGGGATAAATAAGGTGATATTTATCCATTATTCTTGTGATTTTTATTCAATTGTGTATCTAGGCTAGGTTTTAAATGTTAGAATTGTGATAAAGCATTAAATTTCGAATTTTATGTGTTACTTTGTTGTTTAATTTAGTTAATTCATAGGTTTGAACAATTGATGTGTGATTTTCTTATTATGAAATTACTTGATCACTAATTGTATGATTTTATGTTATGTTTTCTTAAGTTCGAAAGATTAAGAATTCATTAGACTAGCTTCAATTTTCAGAAGTCCGATATGGGATAGAAATATACCCCCATGCTTTGTGTTATCTACAATAGTATTCACAATTATTTGATGCTTTCTTGTACATTCGTATTCAACATAGAAATATAGTTGGGTTGTACATAGGAATAGGAGTTAATGCTTTTCGGAAATGGAGTTTTAACAACATTAGGAATATGGATTTTTAAAACCCTGTGAACTATCATTAGACAATTGGAGTAACGCATAATTGATGAAATTAATGTGGATTCTCAATTCTAACATATTCAGTTTATAGTTTTTACAAAACAAATTTTCTTCTTCTTTTTAGTTAAGTTTAAAATCATAATTTCCAACTCAATCAAAGCTTTTCTAGTTCCGATTAAGGTTAGTTGTCTAAAATATAATTTACAACAATCTCTGTAGGATAAATACTTGGACTCACATCCACTTTATTATTTGCACGACTTGTGCACTTGCAGTTAGTGAATAAGTTTTTGACGCCGTTGCTGGGGATTGTAGTCTAAATTTATTTCTTGGTTATTTTCACTAATTCGAACTTTTATAGCTTTATTTAAATTTTTCTTCTTTATTTCAGTTCATACATTTTTTTCATTTGTTTCTCTCAGGTTTGTGTATGCGAAGTTTGAGACACGGTGATCTTCTAAAAGTTGATCCGAAAATCGAATGCTCTTTTCTTCGCAAATTAAGAGAGGCAAAGTTAGCAGAATAACAACAAAAACAGCAAGAAATGGCAAACAACTTGGAAAATCAAGAATTGCAAGTGCAAGACGAGGGGATTATGCTAGTTGAGGACTTTATGACTCAGCAAATAATTCAAAATCAGTTGAGTATTGTCTACCCTCCATTTGGTCAGCTGAACTTCCAGTTAAAAACAGATGTTATCCATTTATTTCAAAATGGACATCAATTTTATGGAAGAGCTGATGAAAATTCGCACACTTGTGTATCGAGGTTTTTGGAGCTTTGCCAGCACTTCAAGTATCAAGGGATGTCAGATGATGCCATCAAACTTCGTCTTTTTCCACATACTCTGAGAGATAGGGCTTTGGAGTGGTTGGATTCTCATCCTATAGCTAGCATAACTGATCTGGCTTAGAAGTTTTGTACAAAGTTCTTCCCACCGGTCAAAATTGTAAAGCTCAAGCACGACATATCAGTGTTTCAACAACAGGATGCATAGTCATTTGATGAGGCATGGAACAGATTTAAAAACATGATTAGGAAGTGTCCTCATCATGGGATTTCGAGGGGAGTGCAAGTGCAGTACTTCTATGCAGGTTTGCTTCCTCAATTCAAAAGTCTAGTGGACTCATCATCTAATGGGTTACTTTCTACTAAGACTATTGATGAAGCATTAGAGTTGTTTGAAAGAATTGCTAATACTAATGCAATGTGGGCTTCAGACTGAATAATCCAAAGGAAACCTGCGGGAGTTTATGAGGTGGATACTTATACCACCTTATCTGCAAAAATAGACTCGCTGGTGAGTAAGGTGGAAAGCATAGAAATGGATGGAAATCCAATGAAGAATCAAGAATACTTTGCGAAGAATGTTTCGGACCATAACACTTCAGATTGTCCTATCTTAACTCAGCTACTAGAGTAAGTTGATTTTGTTCAAGGGGATGGTCGTCCACAGAATAATCCCTATTCAAACACATACAATTCAGGATGACGAAATCATCCTAACTTTGGATGGAGGGACAATCAAAATATAGGCAGACCACAACAACCTATGTACCAGCAAGAAGAGAAGAAATCTTCACTTGAAGATCTACCTGGGAAATTTATCGAGAAAATCGAGCAGTACATGGGTAAAAATGATCAGTTTATGAGAAGGACAGAAACTACACTTCAAAATCAACAAGCAACTATAAAGAATCTGGAAACCCAAGTGGGAGCATATGGCAGTAACTATTTCTGGAAGACAATAGGGTGCTCTACCTAGAAACACAGAATTAAATCCTAGGGATCATGTGAAATCTATTGCTACTAGAAGTGGGATTCAACTACCAGAGATCAACGTTAAACAATTAGCTGTTGATCAGGAAGAAGACCAAATTCGAGCATTAGAAAATACTTCTGAAACAAAGGATGAGTCAAATAAGGTGAAATCATCAATTAAGCCTCATGAGACTCTAATTCCTTTTCCACAGAGGTTGAAGAACCAGAAAGTGGACAAACAGTTCGAGAAATTTCAGAACATCTTCAAAAAGATCCATATCAGCATTCCCTTTGCAGATGCATTTGCTCAAATGCCCAATTACGCAAAATTCATGAAGGACATTCTAACACACAAAAGAAAGCTGGAGGAAAACAAGACAATGATGCTTTAGAGGGTTGCAGTGCTAGATTGTAAAATAAACTTCCACCAAAATTAAATGATCCAGGGAGTTTTACTATACCTTGTGATATTGGATATTTTCACTTTGATAATGCATTATATGATTTAGGAACAAGCATTAACTTGATGCCATTCTCTATTTACAGGAAATTAGGTTTGGAAGAACCGAAACCAACAGTGACTTTACAGCATGCAGATCGATCAATCACTTATCCAAGGGGAATAATTGAAGACATTCTGGCAAAAGTGGAGAAATTCATTTTTCCAGCTGATTTTTTTGTGCTTCATACGGAGGAATACAAAAATGTACCATTGATATTGGGGAGACCATTTTTGAGGATTGGGGGTGCAATCATTGATGTGGGAAAATGATAGCTCAAATTGCATTTTGATAACGAGGAAATCACATTTGATGTCTACAATGCAATGAAGTATCCTACCCCCATCAAGTTCGTGCTACCGAGTCGATGTTGTAAATGGGGCAGTACGGGAAGTATTCAGCTTAGAAAATCCATCTGACCCCTTAGAAGCAGTCATTATGAATTCAAGTTCCATTAATTCACTGTCAAAAGAAGAGCTTGAAGAGTGCAAGGAATTTTTGGTTAAACCTCCATAAAAACACAAAACACATTTTGAAGATTTGGGGGTGAGTTCTACTAAACCAATGCCATCCATTCAGTAGCCTCCAAATCTAGAAATCAAGCATTTGCCACCTCACCTTCGTTATGCATACTTGGGAGAGTCTTCTACTTTACCTGTCATAGTGGTTAGCTCTATCACAGAGGTTGAAGAAAAGAAGCTACTTAGAGTTCTCCGAGATCACAAAAGGGCTATTGGGTGGACCATTGCTGACATAAGAGGTATCAGTCATGCACTTTGCATGCACAAAATACTAATGGAGGACAATTTCAAACCAACAGTGGATGGACAAAGAAGGTTGAATCCAAACATGAAAGAGGTAGTTAGAGCAGAGGTGATGAAGCTTTTGGATGCAGGAATCATTTATCACATATCAGACAGTGGTTGGGTCAGTCCAGTCCAGATTGTACCAAAGAAAGGGGGAATCAAAGTAGTGTAAAATGAAAAGAACAAGCTAATCCCAACAAGAACAGTTACTGGATGAAGAGTCTTCATTGACTATCGCAAACTCAACAATGCAACAAGGAAGGATCACTTTCCCCTTCCTTTTATTGATCATATGTTGGAGAGATTGGCAGGTCATTCACATTACTATTTTCTGGATGGATACTCAGGGTATAATTAGATTGCCATCGTACCAGAAGATCAGGAGAAGACAACATTTACGTGCCCCTATGGTACTTTTGCCTATCGCCGGATGTCATTTGGTCTATGTAATGCTCCAGCTACGTTTCAACGTTGTATGATGGCTATCTTCTTGGATATGGTAGAAAAATTCATTGAAGTGTTCATGGACAACTTCATTTGATGAGTGCTTGGAACACTTGAAACTGGTTCTACAAAGATGTGAAGAAACAAATTTGGTGCTCAACTGGGAGAAATGCCACTTTATGGTGAAGGAAGGAATCGTTCCGGGGCATATGATTTCAGAAAAGGGCATTGAGGTAGATAAGGCAAAAATTCAAGTAATTGAGTAGCTACCACCTCCAACTTCAGTGAAAGGTGTTCGAAGTTTCCTTGGCCATATAGGATTCTACAGGCGCTTCATAAAAGACTTCTCAAAAATCACAAAGTCATTGTGTAACTTGTTGATGAAGGAGGTGCCATCTGTTTTCTCTGAAGAATGTTTGGTGGCTTTCAATACTTTGAAGGAAAGATTGATATCAGCACCGATGATCATTGCACCTGATTGGGAGCTACCATTTGAATTGATGTGCGATGCAACTATGCAAGTGATTATGCAGTGGGAGCAGTTCTAGGGCAGGGAAGAGGTAGAATATTCCAGGTGATTTATTATGCTAACCGGACTCTCAACGATGTACAACTTAATTATGCTACTACTAAGAAGGAGCTACTTGTTGTTGTATATGCTTTTGATAAATTTTGTTCATATCTAGTGGGATCAAAAGTAAAGGTTTACACAGACCATGCTGCATTGAAACATTTGTTGAGTAAAAATGATGCAAAACCCAGGTTGATCAGATGGATACTGCTGTTGCAAGAGCTTGATTTGGAAATCGAGGATAAAAAGGGGTGTAAGAATGTTGTAGCAGATCATCTGTCTCGCCTTGAACAGGAAAAGGAGCCAGTTCTAGCTGATATCAGTGAAGTATTCCCAGATGAGCAATTTTTTGGTATAGAGGAGGCCCCGTGGTATGCAGACATTGTGAACTATTTGGCAAAATCTATCATTCCACCTGGATATTCAAGTCATCAAAAGAAGAAATTCTTTTATGACTTGAAATATTACTTTTTGGGAAGATCATATTCTTTATAAGAGGTGTCCAGATCAGATAATGAGGAGGTGTGTGTCAAAAGATGAAGCAGTCAAAATATTGGAGCAATGCCATGCTTTTGCGTATGGTGGTCACTTTGGAGCTTCTAGAACAGCTGCAAAAGTTCTACAGTCGGGATTCTATTGGCCTACCATATTCAAGGATGCATATGTACTGGTGAAAAATTGTGATAGTGTCAAAGGACAGGGAACATAACCAGGTGAAATGAAATGCCTTTTAACAGTGTTCTAGAAGTGGAAGTTTTTAATGTTTGGGGAATAGATTTCATGGGTCCATTCATCCCTTCTTACTTAAATCAGTACATTCTTGTAACATTTGACTATGTATCTAAGTAGGTTGAAGTTGTTGCTTTACCTACAAATGATGGTCACGTGGTGATGGATTTTCTGAACAAGTTCATTTTTACAAGATATGGCATTCCACGAGCTATAATCAGTGATGGGGTAAACATTTTTGTAACAAGCATTTTGAATAGGTACTGGTAAAATATGGAGTAAAACACAGGGTTGCCACTCCATATCACCCCCCAAACTAGTGTACGGGTGGAAATCTCAAACATGGAGCTCAAAAGAATCCTTAAGGTGACAATGAATTCAATACGAAAGGATTGGTCCAAGAAGCTTGACGATGCATTGTTGCTTATAGAACAACATTCAAAACACCGATTGGAATGTCTCAATATCACCTTGTATTTGGGAAGGCATGCCATTTACTTGTTGAGTTAGAGCACAAGGCTTTTTGGGCTGTAAAGAAGTTGAATTTTGATTTACAAGCAGCGGGAGAAAAGAGGTTGTTGCAACTTAATGATATGGATGAATTCAGGTTGGAAGCATATGAGAGTTCAAAGTTGTACAAGGAGCGCACCAAATAGTGGCACGACAAGCATATTCTAAGAAAGGAATTTGAGGTTGGTCAACTGGTTTTATTGTATAATTCTCGCCTCAAATTGTTTCCGGGCAAACTGAGATCAAGGTGGTCGGGTCCCTACTCGATAAACAAGGTTTATCCATTCGGGACAATTGAAATCACTCATGAGGAAAATTGCACATTTAAAGTGAATGAACAATGCTTGAAGCCTTATTGGGGTGGTGAATTCACTAAAGAAAAGACCACCACTACTCTTGCATCATTGGAGTAAATCTCAGGAAAGTCGAGCTTAAAACTATAAATGAAGCGCTTTATGGAAAGCAACCCGTATTTTCTTCCTTTTTATTTACTTTTCTTCCTTTTGTTGCTTTACTTAAAATTTTTAGGTTGCATGATTCCTTATTTTTACATTTTGACAGTTTTATACTTTGCATTTAGGATTAAAACTTCATTCTTTCACAGTTTTCATATCTTGATAGTTATATAGATTCTTAGTCATTGAATGCTCATACTAATCATACACACCATCACACATCTAATAGTTGCATATAATTCATGTTCATGCATTGGAGAACATGTTGGAGTCGATAAGGATTCGAAACAAAAAATTGGAATTTTTTTCTGGTGAACCGTGAGATTGCACGTATGTTCTAGGCACTCGTTATTTAATTCAAAACTAGGAAGTCACTTTTCAATTCAAACAACTCCCGGCGCGCTACTCTCTCCCAAAAAACACTCTAATCCAACTCAACCAACATCAATCCACGCCTAAAACGTGAAATACACCAAGAATCATCACACTTTTCACATCAAGCTTCGGATTTAAGGTAGGATTTCTTCTAAAATTTGAATCGTGCCATAAATTCCCTTTTTTTGGCCATGGTTCTAAAAACTGATTGTGAGCTTGATGGAGGATGGAATAGGTAGAAATTGGTGTGGTTGTTGATTGGCATTGATGTTAGGAAAATTTGTGATCGATCCATGCATGTTTTGCTATGATTTTCACTAAGTTTATAGAATGCATTCAAAGTGCTCGACAAAATGCCAATGTGAAATCTTTGCCCCATTTTGCGAAATTCACCTAAACCCTTATCTTCATTACATGCTTAGGATTGATTATTTGTCATCAATTCATGTTTTGATTCATAACAGTGCATAAAAGCTTAGAAATTAGATTTGCCCCATTCCACCTTCATTGCACCACTGCAGCATCGCTGCAGTCTCACTGCATGCATTCGTCCCTCTGGTTCTTGACCAAAACGACCTCCTTTTGACCTGGAATTTTAGTATATCGTAGATGTGGTTGTGTAAATTCATATGCCCGAATTTGTCCTGGAAAATTTTATTTTTTCAAGGGGATGTCCTGGGTCGAAAAGCACTAGTCACGCACTTTTCTTTCGTGCCCCTACTTCATCCTATTGTTAGTTCGGGTGTGTTTGATTATGTTTTTGTGCTTTGGAACTATTATTTTGAACCTAATATTGTTTCTTTATCCTTGACAGGTACCATGCCTCCAAAAAAAGAGCCTAGTTCCTCGTGCAAAGGCAAAGGAAAAACTGTACGCCAAAGAGGCATAGAGGAGCACCAGTTTCAGATGAAGACTATGATGATCCAGACTTGGGCATGTTTCCCAGATTTGTAGGGGAGGAAGCACAGAAGAGGTATGATGTGTTACTGAAAGGGAAAAGACTATGGTGAGAGAGAGAGGTAATCCTAAGGGACTTTGCTAACACTGAGTTGCAGCATTTGATAGGGGTAACAAGATGGCATAAATTGTTGGCCACCCCTCATCGAGCCTACCCCCTTCTGGTAAAAGAATTTTTGGTAAATTTCAATCATGCTATTGAGGTAAAGGGAGCAGATCACCGGTACAAGACATGGGTTCAGGGTAAATGGATCCGTTTCTCCCCAGCCGTGATTGAGAGAGTCTTAGAGTTGACAAGAGATGGGATAGAGCCTATTCAGGCAGTTATTAATATTGATCTGTTATCCAATTTCTCTACATTCGACAGGATGTAGAGTTGGAGACACCCAATCGGTTTGCACATGGTGATCTCACAGATCAATGAGGACAGGGCTCGGTTACTGCATCATTAAGCACAGGGGCACAAGCTGGATTTTGGGCATCACATATTTGATTTCATCATCACTCTTGCCTCCCAATTAGACACAACACGAGGTATACTCTTTCCATGTCTGATCAGCGCCATATGCTTGGCTGAGGGAGTTGAGCTACTTCCCCATGAAGAACCTACTCCCATTGAGGCCACTATCAATAGGATGACCCGAGAGAGTGCTCGGCCTTGTAGACCTCGAGCTCCAATACTTCCAGCCCCAGCAGGTATAGAAGTGCCAGGACCGGAGCCAACTCCAGTACCTGCACAGTCAGGGAACGACAGGCTACAGAGACAGATGTTAGCAGAGATCACAGCCATGAGGCGGACACATAGTATGATGATGTAGATGCTTACAACCCAGCAAGCAAAAATTGATTGTATGGAGAGGGACCAACAGACCTTGATTGGAGCTGACATTTCACGGGAGCATCGCTTAGTACGCTGCACATTAGATGAGCTCAACTCCTTCCTCATGCGAGTATCAACTCGACAGAGATCTATGGAGGATTGGATAGGAGCCATGGAGAGCCGATAGAGAGCTATGCAAGATCGACTAGCAGCTATGGAAAGTACAATGGAACCCATATATATGAGGATGCCACGCGATCCACGTGACCCATTAGATCCATTTGCAGGACCCTCACATCAGTAGCTGCCTACATACCCAGGGAAGTATTAGATCTTTTTGGTTATACTTTGCCTTATATTTTCTTATCTTTATGCTTACATTGAGGGTAATGTACTATTTTGTTTGGGGTGGTGTATTCGGCTTACCTCATAATGTTAGTGTTGGTCTGTATAACTGCTCTACTATCTATTGAAACTCTATTTTGCTGAATTTATTGGAATTGCTCAAATTTTTTCTCGATTTAGGATTTTTATTTTACGATGTTTATTTCAAAAAAAAAATTGATTTGTTTGTTGCCCGTGATGTAGTTCGGTTTATTTATATATTTTAGTTGGAACTTTGGACAGCATGAAAACCTGAATTTTTCAAATTTACTTATTTCATGCTAGACTTTATTAAATTTGAGTACATAGCCGAAGTCAAATAATTACTTGTGTACGGAAATGCTTAATACATGTGGAGTAAACTTTGTGCACTTTGAACATAGAATTAACTGAAAAATCTCAAACCTTAAGAAACTAGATCCCGACCTGAAATGTAGAACCAAAGTGCTCAAGGTTTAGGGGTGGAAAGGTTAGTATGAATAGGCATTGATGGATTGAGGGTTTGAAGTTTTTAATTTTGCATCTTTAGTGTAAGGGGTTTTGATTGACGGATATAAACCATAATCAGCGTAAAAACAGAAAAATGTTGAAGGTCTTATTCTACTCTTCAAATGCCTTTTTGACTCGAGTAATTAAGTCTCAGAGACTGGTACCCTAAAATCAACTGAGTTGGGAGCTGTTGACCTAAAGATCGCTATAGGGGTCAACTCGAAAGCAAGTACGGAGAATGAAATTACACATAAGACACTAAAATATTTTTAACTTATCTGTTTAAGCCTTATGACTCGGTTAATTAAGTCTGAGGGGTTCTTTAAACCTAGTACCTTAAACTTAACTGTGTTGGAAGCTGCCGACCTAAAGCTCGCTACAGGGGTCATATAGAAAGCAAGTATGAAAAGTTCTGCACAAAGATGGTAAAAGACAAGGACATTAAAAGAAAAAGTAGTCCAAATAAAAGAAAAATGGAATGAAAATGGTATAAGCTTTGTTGATTGAAATTCCTAACGCTGAAGTGTGGGATTGGACATGGTTTATTCTTGGTCTGTCGTGAAAACTTGTCAAATCCTAACTACCTTGTGTAAAAAAATGCAATTTATAAATATTTAGAAATTACATCAATAGGAAAGACATCGGGATATGAGAGAAAAGTAGTAAGGTAGCGATCATCCATGAGCGTGTAAAGAAAATCAAAAGAAAATCATTGTTGACCACATGAGATTCAGACTTATTTCTGCATGACTAGTCACACAGTGTCAAGTATATTTTAACATGAGTTTGCATTCGATTTTTGGCTATTCACACACACACAATGAAGTTGAGCATCAAATGAATGAAAATAATTTTTGTTGTTCATATTTCTTCTCTAAAGTGAATCGTCAATTTGGATTGTTGAAGCGCATGGTAAATAAGTAAACAAAAAATAAAAACATTATTTTATTTGCATTTTTATTTTTATAGTTTAATTTTATTTTGTTCGAGGACAAACAATAGTTCCAGTTTGGGGGTGTTGATAAGTGTATTTTATACACTTATTTATATCCTAAAAGTAGAATTTTATTTGTTTGTTCAAGAATATTTTCTATTTATTTCGTTTTTATTTGTTAATATTTCAAGATTAACACGAAATCGAGAAAATAATGGAATTGAAGCTAAAATCAAGCAATTGGATGATAAAAATGTCAAAATATGAAAATCAAGAATTGATGAAGGAGACCAAGGTGCCAATTGGAAGAAAATTCGAAGAAAAAAATCAAATTTGGAAGAAATCAGAAGTTAGGGGCCAAATTGCAACAATCGAAAGTTGAAGGATCTAATGTGCAATAAAACCATGAGGACCAACATAAAGCACTTCAAAAGATGAAAATTGCACTCTAGCCGGATAACTATGCGATCGCATGGAATTATAATGGAGCGATTGCATGACCTATTCAAAAATGGTCAGAATGGTTTTCCGGAAGCCTGCGCGATCACATGGATTTGTACCATGCGATCGCATGGTTATTTTCTGAGCTGACTGTTGGATTTTTTGCCCGATTTTCAGCGAATTTATCTTATTTTTGACCTAGGCTTCGGGAGAATCTATAACTACATGACTTGAGGCACGAAATTTAGGAATTCATTGGACTAGCTTCAATTGCCACAAAGTCCGATAGGGGATAGAAATATATCCCTATACTTTGTGTTATCTACAATTGTATTTACGATTATTTAATGTTTTCTTGCACATTCGTATTCAATATAGAAATATAGTTGGGTTGTGCGTAAGAATAGATGTTAATGCTTGTCCAAAAGGGAGTATTAACAACATTAGAAATATGGATTTTCAAAACCCCGTGAATTCGTTAGATAATTGGAGTAATGCATAATTGATGGAATTAATGTGGATTCTAAATTCTAACATATTCATTTTATATTTTTACAATACAATTTTTCTTATTCTTTTTAGTAAATTTTAAAATCAAAATTTCCAACTCAATCAAAGTTTTTCTAGTTCCGGTTAAGGTTAGTAGTCTAAAATACAATTTACAATAATCTCCGTGGAATCGTTACTTGAATTCATGTCCACTTTATTACTTGCACGACCCGTGCACATGCGGTTAGCGAACAATGGGATAAATACTCATGTAAGGATTTTAAAAGATAGAATTTAAAATTTAAGAAACTTAATACAAAAATCAGGTTTTTAATTAAAAAAAAGGTAATTAATTAGGTTGAGGTCACAATTATACAATTTAGGGTCACAGATACAAATCACAAATTATGAAATTTCTCGATCACAAATTATAAAAATGTTTGGTCAGACTTAATTTCTGGTCACAAATAATAAATTTATAGGTCACGACTTATTCTCGGTCACAAAACACAATTTTAAAGGTCACAACTTATTTATCGGTCACAAATATGGTTCACAACTAATTTTTCAATCACAAATATTTGGTCACGACTTATTTCTTGGTCTCAAATTAAAAAAATATAGGTCACAGTTTATTTCTTTGTCACAAATCACGAATTTTATAGGTGACAACTTTTTTCTCGATCACACTTATGAATTTTATAAGTCACATCTTATTTTCCGGTCACAAATCACAAATTTTGGAAGTCACAATTTATTTATCGATCACAAATCACGAATTTTATGAGTCACAACATATTTCTCAATCACAAATTATAAATTTTATAGATCACAACTTATTTTTTGGTCACAAATTTCGAAGATCGTTCACAACTTTATTTATAAATTAGGACTTATTTTACGTCATAAATCTTAAAATAACTGGTCACAATTTAAAATTATAAGTCAAAATACAAATTATTTGGTCACAATCTCAATATTGGTCACAATTTCATCTTCCACCCTACACACCAACCATCGTAGCTGCCAACCGCCGCAACACTGCCAATCGACCACAGCCACTACCACCACGACTCCACCTCTCCGCCACTACCACCACCACTCCACCTCTCCGCCACATCTCCACCACCATCTACAACCATCACAAGCCAACCCAACCAACCACAACTTGACAACAATGGAAACAAAAATCGCCCCACCAACACCAAGCATCACCGTCACCACCCCAACCTACCGCTATCGAACAACAGAAACATAGAAATCGGCTCCTCATTACAAAGAATTAGAAATTGCCGCCACCACCATCAACCGATTCAACCCTCAGCAATGCAACGCAACTCAACCGACCACCACCACCACAACTAGTCGCCAACACAACCACCACCACTCCATCCCACCTCACTACGACCATCAACAATCACCACCACCACCACTACCACCTATCTTATTTCCACTTCGATTATATTGTAATAATTATTTTAATACTTAAAATGACCCAATTTCTGCATAAATTACTTGTAAATCTTTATTTTGTATTATGAAGTTGAAAAACATGTCTGAGTTGTAATTTGCACTTTTGTATTGCTCGAGGCCCAATAAATTTTGAGATAGGATGCCCGCTTAAGGCACCCGAAAACTAAGGATTGGCCTGGCGAACGCATCCAATTTTCTTTTGGTGTCTAGGTATCACTGATGAAGATGTCGTGAACAAATCCTAACCAAAATAAAAGGTTTTTTAAGTTTTTTTTTGAAGAAGTTTTCCGATCAATATATACACACTCATAAAATTTGTCCGATTATGTAATTCTTTTTAAAGGAATTGGGGATTTCGAGTGATTTGGAAATAGTTTAGCATCAAACATGAATTTTTTAATAATGTTTGTCTTTAAGATAAACCGACCAAACATGCTATTAGCAATTCAATTTAGCAAATTCATTCATATAAACAAAATCATCTCATCATGAAACAATCACAATTCAACAACATTAAACCAACAACATCATCAGATCCACAAGAATTTCCACACTAGTTACGAACGACAAAGAGTAATTGCAGAACAACCCCTAGTATAAGGATTAACGGGCCCTCTAGCTCGAAAGCAGTTATGGGTATAATACGACCTCCCGGAGCGCGGCGGGCATGGGATTCTGTTAGCCGAAAGCGCGCCATACGAAATATAATACCTCATTCGGTGCCAAAACAAAGACCTCCTAGTACCGACGTCATCCTCTTGCCGTTCGTCATCAATTTCTCCAAACTCGTCCTCGTAAAACGACATCTCCATTGGCCATTCCAGTGCCGCATCAGTCGCGAGTTTCAAGCTGGGTTCCTCGGACTGAGCTGAGACACGTGCGATGAAAATGAGGAGAACAAAGCAAAAGAACCAGGGTTTTGTCGAAGAGTTCATCATTCTTCTGGAGAGAGAGAGAGAGAGAGAGAGAGAGAGAGAGAGAGAGAGAGTGCTGAGAAAAAAATGATTCTTTGTGGGCGAACGGATTGGTCTCTTTTTGAATTGAAGGGTGGTAAGGCTTGTTTCTGGGGTGGGGACAAAAATCACATGCAGTTGCAGTATACAGCTAGCACTCAATCAATGGTTGCTGCTTTTTTCTCGATAGAAGGGTAACAATCGAAAGTAATAAGTTGGGGATGATGATACAATCACCTCGAGCTCCACCCCTCCATGTGAGGAGGGGGTCACCTCGGGGGTAAACCCGAGGTGATTTAAGCATTTTTCATAAGTTGGAGTCGCAGAAGCGGGTGAGTAGCGTTATAGAGGGGGACAATATGTTGGGAAAATTGCAGTTGAGGTCTTATTGGTTTTGGGTAAATGATTCTCAATCCTCAATCTTTTGATATTTGTATTGGACTTTGTGTAAGGGTTGGTTATGTAGAGGAAATACGTCTCAATAGCCGGATTTTTCGACCCATTTTTCAAAATGCTCATTAACCCAATGCAAGCTAAAAAAAAAAAAAAAAAAAGGATTTATTATTTACAAAGATTAACATACCCTTGCACTTATTCCAAATCTTGGTCCATCCATTCCTTACCGTCCAAAACTCTCTCTTTTCTCTCGGTCCATCAAAGAAGAGGAAGCCTTACCATCCAAAACTCTCTTTTCTCTCGATCCGTCGAAGAACTGGAAAAAAATCTTCCCTCTCAAAATGAAACTTGGTCCGGCAAAAAGAAGATCATCATAAATCACCACCTTCAAACATTAAACAATGTTAGTTTACATTTTTAGCTTTGATCTAGATTTACAACTTGGGTGTTTTATTGGAATTTTTCATAAATTTATTATGTTATAGAGTTTAGATTTGATGGTTTGAAGTTATTTGGTTGATTTTATTAAAGGAACTTGTCGAAAATGGTGAGCTCCGTTGCTAGTTGTGGCTAGGCATTTATACCCAGCACAATTAAAGAAGAAGGTCTGTCCGACGGACCTCTTTGGTTTGGCCAGACCGTTTTGGTCCGACCGGACCGTTTGACCGAATCGGCAGTTCGTAAGGATCTCTTTGGTTCGGCCGGATAGACAGTTCGGACTAAAGGGTTCGGTCAAACCAATGATTTAACAATAGGTCCGTTTGGACGGATCTATATTGCTCGACCATACGAACTAATTAAATCTTAATAAAATTCATTTTATTTAATTAATATTGATAATAAAAAAAATATTAACGAAGTTATTTTTGTAATAAATGATAAATAATGTTAAGAATTAATAAAATTAATTATAATTTTATAATTTATTATTATTATTATTATTATTATTATTATTATTATTATTATTATTATTATTAGAAATAAGAAATGTAATTATAATATCATAATGCTCATAATAAATATGAACTATAATTTCATAATTGCAAAAAATATATATAATAGTATTATAACGTTAATAATTGTAATTATAACTTCACGACGTTAATAAAAAATAATATAATAATAATAATTATATAATGTTAATATACATACCATAATAATTAAAAATAATAAATTTTAGTATGATTGTTTTATTTAGTTTTTTGTTTAATGTTTAATTTTCCTACTTGTTCTCTTACGTGCGGTAGTCTTCAATTTTAAATAGTTAAATTTATAGATATTGAGTTTTATTCCATATTTTCTTGAACTTGGTTTTAACATTTGAGATTATTGCAGGATGAAATATGCAATTGATCTTGAGCTTAGAGAGCGTCCAGCTAAAGTTTCACAGAACATGAACTACAACAACTTTAGCATGGTTCTGGAAAGCCTTGATTAGTATCATAAAGATATGTTGAAGAGATCCATTAAAAGAATTGAGTACGATGCAGTTGTCATCGCAGCTAATATAATATCTAGTACTTCGACTTCTGAAGCAAGTCGACGGTAACATGTTCAATTTTTTGCTTTGGGGATGAGAAGATAATCAATCTCTCGAATTTTGAGTTTGCCCTCATCACGAGATTAAAGTGTGGTGACTAGCCAGCACTACAATCCTGGAATCCGTCAAAATCCTGGCTTTATGTCAAATACTTAGAAGGAAAAATGACCATTATAAAGTACAAGCTCGAGCAAGATTTACAGACCTGTCCTGACATGTTGAACGGATTGAAATTGGGCATGGTCTATATTTTGGAGAGCGTCATGAGGGAAAAGCCAAAAAAGACTGGTATCGACTTATATGCTTTGAACGTTGTTGATGATATTGAAGTTTTCAACAACTATCAATATATTCAAGATAAAACATTTGATGCCCAATACGGTGAAGGGCGAGCGGAAGTATGATGCTTACGGCTTACCGTTGACTCTAAGGGTAATAATTTTAAAGTTTTTAGTTTGAATTTGTTTATCATGTTTTTCATCGTCATAATAATTGTAAGTTTCATAGATCTGGGCGTACGAGATTATTCCCGCCTTGGGTGACAGGTGGGCAGTTAGGATGGAGACGCGATTCCCTCATATGCTGCATTGGAGAGCAACGAAGAAGCCAAACGCTGATGAACTTTCGTTTATCCTTGATGATCATAAGGTGAGTGAACAATTTGATCAGAAATTATTATCAATGTAATATATCGGCTTGACACATGATTTATAAATTGTTCGAATATTAATATATTAGCTCGAAGTCCATCATGAGTTAACGACTTCGACTGAGGAGGAGGAGTAGGACTACATGCATGAACTGGTATGTAATGTAATTTTTGATTGTTATTTGCCTTTTGGTCTTGTATTATATTGACATAAGAAATTAATTTTCATTTTCATTTATTTATATACGATCAACATGCTATCCATAGATCCCCTTCACCGAGGAGAGCACCCGCACTTGTACGCTTCCCCCATCCCATGGTACGTTCATTTAAAACAATCTTTTTTTTTTTGTTGTAATTTGGGTTAAATAATTAATTTTCATTTATGTTTATTTATGTAGGATCAGCATAGTCCAGTAGGAGACACATCATCGCCGCTCATGAGATCTCACGTACCTGTACGCTCCCCCACTCCCCTGGTATGTTCATGGATTTAGTTTTTAATAAGCTATAATATTTTATTAGGGGTTAGTTTATTTCCTATTATATTTGCTGGAGTTTATGATTTGAATTTGTTGTGTTGATGAGCTGAGAATTGTTTTTCGAGGAGTTGGTGATATGAGAGTTTTATTGTGTTGTGGTAGATGTTTTGATTTGTTTTGGTTGAGTGTTTTTTGTTTTTTGTGGCATTTTGATGTTCCTCTATAGGTTGGCTAAGTCCAATTTATAGGGAAGACTCCTTCAAAATTTCTGTAGAATCTTAATTACAGTGATTCATTTAATTTTCACTTTTGTTTCATCTATGATCAGCACGGTCGAGTAGGAAACACGTCCCCGTCGTTCATGAGACCTCATTCACCGGGGAGATCTCACATACCTGTACCCTCCTCCACTCACACGGTATGTTCATGGTTTTGAGTTTTTAATAAACTATAGTATTTTATATTGTAGCACGTTGACCTTGTAATAGAGTTGTTGTGCGATCAGGTTAGGAGGTACCCAATATCGTTCGGCTTCCCCGAACGAGTCATCTTGTGCTGCAGTATGAACGATGTCAACATAGAGTATTCCAATTATGACAGCAACCCTGCCTCGTACATGTTTCCAGATTATACGTTAGACTATGTGGCAGGGGTAGAGCCAGTGTGTGGCAAGTCTTAGACGGGTTGTACACACCTCTATATTCCGGTGATTGCGAATTCACATATTATTACTATTGAGATCGTGTTCGCTCATCGAAAATGTATGTGTACGACTTCGATCATGATTGTTTCACACAGTCCCAACTCGAAGAAATTCTACAGTCGATGGCAGTCATCGTTCCCATTATAGCTAAGTGTACAGGGGTTGTTGTTGATGACATACTAGCCATAGAGAGGATCACGGGAACTTCCAAACAAAAAGTTATGTAAATATTTTCTTACAGTCCTATTCTAGTAATTAATTCATTTTTTAACTATGTTCATTTATTTCACCAACGTTTTTTTTTTTAACATACAGTGGTGATTGTGGCATTTTCACAATCAAGTATATTGAGTATCGGACGAGATGTGATGATGGTCAATCAAGAGCTTATAAAGAAATGAAGTATTAAGTTGGTCGTTGATATGTATATGTACAATTGTGATCCATAGTATTTTGAAATGTAAAAATGTAAATTTTTATATTAAAATTATTAGTGCATACGATAAATTACATTTCAGTTCCAGATGGAAAAACAATCGGTCCTGCTGGACCTTGGGGTCGGTCCGGCAGGACTATTGGTCGGTCCGGTCGGTAGGGTTTAGGATTTAGGGTATGAAATTTTAATTGTTATATTTTCAATAAGAGTTAAGTTTTGTGAATTGCTTATCTCACAAGAAAATAGGATAAATGTTTCTTGGAAAAAAATATTTTAGGATATGCAAAACGTGTGATTATTAAATTATGTATTTCACGTTTGAGGGATTACTTTCACAGAAGTCGTCAAGGCACATGCCACACGGATAATCGAATTTCATTTTCATCTTCACTTTAGCGGAACCAAACACTAAAATAGAAAATTAATTTAGTATCATCAAGCAAATAAGATAATTTATTATCAACCAATACTACAATTCCAATAATAGTTTTAATAGTAGTTAAATTAACTATTCAAGGGAATCTGACTAGTATAAGTTTGGCGAGTATGACTGACTGCGTCGCACCTGTCGCACTTTCGCGATCTGGGAAACTTTCCAACAGTTGGTATTTTAGATGTATGTACACGTCCAGGAGTATGTCGAAGGACATCTGGTGACAATAAATTATAGAGTTGGAGCAGGTGTTAGGGAAGTTCCCACTCATCCTCATTTTGTAGAGGAATATAGTTTCAGCATACGCTTCTCTCCAAGAAGCACTAATGTAGTATTCAGTTGATAGTGAATGTGGTGAAAAGCCTCGATGTCTAGCAATTGCAATTGTATGACTGCATGGAAAGCTCTAAAGCTGAAACTGTCTACACATGCACGTGTTGTTATTCAAGTCCACAACATAACCAACATTACGTTCACATATGACGTTGAATCGAAACTGATCTAGTAGCTCCACGCACAACCTTCTAGCTAGGTCTAATGTTTTGAAGAGTTTGGTTTTCGTGGTAGGGGTGAGATAAGATGTGCACGATTGAGATTTTTCCCGTCTATCATGAAACCAAACCTACAACTTCTCCCTAATTCTCGATCCTTCTTAAATAATGCATTCATAGACTCCACGTTATTTGACGTCATCATATTGTATCGACGACTTGGAAATTGACATCGTGCCCAATGTTGAATTTCAAGCTTATCTATTAAGTACCCTGAGACATCCTTACTTTTGTTATCTATTTCGATTATGAACTTATTATAATCTTCAAAAGTGTAAGCATCTGCTGCTCTTTTAAACAAGGTAACGATCCCACTGCCCCGGTACTTGGTCTTCAAATTACCTTGTATATGGTACACGCAATAACCATCGTGTGCATCAGGAAAAACTTCAGCGATACCATTTATGATAGAATTCCCCTGATCAGTTATAAAAGTAAGGTCATCGACGTCTCCAATTACTTCCCTTAACTTTGAGAAAAATCAATTCCTCGCTAGATCATTTTCGCTATCCACTATGCCGAACGCAAGAGGGTATATTTGAATGTTGGCATCTTGACATGTAGTAATAATCAACTTGCCTTCATATCGAGCTTTCAATGTTGAACCATTTACTAGAATTAGAGGTCACATCAAACTTTGAAATCCT